>BQMB01000923.1:197500-797500 GCA_027943415.1 Closterium sp. NIES-67 | reverse complement strand
ATCACAGCCGAAGCCGCCACTGACGGAAATTGACGAACGAGATCTCCCGATCGCTTGCAGCAGGATGCCACGTCACTTTGCGGTGAGCGCCTGTGTGGTGTAGAAACGCCTGATCAATCTGAAACACCAAGATGCCTTATCTGTGCCCCGTAGAGCTGCTCTGGTTTTCATAACAGGCTCTGCTCGCACTCTCAGCGGGAAAAGCGGGACCTGAAATAGAATGATGCTGTCAGAAAGACGGTCAGGTTTCTAATGCACAGACGCATGTCTTTCCCGTTTATCCAAATTATTTATAAATTCTGTTGCCAAGTCTAGCAACTCCGATAGCGGGAGGGAATGACTGTCATCCTGGTGGTGAGACCGCCTGTGGTAATTAATCGCTACTTGAGGGAAACCTCGTCGCGATATTGTTATTGACTGGCAGCGGATTGCCATTGGCGCGACTTTGCGAAATCCCGTTTCCTTGGTAGCTTCGTAAGATACAGTTTGCGTGACGCTAGCTGGAAGCACAACGCTGCTAAACTAGATTCTCCAACCACTGGAAACCGCGAGAAACGCCCTGGGCTAGTGAAAACGCCATGGCTGCAAATGCGTCCAAATTGTCAGACTGCTTGGGCCTGAATAGAACAGCACGGCCTGAGTCATTCACGACTAGCAAATGGTTACGGTCGGCGAATGGTGTAACCACTCCGCGAGCATCACGACGTTTCGCAATAAATAATGGATCGAGCCATCTGTCGCAGAAAATGATCGCTTCCGGGTTTAGCCGTCAGGATTCAGAAACCACTATTCGAGCCGTCTGGTCCTCGTCGGGTAAACTAGATCACTCACGGGCTAGCGCTGACGTGGCTCTCATTTCAAGCACATTCGAGAATTCTCGAAAACGGATCTCGCGATCAACAGCACCATCAGCAGGGGAATTAACGGCATGCAATCTCGAGGGCTCGAGACGATGGATAGTTTACCGAAGACCACTAGCTCCGGTTGCTGCGATCGGTAGACAGGCGGGTCTAGTCGATGAAGCGGAGAGGAGAGGGGAAGGGGAAGCACGAGACGGGGACGCAGCCAGGGGGTCAGGGGAAGCACGAGAAGGGAAGCCCAACGGGGAGGAGACTGTTCGTCCGATGATTCGCGACGAAGGACGCGAAGAAAATGGTGGATTTTTGCCAGCTGGCGCGCCGAGTTTGGAACGAGCAAGCGAGGAGGCCGAGGCGAAAAGCGAAGAGGGACCGTTGGCGAGATTCGCCAAGGGAGTTCGTGCGTTTGTTACCAGCAACTTCCTTCTCGTTGGTAAGGGAACTATCGTAAGCCGGTTTCCCACTCACGGCGGGTTTGCCAGACGGCCCTCACCTCTCTCTCCCGTTTCCGCTCCTCCTCCCCTTCGCAGCCATCAGCATGGGCATATCCCTGGCTGTGCATTATACCCTACCACCCCCCCCCCTTCCCCCCCCTCCTCCCCTAAGCCCCCTAGCCATCAGCGCGGGCATATCCCTGGCTGTGCATTATACCCTACCACCCCCCCCCCTTCCCCCCCCCTCCTCCCCTAAGCCCCCTAGCCATCAGCGCGGGCATATCCCTGGCTGTGCTGTATCCTGCTCCCGGGTTGTAGGCTCAGTCCAAGATTGGGCTGGTTCGCTACTCTCCCCCCCCTTCACCTTTCAAAAGTGCCCATCCCCTCCCTCCCCCTTCATCTCCCCCCCCCTCTTCCCAACCCCCCCCAGCCATCAGCACGGGCATATCCCTGGCTGTGCTGTATCCTGCTCCCGGCATCTACGCTCAGTCCAAGATTGGGCTCGCTCGCTACTGCACGTTCGGCATCTTCTTCGTTTCCGGTAGGATGGGGAATGAAAACTTTAGGGCGGAGATTAAAGTCGGTAGAGTGGAACTTAAAGAGGGGAGCGTGGAGATGAACGAGAAAAGGGTGGAGGTTAGTACGGGTAGGGCGGATTTGTAAGTCCTTCTTACATGCCACGTCACCTCACGTGCCAAGTATGTGCCACGTCACCTCACGTGCCAAGTATGTGCCCCGTCACCTCACGTGCCAAGTATGTGCCACGTCACCTCACGTGCTGGGTATGTGCCTTGTCACCTCCCATGCCACACGCCAGGCATCGCGTTGGACCTAGAGGAGCTCCGCAGAGCTGCCAGCTCGTGGCCCGCCTTCCTCTACGGCTCGGTGCGCTCCTCATCACACCCGTTCTTTTGCTCCCCTTTTCCCTATCGGTCCCTTTCCCCTTTTCCCTCGCGTCTGCTGTCTCTGCTGGCTCCATCCATAGCACTGCGCACACCTGCATACGTCCCCCCTCCCCCCTCTTCCTTCTTCCCCTCGTACTTCTCCTCTTTTCCTCTGCCCCGTCCGCTCTCTCCCCCCCCCCCTCTCTCCTTCCACTTCCCCATCGCCCCTGTGCCTTCAGATATCCACGCTCGCCATAACGCCCCTCATGGCGCTTCTTGTGCGGCGTCTGCCCCTGCTGCCACGAGAACTGCCCACAGGTGTGTGTAACAAGCGTATTTTGAGTCAACTAAAAAAAAACAGGTGTGTGCATCATGCGTTGCAGGGTTCTGTTTCAAAATTTCTCAAAGATACGCTGCACTGCAGCTGTCCTGGCCAGGTATGTGTAACATGCGTTGTTGAGTTGAGCGTTCCCTCATCGACCATTACCAGTTGCCTCAAACACAGGGATGCTCAGTTCGCTGCGTTTCTGAATCATTTCCTCCCCATGTCTCAGGGAGACATGGATGTAGAGCGAGACCATTACATCCATGTCTCCCCACAGGTCTCGCTCTCCTCTGCTGCATGCCTGCCGCCAACGCATCATCCATCCTCCCCCAGTCTCTCAATCTCCTCATTCGCTCGTTCATCTCAACTCGTTTCACGATTCATCTCAACCCACCTCTCGTTTCATCTCAACGTCCTCATTCCATCTCTCCCCAATGGTCTAGCTCCCTTCTGGTGCACTTTTGAGTCGACTCAAAAGTCATCTCGCTCCCTTCTGCTGCATGCCCGCCACCATTACAGCATCCATCCCCCCCCCCTGCCTTTCACTCTCTCCGTCCGCTCGTTTCATCTCAACCTAACCCCCCTTCTTATTTCTCCCCACAGGCCTCGCCCTCTTCTGCTGCATGCCCGCCACCATCACAGCAGGCATATCGCTAGCACGGGTAGGCACGAGAATTGGGATTGGGTTTTGCAAAATGCTTGCATAACCTCTCAAGTTCTCAACATGTTGTTGGCACTTCGCACACTTAGTCCAGGTGAATTTTGAGTCAACTCAAAAGTCCCCTCCCACGTGTAGCCTCGTGATTTGGGATTGGGTTTTGTAAAATGCTTGCATAACCTCTCGGCATGCTGTAGGCACTTAGTCCAGAGGCTATGCCTACGCTTGCTGGGTAGCAACCCAGATCTTGGCACTAACATTAGACTGAGTGGAACTGCAAACTGCTCACTTCCTTCCCTCAACCCTCTCTCCCCTCATCCCTCTCTCTGTCCCTCCCTCCCTCCCTCCCACATTCCACTGAACCAGGCAGCAGGGGCCAACACAGCACTGGCTCTCGGCTTAACTGTCGTCACCAACACAGTTGGAATACTCACTGTAAGCTCGCCTGCTTTGAAACCTGCTGCTTTTTATTCGACTCGAAAGTCATCCTGGCCTATCGATCGTCACCAACAACACTGCTGGAATATTCACTCACTGTAAGCTCTCCTGATTTATTCTCAAGGCGCCTCAGAAACCACTTGTGAAGAGTCTATCTTTTAGGCGCCTTAAAAAAGAGACTGTTGGAATACTCACTGCAAGCACTCCTCTTCTAGAACCTCCTGCTTTTGGATGGCTACCACCAGCACCAACGACCCCAGCGCCCGCTCCTTGGGCCGGTGGACGTGTGTGTTTGGGGGGGGTGGTTGAAACAGAGAGGACGGCCACCACCAGCACCCAGAACACTCCGGGCGAACTTGCCCCCAACCAGCACCAGCGAATCCAGCGCCCTCTCCTTCAACGTCTGTGGGGATGTGTGTTGGCAGGAAGTCAGGGGGGAGACGGGGGAAAGGGGGGGGGGATGGGTCGAAATAGAGGGGAGGGCTGCCAGCAGCAGCAGCAGTAGCACCAGAGACTCTGTCGAGCGCCAGGAAGGGTTTCCTTGGCACGAGCTCGTTCTCCTTGGCCGGCTTGGGGGGCCTGTAGGACAGGGGAGAGAGGGCCAGCACCCCCACCAGGTTGGGTCAGAGGACGGCACTATTGGAGGAGCACCGGGGCCGGCCTTATGGCCCTGCGAGAGGGGAGGGGAGGGCCCCCAGCAGCAGCAGCACCAGAGACTCGAGAGCTTTGACCCTGGCCACCTGGGGGGGCTGTAGGACAAGTGAGGGAGGGCGAACACCCCCAGCAGGGCTTCCTGTCCCTCAGATCAGACCGTCCTATCCTAGCGATGTCTCCCTCCCCCATCCCCCAGCTCCCACCCTTCGACTCCCCCCTCCATATGCCCCCGCTCCTCTCCAGGCTCGTGCCAGCCAGCGGGGTGTGCCAGTACCAGCAGGGCTCCTGTCATTCAGACTGTTCTAGCAATCTCCCCATCTCCCGTCTTCTACATGAGCCTACCCTTCTACTCCCCCCCCCATATGCCCCTTCTCCTCTCCAGGCCCGTGCCAGCCAGTCGGGGCGTGTCAGTACCTGCAGGGCCTTTGTGCCATTTTCTAGCTACAACACCCCACCCCCCTCCTCCTCCGCCCCTCTCCTCTCTTTCTCCCCACTTTCCCTTTCAGATGGCCCTGCTCTTCTCCAGGCTCGTGCCAGCCAGTGGGGGCGTGCCAGTACCAGCAGGGGCATAGTGCGATATCCAAGCTACAACACCCCAACCCCCTCCCCTTAGCGCCTCTCCTCTCTTTCTCACCGCTTTTCCTTTCAGATGCCTGTGCTACTCTCCAAGCTCGTGCCAGCCAGTAGGGTTCAGTGCCAGCAGGGCTCCTGTCCCTCAGACCGTTCAAGCAACCCCTCCCTCTCCCCCCCCCCCCTGCATGCACCCTTCTGCTCCCCCCTCAGATGCCCCTGCTCCTCTCGAGGCTCGTGCCAGCCAGTGGGGGCGTGTCCGTACCAGCGGGGCCGTTGTTACGCGGGCTGGTTACCACACTGCTCGTCCCACTGTTCATAGGGATGGTAAGAGCTATGCTGCAATTACGTCCAATTACGTGCGGTTGGGTGCGTCATTTATCCAATTATGCTGCTTACGCTGCTATGTTTGAGCATACTATAATATGCTGCTGTTGCTTGGTTAAGTTTTCATTCTTATACGTGACTGACTCCCATCTTTCTTGATACTCCCAGCATGTATATCCGGGTGAATTTGTTGCAATTGATTTTTGAGTCGACTCAAAAATTTGTTGCAATTGATTGTCAGGTTTGTTCTCCTTCCGTCTTCCGCCCATTCCCCCTCTCATGCCCCACTCTCATGCCCCCCTCTCATGCCCCCCTCTCATGTCCCCCTCTCATGTCCCCCTCTCATGTCCCCCTCTCGTGTCCCCTGTGCTGCATCATGTGCTCTACCCCTGTCATCTACTCGTACCACTTGCGTCACTCTGCTAACCGGGTGGCACCACTCTGATAAAAATTCAGGCCGTCAGGCGAGCCATCCCAGGTGTGCTGATCCTCCATGCCACTCCGGTTATTCCGGTTTTTTTTTCCGTCTTATTTCATTTGTCCGCCTGAGACCTGTCCAGGTGTGTGTGACCACCTTTCTCATCTCTCCTCCCAGAGGCCTGATTCATGCAATGCTTACCCTACTTTGCTGTGCCCTTGCATGAAATGGCTCGGACCTCCCCCCCCTCCCTCCCCCTCCCCTCTTCCTTATTCTCTGCCCGTTGTCCAATCAGCTGTTGCCAGGTGGGCTGACCAACGCAAGCAGCAGCTCTCAATGGCCAACAATGCCATGCTCTCTTTCGTATGTGCTTCTGCCCTTTTCATTTATCTACTTCTTTTCACCATTGCCTTTATTCTCATACGCCTCTCATATCTCAACGTACCGCATTCCCTCTTGCACACTTCCATCTCACCATCTCCAATCCTTTCATTTTCTACGCGACCAAAGTTATTTTCCCAGCTTGTACTCCCCTCTTTTCCTTTGTCATCCCTCGCATGCTCCCCTTGCAGGTGCCGTGGATGCAAGTCAGTTCCGCCCGGGCGGCCATTCTTCGTCTCGACATGACTCAGCTGCTACCCATTGCTGCCGCTGGCATGTATGTCTGCATCCTGTTTCGCTGTGATGTGTGTCGTCTTTCCGAGGACACCCTACATGCTCAGTCCCTTGCTGCCGCTGGCATGTATGTCTGCACCCTGTTTCGCTGTGATGTGTGTCGTCCGTCCGAGGACACCCTACATCTCCATCCCCTTGCTGCTGCTGGCGTATATGATTGCATATAATTGAATCGAGTAAAACAACCCTAGCAGGTGACGAACTAAAAGAACCCTAGCAGGTGACGAACTAAAAGAACCCTAGCAGGTGACGAACTAAAAGAACCCTAGCAGGTGACGAACTAAAAGAACCCTAGCAGGTGACGAACTAAAAGAACCCTAGCAGGTGACGAACTAAAAGAACCCTAGCAGGTGACGAACTAAAAGAACCCTAGCAGGTGACGAACTAAAAGAACCCTAGCAGGTGACGAACTAAAAGAACCCTAGCAGGTGACGAACTAAAAGAACCCTAGCAGGTGACGAACTAAAAGAACCCTAGCAGGTGACGAACTAAAAGAACCCTAGCAGGTGACGAACTAAAAGAACCCTAGCAGGTGACGAACTAAAAGAACCCTAGCAGGTGACGAACTAAAAGAACCCTAGCAGGTGACGAACTAAAAGAACCCTAGCAGGTGACGAACTAAAAGAACCCTAGCAGGTGACGAACTAAAAGAACCCTAGCAGGTGACGAACTAAAAGAACCCTAGCAGGTGACGAACTAAAAGAACCCTAGCAGGTGACGAACTAAAAGAACCCTAGCAGGTGACGAACTAAAAGAACCCTAGCAGGTGACGAACTAAAAGAACCCTAGCAGGTGACGAACTAAAAGAACCCTAGCAGGTGACGAACTAAAAGAACCCTAGCAGGTGACGAACTAAAAGAACCCTAGCAGGTGACGAACTAAAAGAACCCTAGCAGGTGACGAACTAAAAGAACCCTAGCAGGTGACGAACTAAAAGAACCCTAGCAGGTGACGAACTAAAAGAACCCTAGCAGGTGACGAACTAAAAGAACCCTAGCAGGTGACGAACTAAAAGAACCCTAGCAGGTGACGAACTAAAAGAACCCTAGCAGGTGACGAACTAAAAGAACCCTAGCAGGTGACGAACTAAAAGAACCCTAGCAGGTGACGAACTAAAAGAACCCTAGCAGGTGACGAACTAAAAGAACCCTAGCAGGTGACGAACTAAAAGAACCCTAGCAGGTGACGAACTAAAAGAACCCTACATGCTCAGCCCCGTTCCTGGCGCTGGCAGGCATGGTTGCATGCTCTGGTGCTCAGCATATTTGTCAATTGTGCTACAACCTCAGTACAGCCTACCTCTTTTCCCGTGCGCTCCCCTATTATTCCGTTCTGTCCCTACACCCCTCACCCCTCGTCCCCCACATTCTCGAATCAGAGCCGTCCATCTGTCCTTCCTGGCGCGCAACATGGACGTGATGGCGGCTTTAAGAAGGATCTACTCTTTCTCCGCCCCCCCTGTTCCCCCCTTTCTACATCCTTTAATCAGAACCGTCCATCTGTCCTTCCTGGCGCTCAACATGGGTGTGATGGCGGCTCTAAGGAAGATCACTCCTCCTCTTCCCACTCACGAGGCCAATGCTGTGGATAGAGCTGTCATCATCCTCTCCAGCCAGGTTACACTACATGCATATCACATAACATTATGCAGTACTTAATCTAACCTTATTTCTCATAACTCCACCAATACAGCACCATATAGTATTCTATGTTGCTATGATGTTCCAATCACTCTTTTTTTTCCGAGAGCAGAGCATAGCCATTTCAAACCTTTTATTGTACAGTAGTTCTGACTTTCCTTATCTCCTGGATGCTTCTCCTCATGTATCATATTGCAACATTCTATGCTGGTGCAAATTTATCTGTTGCAGAAAACTTTACCTGTGGCGGCAACGGTGGTGGAAAAGATTGGAACACTGATGGGCGAACCCGCACTGGTGCTGCTACCGTGCATCCTCACACACTTCCTCCAGGTGAGCTCCAGTAGTGTCTCCCTTGTAAGCTCCTCTTTGTTCGAAACACCAGAACACTTACAGGCGATGCTGCACTGTTGCTGCTACCGTTCATCCTCACACACTTCCTTCAGGTGAGCTCCAGTATTTTGTGTACATCCTTAGCATTTTGTGTGTATGTGTCTGTGTGTGTGGTCATGTGATTTCTACTGTGCATATGTAGCCATGTGCTGTTTGTGTTTCTTCCTCACAACCTTACACCAAGCTGGTACTTGTTCAGTATCTCACTTCGTGCTTCTGTTTTGGCCGCAGATATTTATTGACTCTTTGCTTGTCAACAAATGGTTGAATGACGATAGGGAGCACACCACGAACGATGGCAAGATTGCAAAGAGAGTCGCTTAAAGGCATGTCCTTACAGCAAATTGCGTGGGCATTCTCATTTTTGCGTAGCAGAAGAGTAGTGCAAGCGGGCATTTTTCCACAAGTCATGTTGAGTCGTCCAAACGGTGACCACGATATGGTCACACGCTCTGTCGAGGGTCTCAGGAAAAGTGTAGCAGCATTAGGAGGGTAGTTTTACACGTGGAATCAAAGCACATTAGGTTGTGAAATAGTGTTAAATTTGATATTCTGCTCTCTTCGCGTTGCTGCATCTCGAGCTTCTATACGCCGTGGGGCATGACCAGCCGCTTATAGCGAGGTCGTCATCATGTAATCATTACTTTCGTGACCAACATGCTGACTTGTAAAGGCCTGTGGTTTGGAATCCGATTGGCAGCATGGCAGTCAGCCCGAGCACAGCTGAGCAGAATGGAAACTGACCATGAAGGTTCGAATGTGTACAGGCACGTGCCGCTCGCACGAATCCCTGGTTTGTTAGTAGGCCTGTGTGACACTTAGACATCGCCTCGGCAAAATGTGATTGGACCGTTTAGTGCGAACCGCTGGCCCCTTTAGGCTCGGAAGGCTCTGGCCCCCAAAGGTCTGGACCTAACCATATCAGCGCTGCTCTGTACAGTTCCTCTAGAAAGTCGAAGGCACCGAGCCATCCAGCCTGGCGAAGCTCACAGAACGCGACGCGCAACGTGGGCCTTGCAAATTTAAGCTCGACTTGCGCTCATGGCAGCGAGCCTTCCGCCGGAAGCTGGTTGCTACCCAAGGCTGAAGCCACGCGACACCCCCTCTTGACCACGCGCCACTTCCGCCCCTCCCTAGCTTGCCGCACTTCTTCCGCGCCGAGCTCCGCAAGGAGCACCCGTCACTGCCGAGCCAAGATTGTCCCGAACCCAAGCCCAGGCTGGGAAAGTTCGGTCTCGAATGCGAGCCTCGAATGCTCTGGTCTGGTGTTCGGCTTCCAAACCTCACCCCGGCCCCCTTTCCAAACCCCCACACGCCCCCTCCCTCACTTCTCCGGTAGGGGAGGAGGGGGGCTGTATTTAGAACGGGCGCAAGGCGTGAAGAAATTCAGTCCGAGCCATTTCCCAAATTCATTCCTCCAGGAATTCGCTTTCTCCGAATTCCCCTCATCGAATTCGCTCCAAGTTTCCCTGCGTGCTTTTCACTCCTAGCACCTGGTTTCGCGGCGAGGACGTTTTTCCACAATGTCGCCCCGCGTGCTTCTTCTGGCGATGTTGATTGTTTCGGCCGCGCTTGTCGCGCGCCCTGCATTGGCGCATCGCAGCTTCGGCGTCCTGGCTCAGAACGGCCGGCGCGAGGAGGCTCGAGTGCTGAGTGACTCTGGGAGCAGCGACTACTTCAAAAGCACCGACGACAGCACCGACGACAGCAGCCACGACAGTTCGTCGCATGACGACGGCAGCAACTACAGCTCGTCGCACGACGACAGCAGCCATGACGACAGTAACAGCGGCTCGGACGACAATGGCAGCAGCGACGACTCGTCGCACGACAACAGCGGTTTGGATGACAGCAGCAGCAACGACTCGTCGTCGTCGGACGACAGCAGCAGCAACGACTCGTCGTCGTCGGACGACAGCAGCAGCAACGACTCGTCGTCGTCGGACGACAGCAGCAGCAACGACTCGTCGTCGTCGGACGACAACAGTGGCAGTGACGACAGCAGCCACGACGACAGCAGCAGCGACGACTCGTCGTCGTCGGATGACAGCAGCAGCGACAGCAGCAGCAGCAGCAGCAGCGATGATAGCAGCGACAGCAGCAGCAGCAGCAGCAGCGACGATAGCAGCGGCAGCAGCGACAGCAGCCACGACGACAACTACACCAGCAGCAGCGGCGGCAGCAGCAGCGACGACAGCTACGAGCACGGCCGCGGCCTGTCGTACAACTACTACGCGTCGTCGTGCCCCAAGGCGGCGGAGATCGTCGCGGCGCGCGTGTACCAGGCGTACAAGAACGACCCCGCCGTGCCCGCGCCGCTGCTGCGCCTCCACTTCCACGACTGCTTCGTCCAGGTGAGCTGAGGTTCCCGCATTCAGTTCAGTAGCAATGCCTCTCTCCTATTGTGTTTTGAGTCGACTCAAAACACTTCAGTGCTCTCTCCTTTCCTCGTTGCTTACGTTCCTCGCTGTCTGCATTACTAAATTCATCGTTAATTCCGACCGCCGCTGCTGCGCCTCCACTTGGCACGACTGCTTCGTCCAGGTAGTACCTAGCTGCTCGTTGTTGTCCATTAGGAGAAACAGTGTGAACGAATGCGCTTTGACCTTCTGACTTGTTGAGCCGCGTCAGCAGAAGCCACTTCTGCAGAACCTCTAGAGGAGAGTTTGTTGCGGACGACTTATTTTTCGTGCGCTCAACGCTCAACCGTCCCCGCTTTTCCAGGTGTATTTTGAGTCGACTCAAAATTCAACCGTCCCCGCTTTTCCAGGTGTATTTTGAGTCGACTCAAAATTCAACCGTCCCCGCTTTTTCCAGGGCTGCGACGCCTCCGTGCCCGACCGACCGACCGACGACAAACAAGGACGCGGACCCCAACACCACCCTCGCCCATTGTCGCTCATTCTTTTTGCTCTCCCTTTTCCCAGGGCTGCGACGCGTCGGTCCTCCTGGACTCGACGGACGACAACAAGGCGGAGAAGGACGCGGACCCCAACGCCACCCTCGGCGCATTCGACGTGGTGGATGATATCAAGGAGCACCTCGAGGCGGAGTGCCCCGGCACCGTGTCCTGCGCCGACATTCTCGCTCTCGCGGCTCGCGAGGGCATTCACTTGGTACGTTTCCGTGCACGCGAGAGAGGGAGCCCTTAGCTCTCTCCGCCTCCCTCGCCTGGCCCCCGCACCCCTTATCCGCACACCCTTCCGCACCCCTTATCCGCACCCCCTTCCGCACCCCTTATCCGCACCACCCCCTTCCGCACGAGCCTTCATCGTTTCTTCCAATGTAACCATGCCATCCTATCCTCTGACGAGTGTAACCGTCTCTCCCATTTATCTTCGCGAATCTCGCTACTCGCAGGCTGGCGGTCCGTTCACGGAGGTGCCTCTGGGGCGTCGCGACGGGCTGACGTCATTCGCACTCGCGGCGGAGACCTTCCTCCCGGGCTCCACGCTCAACGTCTCGGGGCTCACGCACAACTTTGCTACAGTCGGCCTCGATATGACCGACGTTGTGACTCTTAGCGGAGCGCACACTATCGGGGAGGGCCGCTGCGTGAGTCTTAAGAACCGCCTGGAGCAGAACGACCCCACCATGGACCCGGAATTCGCGGCGTACGTGAAGCAGAAGTGCGGCACGAGCAACATCGACCCCAAGAAGTTGATCCCCAACGACTACGTTTCGCCCCATAAATTCGACAACCAGGTAACCGCGTAATGTACAGCTTTTACACTTTCGCGACTTCTACTCTCCTAGAAAAGAAAACGTCCAGAATAATCCGACGCCTCCTTCGCATATCCCTGCTCTCTTCCTTACCCGTTATTCATAACCTCCCCCCCCCCCTCCCCGCCTTTCCGCCTTGCCACATTTTCCTCCGCGGTACTACTACAAGAACGCTTTCGCGCACAAGGGTCTCTTCCCCACGGACCAAGCGCTCATCCTTTCCGTTCCCTCCCCTCGTCTCCCCCTTTCCGCCTCTTCCCCCGCAGTGCTACAAGAACGTGCTTGCGCACAAGGGCCTATTCACCACTGACCATGCGCTCTCATCCTTTCCCTCTCCTCGTATCTGCGCGCTACCTCTTCCCCCGCAGTAATACAAGAACGTTCACCCGCACAAGGGTCTCTTCACCACTGACCTGGCGCTCATCCTTTCGTCCCCTCCCCACTCTTCCACCTTCCCGTCCCTTTCCCCCGCAGTACTACAAGAACGTTCTTGCGCACAAGGGTCTCTTCACCACGGACCAGGCTCTCATTTATGACGACAAGACGGACCGCGCCGTGAAGGCGTTCGCGCACGCCAAGAGCACGTGGTTCGACGCGTTCAGCAAGTCGCTCGTGAAGATGGGCGCGATCTCGCCGCTCACTGGCACCCAGGGCGAGATCCGCCTCAGCTGCCACGTGCGCAACAGCTAGATGCGCAGTGGGGTGTGCGCGGGCTGCGACGTGCGCAACAGCTAGACGCGCAGTGGGGTGTAAGAGGGGAGCTTGTAACGCGCATTGCGGCTTTGTGTGGAGGAATCTTGAAGGAGGGCGGGCTAGAGAAAATCAGAGGCAGAAGTGGAGGTGTTGATGGTTGTTGTCTTGTCAGGGATGCTGGCTCGTCGGACTGCATAAACTATGTGGTTGTGGGAATGGTGTCGGAATGGTGGTTGTATCGCTTGAGCTGGAAATAAAGCGTGGTACTCTTTGGTTTTACGATCGCTCATGAAGGGATTGTGCGGTACTTTGGTGCTGCTGATGCCATGTATTTCTCTTTCTGCCCCCACTTGAAGCCGTTTCTGTTGCTCATGAGGGGGAAGACAAAAGATGGCTGTTGAATTTCACGAATTTCCAAATGCCATTCAAACCTCAGCAATTTCAGAAGATGCCATTTCTGATGGATTTGGCAAATCGCGATGTGCGAGGCGCCAAATTTCACCATCTGCATCCCAGAGCCCCCCTGTTTCCAAACAAGGATTCGCTACAGACCTGACAGGCGTAAATGTAAGATGCGGTGTCTAGAAGGAAATGGGGTGATGTCGTTCAAGATGGCGATTTGAATTTCGGCCTACAGCCTAAGTTTGGACGAGTGATGTGGTTTCTCATCCCGTGCACATATTTCCTCGCTATGTTAAACCTAAGTTTGGTAGTCCTCCTCATGTTATACTTGTCGCTCGCTAAAGCGGCCGATTCGATGAAGCTTTAGAACATGGGCATAAAAAACGTTATGCAAGCGCATCTCCTTATGGTGAGAGCAGGGCTCTCGCTAGGCCTTTTGCCACCTCGGACGATCCGAGCTCCTCGAAAAATCACCCTGTAAAATCTGACTTCGTCAAGATTCTTCAGGGTCCGCGTTCGAAAAGGCCTGATAAAGTGTGGGCAGTTTTTGTGGGACGAGACAGTGGGGTTGTGAGTGGGAGTGCTTCGGTGTGGGAAATCCGACACCATAGACGCACCTGTGAAGGAGCTAAATTTGGGCCAGGAGGGGCGGGGATAAAAGGGGTGGGGAGAAGGGCTGGGACGATTGTGAGTGGCTGCTTATTTTAAAACCTGCTGCTAAGTGACCATTGATCTGGTAGTACGTGCGGAAATACACGTGAAGTTCTAGCTCCTTGGTAGCTTAGGGCGTGGTTCATTTCCCACGAAACATTCGTTCAAATTCTTACCGACTGAATTGTATAAAAAACGACAGTAACACACGGAAACGTACATAAACCCTAGCAATATTCGAATTTAAAGCCCCCATCTTATAATTACCAGAGTTTAACACTTGGTTGAGACAGACAGGCACTGATTGGTACGCGAGGTGTAAACAAAACTGCAAAAACGAAACTCACGTGGCGAGGCCGTTTTGTTTCGACAAAAAAACTCCAAACCAAGAAACAGGTTTGGGGAAGTTTGGAACGCGTCAGGTTTAGCATATCGGACGGTGCAAACTCCATTTTTTTGCGCAACAACTTTCTACTTCGTTTATAGCCGTCGATTCAAACGCCCAGTCACTCAACTGTCAGATCAAAGGCTCTCGACGATCTAACGGTACAGCAGGACCGTTCTTCCGTAAACTTGTGCATTCTCATATTGCTGAACTGGTTTTACGGTTGGTATCCCCCCCCCTTAGCACAGCACACTGTCCGAGGCATTTCCAAGCCTGTCTCTTCAAGTTCGCCAGCGTAACTGGGTACCAAACATTTAACACTTGCTCACTTCCTAGAATTATGAGAGTGGGGCTTTAAGCTATTCGAATCCCTGCCGTTACAACTTTCCATGTTTGAGGGAGGGAAGGGTGGGGCTAATGGGGATGGGAGGTCTAGGGACCTTGAGATATTCCTACACCCCCTGGAGGCTACCCAATTGTCCGGGCCCTCCCAAAACCCTACTGGACTCTGCGGGTGACAACAGAAATCTCTCTCAGTTCTTCAGGGCTGGCCTGGGAAAAGCTCTGTAAAACACAGGGTCGGTAAGGGAAAAACCTTGGATTTTAAGCGAAGTCCGGGTAATTATCTTGTTTACACGTGCCCTGGGTGAGAGATCGTGTGTGCTGCGACAATCCCTCCCACCTTGGTGGCGAGGGATGTATGGGACATACGGTTTGTCAGGCGAACGTTTTGAACCAATGGTGCTTCTTATAGCTATCCGCCGAGTAATTCGCGATTTCGTCAGCTCGCTGCGACTCGGGAATATGGTTACATGCGACAGCAGAGAACAGGTGTGGCATACATGCGACAACCATACGGTTCGCCATGTTCTGCGACACCACGAAACACCCAGACCCAGACCACATGGTTGACTTCGTTCGAGCACCTTTGGCACATGCCACGGAGAATTTCTCGCTGCGCGGCCGCTTCGCCATCACCGCGCCCTGGCCGCCTCCAATATTCAAGGGCCCAGATTGATGGTTGACAACAAGGCAAAATCAAGGAGCGCAAATCTCACCCGTCAATTACACCTCCTAGCCAGTTGTAGCATCCCCCCACCTCTGCCCCTCCATGCCTACACTGGAGGCTTGGGGGAAATGGCAACATCTCCGCCCCCCCGCGCTTCGACTTACAGCGTCCTCTCCAACCGTCCTTCAATGCACAGGAGAGCTCTGGAACCCGTTCCACCTTTCCGATTTCCCTAGGCGTTATCAGGTAAGGGGAAGCACTTGCGTTACAAGCCAAGCCCCGCGCCGCACCGAGTCACATCACGTCACAACCCACCCATTCCTCTCCCTCTCCCCCCCTCCTCCACCCAATTCGACTCCTCCCAAAACCAAAATTCGCCCCCCCTCCTATCACTGCAATTCCATCCCTCCGTCAGGGCCTCTCGAATTGTACATAAAGCTCGAGCTTCCAAATATTCTCGCATTCCCTCTTCAGAACCAATTTGCAACCCGGCTGAACCTCGCGCATCTTCACCTTTCTTCACATTGTTTTCCGAGCTATGGCGTCGGCGACATTCCCAGCGCTCGTTTTGCTGATGCTCGTCGCCTCCGCATCCGTTTTCGCCCAGCCCGGGGGCGGAATGGGAGGCGGCGGAGGCGGGGGCGGCTGCACCGGGGGAGGCAGCGGGGACTGCAGCGGGGGCGGCCCGGGGGTCAACGGCGGTGGAATGGGCGGAGGTGGCGGCCCCGGCAGCAACAGCGGCGGAATGACGGGCATGGCAAACCCGCAGGGCCCGGGACTGTCGTTCTCCTTCTACTCCGAGTCGTGCCCCAAGGCGGCGGACATCGTCGCGGCGCGCGTGTACGCCGCGTTTAAGAAGGACCGCGGCGTCCCTGCGCCGCTGCTCCGCCTGCACTTCCACGATTGCTTCGTGCAGGTGAGCCGAGGTTCCCGCATTCAGTGCTCTCTTCTTTCCTCGTCGTTAACATTCCTCGCTGCTTTCGACCTCGCCGTGCCCGCGCTGCTGCTCCACCTCCACTTCCACGATTGCTTCGTGCAGGTGAGAACGAAGGTCTCAACGCCTCGTCATGTTTAATGTTTTCGACGACAAAACAAGCTCTTACTTGAACGGGACCTTGACGACACAACAAATAAACGAGCAATTCTCTTGCCTCTCCGTCACGGTGCTGTTCAGGGTTGCGACGCCTCCGTGCTGCTCGACTCCACATCCAACAACAAGGCGGAGAAGGACGCGGATCCCAACGCCACTCTCGGTGCATTCGACGTGATCGACGACATCAAGGCGCACCTCGAGGCCGAATGCCCCGGCACCGTGTCTTGCGCCGACATTCTCGCTCTCGCCGCGCGCGAAGGCGTGCATCTGGTAGGCCGTCGATCAATCGATCCGACCCCATCAATTCGAAAAGATTCGGTTTCAAATCAACTTCCCTACAGAAAAAAGGTGCATCGATCTCGTTTTACATGCCTCTAACTGCTCGTTTTCCGCTCTATCTCTAGGCCGGCGGTCCGCTCACGGAGGTGCCTCTGGGGCGTCGCGACGGGCTGACGTCATTCGCGCTTGCGGCGGAGACGTTCCTCCCAGGATCCACCCTCAACGTCTCCGGGCTTGTGCACAACTTCGCTACAGTCGGCCTCGATATCCTCGATGTCGCCACACTCAGCGGTACATTTTGTCCTCCCTCCCCCCAGTTATAGAAAATCGGCTTGTGCTTTCGCATAAGCGAGTAACATTGTGTCGTTCGCATGTTGTCGCAGGCGCGCACACGATGGGCGAGGCTCGCTGCGTGAGCCTGAAGAATCGCCTGACGCAGAATGACCCCACGATGAACCCCGAGTTCGCTGCTTACGTCAAGGCCAAGTGCGGCACGAGCAACATTAGCCCCAAGGCTATGATCAACAACGACTACAAGACCCCCAGCCGGTTCGATAACCAGGTGCGTTTATCCTCGTTATAGCGTCCTCGCCATACGACCTTCCTTGACTTGTGCTTTTGGAGAATCACTTGCTGCAACAGGCTCTCTGGTTAATAGTGCTTCTGCTCTTCACCAATCTTACTCATAATGCTTTGCCTTCATCTCCCCCCATATTCTCTATCTATAGTATTACAAGAACCTGCTGGCTCGTGCTGGCCTCCTCACCACGGACCAAGCTCTCATTTACAACCGCACGACCATGCGCGCTGTGAAGGTATTCGCCAAGAAAAAGAGCGTTTTCTTCAAGCACTTCAGGCGCTCTGTCATGAAGATGGGTATGATCACACCCCTTACTGGCAGCCAGGGCCAGATCAGGAGCAACTGCCACCGGGTAAATGCCTAATTTCCCCAGCCAATCCAGGTCTAGTGTGAGGCTATGAAAGGGTCCTCCCCTGTGAAGTGCTAGCAGACACATAGTGGATGTGAAGGGGAGGGGGACAGGAGGATCGGTCCTTGGCTAACAGCAGTTGGCTTGGGCACCCGCCAACTTAGAGGCCAGTCCAGGACAGTTGGGGTTGGGGGGCGATGCATCAGGTTGGGGGTCTGTTTGTTGTGTCAGTGTGTTGGAAATAAATTACGATACAGTACTGCACATTGGCGAAGCGCTGAAGTCATAAAAATATAACTACCTACCATCCAGTTTCATGGCACAATGAAGTGAGGCTACCGGTATACTGTATGGAAATACCAGTAAACAAGAACAAACAGATAAATCTGGGGAAATTCAGCCCACCACGAACCAAGCTTGGAGAATCAACAAAGTTGTACAGGCCATGAGTTGAAACCGTTCCCGCGTGTAACAGACCGTATTCGATCAATCCGCTCATCTTCTGCCATGTCATCTGGGCTGTACACCCACTTGCGCCGATCCTGACGGATGCGAGGGGCTGACTGTAGCACTCAAGGGCAGTAGGGAGAGACACACACACAGGTAGGTAGAGAGAGCGCTCATGGGTTGCTGTGGGCCTGATTCTTCCAACCACCTGTCTTCCTCCGCCAAGGGTCGTACATCCACCTGCGACGATCCTAGGGTCGTACATCCACCTGCGACGATCCTGACAGATGTGAGGAGTTGACTGCAACACACAAGGCACGGAAGAAACACATTCACACACACAGGCAGAGAAAAAAGAGCGGGCAGATTGACCAGGAGTGGGTAGAGACGAGAGAGGTGGGCAGTATGTGCAGCCAGGTGGGTCTTGGGGAGGGTGGGAGCGGTAGAATGAGGGTGAGGGAGTACCTTTCTGGCACCCAAACTGCCCAATGAGCTTCTGCCACGTGGAGAGTACATGTCCCAACCACTCACTGCGGAGCTGCTCTCT
The DNA here is from genome assembly GCA_027943415.1 of Closterium sp. NIES-67. Lineage (NCBI taxonomy): Eukaryota > Viridiplantae > Streptophyta > Zygnematophyceae > Desmidiales > Closteriaceae > Closterium > Closterium sp. NIES-67. Next base: position 779,069 of record BQMB01000923.1, on the reverse strand, counting down.
GACGGCCGCTCTCTGCCCTCTGTGGAGGAACAAGGGAGGCAGTGGGGAAGAGGAGGGTGGGGGAAGGGATGTGTGGATGGTTGGGGAGGGGGTATTGGACGGACTGGGGAAAGAAAGTGCATGTCACTCACTGCTGAGCAGCTTCCTGAGGGCTGCTCCCTGCCCTCTGAAGGAACGAGGGAGGCAGTGGTGAAGAGAAGGGGGGGGGGGGGTTGGATGGTTGGGGAGGGGGGATTGGACGGACCGGGGAAAGAAAATGAATGTCCCACCCACCCACTGCTGAGCGGCTTTCTGAGGACCGCTCCCTGCCCTCTGTTATGTGGGTTGGAAGAAGGGAGAAATGAGAGGGGAGGGGAGGGGTTAGTGGGGGTCCGATGAACTTAGAAGGAGAGTACTGCTTTCTGATGGCCGCTCTCTGCCCTCTCTTATGTGGGTTGGAAGAAAAGAGAAACCAGTGGGGAGGGGAGGGGTTGGTGGGGGTCGGATGGGCCTAGAGAAAGAGTACTGCTGTCGAACGGCCGCTCTGCCATTTGTGATGTGGATCGTATCAAAGAGAGACAAACATGTGTAATGAGTCTATTTTTGAGTCGACTCAAATAGACGCATTACACACGTATCAAAGAGAGACAAACATGTGTAATGAGTCTATTTTTGAGTCGACTCAAATAGACGCATTACACACGTATCAAAGAGAGACAAACATGTGTAATGAGTCTATTTTTGAGTCGACTCAAATAGACGCATTACACACGTACCAAAGAGAGACAAACATGTGTAATGAGTCTATTTTTGAGTCGACTCAAATAGACGCATTACACACGTATCAAAGAGAGACAAACAAAGGCGACAGAAAGGGAGGGAATGGGAGAGGAATGAGAGAAGGGAGCAAGATGGAATGGCAGTGTGAAGGAGGATGGTTAAGGCGAATCCTTTTGAGCCTGACAGATCGTGGCAGGTAGCAGCAGGGCATTGGCTGTGCTTCCACTGAGAGCTCTGGTGGGTGCAAACAACAAGGAGTATATTTTTGAGTCGCCTAAAAAAAAGGAGCATTTGCAGGCAGTGCTTCCACAGAGAGCTCTGGTGGGTGCAAACAACAAGGAGTCTATTTTTTTGTCGCTTAAAAAAAAGGGGCATTGGCAGTGCTTCCACTGAGAGCTCTGGTTGGTGCAAAAAATGAACTCACTCAGTTACCTATGCATGCAGCACTGAAGAATCTACAGTGCTCCCACTGAGTGCTGGTAGGTGCACACAATGCACTCAGCTGCCCATGCATGTAGCAGCGGAGCATCTACAGTGCTTCCACTGAGTTCTGGTAGGTGCAGTGGAGATAATGCACTCAGCCGCCCATGCTGTAGCAGCGGAGCATCTACAGTGCTTCCATCCCGCTTTCACTTCCCCTTAACGTGCGTGTGTGCCGTGCCCTACTGCATCCTTACCTTGCACAGCAACAATCTTACCGCACCTTTCATCAATTTTACCTTGCACGACAGCATTCACAATGAGGGACTTGCTCGATTTCCGTGGCTTCCCCTGTAACAAGGTATGAGGAGCGGTATGATGAGGAGGGATGACAGGTTGAACGCAAGTGGTTTTAAGTAAGTGGTAGCAATTGACATACTCGTTCAGAAGCAAGAGTTCCAACAGATCTTCCATATGTCAGCTACGGTCACTTGCTAGACCTGTTGCTGCTGTTCCTCTCTTTTTGAGGCGCCTAAAAAATAGACTCCTCACGTATTTTTGAGGCACCTAAAAAACGGTCACTTGCTAGATCTGTTGCTGCTGTTCCTCTCTTTCCTTTCAAGTGGCGCAAAATTGAACTCACCTGCCTTGGCTTGCCAGTCGCCCTCCTCCCCCTTGTCCACGCGCTCCTGCTATCCACCTCCTCCTCCTCCTCCTCATCATCATCACTCTCGCCGCCAACACCACCACCCACAAGAGCGCTAGAAGTCTCCCAGTAGCCCCCAGACGCTGACATCCAATCAGCTTGCGACACGTGGCTCGACCAGGTAGCCAGGTTCTCTCTAAACGCCGTGGATGCTCTGAACGTGCTTCTTCTGGTAGGGCCCTCGGACACGCAGTGGGTGATCCTTCGCCTAGGCGTTTCCGGAACAATGTCAGCAGTTGCTTTGCCAATAGGAGCTTCTGGTACCGGGTTATTGCTTATCCCGCTCGCGATGCTAGACTCAAGCACTGTACAAAGGATACCCTGTTTAGGAAGGGCTGCTTGAGAGTTCACCCTCGGACCGACACTTTCTCCAAGCACTTTGCTCTCCTGGTCATAGGTCGGACCGTGACCCCCTGAGACAGAATGGTTGAAAGCACTGCCTTTGATGCTGTTCTCTTTTCCGTCTTGATTCCCGTCGTCGGCTTCTCTGCACCTTCTCGGCTCATGACTGTCCTCCGACTTGGACCATCTCGCTTCGAAAAGCACAACACAGGCGTCTGAGTCGCCCCTCATGCAGCCTGGAGAGTGAAACTCGGACACTTCTGAAGAGCGAATCTTGGACGACTCTGCTGATGCTGCTGTGGGTGATCTTGTACTTTCATCGGTCGCGCGACAAGAAAATTCGGGCAAATCGGCGCGTGCTTTACCAGCAGCGGCTGCTGATCCCCTACGCGACAGCGTCTGGGTTGGACTCTTAGTACTACGCGACCAGAACTGGCTATCGAAAACGCCTCCAGCGAACACGATGGTTCGAGAGCTTGACACGCGATGGCTGTGATCGTGCTCACGAATACGGTCGCCCGACTGGTCGTATGCACTATCTACCTTCCTAAGGTCGCCAGAGCAGTCGTTTCGTTTAGAGCGTCGACGAGATTTAGGAGCAAGGAGTCCGCCATAATCATGCTTATAAACATTGCCATGATCATAACCATGCTCAGCATCAGGACATTGCTTGTACGTCAGATCGCAGTCGCCTTTGCTGGACCCCACTCGCGAGCTTCCTTCGTCCGTACACTCGTGAGCTTTCAACAGGCTGAGACCTTTAGGCCTTGAGCCGACGTTCTTTTTTCGTCTAAACCAGGCCATAGGGCTTTCCCCCTTCCTAACAACGGGCCTATCGTGCTAGTCTGTTTTTCGTATAATGCAGTCTATCTACAACTCGACGCAGTCACGATTTTATAAAATAAAACGACAACCAGGAGTCACAGTGCCATCCATTTTGAGGCTAACTCCGCTCCTGAATTTGCATGGAGAAGTTGATCTCGAGGAAGCGAAAAAAGTACCAAGGTAATCGCCGTCTCCTATGCTGTGGCAAACAGCCGATACTACGTAAGCTAGCAGATTCTGTGAGCAATAATCGAGAAATGCAGGCGGGGTTGTGAATTTACCGTACAGGCAGAAGAAATTGAAATAAGAAACTCGAGGGAGAGGGAGCGACAGGGAGGGATGGAAGGAGAGAGGTGATATTTTTGGCGGGAATTCGGAACGTTCTGACAGAACAGGGAGTTTACGCGTCAATTTAGATGACCAAGTGCATTGCCCTAAAAATGCAATTATTCACATGACTAGTGGATCAGGAAAAACCTGGCTAGATATCTGAAAAAACTGAAAGGAGGGATTATTATTATTACAGCAGTATAATTAATAATTACACAATTCAAGCATGAGGCCAGTAAGAAAAGCAATAACCAAAAAAGACTCTGCAAGGTTTCATCTGGTTTCCGCCTCAAATGCGGTCATGTGCACCTTACTGAGAACAGGCACCACTTCACCACCCAAACTTGGCCTCCTACACCTCCTCATATCAGTGCACTTCCCTGCCAGCTCAGCAACCACCATTGCCACATCAGCAGGCCACCCACCGGCTCCCTCATCCAAAACATCCCCCAAACCCTTCGTTCCTTCCACCACAGCAGTTACCACGCTCAGTGCTGATGTGGCATTGCGTCCAGTCAGCAGCTGCATCAGCACCACTCCCAGCGCATAAACGTCAGACGACGGAACCAGCTCCTCTGTTCTTGGATATTCCGGGTCCAAAAATACTACATCCTCCACTCTTGCCCTCCCCGTCCTCGGATTCTGACTTAGAGCCGAGAACCCAACTCGAGCCAGCTTGCTCACCAACTGTCTCCCAGCAGGAATTGAACCGGAGACCTCACCCTCCTGCCTGATCTCGTTTGAGCTGCTGCCTCCAGCAGTAGCAGGTGCTGCATGTGCTGCAGGTGCAGTAGTGGCTGCTACCAATGCCTTCTCCTTCCTCTGAAACCTGGGCCACCAGGAAGGCGCCCTGTGAGACCCCTCTCCCTCCAAGCCGCCATCCCCATCCTTCTGAACCACCAGGGAGGGGGCGCCCTGCCCTTCCTCCTCCCCCCCATTCTGCCTTCTTCCAGCCGTCTCCCGCCCGCCCTTCTCCTCCCAGTACAGGACGATGTTCGCCGGCCGGAGGTCCCGATGCAGCACCGGGTGAGGCTTCTGCTGGTGCAGGAACAGCAGGGCAGACGACACCTCGTAGGCGATTCGCACCCGCACGAACCACGGGAGAGGCGGTAACCGGGGGAAGCTGTTACCGTACGGCAGATGGTCGGCTAGAGAGAGGTGGGGGATGCGGGGGTAGACTAGGCAGGGGGATTCGAGGGAGTATCCGAGGAGGGGGATGATGTGGCGGTGGGAGAGGGAGGAGAGGGTTTCAGCTTCCTTGATGAGATGCAGCACTGGGGTGTTGGTCTTGTTGTGCTCCAGCACCTCTATAGTCACATCCTGTAGTGGAACACCTTTGGAATCACCACCACCGGCAGCAGCATCAGCCGAAGATGGGGAAGTTTCCATCCTGCTGCTGCTGGTGCTGCGTGTGTTGGGTGGTAACCGCATGCAGGCATTGACACGACCAGAGAGCCCCTCCAAGCTTCCAGGAAGGGCTGAGAGGATGTCCTCGCGAGAAAAGACCACACAGGTGCCATGTGAGGCAGGTGTGGCAGATGTGGCAGGCGTGGTATCCCCACCACTGCCAGACGGCTCTGTGACACGGACACTCGATGAAGGTGCAGCGGCACCCGCTGCATCCGCTCCAGCAGCAGCAGCAGCTTCGCCATCAGCATCACCAACACCACCAGAAGGACCAGCAGCAGCAGCACCACCATCATCACCATCACCACCAGTACCAGCAGCAGCAGCCCCTGCCTCGAGCGCGCTGCTGCACGCCTGCAGCACAGCAATCATGCCATCCGCCACAGTCGACACCGAGGAACCTTCCACGAACTTGCTCAGCATGCTGGGCTTCATGTCTAACTGCTGCAGATCTAGAGTCAGCCCCTTCTTTAGCGCATGGAGCTGAGCGATCTCCCCTGTCAAATCCAGCTCCGTTGCTTTCATCCCTTCTCTCTCCAGCACTGACAACCCCTCCTTCAGGAGCGTTTCTTTCTTAACCTGCCCGTGGACGTTGGGCGTGTTGTATTCGAACCCGACTGCCCGGAACACCTCGACGACCGTGCTTGACATGCTTCCAGGCAGCTCAAAAGGTTTCCGGCTGCCCTTCTCGCACAGGCTCATCAGCTCGCTCTTGAGCCGATTGGCCGCTTTGGAATTCTCATCCACCTCGCTGCCATCAATCTGGAACAAAACTTTCTTCTGCCCGGCCTCTGCAGCTGCAGGCGCCATGGAGTCACCCACATGCAACTCCATAGCCTCAGGTAAAACTTCAGGTGATGTTTCAGGTGGCGCTTTCGATTTCATCAATCCATCTTCCCCTTTCTTCCCTTCCCCTTTCCCCCCTCCTCCACTTCCCCCTTCCCCACCTCCCAGAGCCAGCACCAGCGCCAGCAGCCCCTCCTGCGCCTTTCTCACTCCCTCGCTCACTACCACAGTCACCTCCCCTCCCTCCATTGCCTCTTCCATTGCTCTCACCTCCCTCCTCCCCTCCTCACTCATCCTCTCTCTAAGCGCCTTCGGCAGCCTTCCCACCGCCTGCTTCCATACTGCCTTCATCCCCCCCTCAATGATCGCGCTTAAGTCCTGGAACTTAACTAAGAGCATCAGCGGGGATGCGGAGAGGGAAGCTGCGAGGAAGACTCCCGGCGCCAGTTCATCGCTGACTGCGCCGCCCACTGCGTGCAGCCAGAGCTGGGCAGCGGGCTCGTCTGCTAGCGCCACGTCAGCAACACGTGTCACCAGATTGAGCACTCGCGAGATGGAAGCTTCGACAGGAGAGAAGGGAGATTCGCCGCCCAGAGCAAGGAATCCCGCTTTCTCCGTCAGTTTCTTCGACGCGGTTACCAGCTCTGACAGCTTCCTGGAAACTTCTGCCGCCAGCTGTCCCACCTCACTCTCGCCGCCCGGCTTCAGATTACCCTCCTCCTCCCCTCCAGCCTCCTCCCCCTCCTCCTCCCCGTCCTCCCACTCCTCGTCTTCCTCCTCCGCTTCCTCCACCTCCTCCCCCACCACCTCCTCCTCCTCCGCCTTCGCCTCTGGGCTATCCCAGTAGGAGTCCGGCAGGGCTCGCGCCCAGGAAGGGGGACGCAACCAGTATGGCCGCTGCTGCTCCCTGCTTTCCTCCCTCCCCGCCCGCCCATCCCCTCTTCCTGCCACTGCGCCAACAGTTGCTGTATAAGCAGCAGACGCAGCAGCAGCACCAAATGCAGCAGCGGTAGTAGCAGCAGTAACGGCGACGGCAGCAGAAGCAGCAGTTGTTGTAATCGTACCAGACGTCTCACCGGTGATCGCCTCTCTCCCTTCCACCTCTGGCAAAAACAGCCTCTTCCTCCCGCTGATGTTCCCCACGTGCCGAACCAACCGATCCTCCAGCAGACGCTTGGCAGCAGCCATGGCCAGAGCCGCCAGAGGCTCGGCAACAGGTCCGGCAGCTGCCGAACCTGCTGCAGTTACAGACACGGAAGAGGTGACTTGGACCGCAGATGAAACCTGCCCGGCTGCTGACGTCACCTGGATGGCTGACGTGGAAGATGCTGACGTGGCGGCCAGGATGGAAGGAAGTGATGGTGCTGACGCGGTTGATACGCCTGCTTGGGCTGATGCTCCTCGGGGGGATGCTGCTGACGAAGCAGCAGAAACGGACTGCGAAGGCGGGAGGGGCATGGCGGCAAGCCATTGGTCCAGGAGCTGCATGCGAGACAGCATCACAGGGGGGATTCTTCCAGGCGACCTCTCAGGTGATTTCGCAGGTGACCTTGTGGGAGACCCGCCACCCGCTGCTGCTGGCGCAAGCGCCAGCGCAGGCGGAGCTGTCTGCTCCGGGAGGGGCGGCAACAACGACCACACCGCGCCTCCTCCGCCTCCCCCTCCTCCCCCTCCCCCGCCACCGCCTGAGTATCCCCCCCCTCCTCCCCCATACCCGCCTCCGCCGTTCCCCCGGTACCCACTCTCCCCACCGCTCCCCCCACCCCCTCCCCCAAACGCTCCCCCCGACGCCCCCCCCGACCCAGAGCTTCCCCCCGAATGCGCCCCTCCCCCTCCGCTTCTCCCTCCCCCTCCCCCGTTCCCTCCGCCACTCCCACTGGACCCCCCTCCGCCCGCAGCAGCAGCGGCGGCTGCTCGCGCCTTAGCCTCCACCTCCTCTTCCCGCGTCATCGGCCCCTCCCTCACAACCTTACACACCACCCACACGGGTAACCCGTTTCGCTTGTCTTCGTACATCTCCAGGTCCGTCTTCAGGGTGTACTCGTACATCTTCCACTTCTCCTTCTCCCCCGCGGGGCCCTCGCGCGTCCCGGGCAGCTTGAAACGAAACATCCTCCGCTCGGGCCGGAAAAGAAAAGCCCCTGCCCCCATCCCGCCTCCGCCCACTCCTCCCCCCACGCACACCCCCCCGGCCCCCACAGAGAGCCCAAGGCACGGCGCAAGGTCCGCGAACGGAGTGGGTTGGCAAGACTCCTTCCAGCAGGGGGGCTTCGGGTCGCACGGCGCCATGTCCGCCTCTCGCCGCCGGCGCCGCTCGTTCGGCCGCCATTCGGGCTTCACGAAGAAAAATCCCGTTAGACCCTTGCCGTCCGGGGAGACGTCTAACCCGGGCAGGTGCCACGGCCTGGGGAACTTCAGCAGCTCTATCTCCGGTATAAGCCCGTCGCAGTCCGCGACGCGTCTTAATCTCTGCACTAGGAGGCGGTCTAGACCCACGTCCTCTACCTCCCCGCGAACTTTCCTGGAAAGGTACTGGAATACTTCCGCGTCTACTGGGGCGAAGCGGATTCCGCGGGGGATCGGCGCGCAGCTGAGCGCGGTGTGGATCTGGCTGACCGCCTGCGCGAATGCCTCCTGTTTGGCTGCGCGGACCAGCGACTCGATCCCCGCGCGTTCCGCGGAGAGCTGCGCGCGCTCCGCGGAGAGCTGCCCCTTGTCCCCCGCGAGCTGGCGCGCGCGGGTTTCGAGCGTGCGCACGCTGCCCTCCAGCGCGCGCACGCGCTCCTCGAGCGCGGACTTGTCCGCGGAGAGCTGGCGCAAGGCGGCCTGGTTGCGCGCAACCTCCTCTCTGGGGGGGAAGAAAAAGGGCGGGCGGCGGCGGGGGAGAGACGGCGGGAGCGAAGTGGTGAGGAGAAGTGGGAAATGACGTCGTGAGTAGAGCAAGCGAAGAGTTGCGAACAATGGCCAAAGGATGTATGTAACAGCTCAAGCGTGCCCGTCGCATTACCTGAGCACGTCTCGCTCCATCACCACTTTGCGCATCTCCGCTTCAGTGCGCGACATGTTGAGAAGAAGCGCTTGTTCCACGCTAAGGCGGCTTCCGCCGGGCACCAGGGTCGCGCAGTTCTGCCCGCCATTGAATGCCCCACCGCTCAAACCCGCGCCGTTCAAACCCCCGGCGCTCAAGCCCCCGCCGTTCAATCCCCCGCCGCCGCCGTTCATGTTCCCGTTATTGAAGTTCCCGTTACTGCCGTTGAAGTTGCTGCCGGTGAACGTGCCGGACACGTGGTGGGCTACAATCGACCCCGTGGTTGGCGGCGAGCCTCCCTGCCACGTGGTCGCTCCTGATACGTCTTGGTGGATGTTTCCGTGTTGCTGCTGCTGCTGCTGACTCAGCACGGGCTGCTGCTGATGCGGATGCTGCTGCTGTTTCTGAAGCTGCTGCTGTAGCAGCTGGAGCTGATGCTGATGCTGCTGCAAAAGATTTTGGCGGGAAACTTGCTGCTCCCCGCAAATCAGCAGATTTCCGCCACTCTGCCAGTTCCCGCCGACGACGTCCCCCGCCACCAACTTCCCCCCTCCGCCGAGCTGCAGCCCGCCGTCCGCGCTACATCCCCCCCCTCCGCCACCGACGCTGCTTCCGTCAGGGGTGGTAATAGATCCGTCCGGGATGAAATCCAGACCGTCCGATGAGAGATCCGCGTCGCCCATCAGACACCCCGTCATTCCGGGGATTCCTGACCCCATCATCGCCCCTCTTAGAGTCGCTTCATCCGCGTTAAGAAACGCGATCGCGCGATGGATCTCATCCGCCGGTGCTGCGACACCGCGCAGCTCGGGAAGCGTGTCTATAAATCTCATATCGATGTCCTCCATATCGGGTACCGGTATCTCCGAATAGTCAAATTTCATAGGAGCAGCCATGGCGGAAAGAGCTGCCGCCGATGTTTCTACTTTTCCTGATCTGACTCACTTGGTCCCAAACTTACGCCCCAAACCTAGCAGGATTTCCGTCTCAGGCATGCATTGGGAATGCTAATTGGATAGCAAGAAGCTTGGAGGGAAAGCCATGCCGACAGAAACGGTTAGCTTGCGGCAAGCTTGGGGAATAAGCGGTGTGGCGGGTTGAAGGGCCAAGGGTGAACTGCTTCAGTGGCGTTGAAGTGGGTGGGGTTTCCGAGCGACGATGGCACCCCGTAATTGCTGGAAGGCATGTGTCGCATCCCGAGATTCGCCAGCACATCAGCGCTAGCGGCGCTAGGTGATGTGATGTGAGGGAGGGACCAGGAGGAGCAGCACTGCACGGGACGTGATTCGTGAAGGCAGGACGGAACAAGGGAAGCTTGAAAACGAAGCTTGAAACAGAAACTAGAAGCACAGGCTTTGAGCAGAAGCTTTGATTTGAACCATGGGCGACGCCAGCCAATGTTGTTCTCTCGTCGTGACTCGAGAAGAGATTCGTCGCCTGATTTGTCACACCACGAGCGTCCAAGAACACGCAGTTCGCACAAGCTCGTTCAGGTGGTGGTCACCTCTCAGCAGCAGCATTGGACTGTTTAAAAAAGAGGGATCAATGGAATCAGGATTCAAGAAGGACGGTGAATACAATGTCAGCTCGCAGCCCTCAGCTCTTAGCTCTTCATCCAGCAGGGAGCTCCTTGGGATTGTCCGCTGGGAATCTCGAGGATTTGGCGGGAACGGCAAAAATGGTTCCACATATTCACATAAGCATGAACTATAAGGCCTCAATTCCTAAAATTATTTGTCATTGGTCTTTTCGGGTAGCTGCCCGTTGACAACTACATCACCGTAGCACGACCCTTCATCATGAGCGGGGGCTTTTCGCAGAAGCTTGCCAGTGTCATACGGAAGTGTGCGATTCTGGAATCCTCGATTACAATAAGATGCAGAGTTCCGCATCGATAAATATTTGTTACAATCAAACACCCCAAGTTAACTACAAATCACAAAAATGTCCCATCAGGTCTTCAAAGAAACCATTAGGCATGATGGATGGCACTGACCGACCGCGGCCCAAAATCAAATCATTACAGTGCAGCTTGCACAACTTGGATCCTTTGACATCAACATTCAAGTTGGCTACAATGCAAATGAATAGACGGCAAATAGTAAACCAATATCTCTGGCTATTACTGTATCAATCTATAACGCAGCAGCTACTGCCATCCCAACTTCAACCTTGCTTCCCAGATTCCAAGTCCTCCTCTCCAGCCCCACCCGTCGCAAGCAGACCCGCTCTCTCCCCTTCACCAACACTCACATTGCCATCCGATGCTCTAGGAGATGGTTGTACCATGGTCAACCCTGTCTCCTTCCCGTCCTTCTCCTTCTTGCCCTTCTCCACAGCCCAGCTGTACAACACCATCCCCACCACGGCCACGAGCATACCCATCACATTCTTTATGGTGATTGGGGAGCTGAACAGGACGAAGCCTAAAACGAGGACAAGGACTGTCTTCATGTGGCCCAGGACCTGGAACGAGGTTGCTGAGAACTTTCCGATGCAGAGGTACTGACTCAGGTTGCAGAAGACAGCAAGGGTGCAGGAGAGAATGATGAAAGCCTGCAGAGGATTTGGGATCAGGACAGAAGGCGTGTGTGTGTGAGGCATGTCAATGGAAGAGGGGGAAATGGTGTGAGAAGTGGACGAAGAAAGACGAAATAATCAACAGGCGTTTTTGAGGTGTGATCTTACAACAAGAGATGACTGATTGGAATTGAGCAGGCAAAGACAAAGCCCAAACTGGCAGGGAAGAATAACATTGGGGGTGTACTCACCGTGCATCCTGCAGTAAGGGTGAAGTCTATGATGTTCTGACTTGTGATGAAGTAGTCCACGAAGGGGCCGAGCACCACCAGGGATGCTGCCTGGATGGGTGCAGTTTGGCTGAGCAGGTCAAAGGAGCCAATGTTGTACTTTGTCTGGAGGGACCCGATGAACTGCAACGGATCAGCCAAGGGAAAGGAGATGGGAGGCAATGGATGTGGCTGCATTCGGAAGAATCCCCAGCCTATCACCCTGCAAAGGAAAACAAAACCTGGCACGAATTCGAAAAAAAGGATTTTGTGAACTTACTGGAGTACAAACTCACAATTTGTTGCAGGGAGGTGCTGATGACAGCGACGAGAGCCGAGATGAAACCCATGAGGTTCATGCTGACGTCAGTGACCGTACAGACTCCCACCCCCACCATCACAACGGCCACTGAGAATTTCACTTCCCGAGAGTAGGCCTTGGAGTGAAGCAACGCTTCAAAGAGACACACGGTCGGTATGATACTGAGCTTTGCAATCTGTAAAGGTAATACATGACATGGGCACGTGGGTTAGGGGAGAAGGAGGAGTTGGCGATTCATAGTTGATGGTTCACCGGATGACATTGAAAGCATAAAAAAATAGCCGGACGCGGAGAAACAACGACAGAGTGCATCTGACCAAGTTGATAGGTTAAATAATTTCACGAGTTTTCTCCCGTGCACCAACCTCACCTGGTAGAAGCCAACAGTGTTGAGCATAAGGCTGAGATTCATGGCGACAATGGAGAGATTCGCAACGATGGAGAACCAGGCGAGCTCCAGGAACGGCACGGTGGCTTTGTTTGAAATATACCCCACTGCAGCTGACGCCATGCCGACCAACGCTGTGACCGCGAAATGGAATCCCGTCAATGTGCACGCTGCAATGATAGTCGACAGGAGACGGCATTAAGGCTACGTTAGCGAATTGAATTTCGTCAACGCGCATGCTGTAATGTTCGCCAGAGGAATGCGTTTGCGTGAGTGAATTCAGTCAAGGTGAATCCAGTCGCTGACGGAATCGAGAACAGCGAGAGATGCCCGTGCTTTGGAAGGCACAGAAGCTTGAATCTCTTCGGCTTATAACAGACGAAGGTTATAACATCTGTTCATGACAATGATATCCATCTGGAAGACGACGATTAAGACTGACATATGGATGGAGTAACCGCAGAGCTTTACTTACCAAATCTGAAGCCGTAACCCGACATGACTTGCTTGTTGACCATGATGATGCCGACTGAGCTGACCACATTCATGGTCCATGCTCCTACGGCCGAAACGGCTGCTGGATTGTTTACCATCTTTACAAGTTAGTAACGACCTCAAGATCTTGAATTCCGGTACGACGCACAGGACGTGGTGCCTTATTGCGTAATCACGACCTGAAGTAAGCTGACTTCAGAAGTAAACCAAACGGCAGTCAGCATCCACTAGATGCAGCACACCAACCAGACGAGTCTACTTTCTGCTCCACACGGTTAGCGCCTAGACCTAAACGAAAGGACTTGGTCGGATTATGCTAACTTGTCGACAAGCCCAGTGCCGTCAACTGGGCGTCCCTATCGCTGTGAAGGGATGCTTGAATCAAGGCCTAATATATGACCAAGAGCTTATATCTGAGTGCTGAGACCACCAGGTCACCCTCGAGCTTCCCTGAAACACAGCAGCAAAATGAAGCTCAAATTCTGAAAATCATTCATCCAGGAAGTCAAATACTCTCTAGTGAGCGACAAAGTCAGTCAGGCAGTTGGGTTGCCCGCTGCGGCCTGTCAGTTCCCAAGGTCGATGTTTTTGGCGGTTGGAGTGGCAAAAAAAGGGAGCGAAACTGCATCCACTGGGGTCAACGGCTCGTGGAGTCCCATGGCGACCTGACGGAGAACGTCTACCGTGGCTCCAGCAGGGACAAATGGCCCAGGGAAGAAACGGACGTTGGAGATCCGATACTGTACTGGCTCGATAAATCTAGGCTTTACAATGTTTGATTGAACAGTCCTAGCTCGCAAATTTAACTACTACCTAATTAGGCATAGATTAATATGGATGGCACACACCCCTATAAGCGACAAGCTACCCGAGAAGCCAAAGCATATTGCTAAGCTTTTCTATGTTCAGCTTTGCCTTCCAGCTTCAAGATCATCCTTGCTGGAGAGAAGTGCTGACTCCTCTCCATCCTGCATCCCCTCATCAGGCATTTTGGTCGGAACAGCAGCAGCAACCATGGGAGATCTCAGGAGCTTGTCCTTTGCCTCCTTCTCCTTCTTGCCCTTCTCCACAGCCCAGCTGTATATCACCATGCCCACCACGGCCATGAGCATACCCATCACATTCTTCATGGTGATTGGGGAGCTGAACACGAGGAAGCCCATGGCGAGAACCAGAACGGTTTTCATGTGGCCCAAGACCTGGAAGGACGTTGCTGAGAACTTTCCAATGCAGAGGTACTGACTGAGGTTGCAGAAGACGGCAAAGAAGCATGAGAGCCCAATGAAGATCTGCAAGGAACAACAGAGTGCGAAGCAGCAGAAACGTCAACCGAAGCAGAAGTGTGTTCCCTCTAACCAACGGGCCACTCTGCCAAGGGTATTTTACAAGGCAGTCTGAGACTGCAACTAGAGAGATAGGAACAACTACAACATAAGCAAGAAAAAAAGCATTACAGATCTTACCCCAGAGCCCCATGTGAGCTGGTATTTCAGGATGGAGTGCGAGGTAAGGAAGAAGTCAATAACCGGGCCCAACAGCAGGAGCAGCGCCGCCTGAATGGGAGCCGTCTGGCTGAGCAGGTCGAAGGACCCGATGCTGTACTTGGTCTGCAGGGAGCCGATGAACTGCAACCAAAGAGAAACGGAAGAGGGTTTGTGATATTAAGGCGCCTTAGAGAACGATTTTGATGCGGTACTTGGCCTGCAGGGAACCGATGAACTGCGACCAGGGAGGGAGGAGGGAAAGACAGTTTGGCCCAGTGGTGGTATTTCAGAATGGAGTTGGTAAGGAAAACGTCAATAACGGAGCGGCCTGAATGGGGGCTGCCTGGCTGAGCAGGTCGAAGGATCCGATGCGGTGCTTGGCCTGCAGGGAACCGATGAACTGCGACCAGGGAGGGAAGAGGGAAAGAGAGTTTGGCCCGGAGTTGGTATTTCAGGATGGAGTTGCCAAGAATGAAGCCAATAACGGAGCGGCCTGATTGGGGGCATCTGGCTGAGCAGGTCGAGGGACCTGATGCTGTACTTGGTCTGCAGGGAACCAATGAACAGCAACCAATGAGAGTCGGGAGTGAGAAGTGTAATCATAAGGCGCTTCTGATGCTGTTCTTGGTCTGCAGGGATCCAATGAACTGCAAAACGGGGGGGAGAGCGATGGAAGGCACGAAAAAATCGTTAGTCTTTAACAAAAAAAACTTGGTCTGCAGGGAACCGATGAACTGCAGAACAGGGGGAAGGAGATGGACATTGGACCTTTAGAGAGCAGGAGCAATGCGAATTCGAGGATAAAAAGGCTGTTAAAAAAGCGATTAAAAGGCGGACTTCGACCTTTGACGGGGATGGCCGTCCCTCCTATCATGACGGCAGCGGCGAGGAAACGAAGGGAAGTGGGTGAAGGTGCACACACGAGGAAGTCGACACTTACTATATGCTGGAGCGACGTGCTGGCGACGGCGACGGCAGCGGCGAGGAAACGGAAGGAAGTGGGTAAATGGTGGTACACACACGGGGAAGAAGACTCTTGCTATCTGCTGGAGCGACGTGCTGACGACGGCGGCGGCAGCGGCGAGGTAGCCGACAGGAGTGGGTGAATGGCGCACAGATGTGAAAGAGGGTACTTACGACCTGCTGGAGCGATGTGCTGACGACGACGACTGCGGCAGCGATGAAGCCGAAGGCGTTCATGTTGATGTCAGTGACCGTGCAGACGCCCACGCCGACCATATGGCAAACAACGATCAGATGAGAGGAGGAGTGCTTACGATCCGCTGGAGCAACGTTCTGACGACGGCGACGGCAGCGGCGTTGAAGCCGAAGGCGTTCATGTTGATGTCAGTGACGGTGCAGACGCCCACGCCCACCATGACCACGGTCAGGTGGGAAGACACTTAAGAGATGAAGAGATGAAGACACTTACGATCCGCAGAAGAGATGAGCTGACGACAGTATCGGCAGCAGCAAGGAGGCGGACAGACGTGGGTGAATGGCACACAGATGGGTAAAAGAGAGAGATACTCACAATCTGCTGAAGCGACGTGCTGACGACGGCGACTGCTGCCGCGATGAAGCCAAAGGCGTTCATGTTGATGTCAGTGACCGTGCAGACGCCCACGCCCACCATGACCACGGCCACGGAGAATTTGACCTCGCGGGAGTAGGATTTGGAGTGAAGGAGCGCCTCGAAGAAGCACACGACTGGAATGATGCTCAGCTTGGCGATCTGTGAGGTTGGGAGGAAGTGAAGGGACGAGGGAAAGGTGCAAGGTTAACGCGACTTATAAGGAAGCAGCGTTATGAAGAAGCAAGTGGCTGCGACTTCGCAAATTGGAATGTTGGGACAAGGAAGAGACGAGACACGGGAAGCAACGGATGAGCTACGGTTTTTAATACTGTGGTCGACAATGCGAAAGTTCAGCAGGACGATCGGGCAGCACCAGCGAGCGAATTTCGAGAATTCTCGACAATCCTGCAGCACTTGTGAGAGATGAGAGAACTTCCTGGACAGTCGTGCACCACTGCAACGGGATTTTTTTTTTTTCGAAATGCGTGTCTGTGAATTTCCTACCCATCGCGTTCGCGCCACGCACGGAGATTTCTCGAGCTCCTCCAACAATTTTCGAAAACAAATCGTCTGTGCTTGCAAAGCTGGACTAGGTAGCAGCTGAGATTTGCTCCGTGCATGGATGACATTTGAGTCGACAAAAGTCGCCGCTTTCGAGTCAACACAAAAGTCAGCGGGTATTCTGACCTTTTCTGACTTACTTATCCTGACGTACCTGGTAGAATCCGGAGGCGTTGAGCATGAGACTCAGGTTCATGAAGACAAAGGAGAGATTCGCAACGATGGAGAACCACGCTAGCACCAGGAACGGCATGGTGTATAAGCTGATCTGGTTGCATTATTTTTGAGGCGCCTCAAAAATAGACTCCTTAAGCTGATCTGGTTGCATTATTTTTGAGGCGCCTCAAGAATAGACTCCTTAAGCTGATCTGGTTGCATTATTTTTGAGGCGCCTCAAAAATATTCTCACCCGGTAGAATCCAACAGTGTTGAGCATGAGGCTGAGGTTCATGGAGACAATGGAGAGGTTCGCAACGATGGAGAATCCGACGGTGTTGAGCATGCACCAATCTCACCTGGTAGAATCCGACGGTGTTGAGCATGAGGCTGAGGTTCATGGAGACAATAGAGAGATTCGCGACGATGGAGAACCAGATCAGCTCCCACAGCGGCACCGTGTTCTTGCTGTTCAGGTAGCCCAGCGCAGCGGAAGCCATGCCGACCAGAGCCGTCACGCCGAAATGGAGACCCGTCAGTGTCGAGGCTGCACATACATCAGCAAAGTTTTTAATCGTTTGCGTTACTGATGATCCAGATTCCTGACAATTTCTGCGAAAAAAAACCGGATGATTTTAAGCTCAGTGGACACGTTTATATCCATGGTTGTTCCGCATCGTATTCTGAAGCGTCGCTAAACTTCAGGCTTCCACTACGTCTCACGAGGGTCTACGCTGGTCTATAAGCGGTTTCGCCGGCCCCTGATAAGGAAATGAAAACACGTACCAAACCTGAAGCCGTATCCTGACATGACTTGCTTGTTGATCATGATGATGCCGACGGAGCTGACCACGTTCATGGTCCATGCTCCCACGGCTGAAATTGACGCCGGATTGTTCACCATGGTGAAATCGCTATGGTGAATTCGCTAAGGAAGACAATGAACTGCTCTGACGGCGTTCAAGCTAAGCACGTGCCAATGGAATGGAGAGTGCTGCACGTGGTCTCGTCGATGTGTTTGTTCGTCTATATCAGCTGGTAAGCTGCTTGTGCCAATGGAATGGAGAGTGCTGCACGTGGTCTCGTCGATGTGTTTGTTCGTCTATATCAGCTGGTAAGCTGCTTCTAACATACGACGCTGACCCCAGGAACTCTAAGCTGAGCTTGAAGCTTAGCTCCCAGATCCCTGGAGTGATGAACTGATAGAAAGCACAGGAAGAGAATGAATGAGTTCTGCTTGAGAGCTTGCTGTTTCATCAGCAATATAGATACAGAAAGAATCAGTCAAGGGAATAGAGGCAAGCGGGTGTGGTGGGGTACGTTGCGTTACAGAACGATTTGGTTCCTGTTACAGAACCAGGTTGCCGTGCTGGGGGGCCTGGTCTGGCCTGGAATGAGTGGGTGTGTGTCACGGGAAAGTGAAGGTGAAGGAGCTCCTCCTGCTGTATTGGAGGAGATTGATGTTCCGCAAAAGTCACGCGCTGCCCAGATGAGTGATTTGTTCTCCTTCTGTGAGTGGCAGAAATTTTCGCGCTCGTGGGGCGGGACGAGTTCATGGGACGCGAGGGAGGGAACGCGTGGTTGGAAATGAACAGAAGCGGATGGTGTTTAGCGGGTCCGCACCCTGTGCTTCCCGAAAACGTGATTCGAGCTTCTGTGACCGTTTGACGGGCCGCACTGCCGTGTGTGCCAGAAATTGAATTAATTCCTTACGTATTGACAGATCCGTTTGACGACCAGAACGGAGGCGAAAGCCTATATAAAAAAACTCCTAAATCCAAACATGCTATTTTATGGGTTGAATTCAGAACACCAGTTTTCATGCATGTTGTGCTGCCAACCACTTGGGCAGCAGCGCGCCATGGCAGCAAAGTGTCAGTGCTTCATGTGGTGATGGCTTGATGCAGTGCACTCGGCAAACTGACCAAGACGTGAGGGCTAAGGCAGCAAACAATGGGAAAACAAGGGGTACCCCCGTTCTGTGGTGCATATAAATCAGGGTTATCCCCTAAGGCATACAGACAGTTCAGGGCTGGTACACAAACTCAACTAAAATTACAGGGTGAGAAATGGGATCAAACTGAAAACTCAGGACTGGCACCTAACTTCCATCCTGAAAATCAGGAATTCAGGATAAAACATCCTGAAATCTGAGGCCCTGGTTGAATTCTTATGTCGGCCTCCAACATATTGCGCGTGGATGCTAATTTCACGTCACATATTACTTTACCATTGAATTGAACATTAGTGACTAGCAGCAAAAAATGCTAGTACAATGCATAGTACACCCACCTCGTGGCAACTAAAGACACGAGGACAGAGATTAGGACAGGGATCATTGTGAGATTGAGGACTAGATGTGTGCCATAGTACCCGACAAGGGTGATGAGGCCGTCGCCCACCACACGGGCAAAAGTGCCAGCCTCGGTCGACAGAAGCCCACAATTGAACGTTCCTCTTGCCAAGCGTGGAGACATGATGCGCGACATTAGTGCAAGCGAAACCCCTGTAGAGATGCCAGGTGTGGTGCAAAGGGAAACAGGAAGTTACTGGAAACATTCACAATCATCTGTTTGACTACACGGGTCAGGGAGGAAGGAGGGCAGCATGGGGAGGTGGGAAGGGGTGGAGGGTGGTGGAGTGGAGTGTGGGACAGCCACCCACCTTCGAGCACGTTGCAAGAAACGAAGATGGTGATGGCGGCAACGATGTATTACTTGAAGATGGGGGCGAAACACATCACTGAGAATACCATCCCCCCTCCCATCCTGTTGGTAATCAGCAGCTAAGCAAGGCACAGCAACCCACCTTCGAGCACGTTGCAGGAGACGAAGATGATGACGGCAGCAACGATGTATTGCTGTGTGGTGTACTTGATGATGGGGGCGAAACACATCACCGCCACCACCCCCACGGCGATCAGCAGCTGCGTCCACATGATCACCAGCCTGTGGAAGAACACAGAGAGTGCACGGAAAGAGCAACTCTCATCAATAGGCAGACCGCAAACGCACATCACCACTATCACCCACCAGTTGCACCCACAATGCACGTACGGACCTGCATAACTGGGGTCTACTGACCTGCATAACTGGCCTCTACTGACCTGTCCTCATATATGTTGGTGATGTAGTTTCCGACCACTGAGCTTATGGGGAGAACGGTGAGGCCCAGCAGACCAAGAAACCAGCCAATCTGGCAGGTGAGGGTGAGGGTAAGGACATTGGACGAGACGGGTGAGGGAGAATGTCAAATGTCACACAATTGACATGCGGTGTTAACTAGATAAGCATCATACAAAAAAGAGTATAAAGGGCACAACAACACCAAGGTCGAGGAAGCATGGGAGCATGGAAACCTACATCGTTGATGGTCCATTGGAAATAGAACTTGGAGACAAGGCTGGACTCCGATATAAGCACCTCGGTGGCGAATTTGATCATGAAGTACATGAAGAGGAGGACCTGCAATAACGAGGATAACGAGAATGAGAAGGGAACGATGCAAAGACAAGCTCACGCAATGGAAGCATGCAGCCTTTGAGCTAGCTGAGTGAGATGCCATTCGCACCCCAATGAACCAACCACGAAACCAATCACATAATGACATTGACCTAACCTGATGATTCCAACCCCCCCTGCCGAGATGGGCCAGGATAGCTCATTTGTGTTGTGAGCTCTCTGGAAGCGTCTCCACGGCTCCAGTGGACAGCGCAATGTGCACACATAGGCCTGATTAACCAGTTCATATCACGGTTGATGTACATATGACCCCAGCATCCCCGTATCGAGATGGGTCGGGACAGCTCCTTTGTGAGCTCTGGAAGCGTCTCCACGGCCCCAGTGGACAGCGCAGCGTGCTGCAGGCACAGACTGGATTAACGAATTCCTTCCTACCGCACAGTTGGGCTGGGACAGGCTGGGACAGGCTGGGACAGGCTGGGACGGGCTGGGACACTGGCACCACCGAACCAAGATTGGCCAGGGCAGCTCCTCAGAACCCTGATGCATCGCACACCCACAAAACCATTTTTGAGGCACCTTAAAAAAAAAAAAAAGAGGTATCAGTTCACGCACTTTTGAGCCGCCTAAAAAAAAGTCCCATGACAGCTCCTTGTATAACCCTGATGCATCGTACACCCACAAAAGCCGGCAAACACAAAACCCGGCAAACACAAAACCTGGGAACCACAAACCAGCCCCTTACCACGATCGACCTGCATGCTTCACCAGCCCAACCGTACCGAGATGGGCCGCGACCGCTCCTTCATGAGCTCTGGAAGCGTCTCCACGGCCCCAGTGGGAGGTGCAACGTGCACACGTGAATGAGGACCTGGGAAACAACCTGGTATCTACATGCAAAGCCCACTCCCCTACCGAGATGGGACGGGACAGCTCCTTCATCAGCTCTGGAAGCGTCTCCACGGCCCCAGTGGACGATGCACCATCATCATCCTCCTCCTCCTCCTCCTCCCCATCGTCAATGTCTGGCTGGCGGGGGACAGAGGGACCACCAGAAGGGGGACGGGGGGTGGGGGGGGTGGTTCCGGGGGAGGGGAAGGGGGGGAGGGGAAGGGGGGGAGGGGAAGGGGGGGAGGGGAAGGGGGGGAGGGACAGAAGAATATGACGATGAACCATCATCATCCTTGTCCTCGTCCCCTCCCTCATTGCTGACCAGGTGGGAGGGGGGGGGGAAGAGGGGGAAGAGGGGGGGGGGGGGGGGGAGTGGGTGTGTGTGGGGGGATAGACAGAAAATTATTATGATGCACCATCGTCATCATCCTCCTCTTCCTCGCCCTCCGTCAAAGTACGGCTGGGAGGGACAAGGGACCACGGGGGGGGGGGAGGGGAAGGTATTACACACTGTCAATCCCCGGATGGAGGAGGGATGCGGACGGGACCAGCGGAACAAAACGCGGTCTGGCCTGAGACACAGGAAACAGGTACCGAAGAGACCAGAGACAGGAATCTAGTTTTGAGGCACCTCAAAACAAAACGCGGTCTGGCCTGAGACACAGGAAACAGGTACCGAAGAGACCAGAGACAGGAATATAGTTTTCAGGCGCCTCAAAACAAAACGCGGTCTGGCCTGAGACACAGGAAACAGGTACCGAAGAGACCAGAGACAGGAATCTAGTTTTCAGGCGCCTCAAAACAAAACGCGGTCTGGCCTGAGACACAGGAAACAGGTACCGAAGAGACCAGAGACAGGAATCTAGTTTTCAGGCGCCTCAAAACAAAACGCGGTCTGGCCTGAGACACAGGAAACAGGTACCGAAGAGACCAGAGAAAGGAAGAAACCAGATGTGAAGAACTGATTCAGAAGCAGCGTGGGGAAGGTGCTTTAAGTACGACTCAAATGTAGAGATTCAGAAGCGGCGTGGGGAAGGTGCTTTAAGTACGACTCAAATGTAGAGATTCACAAGCGGCGTGTGTGGGGAAGAGGAGAGGGGAAGAGGATTGGGCAGAGGAGGAGGGAAGGGAGGGGCATGGCTTACCAGAGATGCTAAATGCAGCCACGTTTGGGCGTCACTCTCGTTAGACAATGCTGTTAGCAGCACTGGTGGTGGTTTTGCTGCTGCTCCTGCCTCTGCTGCTGCCACTGCTCCTGTGATTCCTGCTGCTGCTGCTGCTCCTGCCTCTGCTGCTGCCACTGCTCCTGTGATTCCTGCGGCTGCTGCTGCTCCTGCCTCTGCTGCTGCTACTGTTCCTGTGATTCTTGCTGCTGCTGCTGCTATTCCTGCTGCGCCTGCTGCTGCCGTCCTACCCAGCAAAGGCTCAATCAAACTGCTCACAACCCCTCTTCTCTCTCCGGCACCTGCCCCAACCCCTGCCGCTGCTCCCCATGCCCCTCCCCACTTCGTGCTCCCTGCCACGCCCCCTCCCACTGCTCCTATCTCTCCATTCTCGATCCCAGAAGACCTATCAGCAGGCGATGCAGCAGTCACCACACTTCCCCCAACTCCGTCCATAACCACAACTCCATCCCTATCCCCGTCCCCTCTCCTGTTCCCATCCCCACCCGCATCCCTGCCTCCACACGACGCTCCCCTACAACCTCCCAGCAGCGCCTCTCTAGAAGCGTCGCTTTGAAGATCAGCTGCCGACTTCCCCCTCTTAAACCCCCCTGCCGATTTCTCCCTCTTAAGCTCCCCTGCCGACTTCCCCCTCTTGAGCTCCCCAGCCGACTTCTCCCTCTTCCCCAGCGGCGGCGGCGGCTGCTGCAGATGCGACCGATCCGGTTCCTTGAAGAACAGAACCACGCACGCGAGGTAGATCAGCCACATGAGCACCATGAGCCAGCCGGGGGAGGTGACGGAGTTGACTGTGAAGCCGAGGAATTTGAAGTTGAGGAAGTCGATGAGGGATGCAGCGAAGGGCCCTGCTGCCATGCCCAGCGCGCCAGCGCTGACAAACCCGGCTGAGGCGGAGGTTCGTTGGGAGGAGGGCACGTGGTCTGAGATGTAGCGCCGGTTGATGGCCCTCACTCCTCCCAGGCTGTAGGGTTGGTGGTGGGGAAAGGGGGGTGGTGGTGGGGGTGGTGGGGGCGGGGGGGAGGGCGAGGGAAAGAGCAGGGATCACAGCTTTATAGACAGTACTGCTGCCATGCCCAGCGTGCTGGCACTGACAAGCCCAGGCGAGGCTGAGGTCCGTTGGGAGGAGGGGACATGGTCTGCGATGTAGCGCCTGTTGATGGCCCTCCTCACTCCTCCCAGCCTGACGGGTTGGTGGTGGCGGAAGGGGGTGGTTGGGATGTGGGGGAGAGGGGGGGGAGGATTACGGTACAGAAGACGGGCCTGCTGCCAGCCATGCGTAGAGCACCTGCACTGACGAAGCCAGGCGAGGCTGAGGTCCGTTGGGAGGAGGGGACGTGGTCTGAGATGTAGCGCCCGTTGATAACCCTCAATCCTCCCAGCTTGACGCCTGCTGCCATGCGTAGAGCGCCTGCATTGTCAAAGCCAGCCGAGGCTGAGGTGTGCTGAGAGGACGGGACGTGGTCTGCCATGTAGCGACGGTTGATGGCCCTCACTCCTCCCAGGATAAGAGAGGATGGTAGTCGGGGGGGAGGGGGAGGGGGGGGAGGGGAAGGCAGGAGAGCTGGCAACCCGGGGCAGAGCAGGGCCCCGCCTCACCCTCTAGGGCCCCGCCATAGAGAGTGAGGCGGGGCACTGCTCTGCCCAGGGCAGGGTGCCGACTCTGGCGAAGCCAGCCAAGACTGAGGTGTGCTCGGAGGAGAGCTCTTGGTCTGCTACCCCCCACACAGTTGGTCTGCTAGCCCTCATCCGGAGAGAGATCGGCTGGTCAGCAGCAGAGCCACGGATCGGAAATCCAGCACAGCTGAATGCGCAACGTTCCCCAGCAGCAGCACCAGCGTTGAGATGACCAGCGGCTGGGTGCAGGAGGTGTTGAACCACTTGCTGAAGACGAACGCAGAGACGAGCGCACAGAGGGGTGTGGCTGCACCCAGCCCAATTAGCCACACGCACCCCTCCCTTCCTCGCCCTTCCCGCTGCCCGTTCCTCACCCGGTGAGTGATCGACCGATCAGCAGCAGCGCCACAGACCGGAAGTCCAGCGCCGCAGCATATGCAAAGTTCCCCAGCAGCAGCACGAGCGTTGAGATGACCAGCGGCTGCGAGTAGGAGGTGTTGGACCACTTGCTGAAGACGAACGCAGAGACCCACACACAACCAACCCCTCACCCACCCTCCTCCCTCCTCCCCTCTCCTGGCCACTCTGCTTACCCCGTGAGAGATCGGCCGATCAGCAGCAGCGCCACCGACCGGAAGTCCAGAGCAGTAGCGTATGTGAAGTTCCCCAGGAGCAGCACTAGCGTGGAAATCACCAGCGGCTGCGAGTAGGAGGTGTTGGACCACTTGCTGAAGACGAACGCAGAGACGAGCGCACAGAGCGGCGTGGCGCCGATGATGATGCCGCAGAGAGCAGGCGGCGCGGAGAGCAGAATGGCGTACTCGTCTGATGTGGGCACGATGATGTAGTAGTTGACCTTGGGTGAGGGAAGGGGCAAGGGGTGGGGGAAGGAAGGGGGAAAGTTTTTGCGAGGATGTGAGTGAACAGAGAGGCCCTATGGTGCACAGCATCAGCATCAGACTCAGCCTCGTCACGTGCACCGTGTGCTGGTGACGAGCGCGCAGAGGGGCTGGTGTGGCGCTGATGATGATGACGATGCCGCAGAGAGCAGGCAGAGCGGACAGGAGGATGGCGTACTCGTCTGATGTTGGTACTATGATGTAGCAGTTGACCTGGAGGGGGGAGAATGAGGGATGTGGGAAGGGAGGGCGGGTGAGGAGCGGACAGAGGGGCGTGGCGCCGATGATGATGCCAGAGAGCAGGCAAAGGGGAGAGAAGGATCGCGTACACGTCTGATGAGGGCACGATAATGTAGTAGTTGACCTGGGGCACCGGGGAGGGAAACGGGAAGGGGAAATGGAGGGGGGGTGACGAGCGCGCAGAGGGGCGTGGTGCCGATGATGATGCCACGGAGGGCAGGCGGGGCAGACAAAAGGAAGGCGTACTCGTCCGATGTTGAAGCTTGAAGCTATGATTTCTGAGTCGACTCAAAAGCCACCTATGATGTAGCAGCTTTTAAGTCCGATGTTGAAGCTTGAAGCCATGATGTAGCCGTTGACCTGGAACTGGAAAGGGAGGAAGAGGGTGGAGGGTGAAAAAAAGGGCCAGGACACTGGGGAAAGGGGAAGGTCTTGAACTGGTTGAGCAGTAGGTTGCTGCAGCGACCACCAGTGGAGCTCCGACTCCACTGCGTCCCAAGACTCCAACTTGACTTTTGAGTCGACTCAAAAGTCCCGAACTGGTTTGAGCAGTAGGCTGCTGCAGCGAGCGACCACCACCAGCAGTGGAACTCCGAATCCACTGCCTCCCAGAACTCTAACCAGCCACCTCCCAACCCACGCCCAACAGAAGCCCCACCGAGACCACGAGAACCCCCAAAACCCGAATGCCCCAATA
Source organism: Closterium sp. NIES-67 (assembly GCA_027943415.1). Classification (NCBI taxonomy): domain Eukaryota; kingdom Viridiplantae; phylum Streptophyta; class Zygnematophyceae; order Desmidiales; family Closteriaceae; genus Closterium; species Closterium sp. NIES-67. Next base: position 753,709 of record BQMB01000923.1, on the reverse strand, counting down.
GCCTTCATGTGGAAAACCTGACATGTAGAGGAACTGGTTGAGCTGCAGCGACCACCGGAGGAACTCTGGTATGTGCTTGCAGCTCATTCGGTAGCTGTCCCTAGCTGTCCCTAGCTGTCCCAAGCTGTCCCTAGATGTCCCTAGATGTCCCTAGATGTCCCTAGATGTCCCTAGATGTCCCTAGATGTCCCTAGATGTCCCTAGATGTCCCTAGCTGTCCCAAGCTGTCCCTAGCTGTCCCTAGCTGTCCCTAGATGTTCCTAGCTGTCCCTAGCTGTCCCTAGCTGTCCCTAGATGTCTCTAGCTGTACCTAGCTGTCCCTAACTGCCCCTAGCTGTCCCTAGCTGTCTCTAGCTGTCTCATACCGAATGTCCTTGCAGCTCATACCGAATGTGCTTGCCTCGGGCCCTCGTGGGCTCTCCAACAAGGCGCCCACAGGCCTTTAAGAGTCCCCAGAGACTCATCTGAACCCCAACCAAGACCTTGAGAAACTCTGGAAGATCTTTCAGTGCGCACCATGTAGATAAACGTGTTGAACTGGTTGAGCTGCAGCGACCACCAGTGGAACTCTGGCTCCACTGCCTGCTGCTCCCCTCAAAAGCCCTTCAAGGCCCCAAACCTGGGCCACATCCCAAAACGACCGCGAGGAACGGCTGATATAATATCCCACCATCAAGAACCCACCATGTAGAGGAACGTGTTGAACTGGTTGAGCTGCAGCGACCACCAGTGGAACTCCGGCTCCGCTGCCTCGGGGCCCCTCTCCGGCGCAGGCGGCAGCAGCAGCCCCTTGGCCACAAAGGTGTCGTAGCTCACTGCGTCCGTCAGCTTGGCGCGCGCCGCCTCTATCTCCTGAATGATTGGCTCCTCCTGAGCCACGTACACGGGGGACTCGTCCCCTTGTCTGAAGAGGGAGAAGGACGTCCGCCGAAAAGAGCCACGTGGCGAGACGAGACTGCCACGGGGCGAGATGAGATTGGACGGCGAGGCATAGCAGCGCTCTCGGCGGTGCAGCTCGTCCAGGTTGCGGATGATCGTCCCCACCATGGCGCCCAGGCCCTGAAGGATGGGGTATAACGGGGGGTGGGGGCGGGAGTGGCGGGGAAACGGGGAAGAGTGGCAGGAGTGGGGGAACGGGGAAGGGGGCGGGACGGGGGGGTTGAGGAATGCCTTTACACGCTCCAAAGCTTGTCCAAATTGCGGATGATCGTCCCCACCATGGCGCCCAGGCCCTGACGGATGGTCATGGGGGGGAGTGGCGTGTAAAATAACGAATGCTCAGATGACGAATGCGCGGTATGGGGGGAAGGAGGGGAGAGGAAGAGAGAGGGGGGAGAGGGGGGGGGAGAGGGGAGGAAGGGGGGTTTGGGGGGGGGGGGGGGAGGGAGGGGAAGGAGGGACAAGAGTAATTTGGTGGTGCCTCAAGATATTCCCAGATGACGAAACTCGCAACTCACCACTTGTCGGAAGATCTGCTGCAGGTGCGAGTATGGGTGCAGGGTGCGTGAGGCAATGTAGCGCTGCCCCAGCCTCACATGCTTTGAGGTCCGCTAAAGAACCGCCTCACAAGTGCCATCTCACTACATCGAGGCAACTCACCACTTGTCGAAAGATCTGCTGCAGGTGCGAGTACGGGTGCAGGGTGCGCGAGGCAATGTAGCGCTGCCCCAGCCGCACGCCCACGCGCCGGTCAAACTTCTTCAGGATCTTGCGCAGCCCTGTGGCGTTCAGCTCCACGAATTGCAGCAGCTGCAGCAGCTCCCGCCCCACGTCCCTGCGCACGAGAGGCAAGCAAGGAGCACAATGTGCCTTGAGACTTCTTCAGGATCTTGCGCAGCCTGGTGGCGTTCAGCTCCACAAACTGCAGCAGCTGCAACAATTCTCGGCCGACGTCTCTGCACACAGGGGATGGTAAGAGGCGATACTGGAGCTGTTAGTAAGGGAGACAGACAGCACCGAGACAGGAATCTTGCGCAGCCGCGTGGCGTTCATCTCCACAAACTGCAGCAGCTGCAGCAGCTCCCGCCCCACGCCCATGCAAGCAATAGACGATTGGTAGACAAGTGCAGCACTTCTGTTGGTAAGGGATAGGGTCACAGCACAGCAATCGGGATCTTGTGCAGCCCCGTGGCGTACAGCTCCACAAACTACAGCAGCTGGAGTAACTCCCTCCCACCCCACGTCCCTGCAAAGCGTGAGAGAATGGTTTTTTGAGGAGTTTAAAAAATTGCCCCACGTCCCTGCATTGGTGATGATGCAGGGTGCGAAGCGTGAGACGATGATGCACTTCAGTCGACTTGGTGTGGCCAGAATCGCGTACAGACATATGGAACGTAAGGGATACCAAGGCTACGAGAAAGTGCACAAAAAATACCCATACTGCTCCATCATGTCACCGATGATGTCACCGATCATGTCACCGATCATGTCACCGACCTGTACTACTGCCCCATCATGTGACTGATAATGTCACCTTCCATGTCGCCCAGCATGACACCGACCTGTATCGCTCCATAATGCCATCAACCGACCTGTACTGCTCCATAATGCCACCAACCGACCTGTACTGCTCCATCATGCCACCAACAGACCTGCACTGCTCCATCATGCCATCAACCGACCTGTACCGCTCCATAATGCCACCAACCGACCTGTACTGCTCCATCATGTCAGCGAAGTCGGTCGGCATGAGGATCGCGAGGCTGGACTCGTCCCCCCGCGTGTTGGAGCCCTCCCTCAGCTCCCGCAGCCGCTGGAGCTTACCCGCCAGCACGCCCTGCTGCTGCAGGAAGAACAGCACCACCTTCTCCATCTGCGGTTATAAACAATAGAGAAATAACAGGAGTTAATGTGAATTGTGGCTGCTGCTGAGGCTGCTTACCCACCAGCACGCCCTGCTGCTGCAGGAAGAAGAGCACCACCTTCTTCATCTGCCAAAATAAGCAATAAAGAGATAACAGGAATCAGTGTGAATTGAGGCTTCTGCTGAGGCTGAGGCTGCTTACTCTCCAGCACGCCCTGCTGCTGCAAGAAAGAGCGCACCACCGACTCTGCCAAAAACAGCGGTTTCCGCGCCTGGAAATCAATGCATCAGTTTTCTCCGCCTGCTTCGCCTTCTTTCCATGTCCCATCCCAACCACCAACGAATCAACAGTTTTCCCGCCTTACTACCAGGACAACAAGCCTCGGAAAATAACTCCAGAATCTTCTAAATCCCCCAGCTGGGCGAAGAAAGTACGGAGAAATTTCCTGACATCTACCGGCTGCCGTGACCCCGAATCTACCTGGAATCTTCAAGGGTCTACCTGGAATCTTCAAGGGTCTACATGTAATCTTCAAGGGTCTACCTGTAATCTTCAAGGGTCTACCTGTAATCTTCAAGGGTCTACCTGTAATCTTCAAGGGTCTACCTGCGAGTCGAGATGCTCTGAGAAGCGGCACGCCATGTCCTGCTGAAGCTCCTCCGTGACTCCCGCAGCCACGGCGGCTTCATAGGCTCTGATCTCCTTCTTGAGAGACTTATAGTTGAGGTAATATCTGATGCGAACAAACAGTCACGCGGGTGTTTACATATCCACAGTAAGGAGTCTATTTTTGAGGCGCCTCAAAAATAGACATATCAACAGTAGGGAAGGTGTCAAGTCCCTTTTTGGGTTCAAGTCAGAAGAGTAATGGCTGCTAGATAGCAACAGTGAGGTATGCTGATTACGTATCCTGTCAATGGTGGTGCTGATAGCCAGAAACGACAACAACAGAAAACGAAAAGCGGGACCAGCTACGAACGGCTTGGTTTGCCATCATGCCATCATGCCATCATGCCATCATTGGATGATCCCAAGGCTACTGTCAGTAGGAAGCAGATACCATCCCAAGACAAAAGGCTACCGTCAATAGTAGGATCACAAAAGGCTTACTGAGTGGGCTTATTAGGCAGGCTTAATGAGTAGGCTTATTCAATAGGCTTATTGATAGTCAGATTGAGTAGGCATATTGAGCAGAACTCACGGTTCCCATCCTGGTAGTCGATGCGAAAGTATATACCGTCCGTACTGAACCATTCTCGCTCAACCAACGGATACCGCGTTAAGCCAAGACTATTTACGATGCGCCAACGAACGGCCAACGAGAAAGGGAATCCCGCTGTCCAGAGCTAACCAGTCAAAACAGCACGCCGTTTTAGCAGTGGTGACGGCGGTGCTTATGCAAAGACGCTAACACTTGACGACTTATGACACCCAAGAGCTCCACAATTCAACTGTCCAATTCGAGTTTGTAAGGGCCGATTAAGAATGAGCTAGCCTGAATGAACAGATTAGCCGCTAATCTGACGAACCACCGACTACTGGTGGTTGAAACGATTGCAGAAATGGTGGGAGGGGTGTGTGAGGCTTGCACTAGCTTCCCAAAGGTACCGAGGTCACCGAAGTCATGGATGGACGAAATCACCATGGACATATGGCCCCACTGACGGGAAAGATAATGCAAGCTGGTGGACGGACGGAACGGGGTGGCTCGAAACGGACTCCGTCAGGCAAATCGACCTGGCGCGAGGCTCAGGTTGGTGGCTCCCCCCGAACCGACTCCGTCGAGCTCATCGCGGCTCGCTTTCCCTTTGCTGTGTTGTGTGTGTGCTTGGTTTGGGTGGATGGGGTTTGGATTAGGCCTCTCGCTAAACCCCAGGGTATTTCGGAAGGGGACGGAATTGCCTCAGGATCACCCGTTAACAGAAGGAATTCCCCGAAAACAACCCGTTACCGAAAGGAATCGGACGCTACAATTCGGCCATCAAGTGATCAAATGCGGGGTTGGGAGGGGGGGGGGGGGGGGGGGGGTGGGAGAGGAGGGGGGGGCGGGGGTAGGGGGGTAGGGGGTCGCTACCTCCTACAGATTTCCCTGCTACAAGTATAGCCCGTACAGCTACAAGTTAGGCTAAGGAATCGCGCGAAATTGTTTCCGTAGGCTGGAGGGATTCGGAAAAACATCGCACTGTAAAAAAACGGTATCACTTGAAAAGTTACTCTTAATTTCTTGACATTAAGGGCAATTACCCTATTAGCAAGAGGCCTGGCTTGGATGGTGGGATGAGGAAAGCAGGCAAGGTCGGGAAGAGATCAGGCTGAGTAAGGTAAATTGGCAGCAAAGATCAGAATGTGTCAGGTGCCCACCTCGTTTCGTATGTACACCCCAAGCTCGTGTTTACTCAGTCGGATCGGTCTGAATCGCACAACTTGTAAATGATATAACATTCTTGCCATTTCCGCAAAAGTATCGCATGGTTCATTTTCATTGTCTGCATCCCTTGACATAAACGCACTGCGTTTACGATACCTTCGTGAGTGCGTATGTCGAGGGATGCAGACAATGGAACTGAACCATGCGATACTCTTGAGGGGATTGCGAGAATGCCCTCTCGTTTACAAGCTGTGTGATTCAGATCGATCTGACTGTGTAAACAAGGAATTGGGGTATGATTACGAAACGAGGTTGGAACCTGACGCATTCTGATCGCCTATGCCGATATACCTGACGCAAACTGATCACTTCCCGGCAAGGTCAGGCAGTAGCAGGGCTAATTTTCCGTTTTTCAAGACCCAGCGGTCTCAGGATTCGCGTCACTAAAGACCCCTGAAAATTCAGCATTCCCTGGAGAATCTCTCTTTATGTCAGGAATACTTTGACCTGTCAATCTGAAATTCAGAGTGTTTTTCGGGAACCCCTACATATAAGCGGAACCTGTGGGCACTTCGAGTACGAGCAGGAACGACATCGATGGAAGAAACGATGGAGAATACAGCACACACACAAGCTGCTGCTGCTGTCCCTCACCACCACACCGAGTTCGAAACTTTCCTTGTCAATTGCGACAGAAATGCGTACAACTTAGAGGGACAATGCGCAACCTGGCTAAGGTGGTATTTAGGTGTTGTGATAGGTCTGACAGCCATGTACTTCTGTAGTTGTGGAAGTTCGACGGGTCGCACCTTCAGATTGCGTGGAAAATTGGTCAGGGTTGCGAAGGAAAGGTCGGTGGGAGGGGGGGGGGGGGGGGGGGGGAAGGGGCTGGTTGCAATTCCAGCACAGGAGAGTTTCCATGCCAGTCGGATGGCCAGGATATTTCTTCGCGCAATCCGGATTGCTCAGGGAGTTCCTTGGAAACGCCCGGAGTCAGTCAGGAGATTTGTGAGTCCGAAACCCTAAAAATCATGATTTCAGCGGGGAAGACCCGGAATGTACCAGACATTCCGGATGTTTACCCTTGAACAGAGAGCCCTGGGCAATAGTGGCTGATCAGGCGAGCTCTGCCAATTCTTGTGGTCATCGCCAGGCAGGCCCCGAAAGATGCCTTTCTGTTCTGATTGGTCTAAACGTGCAGGAATAGCCATTGCTCTGCTGTACTGGTTGGACCGCTGGATGGTCGCACGCGGTCTGCAATTTTGGTTTCTGGCACTGCTAGCGTCACGGCACCTAGTCATGTGTCATTCTCCCCTCTTCATTGGTGCGCAGATTGGGGCTGGCCCTAGGTGAGAGGAAAAGGAGGGGAGAACCACGTGGACAGCATGCGGAAACGAATGATCGTCGTCCACGTCAAGAAATGCGGTTCGATCTGGAGAGATTGTGCACTTTCCAGCGAAGATCAAGCATGTGATGCGTAGAGCTTCTGCGTGCCAGCAAAGCAAATGTGAGATGGAAACGTGCGGCTGGAAAGCACCTTGACCAATAGAAATGTGTTCATTAGAAGACGCTGAATGTGGAACACGGACGTGTAAGTGCACTTCAAACATCAAGCAGCTAAAACGAAGAATAACACAACGATATTCTAAGAATACACACTAAAGTCCTAGAAAGCAACATCCCAGCCAAAACAAGCAGTCAACCAAATGTTAACCCATTGCACACACCTAACTACTAAACGTCACTACGTCACAGCCCCCTTGCTAAAAAGCGGGGGATATTCAATTACTAGCGAGAAAACGGGCCCACCGCCCCAAAAGCCCGAGAGAACTGAAGCAGCTGATTCTGAGCTGCAGCCAGATTGTGCAGCTGCTGCAAGCCAGCACTAGCACTCTCCTCCCCTTGCCCTCCCCCTGCTGCCGCTGCCGCCGCAGCCACTGCAGCAGCAGCATTCGCCCCAGCGTTCACCCCATCCCATTCATTCCCCCACAGGCGCACCCGGTCAAACTCAGCCTCCCCTCCTGCCCGATTCCCCGCCAGCTGCTGCCCGAGATTGAAATGCACAGGGTTATTTACCCCAGCACCTGAAACCGATCCCAATGCCGAGGCTACTTCACCCCAAGCAGTCGCAGGCAACCCCCCCTGCTGTAGTGCTCTAGCTGCTGAGTGTGCACCAGCAGTGGCAGCGGCAGCACCAGCCGGGGAAGCAAACTGCAGAGGCTCGGTGTCATTATCCAAGCCGCCTAGGTTGGCAAAGGGGAGGGACTGGGGCCACTGGGTGCTCTGCTGCTCCGTCTCGTGCTCCTGCTGCAGCTGCTGCTGCTGGTGGTGCTGCTGCGCCTGGTGCTGCTGCTGCTGGTACAGCTGGTGGTGCTGCACCTCTTCTTGTCGCACGTTCCCGTACCCAGCAGCTTCTGCTGCTGTAGAACCGAAAAGCTGCTGCTGCTGATGGTGCTGCTGCTGCTGCTGCTGCTGCTGGTGATGATGTGTCTGCTGCTGCTGTTCCTGCAGCTGCTGATACAGCTGCTGAGTCTGCACCTGCGGCTGCTGCTGCTGACGTAGATACTGCTGCTGCTGCTGCTGGGGTTGCAAGGATTGCTGCCTCTGGGGACCCAGATACTGCCCTTGCTGCTGCTGCTGCTGCTGCAGCTGCTGTTGCCGGCGTGACTCCCGCCTGCTGCCACCCCCAGCACCAGCCCCAGCGGTATCCTCGGCCACTGGAAAATTGAGATTCATCACCGGAGTCCCTCCCTGCAGGTCCTGCTGTGCTGCGCCCCCTGCAGCAACACCGGCACTGCCTGCTGCTGCTGCAATCACTGCTGCAGCAGCAGCAGCCGCCGCCGCAGCATGCGCACTACCATGCTGCTGGCTGGCTGCTGCTGCTGGAACGTTCTGAACTTGGGCAAAAGCAGCAGCAGCCTCCGCCCCAACTCCCCCCCTGCTGCTACTGCCCCGGCTCCAGAGCCACCAGCAGCACTGCCCCTCCCCCCTGCCGTGCCTCCTGTCGTCCCTCCCTGCCCCAGCACTGCGCTCCGCCCCGCCTGCTGCCAGATCGCCTCCAGGCTCCCAAACCCTGACCCCTGCCATGCGTCCCCCACAGCTTGCCTCAGGCTGGCTAAGGTGGCGTCATCTGCACCTGCCATGCCTATGAGCCCAGCTTCGGCTTCTGGTACTGCCACTTCCTGCTGCGGCTGCTGGTGCTGCGCCTGCTGCTGAAACTGCTGCACCTGCTGCTGCCGGTACGGCTGCTGCTGCTGCTGCTGCTGCTGCTGCTGAATCTGCTGCTGTTGTTGCTGCTGCTGCTGCTGCTGGTACTGCACCTGCTGAGCCCGAGACTGTCGCACTGCCTGCGACTGCTGCTGCTGCTGCTGCTGCTGCTGTTGCTGGTTGCTGTGCGGCTGGTTCTGCTGCCATTCAGCTTGCTCCGCCACTAACTGCTGCTGTGGCTGCTGCTGCGTCTGCGCTTGCGGCTGGCTCTGCTGCCGCTGCTGCAGCAGCAGCTGCTGCTGCTGAATGTACGAGTTTCTCAGCTCGACTAGCGACGACGAATCCGTCTCACCCGACTGCTGGACAATCGCCGCCCAAGATGCTGCCATCTGCTCCAATTCCCCCAGCCCCTGCTGCTGCTGCTGCCCCTGCTGTACCTGCGCCTGCTGCTGTTCCTCTTCCCGCTGCTGCTGCTCCCTCTGCTGTTGCTGCTCCCGCTGCTGCTGCTGCTGCCTCTCCAGCGCGCTCCTCCCGCCCACCCCTACCTGCTGCCCCACTCCCCGCATGCCACTCCCCTGCGCCTGTGCCAGAGCAGCCGCTACAGCCTCTACGTCGATCTGCCCCTCCAAGCCTGCCGCTACTGCTGCTGCTGCTGCCGCCGCTGCTGCTTCCACCTCCGCCACCCCATCCCTCCCCCTTCCCCGCCCCTCCACAACCTCCCCGCCCGCTAGCCCCTCCTCCCCCCCTCCCCCCTCACCCCCATCACCCAGTTGACCCGCATTCCCCATCCCATCCGCTCCGCCGTCCGCCCCTTCCCCCCCCGCAGCTCCCCTTCCCCCCTGCCCCTTCCCCCGATTCCTCTTCTTCTTCTTCTTCCCGTCCCCAGCCGCCTGCTGCGCGGAAGCAGGGAGGGTGGGAACCTTGGGCACCCGCACTCGAGAGAGCGCAGGAAGATCCCCGTTTCCAATCGCCAGCGCTGCTCCTCCTCCCCTCGGCCTCCCTGGCTTTCTCCGTATCAAGCCGTCTCCCTCCCCTCCTGCTCCCAGGTCGCCAGCGTCTAGAGGATCAATACCCGCACCAGCACCCATACCAACACTGCCAGCACCACCAGCAGCACCAGCAGCACCGGCAGCACCGGCACCAGCACCAACCCACCAGCAGCACCAGCGGCAGGGTCGGAGATAGGGGGGAGACCCCCAGCAGCATTCGCTTGCGCCTGGATCACCTCTCTCTCTGCCTCCCTCGCCGCGTTCTCCGCATTGGCCGCCGCCGATGCGATCAGCGAGTGCACCGCCGCCTCCTCGTCCTCGTCCTCATGCTTCTCGTCCTCCACGGTTCCCAGAAGCTTCCCCACGCTCGCAGCGACGGACGACGCCAGCGCGTGCGCCTCAAACTCCAGGGTCCCCTCCATCAGCTGCTGCCGAGCCTCCTCGTGTGCCGCAGCTAGGAGCGTGGCTTGGGTACGCCCGTCCTGCAGCCTGCTTCGGGCTCGGTACACTGCCTTCTCCTTAAAGCCAAACATCAGCTGGTACTTAGCAAATTCCAGCGATCCCAACCGGATATACTCTTCTAACGCTCTCAGCACGTCTTCCCACTTCATGTCTCCCGGGTGACCCACCACCATCGCTCCGTTCGCCTCCTTAAATTTCACCTTAGCTAAAGCGCCGATGTTGTTGGCCGGGCTCCATGCGATCTGCAGGAGAGTGCGCACGGGTCGCTCTTTCATGGCTGTCTGTAGCTTTGTGGCACTTAGCTCCATATCTGCTGCGATTGCTTGCGCCGTTAGGGTTTCGCCCTGCTGCTGCAACTGCTGCTTCTGCTGCTGCAGCTGCTGCTGCAGCCGCTGCTGCTCGTGCAGTGGCATTAACTGCTGCTGCTGCTGCTGGCCAAGTAAGGAAGAACCCCCATCTGCATCCTCGCCAGTCCCAACCCCGCCACCTTCCCCCCCACGGCCAGCGCCGCCAGCAGCACGAACAGCAGCATTACCCTCTCCCCTTGCCCCTCCCACACCATCCCCCTCCCCCCCCCCCCACCACCACCAGCAGCAACACTAGCAGCGGCAAGGAAGCGCGTGTCCGACCCCATGACCATGCCAGGGGGGGCGGCAAGGCCGTTGATTGGGGCGAGTCCCGGCTGGTTCTGAGTGGCGGCCATCCAGAGGCGCGAGATCTCCTCCGTCTGCGCCTTGTTCACACCCTCCAGGAGAGAGAGTTGTAAGCGCGCCTGGGCCAGCATGTGCTCCTGCGCTACAACCTGAGGATAGGGGATGGGAAAGAAGTTTCGGGGAAAGGGGCGAGGTGGGAAGGGGGGATCGAGAGGCGCGAGATCTCCTCCGTCTGCGCCTTGTTCACACCCTCCAGGAGAGAGAGCTGCAGGCGCGCCTGGGCCAGCACGTGCTCCTGCGCCACCACCTGCAGCGGGGGGGGGGGAGGTGGGGAGAGGGGGGGTTGGGGGGGAGGAAGGGTTGGCGCAGGACACGTGTCACGACAGGGGAAACAGGCCGTGGCTGTGTGTTCGATGCGATCTAGCCACATGACCAGTGTCGCTACGTGACGAACGAAACAGCACTGCCCCCTAACGCCTGCTTCGCCGCCTCGTTGGTATTCCTCGCTCAAACCGCTTCTACACAACAGTTAGCGGGACACAATCCCACTACTCTCAGCACCATAGCGGGACTCAAACCCGGAGTCGACTCACAAGTCGACAGTCATCGGGACACAATCCCACTGCTCTCAGCACCATACCTGCTTCTTCAAATCCCCAAACGCCTGCTTCGCCGCCTCCTTGGTATTCCGCGCGCGCCTCAGCTCCCTGCCCATCTCGATCTGCTCGCCCCTCATCCGCTTCATCTCCACTATAGCCTCTTCTAGAAGCTTCTGCTGACTCCTCAGCCGTTCCCTGTCCACCCGCTCCCGCTCCGCCCTCTCCCTTTCCGCCCTCTCCCGCGCCATCCGTTCTCTCTCCGCGCGTTCCCTCTCCGCGCGCGCGCCCTCCGCGCGCTCCCCTTCCGCCCGCTCCTTTTCCAGCGCTTGCGCCCGCTCCTGGTCGTCTGCGCCAGAGGCAGTGCCGCCTTCGCCTTCCCCTTCCCCCTCCCCTTTCGCCCCGAGCACGAGCCCGCCGGTCCCCTCCCCCCCCTGCGTGTCGATCCCCTCCCCCTCCCCCTGCAGCTTCCGCGCGCGCTCCTTCTCCCCCGCCTTGTCCTTCTGCATTCCCCGCCGCCTCTCCCGCTCCCGCTCCCTATCCTGCGCCTTCCCGCGCAGAAACTCCTGCTCCAGGCGCAACTGGTGCGCCCAGTCCCCGCCCCCCTCCTCCCTCTCCTCCTCCCCCTCCCCCTCATCTTCCTCCTCTTCTTCCGCCCATAGATCCCCCCCGAGAATGCCGGACGGCAGCTGCCCTTTCTTCCCGCCGCTGCCGAAGCTGCCCGGAAATAAAGGCGCGGGCATGCTGTCGGTTAGGCGGATCTTATCCCCGTCCTCCCCCTCCCCTTCACCCCCTGTCTCCGAACCTCCCCCCTCAATCCCAATCTTGTTCTTAATCACCTTCTCAAGGCCCTTCCTCCTGACCTTTTTCAACGAACCTCGAAGGCTCTCCTTATGCCCCCGCATTCCACGCTGCAACCCCCGCCGCATCTCACGCCGCCGCCTACGATCGCCGTTTAATCCCCCGCCGTTGACACCGGGAAAAATTAACACGTCATTTTTCACCTCCACCACGTCATCATCCTCATCCCGCGAAAGCTGGAACCGCCGTCGTCCCTTCCGCTTCCGCTTCCCCTCCACGTCGGCACCGCCAAAACCACCCAATCCCGCAACACCACGGAAGCCCGCCCCCGCCGGCCGCCTTCCCCGCAAGTTCCGCAAGCCCTCTCCCCCCCATCCACCCCTAACCCCCCCGTCTTCCTCCTCGTCCTCCTCCTCTTCCTCCTCCTTCATCTCATCAAACTGCTCCTCCCCGAATCGCAGGGGCTTGGGGCGCGCGCTAATGCCCATCTCCGCTGCAAAGTTCGCCGCCCAATCCGGCATGAACTTGCTCTCCCCTTGGGGGCGCCGCCCAAAGCGGCCGAACAGCGGATCTAACGGCAGCGACAGCTGCTGCTGCGGATGCGGCTGATGCTGCTGCTGCTGCTGCTGTTGCTGCTGCTGCTGCTGTTGCTGCTGCTGCGGCGGGAGACCGAACCGTGGGTGGGTTTTATGAGGATGCGGGCGATCCTGCGCTATTCCGTGCGCCAAGCCTTGCGCCGATCCGTGCGGTAACCCCCCCGCGTCTCGCTCCGCGCGCGGTTTCTTCTGCCGCTCCAGAAACGCCATCCCCACGCGCACGGCGTCCGCCTCCGCGAAAGCGCGCCGTTTGAGCGGCCGCGCGCCAAGCGCGTCCCCCATCAGCAGAGGGAACGCACCCGCGCCGGGTGCCTCCGCTCCGCGAATCTTCTTCGGCCGCCCGCGCTTTCTCCTGAGCGGAAGGTCCGCCGCAGAGGGAGCTAACGTTGGCGGAAGCTCCTTGCCGTCGCCATCACCAGCACCGGCACCGATAACGTCGTCGTCGCGGTCGCCGGCGTCGCCGTCATCGTCACCGTCTTCGCCTCCGTCTCCGACTCCGTCTCCGTCTCCGTCTCCGTCTCCGTCTCCGTCTCCGGCCCCGTCACCATCACCGTTGCCTTCGCCGTCACCGTCACCGTTGCCTTCGCCGTCACCGTCACCGTTGCCTTCCCCGTCACAGCCACCTTCAAGGTCTCCGTCAAGGTCCGCGTCATCCTCGGCAAGGCCATCCTCGTCAAAAGCAGCTTCCATAGGATCCAGGAGGACGGAAGCAGTCTGTTCCTGAAACATTTGCATCATATCCTTCCGCTGAGGTTCCGCGGAAAATGGTGCAGACTGCGGAGCCTCCGCGGATAACTTCTCTCCGCCATCAGATGGCGCAGCTTCCGCAACACTTGGGCCTCCGCCTCCGCCTCCGCCTCCCCCTCCACCTTCCGCTCCGCCTCCGCCTGGAGCGAGCGTCTGCGAGAGCGGTGGTTCCCTGCCCTTCTGGCCATCCACCTCCGACGTTCCTGCTTGTCCCGACCCACTCTTCGGCTCTTCGCGGCCATTAGGTTCGCTCGCGCCGTTGCCGTCAACCGACTGCTTTGCGACATGGGCGGAGTGGGAAGCGGAGGTAGGGTCGTTCGCAAGAGTAGGGTCGTTCGCAGGAGTAGCGTTGTTCACGCCGTTGCTCGTAACGGGTTCCGAGACATCGGCATTATCTAGAGCAGAAGTAGGGTTGTTGACTGCATTTTCTATGGAGGGGAGTTCAGAAGAGGTGTTCGTTGGTGGATCTGTAGCTGCTGTCTGCAGTTGTAGGAGCGTTTGCAGTGAGCCTGACGTCATGATGCCACGTTTTGCGCGAGGGGAAGAGAAGAGAAATATAGTAATATGGTTTGTAGAATAGTGGTGCAGAAGAACTAGAAATAAAGCTTTGCGTTGGCTGACCGAAAGCTAGTGGATCTTCCTACTGTCTACGAAAACAAACACAATCCGTACGTGTGTCAATACAGAACACGGGGAACAAAAAAGGCTTCTGTTCCAAAGAACACTACCAGCCAAGCACTGCAAAGGCAACGAAAGGAACACCAGGAAAGCTTGGCTGAGGAAAGCCGCCAGGGACCAACAGCCATGGACGTGAGCAAGTGCCTCTCGAAAACTCAAAACTCGAAAACTCGAAACTTCAAAACTCAAATGGCGGGTTCCTGGGGCTCTAGCCCACAGGGTTTCGTGAAATACAGGTCTGCAGTGAGGAAGGTCTGGTTGGTTGGGGTTTGTACAGTGCCAAGCAGGGGATTGTAGAAAAGCATCGAGGCTCTCCATTCGAGAGTTTGAACCAGAACACTACCGCTCTGCTGCTCCCACAGGCATGCGTGGTGAGGATTTGAGTGTGGCTTTTCTGTGAAACAAGTTTGTCTTCTGCCCGGATGAATATCGACGTGGAATTTCTTGCGGGCAGCGGTGCACAGCAGGCTGGTTGGCCACTCATGGTCCAGCGTGGCATTCAATCCACTGCACGGACCATTGGTGGAGGCTACCAGCACAATCAGGGCGATATCCGGGCAGCACTCAAAGTTTCTGTTTTTGAGCAGCCTTGATGAAACCCTAGCTCCCGTGGCTGCCTCCTCGTTGTAATATGGGATGACTACACCTCTATTTCAATCGCTATAGATGCTGCATATGAAAAATTGTGAGCCAGAAATTTCTACGTGATCGTGCTGATTTGGTCCCCTCTTGTGCTGCCAGCCAGCCAGGGAGAGGCGACTGAAATCCGCACAGAACAAATCTGGGTGACCCTCGCAATCTCCCCCCCCCCCAGCAGGGTGTTTCGCTGTTATCGCACTACACGAAAACTAGGAGGGTACTTTGAAGGGCGCGAATCGTTTTCACAAATCAGGGTCCTTAGAGTTCAGGGAGTTCAGCGTCTTCATTCGGCAGAGTTTAGCTTGTCACAAATGTAGAGTGAAATGAAGCAAAACTAGTGAGCGATGGGAAACTAGGGGTAGTTAGATGCAGTACCTTAATTTGTCTGTGCTACATTGTGAAGTGCAGGATCACACGTTCCCACCCAGCGCAGGGTGTACAAAAATGCTTTCATATTCACAATGAGGGCATTCAGCTGGACTCGGAGCGAGGCTGTATTTGGTGTGGTGTGTTGCAGCTTCATGCTTGCGTGGTACAGAGTCGTGTGGGTTCGAGCTTTGCGTTCTTCTGAGCCCAGCTGAGCCACGCCCTTACTCACAGCTGCTTCCGAGGAACCATATTCTTTTCATTTTCATCCCTTTCGTAGTGTTCATTTCCAAATGCTGGAGTGCGAGGAGAGCACATGAGGATAGTGAAATTGTCATTATCGAGTATGGCCAAAACTAGCAGCTTGTCCTGGGTGGTGCATCTCGGTCGGAACTGTCTTAGTTTAGATACCTCCTCTCCCACCTAATCCTCGATCTTGACTAGGTTCGTCCCCACAAAGCAAACACCTGAGCGAGCGTAGTCCTGCGGGAGTAAGACTTCGCGACATTTCGATTCACATTTGCCTTCACTTATGCCCAGCAGATACCCGCTTCCTCAACCTTCCTTCACTAATGAGTAACCTTCCCCTACCGCCAGCCCTGATCGCGGCTCAACTCCGCCGAGACCAGCAGCCGCAGCAGCAGCAGCAGCAGCAGTCGCGTCTGGTCGACACCGGTCAGCCGTTAACAATGAACGCCAAAACTAACGGCGACGGCAACGACGCCGGCTCCTACGAGAACCCTTCCCCTGGCCACAGGCCCGGGAGGCAGAGCTTCCAGCACCCATCCCCGCACTCCGGACAGGGGGGAGGGGGGAACCCTCCCGGGGTTTCCGTCTACAGTCGCGAGTTGAAGGTAGTACCAGGGGGGGTTTCCGGCATGACGATTGAGGCCGCGGGAACCGAGCTTTCCGGCCAGATCATGCACAATCGGACGGCGTCGGGTCATCTAACCGTCGCGCCGCCGTCGTCGCCGCTAAGCGGGGGCTCGGGGTTCAAATCACGCCCGGCGGGGCATTCTCTGGGAGCGGCCTCCTCCCCTGTGGGCCGACCGGCCGGTAGAGGCGCCGCTGCCCCTCCCCCTCCGCCCGCCATTTTCCACACGGCATTGCAGGATTGCCGGGCGCACGCGGACCCGCCACGTCAGCTTGCCGCGGCACGTGCTCTTCGTGAAATGGCACGCGACCACGAGGCGAGCCGCCCGGCCATGGTGGAGGCGGGAGCTGTCTCCGCGCTGCTTCCGCTTCTGGTATCCAGTGAAACGTCGCCACGTCAGCAGCAGGAGGTGGAAGGTAGCGGTGGAGGGAGTGTTAGAGGGGTGGAGCGGAGGGATGGATCAGCAGCAGCGGAAGCGGGTTTAGGGCCAGCGGGGTCGGGTTGTTCAGGAGAAGTTTCTAGAACTGCAGTAATGGAGGAAGCGGTAACCGCGTTACTGAATTTGTCCATCCATCCGAAATCTCGCACGCTCATGCCTTCATTAGGGGTGGTTTCGCATCTAGTCCGCGTGGCTGGGAATGCAGAGAGTATGAGCGCGCGGGAAACCGCAGCTGCAACGCTGTTCAGCCTATCTGCTGAGGATGAGAATAAGTTGATCATAATAGACGAGGGTGCTGTACGGCCGCTGTTGGAGCTGTTAAACGAGTCAGCTTGTAGCGAGCAGGGCAGACGGGACTCCTGCAAAGCGCTTTTCAACCTCTCTATGTTAAGCTCAAAGCGGCAGGAGTTGATTCAAGCAGGTGCTGTGTCTTCCCTTCTGGGGCTGCTATCAGAACCTACATCGTCCCTTGCCGAAAAGGCTATGGCTGCTCTATCAAATCTCGCATCTGAAGCGGATGGCAGGGCTGCTATTATGGGGGATGGAGAGGATTCGGATGAAGCTGATGGGTTGGGAGCTTTGGTGGAGGTGCTAGAGACAGGGACGCCGAGGGGTAGGGAGTTTTCAGTTGCTGCACTGTGGCTGATTGCAAGCAATAGTCAGGAGCACCGGAGGATGATTCTTGGAGAGGCCCTGCTGCCCTCGCTCAATGGTCTCTTACAGACAGGCACTCCCAGGGCTAGAGAGAAGGTGAGGAGCATGTGTTTTTCAGTCATGCAGTTTTTTCTCAGATTCCTCTTTCCTTCCCTGCATGCGATTTCTAGTGATAGTTTTTCTCTAACCTGTGGTTCAAATTTGTTATTTTCCTTTTCCAGGCGAAGTTGCTCTTAGCCAATCTTCGTGGAATGTGATGTGGTTATCTGTAAGGTCGATGTCGTAATTTATCTGTGCAATGAATGAATACATCCAAATTTTTAAAATTACTTCTGAACGAAGAACGAATACGGTAACCTAAAGAAAACAGCAACTACTTCTGCCAACCTCACAGCGCTTGCAAGCTACTGCGATGCTAGCATGACACGGTCGTATCCAACACGCCTTTAGGGTGTGGTCTGAAAGCCAAGCTCCAGAGACCGTTAGTATCTGTACAAGCTCAGGCCACGCCCGCTCACAGCGCCGAATATCATGGTTTCTTGGACCATGGCCCTCGTTGAGCTGCTTCGAGATTTACATGAAGCCTGGCGAGTTCAGGTCGGATTTCCGGCGGGAAGGGCGGCGACGAGGGCTGGACGGCATCAGGTCGTTCCAGATATCATCCCAATCGTCCTTGCGCTGAGTTTTTCTCCGGGTGGGTGTACCGCGGGAGGATTCCGCAGGAGATTTTGACGCCGGTGAGCTCGAGACCAATGTAACAGACGCTCTCCTCTTCTCAAAACGCTTGAGAGCCAACTGCAGGAAAATAACGCACAAAAGTCAGTTCAGGGTCTTTCACAAAAAGAGAATACGCCCGGTAAGGAACTTGGAAGGACACGCCCGGTAAGGAATATGTCATGTCTCAAGCAACTGACCTCGTATGCTGAGTGGACTTCAAGGAACTTGGAGGTGGTGTCCTCAGCAGGATTGGCGTCAGGATGGTAGGTCCGTGCGAGTTGCCGGTACGCTCTGCGGATGTCGTCAGCACCAGCACTGGACGGGATTCCTAGAACGCTGAAACAATCTGAACCAGTCCTTCGCTCAGGAGTGGCTGCTAGTCGCGCTGTGACTGGCGACCGTAAGTGTCCATGGGATAGTCTAGGACCTGGAGAGTTGTCTGAGCGGGGAAGGGGTGACGTTCTGAAGATGCAAGGGGAAACGTCTCGTTGCTGAATCGTTAGCAGCCCCTGCGAGTGCACCATGATGGACGAAAGATACGATGTCGCTAACTCAAGGGACGAAGCTACTGGAAGGCTACTTCCGGCTGAGATGCAATGTGGACGGGTAAGGAACAAGCGCTGGAGCAGGATGTCTGAGTCTATGGAAGACAGAGCTGATAACTTGAGTAGGATAAAAAAGGTTCTGAGAACTGAGACCAGTAGTTATACTACGTCGGAACCCTAACGCAATCTGGAAAGCGAGATAAAGTCGGGGAAGCTGGGGATTGAATCGCGGAAAGTCAGCTGACCCGACGGCGCCGTGCCGTGCAACAACTCGTGCAGATGATCAGGAAGATTCAGGTTTTCCAGGGGAGCATGCTGCAGGAAGATGGAGGAAGCTGGAGGGAGCTGGGCCTCGGTCAGGATTCAGGGAGATAGGGGTGGGGTGGGGTGGGGTGGGGTGGGGGGGAGCAGTGGCTCCAGGGGGGCCAGGAGATAAGTCTAACCAGGTGGAGGGACTCTTCTCAAGGGATCCACAACTGCGGTTCGAGCCAGCACAATCCAAGGGGTGTTCCGAGGGGGATGCTGCAGTCACGCCCACATTGGTGTGCTGGTATCAGGCAACATTGCGCCTTGGATTCATCCGATAATTCGGGCTCCCATTTCTCGCGGAAATTGCGGCAAGATTATCGCCGAGAGTTTCGATCCCGCAAAACGACAGATGGAAGCGTGACGTGGGATTCGAAGCTGGGATTTGGTTTCGCCTCCCCGCTGGCATCACGGGCTGTGGTGCTGGTGACTCGTGAGAGGCTGGAAGTCTGAGCAAAGGGGCCAGCCATAGTGTGCTGACGCTGGCACCGAAGTTGGCCAGCACACAGCCGGTCAAACGCGGTTGGTGGCTGGCGTGGAGGAGTGACCTTGCGGCTGCCGCTCATCCAGAGGTTCTGCCAGGCAACCCCGGGCGGGAAATGATTCGCGCCTACCATTCAGTGTGGGGTGGGGGAAGTACAACCCTTATCGTGTACGAAAGGGGAAAACACGACAGACCACTGCAGATAGCTGAAGGTCCTCCATAAACGCGTATGTGTGCTGTTCGTGATTCACTGGAATCGCGGCGACAATTTAGGAGTCATAATCCTTTCTAAGCAGCCGGTGGTTTCTGTTATAAAGCGAGTCCTTGAACAGCAGGTCTAAGGGCGTGGTACATCGGCTGTTCGAATGGCTGAATCCGAAAGTCCACCACACTGCAACCAATTATATCTCATTAAAACCAGCACTAGCATGTTGAACCATTTCGAAAAGTCCGTTTGAACGAACGGCGTTTCCACTCCCAATGTACCACGCCCTAAACCTCTGAAATTATATTTCCAATACTAATTACATATGCGAGTACCATAACCCCCCGCATATAGGCGCATATGTGCTTATAGGGGGAACCCCTTGAAAATGTGAATGCGCTTTTATCGAATAAATGTACATTTATGGAAAATATATGGAAATGGGCACCAAAATGTAGCTCATTGCATTTGTGATCGAACGGATCATTCTCAAGAGGGGGTCATGTGGATAGATTGGGTGGCGACGGCTCGCGAATATTCCGCCAGCATATCCACTGTCTAATCAACCAATCAGAGCTGATCTAGTGAGCGGAAAAAAGGCTCTTCACTAGCAAGGTGTTTGGGAGGGCTGCGAAAGGGGCGTGGGAGGGCTGGCGGGGGTTTCCGATATAAAATTCGCGTTTCAGTGTTATTTTACGGAAATGAGATGCACTTATAGGACTCATTAAAAAAAAGGTGCGCTTATAATGAAATAATGGATATAAGCACACTTTCACTTTATGAGCCCAATGGGTTGAAGGGGAAAGTGGTTGAGGGACGGAGAATACGGATGACAAAACTGGCGAGGGCATGTGGAGCGAAGGTGACATGGCATGGCAAAGGGTAGAGAGAGAGGGGAGGGAGGATAGAGGAAATGATGGGAGAGGAGAGAGAGGTAGAGCAAATGTCTTTGCATCGACGACAAGGGGACATGGCACAGGAGAGAATGGGGGGACAGCAGAGAGGGGGGGGGCAGCAGAGAGCAGGGGGACAGCAGGGGGACAGCAGAGAGCAGGGGGGCAGCAGGGGGATAGCAGAGAGCAGGGGGGCAGCAGGAGCACGGTGTTCCCCCTTTCCTTGCCCTTTGCTCCGCCTTCCCTCACCCTCTCCCACCCGTTTCCTCTCCCTCGGTTACCCCTTTCACTTGCCTTTTCCCCCCTCCCCTCGCCCACCTTTCCATGGTCTCAACGTCAAGCCTAGGATCTCCCAACCACCGTTCCCCCTCTTGCGGCCCTCCCAACCACCGTTCCCCCACTCCCCATCCATTACCCCTCTCCTCGCTATCCGTTCCCCCTCTCCTCGCCATCCGTTCCCCCTCTCCTCGCCATCCTTTCCCCTTCTCTCTGTCATCCTTTCCCCCTCTCCCCGCCATCCTTTCCCCCTTTCCCGACCATTCGCCCTCCCCTCCCCTCGCTTTCTGTTCTCCCTCTCCTTGCCATCCTTTTCCCCCTCTCCTCCCCCTCTCCTCGCCATCCGTTCCCCCTCTCCTCGCCATCCGTTCCCCCTCTCCTCACCATCCGTTCCCCCTCTCCTCGCCATCCGTTCCCCCCCTCCTCGCCATCCGTTCCCCCTCTCCTCGCCATCCGTTCCCCCTCGCCTCGCCATCCGTTGCCCCTCTCATCGCTATTTGTTCCCCCTCTCCTCGCCATCCTCTCCCCCTCTCTCCGTCATCCTTTCCCCCTCTTCATGCCATCCTTTCCCCCTCTCTCTGCCATTCGCCCTCCTCTCCCCTTGCTTTCCGTTCTCCCTCTTCTTGCCATCCCTTTCCCCCTCTCCTCACCATCCGTTCCCCCTCTCCTCGCCATCCGTTCCCCCTCTCCTCGCCATCCGTTCCCCCTCTCCTCGCCATCCGTTCCCCCTCTCCTCGCCATTCGTTCCCCCTCTCCTCGCCATCCGTTCCCCCTCTCCTCGCCATCCGTTACCCCTCTCCTCGCTATCTATTCCCCCTCTCCTCGGCATCCTTTCCCCCCCTCCTCGCCATCCGTTCCCCCATCCGTTCCCCCTCTCCTCGCCATCCGTTCCCCCTCTCCTCGCCATCCGTTCCCCCTCTCCTCGCCATCCCTTCAACCTCTCATCACAATCCGTTCCCCCTCTCCTCGCCATCCATTCCCCCTCTCCCCGTCATCCTTTACCCCTCTCCCCGCCTTCCTTTCCCCCTCTCCTCACCATTCGCCCTCCCCTCCCCTCGCTTTCCGTTCTCCCTCTCCTTGCCATCCCTTTCCCCCTCTCCTCTCCATCCGTCCCCCCTCTCCTTGCCATCCATTCCCCCTCTCCTCACCATCCCTTTCTCCTCTCCTTGCTATCTATCCCCCCCTTCCTTGCCATCCGTCCCCACTCTTCTCGCTTTCCGTCCCCCCTCACTTCGCCATTCGTCCCCCCTTTTCTCTATGCTTTTCGTTTCCCCTCTCCTCGTCATCCGTTCCCTCTCAGCGATTTCCGTTCCCCCTCTCTTCGCCAACCGTTCCCCCTTTTCTCGTCACGCGTTCCCCGTCTCCTCGCTACGTGTCCCCCCAATCTCCTTGCTATCCGTGGCCCAATCCCCTCGCGGGAGTGTTTCATTTTATCTTTGGCTATATACCTCCGCTAGAGTCACGGAGCCTGATGGTGGGTCTTATACACTGAGGGAAAAAACCGTCCGGATGTTTGGCAATAAGTTGGGTTTTTAGGCTTTGAGACTACTGTATGGTAAACCTGCAAGATGCACGGTGGTACATGTTGGGAGAGGCACAAAGTGGATGCGTTCACAGCACTAAGAACTAGAATAGTACATTGGATCCAACTCATATTCCAAAAGATATACAACGAGTACATCCGGACAGTTTTTTCCCAGGACAAAGAGCAAACTTCCGAACAACGTTTCTAGTACCTAGTCCACCTACTCTTGGCGTTGATCACCATCCACACCCTCCTAGGCATGTTATCTATGTGGTTAGTGCAGACCTTTGCATGAAGCTTCTTGCACTCTTCCTTGACCCACCATTTTGCATAAGGGGGTGAGCACAAGGAAAATTGCGAAGTATTTGAGCGTATGCATAAGTATTGTGCACGAATTCAGATTGAATGTAATCTCTGAGACTAGCCAAGCCGAGGGGTGTCCAAAGATGCCATTACTTGAATGGTCCCGGCTTATCATGGGTTGTTTTCGTCGAATCAGAGTAGGGTGAAATCACGTATAGAGTGGCAAAATCTAGCATACCCGCCACGAAACTTAGGGTAACCGAGCACGGTCGATTGAGCATCCTTTCATTGTTAGAATCATGTTAAAATCCGCGAGTCTAGTGACAGTGCATCAGTTGAAGAAGTCTCGACTGTTTGGGAAGAATATCAGGGTTGAGGTCTGGTGAGGAAGAGGGGCACTCCAGAGCTACATATCCATGCTCTCCGAGCCATTCCAAGCCTAGGCAGGGAAAATGACATGGAATGCCTTGGAGAGCATAAGTATGTTGCGCTGGAGTGACCCTTTTTCTCACCAGACCTCAATCCAGATATTCTTCCCAAACAGTCGAGGTTTCTTCGACTGCTGCCCCGTCACTAGACCCGCGGATTTTAACATGGTTCACACAGTGAAAGGATGTTCAGTCGACCGTGCTCTGTTACCCTAAGATTCGTGGCGGGAATGCTAGATTTTGCCACTCTATTCGTGATTTTACCCTAGAACGATACGACGAAGACGACCCATGATAAGCCGGGACCATTTAACTAATGGCATCTTTGGCCACCCCTCGGCTTGGCTAGTCTCTGAGATAACATTCATTCAGAATTTGTGTACAATACTTATGCATACGCTCAAATACTTTGCAATTTTCCTTGTGCTCACCCCCTTATGCAAAATGGTGGGTCCAGGAAGAGTGCGAGAAGCTTCATGCAAAGGTCTGCACTAACCCCATAGATAACATGCCTAGGAGGGTGCGGATGGTGATCAACGCCAAGAGTAGGTGGACTAGGTACTAGAAACGTTGTTCGGAAGTTTGCTCTTTGTCCTGGGAAAAAACTGTCCGGATGTACTCGTTGTATATCTTTTGGAATATGAGTTGGATCCAATGTACTATTCTAGTTCTTAGTGCTGTGAACGCATCCACTTTGTGCCTCTCCCAACGCGTACCACCATGCATCTTGCAGGTTTACCATACAGTAGTCTTAAAGCCTAAAAACCCAACTTCGTGCCAAACATCCGGACGGTTTTTTCCCTCAGTGTAGCAGTTTCGGTACGAAAACTTCGGCGGGCACTATGTCTTGTACAACAATCTTAGCTCGTCCCACTGTGCAAAGCGGTATTACGCCCGAGGTATCATTTTCTAAATGATAAAAAACCTTCCCCCGGTAGTGGTGGGAGTTGGTCGTCGTTGGGCCGGCGGTTTTTTTTTTTTTTTTTTTTTTTTTGACCTGCACTGTGGCAGCTATGGCTTCCTAAGCTTGGCAAACTACGAGATAGTCTCCTCCTTTGAGTCGTGAAGCACACCCATAGAGCTCTTGAACGGTGGGTTCGAGGGTGGTAATCGCACGCGACAAATTGTAGTTGTGTGACTTTTACTCTTGTCGCACCGAGTCGTTTGGTGTGTAGTGCTCCAGTCTGGGTCGTTTATTCCGACCCCCCAAAAACTCAGTTTTCAAGAGCACCAAGGGTGTACTTTTCTAGCCTATGGTTTTAATAAAAGGGTGGGCATATATCATGAGGATTTCGGTACATCAAGCTCTTGGAGTGATGACACATCCAATACCGTATACACCCGGATATATGCTATACGATCGAACTTATATCCGTTAATTTCATTATAAGCGCACGTTTTTTTAGGATGTGTTTATTATAGCCGTATGCATGCGCTTATACAATTAGACGTTTTATGAGCGCATTTACCCAACTTGGCCAAATTATATTAATAAGGAACTAGAAGTCATATAATAATCAATCAATCTACCCTAGCCCTTCCCGAGGGCAAATATTCCACGAATCTAGCTGGCAATTTCTACCACCTACTCCACAAGTAGTCCACAAATCTAGCCTGCAAGTTCTACTATCTACCTACTTTGCCACATCCTCCTCATCCTCAGACTGTGCCTCCTCTGCAGCAACAGTCTCATTGTCCGCGAAGAAACCATGAGCTGCAACTTCATCTGTGTATTCAACCTCCGCGTCTTCCTTACTTCTCCTATGCTGCATGCACAAGTAATCTTCACTGCCGTCCAAGGCGCTGTTGATGCGGCACATGAGAAATGCCTTCTGGATAAGGGCTGCACGCACTGCCTTCCATGCCTTGGATACCCACCTTAGGGTCATCTCATGTGGGGGCTTCTTCAAGTTCCCTGCATTCGGAAACAACATGTCCGAAGTTAAGAACGTAAGAGGGGCAGGATTAAGGAAATCAATGCGCATGTCGTGAGGTGGACTCTCCCTTGGCAGTCAAGAGATTGCAACCTTCCAGCTCTAACCATTCCTGATACTGTTGGCGCATGTTCACTTTGAAAGAGCGATTGACTGACACGTCCAGAGGCTGCACCTCCGATGTATAGCCTGCAAGAATGACGCCGGGCACCACGCCGAGCTCGGCATATTTGTCTTTGACTTCCTGGGTGAGGTGGCCGCGGTAGGAATACAAGATGAGGAGAACGGTGCGCACCCGTGGGCCGAATTTTGGCCAGATGAAAGGCTTTACCGCCTCATCCAGCCAGTGGAGGACGCCGTCGGCATCCATCCATCCATTCAGCTGGGCGGAGACTTGAACATTTGCCATCAGAATCACGCACGGAAACAAACAGCATGGTTGTTAGTAAAAACCTTGCAGATCAACGCCATTCGCAAGCTTTAGACCAATATTCAGCGTCACCCTCCCCTTCGGCGTCGTTCTCTGACCAATCTTCACCGTCGGGAATTCCCTAATCAGGACCCCGGCCACCCACGCCGCCTCCCCCTTCCGCGGGCTCGTCGTCAGTGCGAGATGGTGGTGCAGGTAGGAGCAGCGTGAGGACGGCATGGCCGTCGACGACGTCAGCGGCAGGTGAAGCAGGCACTTCGCAAGGAGAACTTGGCGCAGCTGGTGACGACACGTCGAAGTACTCACGGTCAGGAGGAGGTTCTGTGGGCAGAGGGATGAACCACCCTGATGATACGCCAACCCGTCTAATACGGGTTGGTTTGCCATGTCTACCAAACAAAGCAGACATAGCCGCCTGCGGAAGGCCGGCCATGGCTTCGCCAGGCCAAACAAGAGTGAGGAGAGTTGCTTGCTCTCAGTATGAAATAATGAGTGAAATGACGATGGAAGCGAGACCCCCTCTTGATAGGTGGCTCGGTCTCCTCCAAGAGGTGTGGAGCGGCCCCTGCTCTGCTGTCGTAGAGGACTAAGTGGCGAAGGAATCTTTGCCGGCAGTATATATCCAGAAAGCCATGCTGGCGTTCTGGATGGTTCCTTAGATGATCAGATGCAGTGAATCTGCATCTTCGTTGCCATGCTGTCGCGCATGTGCGTGTATGTTGCCCCCATAGTGCGCAGGCCACGAGGTGCTGGCAAAGCTATGCGCCGCTGGGCTGTCCTATTGGGCCGCTGGCAATATGCTGTGCAAGCTGTGCTGGCTGAAGGTTCATGATTTTTTTTACTCGCAATCTATTTAAGGTTGGCCCATTCGATCAGGAATGATGAGAGCTATAGTTTGGTGCCTCCCAATATTTTTTCCCTTACGATACTTTTAATAAGCCCATGCGCTTACACAATTCATTTAGTTAAAAGCCCCTGTGCTTTTGTAAGGGGTTCCATTATAAGCCCATATGCGGCTTCATCTAGGTGTATATGGTACGTCTGGTTATTATGGCAAATGACGTAATCAAAAGAGTTGAGAAAGCCTAACATGGAGCTACACGCTTAGCATCATTTGTCAGTTGATGCCAAGGAGTTTGTGTCATAAAGTCACCAGTCATAACTGTTAAATTATATATTTGATATATATAATGGTAGGCTTGGTAGGTTTTACTAAATTCTACTGTAGAGGGTACAACCCCTCTTCTTGTATCCCTCTCTCTTCTATTCCAAACCCCTTCTCTCTCGATATTTCTCCTAGCCTAAAATCTCTCGCCATTCTATGGCTCCTCTTAATAGCTAGCTTATTTTAACATGGTTTCAAAGCAGGTCCGGCTGCTCGGGCCTACTCATCACGCTTCCGCACATTTCGCTCCTCGCTGCTGTCCTTTTCGCGCCGCCGCCACGGCCATGTCGTGCTGCCGTGACGGCGCCGTCATGCTGCCGTGGCGATGTGTTGCCAGCGCGCGGACGGCACGGACGACAGCGGCCAGCGCCCCGTCTTAGCGCTAGCCAGCACGCCCGCATGCAGCCAGCGCGCCACACGGGGCGGCACGCTCCCGGGCTCCACTGCTGAAGCCCCGCCCCCTTCTCATGTGTCCCCTCTTCCTCGCCGCAGCCGACGGCTGACTCGCGCCGGCCATCCCACCGTCGCGGAGCCCGGCCACACTGCCGAGTGCTGCGAGCTCCGCCGCCGCCGGCAGCTGTCGTCGAAGTCGCCGCCGCCGCAGCTGGTGTCGCTGGCAACGCCGCCGCACGCCGCCGCCGCCGCTGTCGACGCTGCCGCCGTCGCCGCCGTTGCAGCCGCTGCCCTCATTGTCGACGTCGCCCCGCCTCACGCGTCGTGGGGTTGACCATGCTTGAGTAGCCATCGCTGCTACTGAGTATGGGGGTGCTAGGGGGTGTGTGGCCTAGTGTGCTGTATGTGTGGTGGGCTTTCAGCTACCAAGCCTAGGAGGTATGTTAAATTATATATTTGATATATATATAAAATGGTAGGCTTGGTAGGTGTTACTGGATTCTACTGTAGAGGGTACAACCCCCCTTTTTGTATCCCTCTCTCTTCTATTCCAAACCCCTTCACTCTCGATATTTCTCATAGCTTAAAATCTCTCGCCATTCTATGGCTCCTCTTCCTAGCTAGCTTATCTTGACAATAACCACTGGGACAAGAAGGGATGTCCTCAGGAGAGTTAGGCTCCATATATCCACCTTCCCGAGGGAAAGCCTCCCTAGTAGTACCCTCCCTAAAGAGAGAAGAGGTTCGACGGGGTTAACCAGTGCCACGACACACTACCGAGAGACCCCCTGGGGTTACCCTTGAGAAGATCCTCGGGGAAGGGCCACAGGTGCAGAGCCTGGGGGGCTATGGGCGCACTGACCCGCTATTAACAAGCCATTTTAACTCAGTGGTTAGTGACCTTTGACATACCGTAATCCCCCGTATATAACACCCTAGGGCGGATATGAAAATTCGCTAAAAAAATGAGTGGGTGTTAACAGTGGCCCGGAAAAATATAACGCCCATGTGTTATGTAAAATGCAAAATGAATTTGAGGGTTCTAGGCCCTTGCCCATAAGGGTGCGGAGCAGCTGCTAACCAGGAAAAACAATTTGATTTTCCAGTCCCCCCCACAATATCGTAACCCCCTGGCCCAACGGTTTCAGTTCCCCCCAACAATTTCGATTCCCCCTTCACAGACAATTTCGAATCCCCCTTCCCCGAAAATTTCGAATCCCCCTTCCCTCGAAAATTTCGAATCCCCCTTCCCCCGAGAATTTTGAATCCCCCTTCCCCCGAAAATTTCGAATCCCCCTTCCCCCCACATTTTCGATTCCCCCTTCCCTCACAATTCGATTCCTCCTTCCCCTCAATTCGATTCCCAACAATTCAATTCTGCCCGGTTTTCCGATGCTAATGGTTGTTGACACACGTTTTCATCTTGCTCGCTTTTTGCAGCTGAGCGGACTTTGTAATACAAGAACAAATACAGTTTGAAAACGAATAAAACGAGGAGGGTGTTATGTAAAATTCAATGTAAGAAAAACGGGTGCTCTCAAAAATGCATTGTATCATAAGCTCCCCCCCGTATTAACCACCCATGGAGTGACTATTTCGGCGGGTGTTATATACAGGGGATTACGGTAGTACGGTATAAGAGCATTGGTGACTCGGGTTCAATTCTCAGTGCTAGCGTTGCAGGGGTGCTCGTGTCCTCCGCTTATCCCAACGAGGGGGGATGTCGAGAGACTCGTAGGGGTTACCCTTGAGAAGATTCTCGGGGAAGGGTCACAGGTACGAATGAGGGCCACAAGAGCCTGGGAGGCAATTGACGCACTGACTATTGAGCCTGGGAGGCTATTGAGCCTGGGAGCCTGGGAGGCTATTGACGCACTGGCTGTTGAGCCTGGGAGGCTATTGAGCCTGGGAGCCTGGGAGGCTATTAGCAAGCCATTTTAACTCAGTGGTTAGTGACTGGGTTCTGACCAGGGCTATCGTTATCAGGGTATTTTACCCTGATTCCATGATTTCACAGGGTTTTTTTTTTTGCCACCCCTTGATTTTCAAGGTTGGACTTTTCTTAACCCTAGCCCCTTCAGGGTTGTAAGTTTATGAACACTTGGGATTTCAGGGATTGCGTTATGCCAATGCTGAGTTTTCAGAGAGCAACGCGTACGAACCCTGAATGCGATTCCACAGACCTAAAATTTCGGCGATGTCCCCAATCTCTAGAAACATTACCCCCACACACACAGCAACCTACAAAAATTGGCCAAGTCCTAATTGTACAGACATTCCTCCTACACACCCCACAAAAATTGACAAATATCGGCAAAGTCCTATGGTAGACATTCCCCCCCCCCCTACACCCGCAACAACCCACAAATAATCGGCTTAGTCCTAGTAGCCAGAGTAGCACTCTCCTCAAATTTTTTTTGTCTAAGTCCTGTTGTACAGACAGACATTCCCCCTCCCATACTCTCGCAGACATCCCCCTCGATGTCAATCCCCCACTCATCTCCATTTTGATCCTCGTGCCCCCTCCGTTTCGCCTCCCCGCTCAGTTTAGCCAAACTGATGTTTTCTAGCAGCATTGGTTCATTTCGGAATTTCCCCCAGGCCCCCAATTCCCAAAAAAAAATCCACCAAATTTTGACGGTCACGATCGAACGCGATCGTTTCGACGTTTCTCAGCGGTTCATCGTTGGTCAGCCATTAACGGCTCAGATTTGCGCGACCTGAGCTAGTTTTTTTGCTAGCTCACACGATTTGGGCCCATCTGGAAAAGCCCCTGTAAAACCAGAGCCGAGCCAAACATAACCCCGGCTTCCAGCAAGGCAGTTCTCGAATGTACCGGGCTTTGAGAGGTGTGGGGCGAGATTTGGGGGAGGGAATTGGGGAGGGCGGCGATTTTGGGCGGGGGCACACCTAACTAACAATCCACAAAAATTAGCTAAGTCTTGATAGGCAGTGATAGCACAAAAAGAAATTCACTTTTGTTATTGCCCGTGTGGTCAAATGAAAGTCCATCAACTTCGACGGCCACGATGAATCGCGAACGTTTCGACAATTTTCAGCCGTTAGATGATCGCGTATGATTAACGTACTCAATTCGCCCATAGCGCTGCAAGCGCGGGAGGTTTCTGCCACTGCCCCATTCGCCTCGATCCCCCCCTCTCCCTCCGTTTCGCTTCCCCCCTCCCCTCCGTTTCGATACCCCCTTCCCCTCCATTTCGCTTCTCCCATTCCTCACTACTGTATTTCGACCCCCCACCCTTTCCCTCCCCCTTTCGCTTCCTCCCTTCCCCTATGTTTCCATACTCCCCCTTCCCCCCCGTTTCGCTCTCCCCCTCCCCTCGGTTTGATTCCCTCCCGTTTTCCCCCCCATTTTTAATTCCCCCCTCGTGTTGAAGGCAACCCTAAACGCGCTCGGTGAACCCTGGGATTTTCAGGGTTCCATATTTATGAACACTTACAAATCAGGGTATGCATTTTTTGAAAACCGAGCCCTCAGGGTAATTTTTTTTTTTTCTAGTCGACAGCTTAGGGGGGATTTATTTGAAACGCCAGGCCTGTTTCTGACACACACCCCCTCGCTGGGATAGCGTGTACACCAGGAATTGGACCCTGGATCGCTTTGATACCAGGTCATAAGGTCACGAGTCCTAACCACAGGATCAAGAAGAGATGTCCTCAACAGAGTTATGCTCCATATTGTTAAAGTAAGAACTGAATAATGAACTAGAAGGAGAAACCTAGAACAAATACTAGTTGGTTGTACTCACTAGAAGCATACCCCAATCTAGCCTATAACTTCTACATAGCTAATATGTACAAGTTGACACACCCCCTAGGCTAGACAAGGGGTGAAGCTAAGCAAAAAGCAAACAGCTCAGGGTGGCACTACTAGTCCAACCACTGAGGCAGGGGTCTGGAGACCAGTCAGCAAGAGTACAAACAAGACTAAAGCAAGCCAGGGCGGCACTACTAGTCCAGCCACTGGAGGTAAGGCCACAAGGCCAGTCTGACAGGTATATATAATAGAGAGTACACAATCAGGATCCTAACATGTGAGTAGCTACAGGAACAAGACCAAGGTGTACACAGTGCCGCTGATGATCTTTAGGCGCAAGCGCCTTAGTAAAGATATCAGCTGTGTTGGCACCTGAGGCCAGGTGAACTGCGCGAGCCTAGCGGCGCTGCTGTAACTCGCGCAGGAGGAAGTATCGCAGCTGGATATGCTTCGCTCTGCCCTCAAGCCGAGGCTCCGGACACAGGAGTATCATGGCCCTGTTGTCAGCGTACAGGACCGGGGCAGAGCTAGGCCGCTCACCTAAGTCTGTGAGCAAGAAGGTTTAGCCAGCGGAGCTCCTGTGCCGCCATGGCACCAGCGTAGATCTCAGCCTCACAGCTGGGCTGAGCCACAGGCGGGGGAAATGCGTCGACGTAAGTGCCGGTGGACCTCCAAGATGCCATCTCCTGCTCCATGGCAGCTATCCACTGAGAGGCCCAAGGGTGAGGTCACCCGGGTGCTGGCTAAGGAAGTGATCGCGAGCACTAGCGAGGCGGTCTGGCAGGCGCATGGCGATAAAGTAGAGCGTCATGCAAAAAGGGGGGGGGAGTGCAGTGAGCTGGGCAGCAGTGCTGGCAGTGCGATAGCGGGTCTCTAGGGCACGCAGGTGAGTGGCAAAGTCTGCGACGGTAGGGAAGGCTGCAAGGTCTGGGAACAGCATCGGGAAGAGCAAGCGGCCAGCAGAAGCAGACGCGGGTGTGGAATAGCGAGCAATAACGGCGTCTAAGTAAGCTTTGGCCATCTCAACAGTAGCAAAACGCGAGCGCTCAGACACAGGGAGGGCGTGGCTAATAGCAACCTGAGCAATTGCATCGCGGGAGTCCTAGACCGCACAGGCAAGCGCAGCAGTAGAGAAGGTCTCACGGTCATCAGAGGAGGGGTCAGCAGGGAGGGGAGCAGGTGCGGGGGGGCGGGGGAGCAAGCCATCGACATGGACAACCAAAGAGTGGCCATCCTGGCGCTGACTTGTAAGAAGGCGGCGGAGATCGGAGAGCCAGGCGGCGAAGTCAACCGCATGGCCCTCGGCGTCCAGTCGGAGCACGAAGTCAGCCATCGTGCAGGGTCAGCGGCACAGCTCCACAGCTCCGCAGGGACACAGCGACGCAGGGACACGGCGGCAGCACTCTCCAGCACGACGGCCGTGAGGCGCCCCAGCGCTGACGAGCAGAGTAGACGGAGCTCGAGGTGGCACGGCAGGCCGAGTAGGCACGAAGAGGGGCCGGGCGGGCAGTGGGAGAGGCCAGGCAGACGTGGCGGGGCCAGGCAGGCGCGACGGGGCCAGGGAGGCGCGGCAGGGCCCGGCGGGCGTGGCGGGGCCAGGCAGGCGCGGCGGGGCCAGGCAGGCGCAGAGGGGCCAGGCAGGCGCGGCGGGGCCAGGCAGGCGTGGCGGGGCCAGGCAGGCGCGGAGGGGCCAGGCAGGCGCGGCGGGGCCAGGCAGGCGCGGCGGGGCCAAGGAGGCGCGGCGGGGCCAGGGAGGCGCGGCAGGGCGCGGCGGGGCCAGGCAGGCGCGGCGGGGCCAGGCAGGCGCAGAGGGGCCAGGCAGGCGTGGCGGGGCTAGGCAGGCGTGGCGGGGCCAGGCAGGCGCAGAGGGGCCAGGCAGGCGCGGCGGGGCCAGGCAGGCGCGGCGGGGCCAAGGAGGCGCGGCGGGGCCAGGGAGGCGCGGCAGGGCCCGGCGGGCGCGGCGGGGCCAGGCAGGCGCGGCGGGGCCAGGCAGGCGCAGAGGGGCCAGGCAGGCGGGGCGGGGCCAGGCAGGCGCGGCGGGGCCAGGCAGGCGCGGAGGGGCCAGGCAGGCGCGGCGGGGCCAGGCAGGCGCGGCGGGGCCAGGCAGGCGCGGCAGGGCCAGGCAAGCGCGGAGGGGCCAGGCAGGCGCGACGGGGCCAGGCAGGACGCGACAGGGCCAGGCGGGCGCGACGAGGCCAAGCAGGGCGCGACGGGGCCGGAGCGGGCGCGACTGAGCCTAGGAGGTACGACGGGGCCCAGGAGGGGCGCGACGGGGCTAGGAGGCGCGGCGGGGCCCAGGAGGGGCGCGACGGGGCTAGGAGGCACGACGTGGCCTAGGAGGGGCGCGACGGGGCTAGGAGGCGCGGCGGGGCCCAGGAGGGGCGCGACGGGGCTAGGAGGCACGACGGGGCCCAGGAGGGGCGCGACGGGGCTAGGAGGCGCGACAGGGCCCAGGAGGGGCACGACGGGGCTAGGAGGCGCGATGGGGCCTAGCTAGGGTACGGGCGGAAGCGGTAGGTGGGGGATGCTAACCTACGCGTGATACCATGTTAAAGTAAGAACTGAATAATGAACTAGAAGGAGAAACCTAGAACAAATACTAGTTGGTTGTACTCACTAGAAGCATACCCCAATCTAGGCTATAATTTCTACATAGCTAATATGTACAAGTTGACACATCTATCCATCTTTCCCAAGGAAAGCCTCCCTAACACCCTCCCTAGAGAGAAGAGGTTCGACAGGGCTATCCCAATGCCACGACAGTGTGTTCCTACAGTCCCCTACCAAACACACCAAATTGAACCGCCTAGAACCAACTTGCGTTAATTCTGCACTGCACAAGGTCATGCACAACTGGTAAGAAGTGCAGGAACTCACATAGTCCACAAGCATATGGAAGTCCGTAGCCAATACGGAGACAGACGTGACACGTCTCAAATCTACAAGGAAAGCAGTTCACAAGTGCCTTCATTCGTGGAATTAAAATGCGCCATCATTGCATACATATACCAGAGGGATACCCCATTTTCAGACTCTATTGCACCCCCTCAACGCTGCACTCCCCTTGTAACACGCGACCTCACCTCACCAGCCAAGCAAGGCCCTCTAATACCTCCTGCACTAGCCTACCAGGCTACTTACCACCCAAGCGAGCATAGTTACCCACACAAGGTAAGGCCCCTAGTATCTGCTGCATGCTTTGCTGCAGAACCTGGTCTAGTTGGACTGCCCCCCTCCCCCTCCCCTTCCTCCTGCTCCCCCTTATGGTGCTCCCTTCCTCTTTTCCCTAGTGACCCTACCCTCCTCCCCTCCCCTGTGCTCCTCCCCTCCCCCGTGCTCCTCCCCTCCCCCGTGCTCCTCCCCACTCCCTCGCTCCCTTCTGTATGAACGTCCATTGCTGCTGCAGCAGTGGTGGTTGGACCAGCAGCAGCAGCAGCAGCAGCAGCAGCAGCAGCAGCAGCAGCAGCAGAAGCAGCAGGACCACTGGCAGTGGCACTGTCTCTAGCAGCAGCACCGCCACCAGCAGCACCAGCATCAGAAATGTCGTCATCACCACCCATGGTAGCAGCAGCAGCGGCACCAGTAGCAGAAGGAGCACCAGTGGCACCAGCACCACCAGTGGCACCAGCACCAGCAGCAGCACCAGTGGCACCAGCACCACCAGCAGCACCAGTGGCACCAGCAGCAGCAGCAGCATCAGCAGCACCAGTGGCAGCAGCAGCAGCATCACTGCCTACAGTGGTTCCTCCTCTTCCTTGCATACCAGCAACGTTTAGATCCATCCCTCTGCTCCTCATCCCTCCAGTCC
Organism: Closterium sp. NIES-67; assembly: GCA_027943415.1. Lineage (NCBI taxonomy): Eukaryota > Viridiplantae > Streptophyta > Zygnematophyceae > Desmidiales > Closteriaceae > Closterium > Closterium sp. NIES-67. The sequence goes on along the minus strand of BQMB01000923.1, from coordinate 719,649 downwards.
CCTCCCCACCAACTCTCCCCACCCCACTCACTCCTCCAACCCCCTCTCTTCCCCTTCCACTCACATCCCTCTCCACCCTCCTCCCCTCTACCTTCCCCTCCTCTCTCCTCCCCTCCTCTCTCCTCCGCTCCTCCCTCCCCACCCCTCCCTCTCCCCGTCCCTCTTCCCCCCCTCCCCCCCCTCCCCCACCTCTCCCCCCCTTCCCTTCCAGCTCTTTCTTAAGCCTATCAATCTCCCCCTTGGCCGCGCGGTTCTGCTGCTGCAGCTGCAGCACTCGTCCCGTCAGCACAACCACCTGGTTCTCCATCCTTTGCAGTTGCGGCTGCACCCACCCGCCCGCACCCCCCCCGCCGCCCCTCTGCTCCCTATACTTCACCGTGTTTTCAAGTCGGACCACCCTTGATTGTAGCTCCTGATTCTGCTCCTTAAGCTCCCAGGACTGAACCTGTATGCGGACTATCTCCTCTTCTAAGATTCGATTTCTCTGCACCGCCTTTGCAAGTGCTTCGCTCTCGAAATCCAGACTCTCAGCAAGCCTGGTTTCTCCCTCTCTCAATCCCTCTCGTCCCTCCCTTCCATCTCTATCTCCCCTTCTATCCCCCCCCCATGCCCCCCTCTATCTCCCTCCCCGTAACCCCCTCTCCGCGCTCTATCTCCCCCTCTCCCCTCTCTCCTGTCAGTGTCACTCGGCTGTGAGGCACCCAGTCCGAATATCAGACCTAGACTCGTGCTCATGTCCGGTTGAGGCCCCAGTGCGGCAGAATCTCCTCCCACCGCCCCTCCTCCCACCGCCCCTCCTCCCATCGCCGCTCCTCCCATCGCCGCTCCTCCCATCGCCGCTCCTCCCACCGCCCCTCCTCCCATCGCCGCTCCTCCCACCGCCGCTCCTCCCATCGCCCCTCCTCCCATCGCCCCTCCCATCGCCCCTCCTCCTAATGTGGCCCTTCGTAGTGCGCCTCCCCCCAAGGTGCCTCCTCCCAGAGTGCTTCCTCCAAATAGGGTGCCCCCCCCCAAGGTGCTTCCTCCTAATAATGTATCGTCAGCATCACCACCACCACCACCAGCACCACCAGCAGCAGCACCAGCAGCAGCACCAGCAGCACCACCAGCAGCAGCACCACCAGCACCAGCAGCACCACCAGCAGCACCATCAGCACCACCGTCAGCATCAGCAGCACAACCGCCACTCCTAGTACCACCGCCCAAAGGGGCAAGGAAGCCCCTGAGAGGGCTATGCGTCCTCGACAGTGGAAACATCTGAGCCTCCCTCAGTAAAACCCTGCCAGTACCGCCTCCCCCAGAAATTCCCGCCCTTGCTGAGAACCCTGGCTCCATTCCCGGACTTGCCACTTTGGTCCGGGCAGCTCCAGCAGGCCCCGAACCAAGTGCCGAGCCTCCCATGCCCAGCCCATCCCCCAAACCCCCGAGGGAGCCTGCGCCTTCTCCTCCCCCATCTCCCTCCTCTGGCCCCTCATGCCTCCCCCGCACTCCCATGATCTCCCTTGCCGCTCCCCCTGTGTTGGATTCTTCCCCTTGTGGTCCTACTCCACCTGCCTCCGCTGCTGCTGCTGGTGCTGCTGGTGCTGCTAGTGCGGACAGTGGTGCTGCTGGTGCTGCTGTTGTTGCGGGTGCTGCTGGTGCTGCTGGTGCTGCTGGTGCTGCTGGTGCTGCTGGTGCTGCTGGTGCTGCTGGTGCTGCTGTTGTTGCAGCTGCAGAGCCTGTGCCGCCGAGGGATGCTACCGAGCGGTTGACGGATAGAGCACGCACAAACGCTGCATCCAGATGCTCTAGATGCTGCTGCTGCTGCTGGTGCTGGTGCTGGTGCTGGTGCTGGTGCTGGTGCTGGTGCTGCTTCTCGTTGTTGTCGCTCCCTTTCTCAGCAGCAGTGGAGGCGGCAGCAGCTGTAGAGACAACGCCAGGTATCCCAGAGGCGGCAGGAGCAGCAGCAGCAGTAGGGGGAGCAGAAGGAGGAGAGAGAGGAAAAGGAGAAGAAGCAGCGACAGGAGCAGAGGGAGCAAGGGCGGTTACAGAAGCAAGCTGGGCGAATGATGACGGCGTGCGGTGATACGCCCACCCGCGACTGGCGGAAGGGCTCCTTCCCCTCTGCATGTTTGTAAAGTGCCCATCTCTTCCCCATCCCCCTCCTTCTCCTCCCCTTGCCCCTCCAACTCCCAATCCTCCTCCTCCTCCTTCGGATCTCTCTTCTCTTCCTCCTCTTCCCCCTTGTTCCACTGTGCCTGCCCCTCCTCTCCCCCCTCCTTCCAGTCCGCCGCCTGCTCCTCCCCGTACCCCCCCTTCCATCTCGTCTGCGCCCCCCCTTCCCCCCCCTTCCATTCCGCCTGCTCCTCCCCCTCCCCCGGGGGACCCGGATGAGGGGACTTGGTGAAGGGCTCGGAGGCTTCCGGAATGCGCCTGCCCCCCGCCAAATGGCGAGCTGCGATTGGCGGAGAGGTGGCCGCACCACCAGTTAGGGAGGAGGTGGTGAGAGGAGGGGGGGAATGCGGAGGAGGGAGGGGGGAGGGGGGGAAGGGCGGAGGAGAGAGGGAGGAGGGGAAGAACGGAGGAAAGAGGGAGTGGTGGAAGGGAGGGGGAGGGACTGGTCCCTGAGATGGATACACCCGAAGACGGGAAGGCAGTGGATGCAAGTTGGGGGTGGGAGTGTGAGTGGGTGGCCTGAGGAGGGAGGTTAGGGCTGCTGCTGCTAGTGTTCTGGGGCTGGCTGTCTGCCACGTCACCCTGGATCGCACGGGATCGAGGGTCCATTTGCGTGCAACAGGGTTAATGTTGCGGGACGATCATGCGCCGCCGGCGCGTGGAAAGGTGGAAGAAAGGACGAGATCTTAGCTCGTCATGTTGCAATGAACGTGGCGTTAGTAAGCGGTACGGCGTTATGGAGGGAGAGCCACGATTAGTTGCCAGAAAACCACTTCCGGAGACAGATTAAACGAGGCTCGGATATATCCGGCGTGGATCCGAGGATCCTCGGGAAACAGTGGGGTACAGATTCGCTGCCAGCGGATCTAAAAAAGATCCTGTGTGGATCGCTGGCAGTGACGTCCGATCCTGAGGTCCTTGCAAGAGATTTGCAACTTCACGTTGAAACTTGCGAAAAGGCGAAGTCTGTCACTGGGAACAAATCTCGATAAAAAAGGCGAATGCAGCCTTGACGGCCACCGCGGCTAGCTGCTAGGGTCGGACGCCGGAGCTCCGCAGAGCCACGCTGTAGATGACGCACACTGTTGCAGATATGTCCAGTTTGAGGAGTTAAGGATGTCTCAGATCAGCTCCAAGTATGTCTCAGATCGGTCTTGAATATCTCGGTCTTTGCCTTCAACTCCAAGTTAGAGTAAAGCACTGTTTAACGCTAGGTTTTAAGTCGTGCTTCAAGCTGCTGCGGAACTCCCTGCGTTCGTGATGCTAGTAGAAAGGCTGCTCAAAGCTACTTAGGGACAGGCAGGCAAAAGGGTAAGGGTGAACAGACTTTGATCTACAGACAGTGTGAAGAGACTTGGATCTACACACTGAGTGCACCTGAGAAAGCTGTGTCTTGGTGTTGAGATGTGATATTACCAGCTGAGAGGTTGAGAGCGAGAGAAAGAGGAGACATGAGTGGTCTTCATGTGTACACTAGCTTCCTTTGTCTCTTATCTGATGTACACGCCCAGACTAGGTTTGAGTGGATAGGAGGAGGATAGGACTGAAGAAATCGGGAGCAGGGCTATTTTTTCGTTTTTTTTTTTTTTTTTTTTTTTCCATTGAAGGCCCAGCGGTCTCAGGATTCGCGTCACTAAAGACCCTGAAAATTCGACATTCCCTGGAAACTATCTCTTTATTCCAGGATTACTTTGACCTTTCAATTTGAAATTCAGAGTGTTTTTTGGGACTCCTTACATATCAGCGGAACCTGTGGGCACTTCGAGTACAAGCAGGAAGGACATCGATGGAAGAAACGATGAAGAATACAGAACACACACTTGCTGCTACTGCTGTCCCTCACCACCACACCAAGTTCGACACTTTCCTTGTCAATCGCGACAGAAATGCGTATAGCTTAGAGGGGCAGTGCGCAACCTGGCTAAGGTGATAAGTCTGACAGCCCTGCACTTATGTAGTGAAAGTTCCACGGGTCGCACCTTCAGATTGCGTGGAAATTTGGCCAGGGTTGCGAAGGAATTGGGGGTGGTTTGGGGGGGGGGGGTAGGGATGCAATTCCAGCACGGGCGAGTTCCCATGCCAGTCGGATGGCCAGGATAATTTTTCGTGCAATCCGGATTGCTCAGGGAGTTCCTTGGAAACGCCCGGAATCAGTCAGGAGTTTTGTGAATACAAAACCCTCAAAATCAGGATTTCAGCGAGAAAGACCCGGAATGTCCCTGACATTCCGTATGTTTACCCTTGAACCGAGAGCCTGGCGGAGGGAAGAAAGGAGGAGCCAGTGGTTTCGGAAATTCGGAGTGCATTTGGAGTGCTACAGACCAAACGACAATCATCACGGGTTTCCTGTCCTCCCCGAAATTAGGGATTTCGCCGAACACGAATTTCGTATAGCGTGCCCGTGGAGGATTGTGAAGGGAATCCAGCTGTATTGAAAGAGCATGTCCGATGCAAATAACATTGTCTGTGCTATTTTTGGTGGCTTGGGCATCAGACGAGAAGGAAAATAACCAACAGTCGCTAGATTTTTTCACGGCCGTTGGCACGCTTGTAACGAAAGGTGCCATTGGCAGGAAAGTCTATCAGGGGTAGATACAGATGGTAGCCTCTAGATCCGGATTCCTTCCAGAAGCCCAACTCCATGGATTTCGTTTCGATCATTCATTCACTCCCGTGACACACCATTTGAGTTTCTAGATTCCCCAGCACGAAGGAAAGTCCAAAACCACATCACGCCTTACAGCCCACGGTCACTTGCTTGTACAGGTCAGGTCATCATTGTACAATCTGGTGCTTGGGGCCACAGATTCTGCTAAACGAACGGCTGAAACTGTTGATGGGAGTGAGTCAGGGCAGGGAGACATCCCTTCGAAAATCTCAGGGATGAACTAGGGTGACAAAATAAGTGTACACCTAGATCGCGACATTTTCACAAACTGGAAACTTTCGAGTAAAACACGCCCAGCACGGCTTTAGGCTAGGGGTGATGGAAACCCCAAATGACCGTGTCTAATTTTACACGCAGAGTAGGGCGGAATCGAAGAGCACACACCTCGCACTGAAACAAATATGCTGTGAGGGCATGGAACATGGGTTGCACAACCCATCGGGTTACACAACTCGTTAAACCTCGCATTGTCAGTTCGCGAGGACATTGAGTGGGTTGCGCAACCCACTGTGTTTTGTGCGTACGCACGAAATCGCAACCCGAGTTGCGCAACCCATGTGTGTGCTATGCTGCCCGGTCCAAAATTTTGGCTGCACGAAACCAACTGGGGTTGCACAACAAATAAGCATGCCACATACTTCGCTGAACCCCGGTGGTGGGTTCTGTTGCGCAAAAGGTATTGTTTTGGTGAAATATTATAGGGTGTTGGTGTATCGCGTGATGCTTGTGCAAAATTTCTGATTTGGAAGAGCAACCTGATATACCATCCCGGTTGTAGAACCCTCGGTGGTTGCGTAAACCGATGTTCCAGCATCGAATTACGTGACTTTCGCGAGAAGCGCAATCCAGGTTGCGCGAGAAGCGCAATCCGGGTCCGAATATCAGACCTAGACTTACGCTTACTTAGTGTGAAATATATTTCGAGAAGAAGCGAGCTTTGCGAAGTTGGTCGATCAGTTCGTCGGCGCGACGGATGCGGTAACGTGACTTGATAGTCACCCTATTTAGTGCCCTGTAATTAGTACACATGCGGTACCCGTCGTCCTTCTTCGGTGTGAACAGTATTTGGGCGCGAACGGGGACGAACTTGGGCGGATGATTTTTTTCTCCTGTAGTAATCTTGCTGCTTCCGTAATTCCTCTGACTCCGGCTGTGTCAGTCAAAGCTGGCGCTAAACTGTGGGCGGTGTCCTTGGTTCTAATTCTATTTGATAGTCGAAGGGCCTTTTCGGCGGTAGTCCCTCGGGTAGGTCATCTGGAAAAATCTGCGGAAATCTTCAAATCAGCTACGCAAGGTCGGCCGACACTGCTGCTGTCAGCTTCTCTAAATCGGACGGTTGCAATGCCATGTCAATCTCGCGAACGACTACATCAAAGACTTTTACGCCACGTGCGACCACTCGCTTGATCACCACGGTGTTCACCAACGCCACTCCCACTGTGATCCCCTTCGTCCATTCTGGTAATACTACCCACGACCGCTGGTAATATTACCGTCACAGCTAATCCCGTCCCAGCAGCATGTCGAAACCGTCGAATGTAGTTGCCAGTATCCCCATTGAAGAAATTGAAGTCAGCTCAACAGTGTACCCTAATTTTTTCCGCTCTGTCTTTTATTGCTAGCGGGGTCCCGTCAACAAGTCGGGCATCGGTCTCCGGTAGGCACCTATCAAAGGGTACCCCTTTTTTTTCCCTTTTTTTTTTTTTTTTTTTTTTTTGGTCGTGGTGAGGTTGCCTAGATAGTGGTTGGCTCCTTCGTCGAAGAAGATTTTATTTTTTTCCCCTTGAACGCTACCCTCTAAATAAATGGGGTCATCCGCCGCTGCCCCCTCAAATATGTAATTTCTGTAATTTGTATTTCTCTGCGCAGATCCAGTCGAAGTCTCCCGATCTATCTGCCAAACTTCTCATCAGGGTGAATGTATATGACCTGGTTGCATAGATTTATTAAGCTACTGGTGTAGTCCTGGACCGATTTGAGTTGGCGCCACGTGCGAAGGCAGTCGCGCGCTTGACTGTTTGCGTTGACGTGTTCGAACATCAGACTAGGTGTACACATTTATGTAATTTATCAGACCGTCTGTTTTTTTTCGTCTGATACCGACAAATCCGCCCTTCTAGCAGCAGGGCCACTAGTCCACATGCCCACTGGGCCACTGCCTGCCATCCAGTCCCATGTGCACCGCATCGCGCGCATTCAATTCTGCACGGAGCGCGGCAGCAAAACAGTCCAGCGCACATAAATTTACAGCTTGCTGACGCAAGCTGTTGCCACGCCACTGTCTTGTTACGGGCACCGTCGCTGCTAGCCAGGTTCCAGGCAAGCAGCGCTGGGCAGCAATGTGCCAGCGCATTTCTCGATGAAACCGCAAGCCACCCTCGTCGTGCCATCACGACGAGGGTTTTGTATTGAATCTGGAACCCCAAGCCGCTCTTCGTGGAGCAGTCATGGTGTATAATCAGCCCACAGAAGCCCCCAACCTTAGACCACCACGTCTAAGAAAACCGCTCTCTGTGGTTTTTTTTTTTTTTTTTTTTTTTTTTTTTTTGGGCTTTAAGGAGATCCCAGGAGGAAACCAGGCCCCTTTCCCACGCCGATCCACCTGCGAGCCCCGGGGGGAGACCCCCTAGCGCCCGAGGCTTCACCCGTGTTGCGGAGGGTAGGCGGTCCGGGGTGCTCTGTGGCGCTCTCTGTGGTGTCCTTGTCCTCCCCTCGTCTTCATTCTTGGCTGGCTCTCCCACCTAGTTCTTGCTCATATCGTGTGTCTCATCTCATGGCCTTAGAGGAGGTTAATGCTATCCCTCCTAAAGATGTTGGATCGACGGTTACGGGACTAGACCTACTTCGGTCCCGACCCGCGCTGCCTCCCCTCAGCACTGAGCCGCATCAGAGGCGTATGCCCGTCGAGCCTACTCCGCCTGTCGAACCCCCACCGCCTCCTTCCGCTACTCGACATACGACTAGTCGTCCAGAGGCTAGTCCTTGTATGAGTAACAAGAAGGCGCTGAGTTCTCCACCCTCGGCTCGTTCTCCCTCCGCTAGTCCGCCTCCCGCGGGGCGTGCACGATCGTGTAGCCCGTCTCTTGCCACCTGCTCGCCCGTGCTTAGTCCTCCCCCTACAGTGGCTCCTCTGAGCCCACTGCCTCCGTTGGACACAGAGCCATGGATCATCTTTGGTGCTGAAGGCTCCAAGCTCGACTTTGCTACTAGGCTGCCCGTCCATCGTCACCTGCAAGGCAAACCGTCTGTGCCATCCTTCCATCACGCGTCTCTGGAGGGCCCGTCTTGCCCATCCGCAAGCCTGGCAAGGCAAAGTACATCCAGCGCAAAATCAGCTTCGGTCGGCATGCCTGCACCTCCACTGTGGCTACTCCTATCCAGCTCGGCAGCAGCAGCGGCGATCCTGGTCCCAGCTCCCCGCAGTCCGACGACGACGGGCCATTCTTCCTCATGGTGGAAGAGCTCCAACTCAAAGCAAGGGAGCAGTGGTTAGGTCACTTTCCATGGTTGGTGATTTCCAAGACGAAGGAGGATCGCCCCTGCATGAAGTGCAGCGTCTGCATGGCGTTTGGCGACACCCCCGATTATCAGTACGGCCGCAACGGTGAGGGCGGCATCGACATTCAGAAGCAAACAATGCGTAAGCATCATCAGAGTCTTAAGCATGAGGCTACCATGGCAAAGAAATTGCAGCGCAACGGGAAGATGAAGAAGCATACAGTAACTCGATCATCGACTTCAAGAACGGTGACGACAAGGCTCGACGACTCAAGCAGCTCATGGCCATCGTGCTTTTTATTTGCAAGTCGGATGCACCTATCCTTCTGTTCGTCTTCCTTCTCTAGTTCATGGCAGAACAGGGGACACCTGATCTGCCCTTGAAGGAACGAGGAACCTACCAGAGCAAATAAGTGTCCCACATTTTTAAGGCGAAGTCCTCCTCATCCGAGTTTCTCATTTGCCAGTTATGATACAGTATTTCTTTGAGCTTACGGTCCACATCAAGGCGAGCCCCTTTCTCGAGATCCAGCTCGACGAAAGTATGGATCGGAACGAAGCAAATGATCGTTTACTTTACCTTTCTGCACGGTACGGAGGTCGTCACTGAGTTCTTCGTGCACCTAATGGTGGAGAAATGCGATGCCGCCTCCCTGCAAGCCGTGCTTCTGACTCACCTGGAGTCATGGGGGATCGACCTCAACAAGATTTGCGGAATCAGCACCGACGACCCTAGAATAATGACGGGAGCGCAGTTGGGCCTTGTCGGCTGTCTTTGCACTCGGATTCCGCATCTAGTATCGTGCCATTCGCACTCCATCCATTTTTTATCATGTTGTTTCTCCGCGCTTTGCTAACCGTCCCTCCGTGGCCATGCATGCAGGGAGGCCCTGGCCGCCAAGGATGCGGCAACAAACTTTCCCAACCTCGCTGTGGTCGACAAGGTGGTCCGCTCCTTGGCGGACATCGTCGGCCATTCAAAATAGTCCACAACCGCTTCAAGTAGCTGCAGGAGGTGGTGACCAGGGCACACGTTAACAGGGTAATAACCCTGACTTGACTGAAAATCCAAGGTGTTTTTTAGGCCGACCTTGTGTTTTCCAAGGCTTTGTTCAAGCCAGCCCTGAGAGAAACAGGGGGATTTATCTACTGACCCGTAGGAGTTCGGGGCGGTTTTGAGGGGGCCCGGACATCTACTTAGCCTCCAGGGGGTATAGGAATCTGTCAAACTTCCTGTTCTTCCGTTTCACCCTTTAACCAGGTCTGCTCTTCCCATTTTCCCTTAGTTTAGCGATTGGTTTTAAAATGAGCTGCCGGGAACAATTGACCATGCCACTCAAACTTGCCCCATCCCTCCCACCAAACCCCCTTTCTTCTCAGACCCCTAGCCTAAATATAGCACCTTCACGTGCGTGATTCATCTGCAGCATAGGTGCTGGTGCGGGTTTCCCACCCCGAAGTCGCCCAGTGGCACCCTCACTATCTTTTCCAGCATCAGGCCTTTTTTAGCACGGAGCCAGAAGCATCAGGGTAAATTTCTTACGATGTCGGATTTTACAGGGTGATTTTCCGAGGGGCCTGGATCGTCCAAGATGGCGAAAAACCTAGCGAGAGCCCTGGTGGTGACCGAGACCAACCTCAAGATGCTGGGGATTCATCAGTTCCACTGGCTTTCTCGGGGTGAGGCTATTCAGCGTCGGGTCGAGGTCTTCCCAGCTGCTATCCTCTTGCTGCGGGAGTATGATAATCAGATGTATGCTGTTGTCATTAGTCTGAAGTTCCACTTCCTTCTGTACTTTCGGCCTGACGTCCTCGCAGAGCTCAACGCGTTGAATCTGAAGTTCCAACGTCGACATGTGCGTCCTCCTTACCATGATTTTTGTTTACATGTCCGAATACTTTCTAATGTTTGCTTTCTCTTTGTTTGCACCCCTCCCCCAGGTCGACATGATGCAAGTTCTTAGGATAGTGGACAACACCATCCTCAGCCTGCGCAGCTGGTACGTCACCTACGGCTCGCAGTTCGGCTCGACCTCGGGCGACTTCTTCAATTTTTTGCAATTGCACGCTGACGGCAAGGACGTTATTATCTCGAGCACAGATGTGAACGGCACTCCTCTCATCCACACGTACAAGCTTTATGAGTGACCGATCGAAGGCCAGCAAAGTAGAGGGGACATGGAGTCACTCCAGAAGCTGGCAACTGCTGTATTGCTGGCGATGATCGGCCATCTGCGTGGCCGACTCCATGACTTGTCCTCCCTCGATGGCACTCTCCTCTACAGGCGGAGTTTGTATCCTCGAACCGCGTCAAGGCGCGAGCGTAATTTCATGGAGTGGTTGGTGTCTCCGCGCAACCTGTGGAAGCACGACCCCACAACCCCTAACACCTTGCCCGGTAAGGCCGCTCCCTCGTCGTCGCGTCTATAAGTGGCTGCTCTCTCGCGTGTATAACCCTGCTTTCCATTGTTGCCCGTTCCTGACTTCTGTTTACCCACCCTTCCGCTGACCCCTCCCCCACCCTCAAGCATCCATTGGGGCAAGGCCAGGAAGGAACTCACCAGCTTCACCACGATCATGTCAACGCACCATGATGACCTCGACTTCCATGCTGCCCTGAAGCACATGCTCTCAAGTGACAACTGGAAGACGGCCTACCCCAACATTGTCCTTGTGTGGATTGTTGTCGGCGTTCTGCCTCTGAGCATGGAGGAGTGCGAGCGCGGTTTCAGCTGGGAGAATGTGAATAAGAGCTGGCATCGTGGGAACCTTTGCGACGCACGCCTGAGCGACCTGATGACCATCTCGCTGCTGGAGTACGAGATGGAGTGGGACGAACTAGTGACCATGTGGTGCGGGGTAGTCAAGAAGTGACGCCCTGCCAAAGAAGTTGTGATGGCACAGGGCTCGAGGCCGACGAAGAAGCAGGTCCAATGCAGTAAAAGCGGCAAAGGCAGCAGCGAAGGCAGCAGTAGCAGTAGCTCGAGAAGCAGAGGCATTGGTTGATGCAGAAGCAGCACGTGTGTTTGAGGAGGATGCCGCAGTAGGCCCTGTGGGGAGGAGGAAGGGCAAGGGGAAGATGATTGCCAATGAATCTGACTTTGAGGAAGAGGAGGAGGCCCCTGTGGACAGCAACATCGACTCTCACTAAAGGCATCATTATGAGTAGCAGGCAGCCTCAGCAGCAGTAGCAGCAGCAACAGCAACAACAGCAATAGCAGTAGCAGCAGCAATAGCACTAGCAACAGCAATAGAAGTAGCAGCAGCAACAGTAGTAGCAATAGCAACAGCAATACCAGTAGCGACATGAGCAGGAGTAGCAGCAACACCAGTGCTGTTAGGAGTAGTTTGTGAGCTTAGTTGAGCTCACCTCTGCAATAGCCTGTTGATTATTCCTGATATGGTAGTAGCTGCAATAGTCTGACTTTTGACATGCTGTTCTATATTGGTAGTGTTGAAATGAACCACGTATTTAGGGTGGCCATGATCTAGAGTTGGTGGAACCACGAGTAAAAGTCAGCGGAAGACTTTACACCTTGTATTGGAAATGGCCGAAATGACAAGGATAATAATAATGAGTAATACAAACATATTTTTAGTCTAGGAAGTACTGTCAACTTATATATTATTTATATATATTTGTGTCGACTTGGTAGGTGTTAGGTGTCCTACAATGGATCCTACTGTAGAGGGTACAACACCCTTCTTGTATCCCTCTCTCTTCTAGTCCAACCCTCTTTTCTCTCATCACCTTTTCTCCCTAGCTAAACCCTCTCACCACTCTCATGCCTAGCTAGCTTCTTAGCTCCTTTCAACAAGGTTTCAGAGCAAGAAGATCTTGCTGAGCCTCCTATTCACGCTTCCGCTACGTGCTCTCTCCTCTCCTTTCACTTTCGCGCCGTCGTGGCGGCCTCCATGTGTTGCCGCGGTGGGCTCGCTGTGCGGCTGCGGCGATCTCGTCTCGCCGCGCAGCTGCGGCGACCTCGTCGAGCAGCCGTGACGGCCTCGCCGCGCTGCCGCGGCGACTTCGACGCGCTGCTATGGCCGCCACGTCCTGTTGCCACGGCGACCTCATCGAGCAACCATGGCGGCCTCGCCGTGCTGCCGCGGCGGCCTCGTCATGCTGCCGTGGCGTCGTCGTGCTGCCGTGGCGTCATCGTGCTACCGCGGCGGCTTCAATGCGCCAGCGCACGAACGGCTGCGGCTAGCGCACTGGTTTAGGCGCCAGGGTTCGTGCCTGTATGCCAGCAAGTGCCGTGCCAACCACGGCGCCTCGGTGAAGACACCCCCCCTCCCCTGCGTCTCCCCTCATCCCAGCCGCAGCTGATGGCTCCCTTCCCCGTCGTCGACGGGCCGTGCCACGCCGCCAGGTGCCGCGAGCTTCGCAGTCGACGACGTCGTCGTCGAAGCCACCGCCGCCACTACAGGTGCCGCCGGCTCCGCCGCCACCTGCCACCGTCGTCGTCGCTGTCGTCGTCGTAGAAGCCGCCGCTAATGCCGTTGCTGCCACCTGCCGCCGATGTCGCCGCTTCGCACGAGGGGTAGAAGCTACACCTGCCGCAGGACATGGGTGTGGAAGGGCTTGGGGGTGTTGCGTGTGTGGTGTGCTAGCGCCAATCAAGCCTAAGGGGGTGTGTAAAGTTATATATTAATTATATATATTTAACAAGTACCTATTCGGAAGTATCTTTTTGTAGTGTATCGCGACTATTCGCGTGACATGACTAGTGACTGTTCGTGTGACTGAGAGTGACGTGACCCTTCGGGTGACTATACGCGCGAACCTACTGTTCATGCGTTGACTTGCTCCTGCTGTCGTCATCACGCGCGTCTTTCCATATGAGGTATTGCGCCAATAGTACATTCTAATTGTTTTATCAAGAATGCATAAGTAAACTCTGTCGAGTATACTTCAACAGGTACTGTAAACGCCTAGATATATGACCCTAGGGTGTGTTTTCGTATACTTCCTAAAAAGGGGGGTGAGTCTTGTAAGGAAACTTGAAAAAAAAAAAACCTGGGTGTTTTCTCGTACACATATAGAACTCAAATTTCTTCATGTAGTTTTGTTACTCGTTTACATTCCTAACTCATTGTCGAGAACTCACGCCCAATCTCGCTCTTTTGTGCGCAAAAATCAAGCACTCGCGACATGTTGGATTCCCATTCGTTCAAGTGAGCATTTGATATGGTGGGAAAACCCTTGGGAAACAGATTGGTAGCGATCCGATTCGTCACAGTATCGATCGACGGTCTGAATTTTGTCTCCAGATTCAACATTTTGTGGAAACAATTGATTTCGTCTCGATTAGACGGAAATTTGCCACTTGGCGAATTTCCACCCCACCCCACGTTTCTGGGAGCGTTCAAGCCCTCGCTCATCACCTTTCACAATGCTTTCTAGTAGCCCTTTCGCGCTAATGTTTCCCCGCAGTCCCCATTTCTATTTCCTTCTTGCTCGCTTCCCACTATACTTTACATTTGCTGCGGAAATCACAGGGAAAAAAATACGATGAGGGCTACACTGAAAACGGGAGGGTCTTGTTAGTCGATTACCATAATAAATGACCTACATGTCGTGGCACTGGGATAGCCCTGTCGATCCTCTTCTCTCTCTAGGGAGGGTACTAGGGAGGCTTTCCCTGGGGAAGGTGGATATATAAAGCCTAACTCTCCTAAAGACATCCCTTCATGTCCCAGTGGTTAGGACTGGTGACTTCATGATTTGGTATCAGAGCGATCCAGGGTTCAATTCTTAGTGTACACTAGGGCCCTAGATTGGTTTTCAGGCGTGGTGATCGCTCAAGATCCCCCCTAAGTTTTTCCCTGATTTTTCAGGGTAGGCCCAAAAAAACATTCTCATGAATCAGGACTCGGTGGTTTTTTTTTTCCTGAGTAAACAACGCTACTTACGAAAACTTTCATGAATTCTCGAAGCTTTGTGGTTACTTTCTCCCATAGCGAATGTTAGAAGTGCAGTGCGAAATTATGGGGCGAGACACAAATTTGGTTAGGCGGGCGAGATTGCAGGGGCGAAGGGATTGTCGCCCGCACAAAGCTCACACATCGGGCCCAAAATTTTGCGAAGGGCCATCAAGTGCCCTCACACAGCCCCCAGCACGCATTGAGCCTCAAATCGAATCAGCCCTCACACAACCTAGAGGGGGGAAGAACCTCAAATCTCGGGAGACCCCCCAAATCAAGCATTGGCGGAAACGGGTACAGTTCGTTACAAAGCTGAAATTTCAGGGTTCGCTAAGAAAACATTGCGGAGCACTCAGAGTTGACCTCTAAAAAAAGGCTGAATTTATTTTCTCCTGAATCAAGAAAGTTTTCATGCAATCTAGGGGCCTGGTGTACACGCTATCCCAACGGGGGGGGTGTGTCTTGGCACTGGGATAGCCCTGTCGATCCTCTTCTCTCTCTAGGGAGGATACCGTACTAGGGAGGCTGTCCCTGGGGAAGGTGGATATATGGAGCCTAACTCTCTTGAGGACATCCCTTCTTGTCCCAGTGGTTAGGACTGGTGACTTCATGACTCTACCCGCCTAAAACACCCTATGGGTCCTCAGTAAAACCGTTCTTAGAGCGTGTTCGCAGGCAACCTCTCCCAGACTCACGCGTGACCTTGAGAACGTGTTCCCAAGACCACTTTTCGGAATACTCCCGTTTCATATTTGCGTTCCACCACTCTCAACCACATGAAACCAGCTGGCGTAAAAAAAGTACTGTGCTGATTCGCCCTTGTCTGAAAATCTGCTCGTCTGAAAAGAGGTTTTGAAACACGCCCCTGAAACTCGGGAAGGCGAATCTCACTTCGCACTTCGCGGAATTGCACTGAAACATTTCGCGTCAAAATTTGAGACACTGTAGAACGCAAGTCTGGGAAGAGGTTGCTTGGGAAGAGGCTGGTAGGAACACACTCTTATATCCGGGCGTTTACGGTAGTATTGGTGAATGCTAATGAAACCAGGATGCAAATTCGTCTGAATCAGGCCCCCAAATTGCATACTTTTTACTCAGATTCAGACCTTTTTTCAGAGGTTTTTTGGGGGTGTACTCTGATTGGGAAGACCTTTTTTTGTACCTTACTCTGATATTTCAGAGAAGATTTATGTACCTACGCTGATTTTTCAGACTTTTTTTACTAGTGTACTCTGATGCCTCAACTCTGTATGGGGGGTCGACTCTGATTTGTGTAATGCCAGGTTTAGGGGGGGAGCGTGATTTACCTGTGGGGGGGCGCTGATTGGCCCTTAGCCAAAATCAGGGCGAGATGCTTGTTGGGGGCTTTGTGAGGGCAGTTATTGGCCCTTCACCCAAATCAACGGGCAATGCTTATTGGGGGCTGTGTGAGGGAGTTGACTTGCCCTTCACCAAAATCAAAGGCCGATATGTACTGGGGGCTGTGTGAGGGAGCTGACTGGCCTATCACCAAAATCACCTCCCAGATTGTGATGCGTGCGGTGTGAGGGGCCGATTGGCCCTTCGAAAAATTTGCAGAGGTGTGCTGCGGGCTGTGTGTGCGAGGGCGCCCATTGGCCCTTTACGAAATAGCCACCTGGATGGCCCCGATTTCCCTACCTCCCCTGCAATTTTGATTTGCCCGCCCCCCAATTCCTTTCCGCCCCATCCCTCGATTTCGTCCCCCATTCGCAATTCGCCACGATCCCGTATCTCCACCAACTGATATCGTAGCCTTACCTCAGGCATGCGAAATTACTAGACACGGAATGGGGAGGGGGAGGGATAAAAACTCGTGAAAGACTCATCTAAATTTTTAACATTCGTATGTCGGTCTGTCTGGGAGATTAGAAAAGTAAAAAAATATTGTCGGGACTGGCAAGAGCGCTGTACAGTACAGCACAACCTCGCCATGAGCCTCGCTGATCAACCACACCCGCACCGGCGCGGGCCCGGGCCTAGGGCGCCGCGAAATTCCACGCCGCCGCCAGAACACAGATAGGTTGCGCACGCGAGAGAAAGCCCCTCAAGGGAGAAGTCTGAGGCCAGCGGTTGGGAAGGGAATGGAAACGTAACGTGCAAAACATTAACTTTGAAATCAGGGTTAAAAACAATGGTAACTCTGATTAATCAGACAAATAAATTATTGTTACTATGATTTTTCAGAGTTTTTTTACGCGGCGACTCTGAAGGCCATACCAAGAGATGGCAGGTGTTGGAAATATCTCGAAGACTTAAGCGTTTCTAAAGTGTAAACACTACACTTGAGGAAAGTCATAACGGGTACGCGAGTCAACGAAGGTTACACGAGGGGGCGGACAAAGAACACGAATGGACACGAAGAGTCGCAACCGGAGGTTGCGACTGACCGTTACAACTGCAAGGATGGTAACAGAACCGTCAATCGAGTCGCTGTGCGACTCGAGAAACCGATCCTTTAACTGCTTTCTATATATTGCTGTATGCTTGTTTCTTTTAATCAATCACTTGTTCTCATATACTAGTACAAGGGTTCAACTACTCAACTTCCGCCGCACTACTCAAGTCTTTTACAACTGGGACTTAGTCTCTGGAAAGATCCTAAGGGCATTTCTCAGCCCAACATGGTATGAGAGCTGGTCAGAGACCAAACTCCCAGCAACTACACTCTATCTACAATCTGCAATTCAACGACTTCATTGATTACAAGTCATGGACAGCAAGGGCAAGAAAATCTCCACGGGCTCACCCAGCGCCCAAGACACTCAACCCGGCAACTTTGGATTGCACACTTCAGGACTGCAAACCGAGACCGGCGCTGCTCAAGAAACAACAGGAAGAGCACCGGAAATGGTGACCCCATCACCCTCTTCAAGTGTGGATCCAAACCTTATGGAAAGGTTCTTCAGCTTCACGTCGCACTTCGACCAGCAGCAGCATACAAGGACACCTGCGCATTCAACACAGAGCAACGGAGGAAACATGGGATTGGCGCCGATGAGCCTCGACAACTCATCGTTCGGGCGACACAATCAAGCGCCTACCTTTGCGCCTTATCATTCTTCACCGGGGACGTTCGAGTTCATGCCGCCCCGTGCCCAACCAATAGCAGCTGCATCACAACAGACACCAAACGAGATCTTAAGTCTCCAGGCGCAGTTTTCGCACGTGATCAAACTGCAGACATCCTCACCGTTTAACGGACACGACTTCTTTACCTGGAGCTTTGAGTTCGAGCTGCTGATGGAGGCTGCGCATCTCTTGGGATACTTCAACGGGTCCCTGCCATTCCCAAGCAACGGCACTGCGAAAGACCAAGAAATCTTTACGTATCAGTCGCTGCTGGCATACACTGTCCTCCTGCGAAACCTGTCACCACAAGAGCAGCAAAGCATCAGAACGTATCGAAGCTATGAAAACTCCGCGGAACTCGCATGGCATTACCTCAAGTGTCTCTATCAAGCAAACGACAGCGTGACACAAAGAAGACTCATGCAGCAACTGACAACAATACAGATGAAGACCGGAGAAAAGGCGATGCAGTATATGAGTCGATGCCAGACACTCCGCGACCGCCTGCTTCGGTGCGGAGGAACAATCACTGAAGAAAGCTTCGTGACGCTTGTCCTCGCTGGGCTCGGGCCAGAATGGAGAACCACCCGCTCGCTTCTTCGCGCCCACGGACGAATCTCAGAGATGCACCTCTGCGCCGAGCTTCACGCTGAACAACAGGAGATGGACCTGTTTGAAGAAAGACAACCAAGAAAGCAGCAACCGTTAGTCTTCTACACTCAACGAAGGAACGACAACAAATACAATCGACGCGGGAAGCAAGAACAACGCGGCAACAGAGGACTCACCATTGTGCCGCCGTTCTGCCACAACTGCCAAACATCCGGACACTCCAAAGTCAACTGCACACGTCCCCGAGCTTATCGTCCATTAGACCCACAAGTCGCTTCCACTCAAGAAAGCCCGCCGAGGCGCTCCTCCACATCTGCGCAAAGTACACCGAACATCATCAACTGCATGATACACATCGACACCTGCACACCCGGATCACCACCCACTTACGCTCCAGACGAAGAAGAACTGCCGCCGCCGCGCTCACAAGGACTTCTGGTCAACCCGACATACGCTGCAGTCGCCAACGCCGAACCCACCGGACGAAACACCTGGTTCTTGGATAGCTGCTGCGGTCAACACATGTGCTCCTCCGGGCGCTTCGTGCAGCGAGAGCGACGCCTCAACCGCGATGTCATCATTACCGTCGCCAACAACGAGAACCTGAAAACAAACAGACAAGGAGTGGTCCAGTTACAGTCCATGGAAACAAACGTTATACTACAACTCAACAAAGTTCTCATCGTCGACAATCTGGGATACAACCTGCTCAGCGTCAGCCAGCTAATGGCAAAAGGGATTCACCTGGAGTGCGACTCGGACTCCAACGAATTTCGTCTTTACCACGGGAAGGGCGGTCTCTTCATCGGTCGAGCTCTCCTGAAGTCCGGCGTCTTCGTGTTGGACTTCGTCCCCGACCGCGGTACTGCCAACAGCGATGGCATCGTGTCGTTCGCAGCCTGGACGCACCCACCGGATCTTGACCCCGACTTCAACTCCGACGGATTCTGGTACTCCAACACCGTACCTGCAGCAGAGAGAACACGAGCGTTAGCAGTCATCAGACAAGAAAGACAAGTACCAGCAAGCGTCCCTTCCCAACCATCACCTGCAGCAGCAGCAGCAGGACCCAGCCGAGTACCACCACCAACGATCCGAGGACCACCAACCGAAGCTGATCAACAAATGCCCATCACACGAGAAGTCTGCCGAAGTCCCGCCACGGTCGTCGCGTTCTTCTCCAACACCGACATATACCAACGCTCGCCCGGTCATCGCGCCTCCGATGACATCTGGCACCAACGCCTTGGGCATCCTGCAAATAGCACGGTACTACAAACCATCCAAGCCGAAGTGTTAGAACGAAACGCTCTCCTTACAACAAGCGGACAAGAACTTCGACGACCTCGCGCACGGTGCTTCACATGCCCCGAAGCAGACCTTCAGCATCAACCTTTTCCGTCACATCACAATCCAAGCGCACCTGCATACGCACCGATGGAAAAGGTTTACAGCGACATCTTAAACATGCCAGGAGACGACACTGAAGCCGACTTCAACTATGTCATAACGTTCATCGATGCAGCAACAAGATATGTCTGGCACTACAACCTCAAGACGAGAGACCAAGCCTTCGAAGCCTTCAAGACGTGGCTTCCCATCGCTGAACGAGAACCAGGAACGAAGCTCAAAAGCTTCCAGTCAGATGGCGCACTGGAATACCAGTCACAACGCTTCAGGACCTACTTGTCGGAAAGAGGAATCAAACGCTTGGTGTCTCTGCCCTACGCTCACCAGCAGCAGGGGGTCGCAGAACGAATGAATCGGACCTTGCAGACGACGATGCGAAAGCTGCTCCTAGGGATGAGACTGCCCAACGCACTGTGGCCAGACGCGATGACCCATGCAGTCCACCTGCACAACCTGCTATCCTCGTCATCGCTTCCCAACAACGCATCACCGCACCTGCTGTGGACAAGAAAAAGGGGCAGCACAAAATTACTTCGGGTTTTCGGCTGCATGGTACAGTATAGACCCCACACAGCCAGAGCAGGACGCTTCACTCAACGAGCACGATGGGGACTACACCTCGGCATCGCAAAACATTTTCAAGCATGGAAAATCCTCGACATAGAAGACAAAAATACCATGGCATCACGTGATGTGATATTCTACGAACGACTGACGCTGCAGCATTACCTGGACAACGTCGCCAACACACACGACCCCACCGACGGTGTCGCAGGCCTTCGCTCCTTCGCTGACCGTGCTGCCGAGGTTGACGCAGCAGAAGAAGACGTACCTGGAGCTTCGGAAGCTGCCGGACCACTCCCTTACTGCTCCGTACCTATTCCCCTCGACGAAGACAATCCTCTCGATAGCAACAACCTCGACACCCTCTACCACTTCGCTGACCAAGGTTACGCTACACCTCACCCGGTCGACACGAATATCTCAGAACGCATCGGCCCCAACTTCTTACCTGATCCAGAAGATGGTGACGAAGCAGCCTATCCCGGGAATGAAAATTCCCCTCGACACACACCCACGGGACTGCAAATCCTCGGCTTATGGGTCTCCGTCCAGCACCCGCCGCCGACATCTCCGCGAGAGCCAACGACTCTGTCGCAGGCTCTGGGGGGGGAACATAAGGCGAAATGGAAGGACGCAATGGAAAAGGAACTGAAAGCCTTGCAAGACCGAAATACATGGAAGCTAGTACCTGCAACGAACGTCAACGAGAAGAACGTTCTCTCGGGAAAATGGGTGTACCGTATCAAGACCAATGCGGACGGCTCCATCGAACGATTCAAAGCTCGATGGGTCGTACGAGGCTTCGATCAACGATACGGAACCGACTACACAGAAACATTCGCCCCAGTCTCCCGTCACACCTCCTTGCGCATCCTACTCGCCGTCGCGGCCACGAAGAAACTACCACTGCGCCAAATCGACGTCGCAAATGCTTTCCTGTACGCACCTGTGGACGCCGAGATCTTCGTCGAGCAGCCTCACGGATTCATCGACGACCCCACAAAAGTATGCCAGCTGACAAAATCCCTTTACGGGATCAAGCAAGCCCCGCGGCTTTGGCAGCAGCACCTTCACAGTCGCCTCGTCGGAATCGGATTTCTACAATTGCCGCACGACCAAGGCATGTACCGACAACAGAAACGAAGGGAATTCATCCTACTCATCGTTTACGTCGACGACCTGCTCTACATCGGTTCCACTACCGACATCGCCATCTGGTTCGAAGGGGAGCTGAAAGGGGACTTGACACTCACGGTGTCCGACACAGTGACCCAGTATCTGGGTCTGAATGTCGTCGAAGACAACTCGGCGTTCTACCTCTACGCTGGAAAGTACGCAGGCGTTGTCGCAAAGAAGTTCGGACTAACACCAACTACAGTCACGACTCCCTACCGCTACGGGAACAACAACGACACCTCCGCAAAACTCCCCGCGAAGCAAATCCGGGAGTATCAGCAGAAGCTCGGCTGCCTACTATTCGCAGCAGTAACCTGCCGACCTGACCTATCCTACAGCGCAAGCCAGCTGGCGACGCACCTGAAGCAGCCGGAACAAGAAGATCTCGAAGAACTAAACCGGGCACTACTCTACTTCGTCTCTACGCCAACGACCGGACTTACCTACAGCAAAGTAACAACATCATCCGTACAACTACTCGGATACGTCGACGCCGACCACGCGGGAGATAGGGAAAATCGACGATCGAGAACGGGCTACATCTACCGACTAGAACCTATCGCGACTATCACCTGGCAGTCGAGCAAACAGGAACTAATCGCACTATCTTCGGCTGAAGCAGAATATATCGCCCTCTGTACTGCAACCAAGGAAGGACTCTACCTGCGAGAGTTGCTCGAGGAAGCAAAGATTGCGACCCTGCCCACCTTCTCACTCCTCTGCGACAACCAATCTGCGATCAAAATCGCGAACAAGGACGGCTTCGCCAACCGAACCAAGCACATCGCCCTGCGATACTTCTTCGTCGAAGATGAAATCGCGAAGGGGAGACTTCAACTCAGTTACTGCCCTACAACAGAAATGGCCGCAGACTACCTGACGAAGAAACTGGCGAAAGCAAAGTTCGACCACTGCATGCTACTGACCGGGCAGATAAACGTCGCCGAATCTGGACACGTCAGCACTCCAGAAACGAAGGGGAGTGTTGGAAATATCTCAAAGACTTAAGTGTTTCTGAAGTGTAAACACTACACTTGAGGAAAGTCATAACGGGTACGCGAGTCAACGGAGGTTACACGAGGGGGCGGACAAAGAACACGAATGGACACGAAGAGTCGCAACCGGAGGTTGCGACTGACCGTTACAACTGCAAGGATGGTAACAGAACCGTCAATCGAGTCGCTGTGCGACTCGAGAAACCGATCCTTTAACTGTATTCTACAACTGCTTTACTTTCCTGCTTTCTATATATTGCTGTATGCTTGTTTCTTTTAATCAATCACTTGTTCTCATATACTAGTACAAGGGTTCAACTACTCAACTTCCGCTGCACTACTCAAGTCTTTTACAACTGGGACTTAGTCTCTGGAAAGATCCTGAGGGCATTTCTCAGCCCAACAGCAGGCAAGTCCGATGAATCAGACAAGCCCAAAACCAATGTGGGGGCCTGGTCTGAATTCTCAGACACGTGCTTGCACTTCGTCTGAATGGTAAGACAACCCAAAAAAATCCATGTGACAGTCAAACGAAGCTCTAAGAACCCGTATGATTTTCAGACTGCCCTAAAACTAGCAGGAGCCATGGTTATCTCCTCAACAACAAAATGATATGTTATTGGCCTGATTGTGACACGACCTCAGAGGAGTGTGCAGTGCAGTCGTCATAGTGCAGTGCAGTCGTCATAGCATATCATAGCTCCATAATACAGCACACTAGATAGGGCAAACACATGGCAAGGGAACAAGGTTGAGCGGCCATGCTAGTTATCAAAGCGAGGGAGGGAAGGGTGGGCAAGTTGGAACAGAAAAATGCAAATGAGACTAGGTGGCAGGTGTGAAAGACCTGCCGATAGATGAAGGAGTTTGTCTCCTTTACAGCAAACTCCTCTTCTAGTCGAATCACAATCTGTAAATTTTTCATTACAAAAAAATTCTCATATTGTGACACGACCTCAGAGGAGTGTGCAGTGCAGTCGTCATAGGTCGAACGAGACATCAAGTGTGAGGGAGTCGACGGTGGCGCTCAAGGGTGGCCTGGTACCGATCGGTCGCGCTCGAGCGAGTAGGATCGTGTAGCATGCGAGAAGCGGCCACTAGCTCGCGGTCAAGCTGAGTAATGTAAAGCTCCTTGGCTGTATCACTTCGCCAACGGCCGAGGGCCTTGAAAAGCCGGTCGGGGACTCCAACATCAACGGCGACCGTCGCAGCTGCCTTGCGGAAAGAATGGGTGCCCAGGAGGGCTGGGTTGAGGCCGACACGGGAGAAAGCATCTTGACACCAACCCCGAATGGCGGCGTACGAGGGAGGGCGATCTGAGGGGGAAGCTCGGGCACCTGGCTGAAATATACGAATAAGGGGGCCAAGGGTCTGCGGAGAATAGCCAGCCAGGAAGAGGAACTGTTGGACACGCGACACCGGACAGTGGCGGGCAGAAGAAGCAGCCACTGGGACCCAAACACCGGTGCCCGCTTGGTCGGTCTTCGAACGGGGGATGAACAACCACATGCAGTCCCGATCGAACTCGATCTGGTGCCACTGGAGGGAGATGAGATCAGAGAAACGAAGGAAGGCTACGAACATGAGGAGGGGAATAAGGCCCCATTGGAATGTGGCCGGATCATGCGAGGAGAAGTAGAAGTCACAGATATCGTAAATCTTGGCGGGAGGAATGGGCTCTTTCGCTTGAGATGGCTTGCCACAATGACGCATGGCATAATCCTTGACTTGCGAAGAAAAGGGGCCGCGAATCGGGGAGGGGTGGCCGACCAGCCAATGGGCGCAGGATATGGCGGAACACGCAGTGCGCACAGCTGAGACGGTAGCGCCGCGACGGACCGAGTGCAGCAGAAAGAGGGCCGATGTCAGGTCGGTGGCGGGAAGGAAGGGAAGTGAGTGCGCCAAACAGAAGGCTCGAAACTGTCGCCAATAGGGCAGCCAGGATGAGGGCGGGTGGAGGAAAGGCGAAGCAATTCTCGTGTCCCCAGTTAATAGAAAAGGCATCTTGCGCAACCGCCGAGTGTGAGAACTCGAGGGAGCAGAAACGAGCGAGCTGCGCATTGGCAGGGGATGCAAACAAGTCGATGGTATGAGGCCCCCAATGCCTCTCCAGCAGCAGAAACCAAGGACGTGTCAAGGAGTAGTCGTCGTGGAGCTCAATCTTGGACAGAGCATCGGCTTCAGTATTCAGCGCACGGGGAATCCATTGGACCGTGAGACGGATCATATGGCGCACGCACAATTGAATAATCGCGCGGCATACGAAGGTAAGCTCGGGACGGCGAGAGCCTCCCTTCTGGAGGATGTAGTAGGCCGCCTGACTGTCGCTGCGGAGCAAGATGTGCGAACGCCGGATCTCGACAGAAAAGGCCGAAAGGGACCAAAAGATTCCGGCCAACTCGCGAAGGGTACTGGACGAGCCCAAGAAGGTTAGAGGCAGCGGGGAGGAGAGCGAGCCGACACGACCATCCGGCGCGGAATAACAAGCCCCCTAGGCATGGTCGCTAGCATCCACGTACATGACAACGTCGTACAAATGCGGGTTGTGGAAGCGGGCGCCGTTGAAAATGTCGAACTGTGTGAGCCAAAAACGCAGCTCTTCAACAGACTCAGGGGTTAGGAGAATGGCCGCCCCCCATGAGTGGCATTCGGCGATCTGAGCGAAAAGGTGGTGGGAGAAGGCGCGCGCGACGGTGCCAACTGCCAAGGACATGGAGGCCAACATGCCGGTGATGCGGGCAACGCGGCGAACAGGGATGCGACGCCCGTTAGCGCCGAGTGTGCCTAATTCATCCAGCTCGGCAAACAGCCGATCGCGCCGATCCGCATCGACAGAGAATGTGGTGGTGCGCGTGTCCAGCAAGAGGCCCAAGAACTTCAACGATTGTGCCGGCGCGAGTTGTGATTTTTTTAAATTCACTACGAAGCCCGCGGCTGCAAGGTCGGCGATGATTATGGAGCGGTTGTGAAGTGCCTCCGTTCGAGTGGCACTAATGAATAGGATATCATCGACGTATGGAATAAGGCGGATGCCACGGCTACGCCAGCGTTTGGAGAGTTGCTTAATTAACAGGGTAAACACAAATGGCGCTGTAGCCAGCCCGAAAGGCAAGGAGAGGAATTGGTAGTCCTGCCCTTGCAGGGAGAATCCGAGAAACCGCCAAAAGGCGGGGTGGATGTCGACGTGGTGGTACCCAGATTTGAGATCGATGGTGAATAGCCAATCGCCTTCTTGCACCAAATCAGGAACGCGAGTAAGTCCTTTGTATCGAAAACGAGGCACCGAGAGGAATGAGTTGACATGCCGCAAGTCCAATATCAGCCTCTTTTTAGAGGGTTGGACAATCACGTTTAATGGGCTAACGCATGTAAGGGTTGCGGAAGGAGGTACGACCCGAGCTGCGCCGGTGGCGAGAAGCTCGGCCACTGCACCTACAGCGAAAGATGTGAATTGCAAGGCACCGGCATGATTCTTAGTACGAGACGGGGGGGGCTCAGAGGCAACCCATGGTAGGCGATATCCAAATGTAATCACCGATAGAATCAAGCGGCTGTCGCACCAGGCGGACCACCATGCAGCGCGGTCACGGAGGCGGCCTTGCATGCGGGTAATCTTGGTTGCATCATCGGCATAGGCCGAAATGGTTCCGAGCTCTGGTGGGAGAGGGAACACAAATAGGGACGGTAGAGAGTCAGGAAGGTGCTTCACCTCATTTAGTTCCGACCTCAACAAGGGAGTTTTTTTTTTTTTTTTTTTTTTTTTTTTTTGTCGGGAAGGAAGGCAAACGCTAATTATAGGTGCCCACTCGCTCGCTATTTTCTTCGGCCACGTCATCCCTTAAGTAATAAACCATTGGATTGGGCATGTCAACTTGGCATACTGGGCTGTAGTTGGTGGTCATATATGGTGATGACATAGAATCTTGTCATGAGTCTTATCAACGGCAGTCTTTAGAGGACACACACACATTGTGTAAGCGTCTTGTGGGCACGTTCAGGCCCAACGGGCAAGACCATGTGGTCGTATGACGCGCGTATTAATCTTACTTGAGTGCAATAATCTGTGTGTATGTTGTTGTTGTTGTTGTCTTTTTTTTTCTTTTTTTTTAATATTAAGAACGCTACAACATCGGAGAGGTTAAGCAATCTTTACACAATCTTAGCCGGCCGATTGGCCCCTTGGCCTCTTTGGGGGCAATTAGCCATCCCATGCCCGGGTTCACGACAATAGAAACAACGGCCGTCGCCGTCCCTACGCCATGTGTTCCAAAGGCGCTCCCCTTGGCCTCGAGGGCGAAGAGGGGGTTCAGGACGGGATGTGGAATGGGTGGGCCGAGTGGGCCTCTTCTTGCTAGCCGCTACAATCTGAGAAGCAGCCTTGATATTCTTATCCTCTACCACTTCCCCGTATTTAATCTTAAGGGCCATATTGACCACTTCAAAACCGCGTTGATCGGCGGTAAACAAAAAATGAATCTTTTCTTCCGCCTCCTCTACTATCTGCTGGAGATAGTCGGCGGCTTGTTCACCACCATCAGGTGGTAAAACCGAAATAGCATGACGTGCAATAGCTTGAATGCGCTTAAAACTAAAAAGTTGCGTACGAATGCCATCGCTTTTAACTAAGGAAGAGCGCAACTGAGGACGTGCAGGTGGAATAGGAGCAAGGGCGAGCGCTGCAGAAGCGGATTTTGGGCGGGCAGCATTACCTTCGTCGAGCGTGGCATGGGGTGCTTCCTCGTCCATTTCGTCGTCCACGGGCTCGGGGGCGGGCGCCGGGAGGCGAGAGCGTGGGGCTGCCGCCACTGCGACGCGTGCTGGTTCCGGAGGCGGTGCTGGATCGGCGCCATTGCCACGCTGGAGCGCCGCAAGAAGACCAAGAACGTGGTGAATGGCCTCATTGTTGGTGCCGGCGTAATCATTATTGTCGGTGTAGCGAGCAGAATTATTTTCTGCAGAACGAGGCGCTGTGGATGCAGTGGAGCGTGCTGTAACGCGTTCGCCAGCAGCAGCTCCTGTGAAGATTCGCTGAAGATTGCGCTGGGCTGCAGGATCCAGGCGGGCAATCATTTCGGCGATATCTGCTGCTCCAGGGGTCGAGATCTGCGGATTTTCGCGCGGATTCGCTGCAGCAGGGGGAAAATCCGTCCGGCGATCTGCGCGATCCCGGTCCCGATTCTGACGATCCTGGCGAATCTGGGGCGCGGGGGCGTTGAGATCGCGCTCATGATGACGCCTTGCGCGCGCAGGATCACGATCATGATTGTGGTCCTTGCGCGCAGGACCGTCATGATTGCGTTCGGTAGGTGGGGGGCGTGACGGGGCATTTTCGGCAGGCAGGTTCGTGTCGACACGGTTCTGCTCGTTACGCCGCTCGCCTTGAAACCCGGGGGGGAAGTCGCGATTGCGTGACGTGTTACGATCCGCGTCCCCCGCCACGTTTTCGACGTGCTGAACAGGGTCTTGACGCGCGCCACTCAGCAAATCCAAAGCGGTAACGGCGCCGTTACCTCCGCCAGGACGAGGAGAACGAGAGCGTTCTCTATGCTGAGAGGAAGAGTTTCGGTCCCCCTCACGTGCAGGGGACCCCCGCCTTCCACCACTCCTAGTATTCACGCGAGGAGCGGGAGGCCTACCACTTGCAGCGGAAATAAGTCCGCTGACCATTGTAGAGAATCTAACAGAAAAAACGTCTTGCAGCAAGAGACTCCTATGCCCAGATCTGGGCATAAGAGAGGTTTAGAGTGTGCTGGTGGTATGCAAGTTGGAACAGAAAAATGCAAATGAGACTAGGTGGCAGGTCTGAAAGACCTGCCGATAGATGAAGGAGTTTGTCTCCTTTACAGCAAACTCCTCTTCTAGTCGAATCACAATCTGTAAAATTTTCATTACAAAAAATTTCTCATCACACATTGTTGAAAGATCAAGCAAAATTTTGTATCCTAACCCTAAATAGTAAAATTGATCTCATGCACGACAACAGTATGTTAGAACTGACCTACCATGTACCTGTTAGTAACGTGTTGTGAGCTGAACTCTACCGCATCCCCAGCAGACAGGAGCGGAAGACTCGACTTACTCGAGCTTCTAGAGGATCCCTTTTTCAACAGCCCCTTCGATTTCCCATCCCTCCCATCCTTCCCATCCTTCCTGTCCCCTTCCTTCCCCTCCTTGCTCCCTTTCGGCCGCTCAACCTCCTGATACCTATGCTTCTTCTCTTTCTTTTCAAGCCCACTCCCTCCCTGGCCACCCCCCTGGGCTGGAGCCGACACGGTCCGAGTAAAATTTTGCTTACTTCCCGAACCTGACCCCCCGCCGCCCGCACCACTCCCCCACCCACCACCACCATCAGCAGCACTAGCAGCAAGAGCAGGAGGGGGCATGGGGCCGGCAAGGGTGGGTTGGAAGTTGTACTTGGGCTCCTCCCCTTGTATGTGCAGGTCCTGCACCTTATGCTGGATGGCAGACAGCCGTGTTGCCACCTCAGCCATGGACGGCCGCTGGGCGGCGCTCTTTTGGACACACATGGCTGCTACACCCGCCAGGGCTTTCATTGCCACTGGAGGGTAGTTGTTTTCTAGGGCTGGGTCGACTACTGCCTTCAGCTTGCCGGCTGCTATAAGAGGAATGGCCTGCATGGAGGGGAGGGGAGGGGACAAAAAGGAGATTGTAAGAGTTTATTTGATAAATACAAAATGACTAAAAAAAAATTTAGACAATATCTCGAAATGAGGGCGGCAATGGAACGCATGTTACACATGAAGAATGAAACGAGTCAAACTCAGAAAACAAGATCCGAGATGCCTCAGAACAAAAAAGATTCTAGACGCTAAAAACAGAAGTCCAGTCGTCTCAAAAAGAGAACGCCACTCACCCAGCTGACCAGTGTCATTATCGCCCGTATGCTCGCCTTGTTCTTCTTAAAGCCCAAGGTTAAAATAGCAAACCCCATTCAAGTTGGGCCCAGCTTGAACAAGAGAATGGGCTTGGTTTGAACCAGAGTTGGGTTTTTTTGGGGGGGGGGCAGCAGACTATGTTTGAAATAGATTCGGAAGCAGTTTGTGCATTGAAATTATCGAATTGGGGTTGAACTACTGTTCACTTGCTCGTGTGGCAACGATCTGGCTTGTCGTACCGTGGCGAGGTGTCACACGATTTCCGACCCCCCCGTGACACTCGAGAAGCAAACCTGGTCCCAACTTGAAAATCGAGTTGGGTTCCAGAGGAAAAATTCGCACATGCGATTCCTTTTGACACGCGAATCGCTCAAGTCGTGACCGCGTCAGAAGGGTCACACTGTACATTTCGCCAGGCTGATTGTTGCCTCCGCCAATCATAATCGAGCAGTTCATTTCAGACTCCTTTCCATCCGAAATTCACAACAGTGATTCCAGTCAGTCATCCTATACTAAGACGGATTTTAGAAGGTAAATGTTCAAGTTGGGCCCACCTTTGCTATTATAGTCTAGGGCTTTAAAGCCCAGCGCCTCAATTTCAGGAGGGAAACTCAAAAGTAACGAACGAGTTGATTCCAGAGTCAGCGGGAAACTCACCCAGCTGACGAGTGTCGTGATCGCTCTCATGCTCGCCTTCTTGTTCTTCTTAAAGCCCAGCGCCTCCATCTCCCTCTGCTGCTGAGTCTTTCCCCCCACGCCTGGCCGGAGCCTCAGCAGCGACGCCATGCTGCTCGCAATGCTCTTCTTCCTAGTGTCCGGTAAAATCGCCCGCTGCCCGGTGATCAGCTCCAGGAGTACCACTCCGAAACTGTAAACATCACTTTTAGCTGTTGCGATGTAGGTTTTAGAGTACTCCGGGTCGCAATACCCCGGGGTTCCCATGAGCCTAGTGTGGTTCACTGCTGCTCCTGCGCCTCCCCCCCCCCCTGCCACGTCGGCCGATTTCAGCAGCCCGAAGTCCGCGATCTTCGCCTGTAAATTCTCCGTGAGAAGGATATTATCTGATTTGACATCCCTGTGGATCACCGGGTCCGCTGCGAAGTCGTGAAGATACCGCAGCCCCTCTGCTGCCCCCACCGCGATACTCACTCTCTCATCAAAGGTCAACGGAGGGGGGAGGTCTGGCTTTCGGCTGCTAGATGACCGGCTTTGGGGCGACAATAAACCTGCTGAGGTGGACGAGGAGGAGGAGGAGGCGGAAGAGGGGAAGCCCTTGCTAGCGTAGAGACGGTTGAAAGGCCGGTCTTTGGGTGGGGAGGAGGGCTGGGAGGGGCGGTGGAGGCGCGAGGAGAGCATGCCGTGGTGCATGAACTCGTAGACGAGGATGCGCTCGTCGCAGTCCGCCCAGAAGCCGATCAGACGGACGAGGTGCTGGTGGGCCATTCGACTCATGGAAGAGACCTGGGGGCGGGGGAGAGGAAGGGGGAGGGCGCAAGGAAGGGGGGAGGCGCATGCCGTGGTGCATGAACTCTTAGACGAGGATGCGCTCGTCGCAGTCCGCCCAGAAGCCGATCAGACGGACGAGGTGCTGGTGGGCCATTCGACTCATGGTAGAGACCTGGGAGGGGCAGGGGCACAGGGGGGGCGAGGAGTGAGAGAGTGAGAGACAAGGATGTGCTCGTCGCAGTCCGCCGAGAAGCCGATCAGACGCACCAAGTGTTGATGGGTCATTCGACTCTTGAAGGAGACCTGGGAGGGGAAAGGAGAGGCCGAGGAGGGAAAGGAAAGGAGGGAAAGGAGGGGGGAGGGGGGAAAGGAGTGAGCGTCCCCACGGTGGATGAGGATGCGCTCGTCACAGTCCGCCCAGAAGCCAATGAGGTGCACCAAGTGTTGATGGGCCATTCGACTCATGAATGAGACCTGGGGAAAAGAAGAGTGGAGGGATGCAGAGGGGTGCAGAGTGGTGAAGAAGTTTGTAAAGCAGAGTGGAGGAATGATAAACCCGCTCTTTCCTCCCCTCTGGAGCTCACCTCTTTCTCAAAACCTTCCGGCCATTCATCCAATACTGCATTCGCCCGCTTGGCCGCCCTGATCTCCCCGTTAGCAGCGCCCCTTCTTCACACACACCCGAATCCCCCCTCCTTCTTCCCTCCAAGCCAAGCTCACCTCCTTCTCGAATTCCTCTAGTTGTTCATCCGACACCGTGTTCGCCCGTTTGACCGCCCAGATCTCCCCGTTAGCAGCATCCCCTCGGTACACACACCCGAATCCGCCCTCCCCCAGCTTGCGCCTCGGATCCCACGAGTCCGTGGCAGCTATGATCTCCTCCAGGGGAATCTGCCGGGACAACCCCGCCCCCATCACCCCAATGCTTATCCCCATCCCCATCCCCATCCCCATCCCCATGCCCATCCCCATGCCCATGGCGGTTCGGTCGGAGGCTCGGTCGGAGGCTCGGCCAGAGAGCTTGCCGAAGCTGAAGCTGCTGCCGTCCGAACCTGTGCTGCTGCGGCCGCTCTGCCTCATGCTTGCTTCGTCCTGCCCCCCCACTCTCCCCCCTCCTGCTGCTGCCGTGCCCGCCATAGAGGGGCCAAAAGCAGCAGCAGAGGGGGTAGTGGGAGTACCTGCAGCGAGGGATTTCCCTCCGGGTGTAGTATTGGCTGAAGCAGCAGCAGCGGCAGCAGCAGCAGCAGCAGCAGCCTTGGAAATTCTAACCTTAACAATTGTTGCCCTTCCCTTTCCCGTATCTTCTCCTCTCCCTCTTCCTCCCTCTCCTCCTCCCCCTACCCCCTCCCTTTCCATCCATGTCAGTTCACCCTCCACCAACCTCTGCTGCACTTTCTCCCGGAAATCGGGAAGCACGAGATGGAGGAGTGCAGAGCGGTGACACATCAGGAGATCCGATTCCTTGGACCTGGGAGCGCCTAACTCGTTAAGAAGCATGGTCACCGGCACTACAGAGGGGATGAACGCCACCGGCAGGTCGTCAGGGTCGCTACACCCCACCCACTTCGTGTACCAGATCAAATCGGATACGCGATCTAATAAAATCTGCGAGCAAAGGCGCGAATTGGTCTGAACAGAACGGTAACCAGGACCAGCCGTGCGTGGGGCTGTTGATTTGCCAACGATGCTGCCACCGCTGCTGCTCTTCCTGCTCTCGTCGTCTCTAGCCAGTGGCCCCCTTGGGGATACGTCCCTGCTAGTCTCACCCTCCCTTTCATCCTTCCCTGAAAGCAGCCCACTATGCACCCCACCACTACCACCACCAGCAGCACCACCAGCGGCACCAGCAGCAGTACCAATGGCACCAGCAGCAGCAGCAGCAGCAGCGGCAGCGGCAGCAGATGCAGATTTGAAAAGGTCCCTCAACTCCCCCATCCCATCCTCCCACACAATCACCTCCCCTAACGCACCCCCCTCGTTACTGTCACACTCAGCACTCAGCCTAGCCCAGTCATTCTGTGGACACAACAGCAGCAGAGGCACCTCCCTACTCTCCCCTCCTCCCTGCCCCACCGATCCCACGTTTCCCACAGATCCCCCCTCCCCAGTTCCAACCCCCCTCGGACTGCCCCTGAGGACGGTCAAATCCTCCTCTCCTGCCCCCTCTGCTGCTGCTCTCAGCGCCTTTCCCAGGAGGGAGAGGCGGGCGAGGGATCGGGCATGGGAGACGCCTAGACCGTATAGTGACCCCTTGCTGGCTGAGAACACCTCCTCTATTTCGTCTGAGACTTCAGTGAGCAGGGATAGGGCGGTTTGTTGCTGGAGCTGGTGCAGCAGCTGCTGCTGCTGCTTCTCTGCGAGCTGCTGCTGCAGGTGGGTTCTCTCCTGCTGCTGCTTCTGCTGCTGCTGCTGCTGCTTGAGGTTGCGAGTTTCACCTGCAGTTTCCCCAGGTGCTACTTCTGTCGCCCCCTCTGCTTCTCCCTTTGCTTCTCCATCTGATGTTTCCCCCACACCTTCTTTCCTGCCCCCATCACCCAATGCGCTCTCTCCCTCTGTTGAGTGCCCTTGTGCTGCTGCTCCTGCCTCTGCTCCTGCTTCTGCTGCTGCCTCTGCTGCTGCCTCGGCTGCCTGCGCGTCTTTCTCTGCTTCCCCTCCTACCCCAGTTTCCCTCTCCCCGTCGTGCTGCTGCTGCCGCTGTTCCCATTCTGCCTCTCCTGTCTGCCCCACCTCTCCCTTCGCCTCTGGAAACAGGGTCAGCAGCTGCTCAATCTCTTGCTTCACCCGCAAAGCAAACAGGCGGACTAGAAGCAGCGGACAACGACGGGAATCACCCTGGTTATGGGGGATAAGCGAAGAAAGAGAACACAAAGCGTAAGAGAATGTGATAATGTGGGTACAAAACTTGCGAGGTTTAGAAGGATTTCAAAATAAGAGCCCCACATCACTGCCGTCCATCAACATTTCTCACCTCATCTGAGCCGTCCATCCTCTCCTGGGCCATCCCCGCCAACTCATCCACCATCTGCTGCAGCTCCCTCACCTCGCTGCCACGTGGCAGCGCGCCATTGGTCAGCGGCGCCAGCAGCAGCGTGTCATAAGCAGCCATGGCGTCCTGGACTGCAAAGAAGAGATCGTTCCACTCGACAGCCAGTGAAGGACAAGCGGTCAGGTCGAAGCAGGAAGAGCCTGGAAGGGGGAAGGGGAGGGGTGGTGCGGGCGGGGAAGCGGGGTGGGGTGGGGACGAGGAAGGCGGGGTCAAGTGGTCAGGTTGGAGCAGGACGAATCGAGACTGAGGGGGGAGGGGAAAACGAAGCACGAGCAGCCGTTCTGAGGGGGATCAAGCTTCCTCAGTGATCGAGCACAAGCAGAGGTGGCGTCCTGCACTGCAAAGAAGAGGTCGTTCCTCACAACACACACATAGAACAAACCACAGTGCGCACACGCACAGGAGAGCACCCGGAAGGGCGCATCAGCGACCGACAGCTGCTCCAACCAATCCCGCACTGGACTGCTCGCACCCAAACGAGGACAAGCGGCAGCGCACACCCACAGCACACACATAGCACAACCATAGAGCACACACACATAGCACAACCACAGAGCACACACACATAGCACAACCACAGAGCACACAAAAATAGCACAACCACAGAGCACACACACATAGCACAACCACAGAGCACACAGGAGCACCCACCAGGCAGGAAGGGCGCATCAGCGACAGACATCTGCTCCGACCAATCCCGCCCTGGACTGCTCGCCGCAGACCCCAACGCCGACCCCCCTCCCCCTCCCCCTCCCCCTCCTCCTCCCCCTCTTCCCCCACCCCCTCCTCCCCCATTGGGCACGGAAGCAGAAGCGGGCAGCCGGGGAAGAAACTGCCCTGATCCGCCTGCTCTGGCGAGATCCTTAGGCTCGCTGGGGACTGACGAGGAGTGCGATAGGGAGAGGTGTGAGCGCATGTCTGCTGATCTACGGCGAACGTGCATGCGAGGAGGGGTCCCCGCACTTCCTGCTGTCCCTGATGTCCCTGCTGCTGTTTCTGCTGTCCCTGCTGCTCCTGTTGCTGTTCCTGCTGCTCCTCCAATTGCTGTTCCTGCTGCTGCTCCTGTTGCTGTTGCTGGTGAGTCTGATGATGATAGATGCGGGGAATGGAACTGTTGCACGTACGCAGCAGCGCTCGCTTTAGTGAAAGGCTCCGTCTTTATAGCGGGACCGTCTGTACCCTTCATAGGGGACGCGTTCTGGCTCCCACCGAAAGTTGTGCTGACAGACTTCTGCAGAAACTGCCTGTTTATAACGGGG
Source organism: Closterium sp. NIES-67 (assembly GCA_027943415.1). Taxonomy (NCBI): domain Eukaryota; kingdom Viridiplantae; phylum Streptophyta; class Zygnematophyceae; order Desmidiales; family Closteriaceae; genus Closterium; species Closterium sp. NIES-67. The sequence goes on along the minus strand of BQMB01000923.1, from coordinate 684,910 downwards.
ACAGCCACATGCCCTACGTCACTCCCTAGACTAACCGCCCTCACCATTCCGCCACTCCATCCTCCTCCTCCGCCTCCCCCTGCTCCGCCTCCCCCTCCGCCTCCTCCCCCTATTCCTGCGGAGAGGCGGATTGGGCGAGTGGCGCTGCAGCTAAGGCCGCCCCTGCTGCCGCCGAAAGCGCTGCTACCGAGCGCGCTGCCACCTGTGATAGAACTGGAGGTGACTGTAGAGGAAGAAATGCGGCTCTGACCAATGACGCTGGGAGCATAGTCGTCTGCAAGAAACGACAGAAGAACGCGGAGATTAGAGGAAGAACACAAACGCAGTGGTTAGCACCTGCGGGCTTGTCGTACGTGCACGCGTTATGCTCTATAATAACTGCGTCTACAGTTGTTACCGCGCGTGACGGAGCTCGTTACGCTGCTACCATGGATCCCGCCAAAGGCACAAAATCACAAGAAGAAAAAAAAACGATAACCTGGTTATTACACATCTCAAACCAGGAATATAATAAAACGCTTGGCTTGTACGATACACCGTTACCCGATTTCTTCTACATTACCTGCGTCGCCATCTGCCTCGTTCCAGGGGTCAAGCTCCGAGAGGCACGCGTTAAGCACTCCAAGCAGTCGCTCGCACTTTTGAGTCGACTCAGAAGTTACCCATAGATAGTAATATTACCCGCGTTGCCACCCCACCCATAACGTTACCTGCGTTGCCATCTGCCTCGTTCCAGGGGTCAAGCTCCGAGAGGCACGCGTTGAGCACTTGAAGCAGTCGCTCGCACTTCCACGCCACACGCGCACCGTGTCTCTCCGCCTCCCTCTCCGCCTCCTTCTCCGCCTGTTTTCCCGCCTGTTTCTCCGCCTGTTTTTCCGCCTGTGTCTCCGCCTTTCTCTCCGCCTCCTTCTCCTCATCCTTATCCGCCCCCTTTTCCGCCTCCTTCACCGCCTCCGCCTCCCTCCCCTTTTCGGAGGCTTGAGGCAATGTATGTTTCTCCGGCTCAGCAGCCGATAATTCCGCCGCTGACGATGCTGCAGCTTGCAATATCCCAACGGCTTCTCGCGAATGGTATGCGCTTATAGCGGGGACAAGCGCGCCGAACGCGAGCTCGATTAACGAGGTGGGACACGAGACATCGTTAGGGCCTGGTGTAGCGACTCGACCGAGCAGCCATGTACGCTTCGAGACAGTTGGAGGGATTTCACTCGTACTCGTCATAGTATAGATTATGTCAGTTAAAGTTGACTAAATAAACAGCGTTGTTGCGATGAAGACAAGAGGCGCGCTTTTGGAAAGGAATATATATAAATCCTTCGACCAGACTTGTGTCCTTCGCGCGTAGATAGTAAGCTAGTTAGGGCAGCGGTGACTGTTTCTTGACAAGTGTAAGAACGTTATCGTTATAATTTTGCGAGGTGAAATGATTGATGTCAGTGGTGCCAAACAGTCAGCCATGAAAGAAATGGAGATCAAGCTTAGCTCGCATGACTGCTGCTGAGTCAACCTGCTATGCTCAGCTGGTTTCCTGCCTACCTGTCAGCAGCACCACTTCCTCTTGTGCTATGCTGCCGTGGCGGGAGGGATATCAGGTTTGCTTGCAGCAAGGCTTCGATATTGTCGGCAGCCTGCGATCTCGCTGAATTCTCCTACGTAGTTTTCGCACCCAATTGATCGTTGTCGTACGCGGTGTCAGCAGCCAGCGAAACTCAGCGACAATAATTCCACGGTTGCAACCTGGCAATCAGTGAACCAACAGAGGAAGTCGAGAGGTGGTGCAATCCCTAGACAGGTATGTACAAAACAAAGCATCCCTGACCGAGTTGAGCCGACGATCGTTTTCATCGGACGGTAACAATTGCCTCGAGATTGGCATTCTTGGAGCACGAAACAAGGGTAGGGGCGTGTGGGGGGCTGACTTCGCGAAATTCCCATGCGGCACGACGCTGATTGATGGGGGCAGTTTCAGGTCAATTTGTCGAGTCAGCGGAAACCTGTACGAAATCGAGATGTTTTCAGCCGTCGATTTCAGCGGAAGAATCCATCGGTATCGGCCCTGCGAGTCTGTGATTCGACAAAAGAACCCGGCCTGCCCAGGGCAGGGCATTGGCAGCAGCGAGGTTGTTGCTGCTGCCCGTCAAGCCACAAAGTTCGGGTTGTGCGAAGTGTCCAGTGTGCTGCCAAATGTGGGGATCCGCCGGCGGGTAACCAGCTGGCGATGAAGGAGATGTTCGGCGGGTGACTAGTCAGGAAGCTCTTGGGGTTGTCGACGTTTGCCAGGAATGTGCAAACGAACTGTGGGTCATCACAAACGAGGACAACGGGTCAGGCTTTGGGAATCGGTTTGGGAGATGGCGTCAACCTAAAGCTGATTCCAGCTCCACTCAACTTAGCTGGGTCGGGACTCGGGAGATGGAATCTTTCAGTCCGAATGTTTCTTGCTCTTGCTCCCCTGTACGGAAAAGGGTGGAGCTCCTTCGGTGATCAGCTGTTCCAGCCACACGTTATCATTCTGGTTCTATGGTCGCCTTTTGCCGCAAGATCCGGCCGCTCCTCTTGTGCCGTTTTATATCGATGATAATGGCGACACATGAAGAACGTGCTCGTTATTGATCACCTGAGCAGGCTACTCGGAAGATACCGCATATTGCGTGTATATGTATTTCGTTTCTGTATATTTGCTTCGTAAATGGCGCCGATAGCGGGAAACGGAGCGTCCGGGTCGTCTAGTCTTTACAAGGTGTGGGAGATCAGAGCGCTGAAGCGGCAGAAGCGGAGCGACGAGGCGAGAGCGATGCTGGAGCGAGTGGCGAAGCAGGTGGAGCCCATCATGCGCCGACGCTGCTGGAAGGTGCCACTGCTGTCGGAATTCAGGTACGCTTGTCTTGGATTCCTGCGTGGTGAGGCAAATTCCAAGGCAGAAGCGGAGCGACGAGGCGAGAGCCCCGTTGGAGCGAGTGGCGAAGCAGGTGAAGCCCATCGTGCGCCGACGCGGATGGAAGATGCCACTGCTTTCCGAATTCAGGCTCGACCATGTCTTCTACCTGCAATGGTCCCACTCGTGAAAATCTCAGCGACGAGGTGAGAGCCCCGTTGGAGCGAGTAGCGAAGTAGGTGGAACCAATCATGCGACGTCGCGGATGGAAGGTTCCGCTCGTTTCCGAGTTCAGGTAAATGGTTCCGGCACCTTGAAGCGCCTTCAAGCCAGAAGCGCAGCGACGAGGCAAGATGCACCCACTCTCGCATGAAAGTTCTCAGTTCTGCACACGCCCACTGCCAGATTATTTGTTGATCAGTGTTGACGGAAGACTTTGTTGTCACGCCTGTCATTCACCCGCGATTCTCTCACCCCCCCTGCTTGTCTCAGTCCCAGCAACGCTCGTCTCCTGGGGCTGAACTTCAACTGAGGGCGCGAGATCCACATTCGGCTCAGACCAGCAGGCAAGCCGAACTCGCCCATCATATCTGTGACTACTCACTTCGCTATTACGTATATCTTCCCCCCTGCCTGTCCAGTCCCAGCAACGCTCGTCTCTTGGGGTTAAACATCAACCGAGGGCGCGAGATCCGCATTCGGCTCAGACCAGCAGGCAATGCGGACTCACACTTTCCAACGAGCACGTTCTGCGCCATGATTCATATCTGTTGATACATTTTGTCAATTGACGTGCCACATGCCATGATAAAAGAGCTGATTCCAGTGGGTTGACTGAGCAGGTAAACCGGATTCCTTCTTCCCCTACGAGCATGTGCTGGGCACCATGCTGCACGAGCTCACCCACATCGAGCGAGGGCCCCACGACGCCAAGTTCTACAAGCTGCTGGACGATCTGAATGTGGTGAGCGCAGTTTTCTGTGCTGCGCTGTGCTGTGCTGTACCCGTGTCAGTACTCCATGCTGAGCACCATGCTGCATCGAGCTCACCCACATTGAATGAGGGCCCACGATTCCAAGTTCTACAAGCTGCTGGACGATCTGAATGCGGTGAGTGTGACGTGCGGTGCTGTGCTGTGCTGTCAGCACGTTTAGACCGAACGCATTGTCTGGGAAGCACAGCGTCATGGCGTGCTTGTTCTTGCCCTTGCTCCATTATCTTCCCCTCCTCCCTTCCCCCCATCTGTCTCCGTTCGCAACCCCATGGCATCAGGAGTGTGACGATCTGATAGCGCAAGGTATAACAGGAACTCCCTTCGGAGGCTCAGGTCACCGGCTAGGCACCTCTGCCTATCCCTCTATCCGCCCAGTACGCCTAGGCTCTACCGCTGCAGTTGTAGGCTTTTCTGCTCCCCCTGCCTATTCTGCTGCTGCCGCTTCTGAAAAGGGCTTGTCTGCTGGAGTCTCTTCCTCGGTAGCTTCTTCTGCTGCTGACGTGGCAAGCAGGAAGGCGGCTGCAGCAGCGGCTGAACGGCGGAGGCAGCAGCATGCCGTGATGATGCCAGCTGGCGGGCGGCGATTGGGCGGCGACAGTGAGATTATGAGGGTGTTGGCTCCCGTGCAGGCTGCAGCTATGGCTGCTGAGAGGCGGATGAGGGATGATGTGTGGTGTGGGAGAGGGCATGAGTGGGAGGGAGGGGAGAATAGAGGGGAGGGAAGAGGGGAGGGGACGGGGGTTGGGGGGAAAGGAGGGGGAGAAAAAGGGCGGAGAGGTGGAGTGGAAGAGGAGGAAGAGGAGGAATGGGAGAGTGCCAGGGAAGTGGGAGACGGTGGTGTTGCCCCTGCGGAACTGCCGAGGGCTCTAGATGGTGCTAGAGCAATGGGGGAGCGGTCTGGTGATGATGTAGGTTCAGGTTTGGGGGGAAAGCAGTGGAGGGCGGTAGGAGAGAGATTTGAGAGGGAGAGGTTGAGGAGTGGACGGGAAGTGAGAGAGTCTTGTAGGCGTCATGGGAGTAGCAGCGACTGCTGTGACTGTAGGCAAGGCGCAGGTGATGCTATAGCAGGTGAAGATGGCAAGGCTGGTGACACTATAGCGGGTGACGATGGGAAGGCTGGTGGGTCAAGGAAGCGGCCGTGTGGCCCTGGAGTGCAGGGCAATAGCAGCAATATAAGCAATAAAAGCAGTACAATCAATAAAGGCAAAACGGTGACTGTTAGCAGTGCTAGTGTAGGGGCGGAAGCTGTTGAGCAAAGAACAAGAAGTGCTGGAGGCTTCAGAGTAGACGAACAGACGGGAAGAGCAGGAGGAGGGCAGCAAGCAGACAGACCAGACAGCTGGACATGCCCTGTGTGCACTCTTATTAACCAGGTAAGAACCTCTGCATATATAAGCACACATATATGCATTTTACTGTATCCCGACTGGAATCCACCACACGAAGCCTTTCTTGCTGTTCTCCTGATTCAGCAATCCTTATCGAACCTTCTCTTCCTCCCTGGCTTGTTTTGTGTTGTGCAGGGGATTGTGCTTCAGTGCAAGGCTTGTCTGGCAGTGCGACCATCCTGTATCAGCAGTGCCTCATGTGTAACCCCTCCTTCTGTTACCCCTTCACCCCCTCCCCTCCCCTTGTGTTGTGCAGGGGATTGTGCTTCAGTGCGAGGCTTGTCTGGCAGTGCGACCATCTCCTGGCAGTGCTACCAATGCTGGTTCATCTCTAGCAGTGAATGCTGCTGATGGTAGCGGTGCGAGTACAGCCATTCTTATTGATGATAACAACTGCACCAGTGCAGCTGGTGTTGCTGCTGGTGGTGGCTGGGACGCTGGGGGGGGTGCTGGTGCTGCTGTGGTGGCTGGTGCGAGTAGGGATGCTGCTAGGAAAGCTGGTAGGGACGTTGGTAGGGATGCTGCTGGTGCTGCCAGGAGCGCAGTGTGGACATGCTGCCAGTGCACGCTAGAAAATGTTGCCGCCGTGGACCGATGCCAGGTTTGTGACTCATGGCGGTATGCCCTGGCCTGATTGTACTCTTTAGGGCATAGTCCTACGCACCGCGGTCGGGATCACATTCGCATGAAATCGATTTTAACCGTACTGATACGCGATTCAAACATGTGTATCGCACGGTATCACACGAGTCTGATCCTGATCCCGGTTCATAGGAACACGCCGTTATAAAGCTTTCTGGTAGAGGGAATGTGGACAGGCTCAGACCCTACGATTGGTTTAGAGGTCCCTGTCAAACATATATTGTGTTGTGTGATCCTATAGACTATACAGGGTTGTGCCTTAGAGAGTACAACTTATTAGGTTATATTCATTGTATGCCTTGTTCTAGTTGTTCTTTCACTTGAACATGGTATCATGAGTAGGTAGGACCCCCCTCCCCCAGTCGACCCAGTCCACCCCCCTCCCCGCCCTGCCCCGTCTGGTGTGTCTCACGTCACCTCCCTCCCGTCGGTTGTCCCTGCTGAGGAGTCCGCTGACTCTCGCGGCTCGGCGGAGTCTCTTCCCCCGCCTGTCCCTGCCCCGGTCTCGCCTCCCCTGTCGCCACCGCTGCTGTCCCCGCCGCAGCTGCCTTTGATGCTGTCGCCGCAGCCGCAACCGCTGTCGTCACCGCCGCTGGGGTTCGTGCGTTCTGGGGGCGCTGGCGAGCGGGCTGGAGCTGGTTCTGGAGCGGGCTCTGGGGGTGCTGACGTGGGGCTTCTCGGAGGGAGCCATTTGTCACTGGAGGTTCGGGTGTTGGAGTCGGGCAGCAGTCGCAGCTGTCGCCGCCGGTGTCCGCTCTTCGCCTCCTCGGTCTCCCTTCCCCTGACCGCCCGTTGCTGCCTCCCCCGCTGCCGCCGCCTCCTCCTCTGCCGGTCCACGGCCCCGTGTTTCCTCCCCCGGACTCCTCTCCGCCTCATTTCCCTCCCGGTTCTCCTCCTGTGTCTCCTCCCCTCTCTCCTGACCCGACTCCTCCGTCTCACGTCTAGTCTCGTCGTCCGTCTCGTGCTCGCCCTACCTCCCCTGTTCCACGTTCTCACCCTATGTTGCTGCGCTCTTACGCGTCTCATGCTCCTCCTCTCCTCCTGTTTCCTCCTCCGTTGTCGCTTGCTGTGGCCCCGCCTCCATTCTCGGACTTCCTCCGTGCTGCACATCCCCTTGTTCCTCGTGTCCTTGCCTCTCTTGTTACTGACCCGTCTGTTCCTGTCTCGAGTCTATCGGCTCTTGTCGCTGCTGTCACTGACTTCGCCGCTACCCGCCGCCTGGACTACGCCACCGCTCTGGTCTCTGACCTTGCCTGCCCTCCGACCGTCGGGGGTGTGGCTGCTCTTGGCAGTGACGTCCTAAAGGACAGGCAGCTCGAGCTCGCTTTCCTGTCTGAGGCCGCTCCCCATCTCTGTTCCATGCTACTAGTCCCTGAGGGTGACTGTGAGAGTACGACCCCGTTACACCACTTGGCCTTTTCTTATTTCCTTCCCTTTTCATTTCTCGTTTTACCGCATCTCATTTGGTTTCCTATTCTTCCTTTTCCATTAACCTTTGGTTTATCCTGCTATTATCATTATATCACCGACCAGGCTTGGGATGTATTGGTGTGCTCTATCTAGCGTAATCCTGCCGTAATCCCTTAAAGCCAATAGCCTCGCGTGGCTATACGCAGGGTGATTCTACCTTCTAGAAGGGTCTATTCCCTTAGGATAAGATAAACCTGGTTACCTGATGTACTCTGGAAGTATAAAAGCGCCTTGTACTGATCGATAGTGCAACTTTCCTCGACACATTCGATCCTGTGACACTTGGTAATCAGAGCTTTTCTCACTCGACCGTGCTCAGCTAAGCAGCAGCAGCGGGGGATCCTGCCTCGAAAAACCGCCGGGGGCGACCAATTCGACGCCGATTCTGGTAAGCACCAGCTCCGCGATTTTCGAATTACCCCCTCCGTGCGTGTTTTGAACAGGATGGCAACCTTCGACAACGCCGAGGTTACCCAGCAGCTCTTCGCGCGCATCGCAGCCCTTCAGGAGGAAATGCGAGCGGATCGCGAAGCGTGGCGAAACCAGTTCGAGCGAGTAACTCGACTCGCCGGAGCGCAGCACGAGACGACAACGGCGACGACGCAGCAGTCGCAGCAGTTTCTCGAGGCTCCGAAACCGCGCCCACCTGAGCCGTTCGATCCGAGCGATCGAAACTCCGACGCCCGCAGATGGATCGCCGGGATGGAGATCTACTTCGCAGCCGTCGGATGGAGCTCGCCAGTCTGGGACGGTCAACGCGTACGACTCGCGGCGACACTGATGCGAGGGCCGGCACTCGAGTGGATTGGCGGCAACAGTACTTTCATCCACGGTGAAGCCACGTGGCAGCAGTTCCGCGCCGACCTGCTGAAACGCTTCGAACCGATAAATTCGAGTTTCCTTGCCCGGGAAAAAATTCATCGACACCGACAGTTCGGGAGTGTAGCGCAGTACACGCAGCAGATGGAAGAATTTTATAACCGAATTCCCGACCTGACCGAAGGGGAAAAAGTACAATCGTACCTCGCCGAGCTGAAGACCGAAGTCAAACGACAAGTCGCAGCGTCAAACTACGCGAGCTACAGTGACGTCGTTTTGGCAGCGGAGCGCTTCGACATGGTCAACGCCGGAACACGACGGACGCACGTCGGCAGTACGCGACAGGGCGACTGCTCGGCTCACCCCACGTTCGCCGACCCGATGGAAGTCGACAGATTCGAGGGGCGGCCACGTCCGAAAAACACCAACTACACGTGTGATTTTTGCGGGGTGCCGGGCCACCGAATCTTCGACTGCAACAAAATGAAGGCCGCACGCGCAGAGTATCGGGCACGCAACAGTGGCGGAAATCTTTCGGCCAATCAGAAGACAAAAAACGGGAGTCGCCAGTGATTGCGGATCTAGCTGGCGAAAATAAAAAGATCCGAAAGCGGCCACGGGATTCCGGAAAAATCAACTTCGACGAAGCTGATTCGACGCGAGAAGGAGGAAATGATGGGGGAAAATCTCCACCCCGCGACCAGTCTTCGCCAGGGAAAATCGCCGAGAAAAAATACGACTCCGCGAAAAAAGACTCTGCCGAGACAGGGAAACTCCTTGAAGACCCAAGAAATTATAAGAATTCGTTAAAGTTATCTTATAAAGATGCTTTAATGAAAACCTATGATGTTCGAGAGGCTAGAGCCTTGGAGAAATTTCGGGAGGGACTCCAAAAGAAGCAGACAGCTGTGGAGATTATACCGGTACCGGACAACTTGGGGACCAAATTAAGGAGTGTGGAAAGAAGCCGACCTTTCCACGGAGTCAACGTCCTCTCCCGACACCAGCCCACAACGACTACCCGCTCCCCAGGGAAGACGTCGGTGGAGCTGAAGCAGCTCAAGAGGAAGCTGGGGGTCTACAAGAAGCTGCACAAACCCCGAACTCCTCCTACGGATGCATCCAGTTCTTCGGCATCAGTGACGCGCACAGTCAGGGAAACTCCGGGCCCTGGAGAAGAGCCGTTCTCCAAGCAGCCTCGGCCAGCTGCCAGCTCAGGAGTAGACAGCAACACAAAGGTGTGTACGGAGTATTGGGATGTACCCTATGACCCAATCAATGAAACTATCTTTGGGTACTCCGAGCAACGACTGCCCCTCGTGCTCGAGGTCATCTGCAAAGGACGACGCCTCCAAGCACTCGTGGACAGCGGAGCATCACACACCGTCTGCGACAAGGCAGTGATCGACCGACTTCGGGAAGAGTACAAGCCTTCAGGATTCTCTGCAACGATGGTGGACGGCAGCAAGTTACCAGTACACGGCGAAGCAGTGCTACATCTACAAATTGGACCACTGCGCTGGAGACCTGCACTCCCCATCACCAACATCAAAGGGCTTGACTTGATCTTCGGGCAAGACTTCCTGAAAAAATTCAACCCCGAGATCAACTGGGTGAACCGCACCGCAAGCATCTACAACAATGGACGGAGAGTACAGCTACCCAACTGGGACGATACTGGAGATATCCCAGTGGAGACACTCGCACGATTCGAGAAGGACGTGAAGCGGACCGACACCGGGTTCCTGGCGATAGCAACAGAGGTGGAGAATGACGGAGAGAAAGCCTCGGAAACTCCAGAAAAAATCAAGGAATTACTGAAGGAGTTCCAAGACATTCTTCCTGACGATCTTCCGAACGAGCTACCGCCATACCGAACACATCAACACGAGATTGTGGAGGAACCGGGTTCGAAACCGACCTTCCGAGCACCATATCGGCTCAGCCCGACAGAGCTGACCGACATGAAAAAACAAATCGAGTATCTCCTAGCCAAAGGACTCATCCGACCATCCACTTCGCCGTACGGTGCCCCAGTACTCTTCACACCGAAACCGGACGGAAGCCTGCGCATGTGCATCGACTACCGAGCCCTTAACAAGCAGACCATCAAGAATAAATATCCGATACCGCGAATCGATGACCTGCTTGACCAGCTTCCGGGAGCTACGGTATTTTCCAAACTGGATCTGCGGTCCGGATACTGGCAGATACGGATGGCGGACAACTCTATCCCCAAAACTGCTTTCCGAACTCGGTACGGATCGTACGAGTATTTGGTCATGCCGTTCGGACTCACCAACGCGCCGGCAACGTTCCAAGCCGAAATGAACCACATTCTACGACCACTTCTGGACAAATGCGTGGTGGTGTACCTGGATGACATACGCATCTACTCGCGCGACATGAAGCAGCACGTCGAACACCTGCGACGCGTCTTCGAAATTCTTCGACGGGAACGATTCTACGTCAAACTGTCCAAGAGCGAATTCGCCCTTGAAAAGGTCCAATTCCTAGGACACATGGTGAGCGCTCAAGGAGTTCACGTCGACCCCAAGAAAGTCGAAGCCGTACGTACGTGGAAGACACCCGAGAACGTGAAGGAGTTGCAGCAGTTCCTAGGCTTCGCTAATTACTACAACAGGTTCGTGCCACAGTATGCGAAACTCGCGGCACCACTCACGAATCTGCTGAAGAAGAACACGCCCTACAAATGGGAGACGAAGCACCAGGAAGCCGTGGAGCAACTGAAACAAGCACTGACATCCGCACCGGTACTCATCTTGCCAGATCCCGAACGTGACTACGTCATTGAAGCAGACGCCAGTGATCAGGCCGTGGGTGCAGTCTTAATGCAAGACCAGGGGAATGGACTGCAACCAATTGCCTACCTCAGCAAGAAACTGCACGGGGCAGAACTCAACTACCCGATACACGACAAAGAGGCTCTTGCTATCATCATCGCCTTCAAAGCGTGGAGATGCTATCTCGAAGGACGAAGAACGACCGTCTACACCGACCACTGCAGCCTGAAATATTTGAAGACACAACCCAACCTTTCCAGGCGGCAGGTCCGGTGGATCGACTTCCTCGAGACACACTTCCACTACGACATCGTGTACAAGCCCGGCCACAAGAACAAAGCAGACGCTCTCAGCCGGCCTGCACACGTTGCCGCGATTCAGGTCGAAGGGATGAATCCACTACTCAAGGGACTCTTCACCCACGGGTACGCCATCGACCCCGAAATTTCCTTGGCAGAAAAGCGACATCTGCTACAGTGGGACAGTGACATCGCGTACCGGAAAGGATCAACAAAAATCTGGGTACCCAATTACCCTCCTTTGCGCCAGTTACTACTCGAAGAATACCACGACGTCCTGTACGCCGGACACTTCGGTAGCAACAAGACGCTCACCGGTATCGCCAAACACTACTACTGGCCCCATATGGCAGACGACGTCCAGAAATTCGTCACCTCGTGTGATACATGTCAGCGGATGAAGAGCAGCAAGCAGAAAAAGGCAGGACTACTGCAGCCTCTTCCTGTCCCAGAACAACCATGGCAAGTGGTTAGCCTGGACTTCATCACCGGGTTACCACCTACCTCCAGCGGTCATGACGCCATCCTTGTCGTCATTGACAAGTTCTCCAAAATGGGACACTTCATCCCGACACACACGACGGCACGCACCGAGGAGACAGCACAGCTCTTCGTTCATCACATCATCTCACAGCATGGCATCCCAACTACACTCATCTCCGACCGAGACCCCAAGTTCACTAGCAAGTTCTGGAAGGAACTTATGTCTCTGCTCGGCACCAAACTCGCCATGTCATCCGCATACCATCCGCAGACAGACGGACAGACCGAGCGCCTCAACCAAATTGTTGAGCAACTCCTCCGAGCAGCCTGCAAGGACGACATCTCCAAATGGGACTTGCACCTGCCCGTACTCGAGTTTGCTTACAACAATGCTACACATGCCGCTACTGGACAGACGCCGTTCTTCCTCTGCTACGGACGCCACCCACTCACACCACAAAAACCGACAGCATCAGCTACAGTCCAACCCGCACATGATTTCATTACAACCATGCACCAGCTTTGGGATCGGACCCACAAGCGCCTACTCGACATTCAACAGCAACAAAAGCGCCAAGCCGATCGCCATCGCAACGATCACACCATCACGGTAGGAGACCAGGTGCTTCTTGACACCCGCAACCTGGACATCAGCCATCTCCCATCTAAACTTCGACTTCGCTTCTGCGGGCCTTTTCTCGTTGAAGCACAGGTCACTCCTGTTACCTTCCGCTTACGCCTGCCAGCTACCTGGAAGATTCACAACGCCTTCCACGTCCAACTTCTGAAGCCCTATCGGGACCCGAACACAATTTTCGTCGGATGCCAACCGCCGCCGCCACCACCCGTCCTCGTCCAGAATGAACCCGAGTACGAGGTCGAGTCCGTGCTCGCACACCGCCGTCGTCGGAATGGCACCGTGGAGCTTCTCATCCGTTGGAAGGGTTATGATCCTTCTGAGGACAGCTGGGTATCTGAGTCCGACATGGGTAACGCCCGTCGTCCTCTGCATGACTACCTTGTCAAGCAGGGTGTTACTTCTACCACCCAGCTTTGAGGGGGGGAAGTGTGAGAGTACGACCCCGTTACACCACTTGGCCTTTTCTTATTTCCTTCCCTTTTCATTTCTCGTTTTACCGCATCTTATTTGGTTTCCTATTCTTCCTTTTCCATTAACCTTTGGTTTATCCTACTATTATCATTATATCACCGACCAGGCTTGGGATGTATTGGTGTGCTCTATCTAGCGTAATCCTGCCGTAATCCCTTAAAGCCAATAGCCTCGCGTGGCTATACGCAGGGTGATTCTACCTTCTAGAAGGGTCTATTCCCTTAGGATAAGATAAACCTGGTTACCTGATGTACTCTGGAAGTATAAAAGCGCCTTGTACTGATCGATAGTGCAACTTTCCTCGACACATTCGATCCTGTGACAGTGACCCAGACGCCCTCGACATCCCGACCCCTCGCACCTACGCTGAGGCCATCTCGGGACCCTGGGCCTCTCAGTGGATAGCTGCCATGGAGCAGAAGATGGCATCTTGGAGATCCACCGGCACCTTTGTGGACGCAGTTCCCCCACCTTGGGTGAACGTAGTCGGTGGCCGGTGGCTCTTCAAGGTGAAGCGCCCTCCTGGAGAGCCGCTTATCTTCAAGGCGCGCTACGTCGCTTGAGGCTTCAGTCAGCATGAGGGGGTGGACTTCTTTCAGACCTTCGCCCCGACCTCAAAGATGACCACTCTTCGGGCGCTGCTATACGTAGCAGCACAGCGTGACTACGAGCTGCACTCCCTCGACTTCTCCACAACTTTCCTACAGGGCAGTCTACACGAGCAGGTCTACCTGCGCCGCCCCCAGGGCTTCTCCGGTACCTTCCCCCCTGACACCGAGTGGCTCCTCCGGCACCCTGTCTACGACTTGCGACAGGCCCCCCGTGAGTGGCACGACACGCTGCGTGCTACACTTGTTGACTTGCAGTTCTTCCCTTCGTCTGCAGACCCCTCGCTCTTTGTCCGTTCCGGCCAGACTGTGTTCTACATCCTTGTCTACGTAGACGGTCTAGTCTTTGCTAGTGCTGACAGAGACGCACTAGCCGCCGTGAAGGCCGAGCTGCTGAGGAGACGCACCTGCACTGACCTAGGAGAGCTGCGTCGCTATATTGGCTTGCAGATCTCCAGGGACAGAGCAGCGCGCACCATCACTCTCTCACAGTCACACCTGGTGCGCCAGGTCCTTCAGATGTTCGGCCTTCAGTTCTCTTCCGCACAGCCCACCCCTTTGTCAGTAGACCACAGACTCTCTGCCCCAATCCCAGAGGAGGCTGTAGAGCCTATTGGTCCCTACGCAGAGCTGGTGGGTTGCCTCATGTACCTAATGACTTACACTCGTCCAGATCTCGCATACCCTCTCAGCATCCTGGCTCGTTTTGTGGCCCCAGGCAGACACCGACCACAGCACTGGTCGGCAGCTAAGAGGGTTTTGCGTTATCTAGCAAGTACATCGAGCATGGGGCTAGTGCTAGGAGGACGGAGACCAGTGGTCCTTACCAGGCACACAGACGCTTCTTGGGCAGACGACGCCGAGACTCTCAGGTCCTCACAGGGCTACTCCTTTAGCCTTGGTGCAGGTGCCATCTTGTGGAGGTCCAACCGTTCCTCGTCTGTTGCCCAGTCTAGCTATGAGGCTGAGATCTACACCGGTGCCATGGCAGCACAGGAACTCCGCTGGCTGACCTTCTTTCTCACCGACTTGGGTGAGCGGCCTAGCTCTGCCCCGGTTTTGTACGCTGACAATAGGGCCATGATCCTCCTGTGTCAGGAGCCATGACTTGAGGGCAGAGCGAAGCACATCCAGCTGCGGTACTTCCTCCTGCGCTAGCTGCAGCAGCGTCGCCAGGCTCGTGTAGTACACATGGCCTCAGGTGCCAACACAGCTGATATCTTTATTAAGGCACTTGCGCCTAAAGATCATCAGCGGCACTGTGTACAGCTAGGTCTCGTTCCTGTAGCCTCTCACTTGCTAGGACCTTCATTGTGTACAAACCTTTATATATATTATCCTGACTGGCCTTGTGGCTTCTTCCCAGTGGTTGGACTAGTAGTGCCACCCTGGTCTTGCTCTTGTCTTGTCTGTACTTGTTTGATTGGTCATTAGACCCCTGCCCAGAGGCCAGACTAGTAGTGCCACCCATAGCTGTTTCTCTCTCATTGAGGTCTACCCCTATCCAGTCTAGGGGGTGTGTCAAACATATATTGTATGTTTCTATAGACTATATTGGGTTGTAGCTTAGGGAGTACAACCCATTAGGTTATATTCCCTTGTATGCCTTGTTCTATTCATTCTTTCACTTGAACAGTCCCATGATTGCCTAGTGTTACCCATTAAAAAAAAAAAATAAAAAAAAAAATCACACAGGGCTGGGACCGGTCGGGGTGCTGATTTTTCAGTGTTCGGGCTGAGTTGATGACTTTCCTATCAGGGCTACTCCAAGTTTCTTGGCTTATGTTGCCTAAGTACGAGATGTGACTAAGGGCAAATTCCTACGAAGTAGGATCAGAATCAGAAACACGAATTTCATTATTGATCTCCTTTCCTGTCTGTTACGCCAAGATCAGAAACGAGGGCAGCCGCCTCAGCGTCGCACGGGGACGTCCGATTGGCTGCTCCTACAAACACATTCGAGACAGGCCCCAACTCGCGCCAAGCAAATGAAAGCGCGCTGACGAGCGACGCGCAGTGAAACGAAAATCTAAAAAAAAACGAAAATCACATATGGCACGTAGCGGGCACAAAAACGAATTCTGTTTGTGCTTCTTCTGGCTTCGAAATCCCCTTGCTCGTGATTGGAGCGCGCACTTCCCAGTCTGGTTTGGCGTGGCGAGGATTTTACAACTGTACTGTAAACTTGCATGTTCAAGTTTGGGCAATCGAAGTGATATTTTTGTATTGAAAGGGGTGTACACGTAGGATCGTGTGAAACATCCAGGTCGCATGCGAAACTCACTTGCGATCGTTTTCTAGAATTGTTGATCTGCGCGTAGCAAAACGGCAGGATCAGGAACATTATTGATTCTGATCCTACTTCAGAGGAATTCGCCCTAAGCATGTGTCCTTGCACTTTCAAACGCACAATGCCCACTTCTAGAACATAAGCAAACCTCGCCTCTACTTTTTTTGCCTCTCTAGGTTTGACAGTAGCTTGTCACACTATTATAACTTTCTTTCTGGCCTTACTTTGGCCTCTCTATGTTTATTGCATCTCTCTAGCTCTAACAATCAAAGCTTAACGCATCTGCCACACTGCAAGGGGAGCCTAACTTGCTAGCTACTCATCTTCGTTGTCATCATCCCAACGATCCTCTGCATCGTCCCCCATGAGCTCCCCACCTTCCTCCTCCCATCTCCTCCCCTTCCTCTTCATCCTCTTTCTCCTTCCCCTTCTCGCTCTCCAATCGCTTCTTTGGCCTGGGTGCCGCTTCTTGTAACTCCGCCAGATGTCGACAACTTCCGCCTTGTGGGGCTCGTAGTCCAGCAGCGACATAGCCATCAGATCCAACAGGCGAGCATCCTTGATAGCCCCGCGCTGCCATCTCTTGATTACGTTCTGGCGTGAGAAGCCTTGTTTGCACTCCACCGTGCTCAGCGGCAGGACGGCCACCGCGATCCAGAGCTTCACCATGTTGGGGTAGGCGTCCTGCCAGTCCGGCGTCTTCAGCATTTCGGAAAGCCCAGCGTGAAAGCCTTTCTCGCACTTTGGGGCAGCAGCTCGGATGGGGCAAAAGTTGCGCAGCTCTTTGATGGCCTTGCGCTTGTCAATGCCTGACACACAGGGGAGAGCGAGGTAGGATATTAGAGGGCAAGGGTGGTGGTTCCTAGAGGCATTATTAGACCAAGATGCGACAAGGATAGTGTATTGGAGTGCGGTTATGGGGGGTGGATGGGGCATGGTATTGAGGGAAAGGGTGTAGATTCTTAGAGGCATTAGCACATCAGTGGGGGAATTTGACTTACTCGGCACTATCTCTCCGACTGCTGTGCCCATAACAGAGCCACAAGAGACATCAGGTGCTCGAGGCAGAGGGCATTGCGCTCCTGCCAGCCCAGCGGCCAGTCCTCCAAGATGAAAAGGCGGCAGCCAGACAGTGAGTCCAGATCGCCTGGCCGGTCAAGAAAATTGCCGACCATCGCCTCAGCCATTGCCGTGCAGAGATCCACGATGTCGTCGTAGCTGTCGATGGGATCATCATGAAACAGGTACGTGTGCGTTGAGGGGCGGCCGTCGGCGTCAACCCCTTGGACTGAACGGCGACGTAGTCAATCTGCAGCAAGGCAAGACAAGCGGGAGAGATTCATGAGTAGAGGGTGATCGTGTGTGTAGAATGTTTAATTTCGTTTTGGGTTAAGTCGAAAGGCGTATGTGTAGAAAGGCTCACCTGCCGCTACTGGAACGTCTTGTTCAAGATGTTCGGTTGCTCAAGCAGATCGGCAAGGAACAGAAGCAGAAACTGGAACATGTAGCTAGTGGCCATCTTGTACATCCTCATGTCACCAAGCTCATGCAGCATAAAATGATACCTGGCAAAACGGCCACCAACCTCAGGACGGCCTCACCGCGAGAGAGCCGGCGGACGTTGAAGATGCCTTGCAGCTCGAGACTCGTCTGGCAAAACGTTTCTTGGAGGTCCAAGAAGCACTGGTGCCACGGGCCCGACCGACCGAGAAACTCCGCCAACCACCGGGTGAAAGCATCCACCATTCCGAACTGCGGCAAAGAGTCTGCCGCATCCTTGGCCGCCAGCGCTTCCCTGCATACATCCCAAAAACTATGGGGTGAATTAGATACTGTGTAAATAGAACATTGACGAACAACATTAGGGGAATTTCATAGATCCCTCGACTTAAGTCATACCTGTGAGCAATACAGTGGCAGGAGACCAAATGACGAATGCGGGTGCGTAGCCTTGCCACAAGACCATTCCGAACACCTGTAATCACTGCAGCTCCATCTGTGTTGATGCCGGTAATGCGGTTGAGGTCGATGCCGATGGCTCCCAGGTACGACAGAAGCAAGGCGAGGAGAGAGGCTGCATCAGCTCGGTCGACGGTCAGGAGGGTGAGAAACTCTGTAACCACTACACCGTTCTTGACGAAGGTTGCGTAGACAATGAGGTGCTTCCCGCGGCACCGATCCGTGGACTCATCGCAGCTTAGACCGAGGTAGGGACGGGCTCGAATGTGGTCCATCTGTGTTGTCCCAAGCCATGTCGTGGTTGCCTGGGTGAATTCTCCAAAGCCGTACCTGCATGGCAATCCCAAGATGTATAAATTAGACGGCCCAAGGCAGTTAAGACATATTCAACAAGGTGCATAGAGCTGGTAATGGTAAAAAAGCATTAGCAAAATGCTTACGCGCTGTAGTAGCTGCCGTAGGCTTTCTTGGGAAAGCCATGCACTCCCCTCTTTGCCAGATACTTCACCAGCCGAACCCACGCCTCCATGGGCTCATTGCTCTGGCAGTTGAACAGCAGCGCGTCCAGCAGAGCCATGGCGCGCTCCTTCTCCACGTCCACAGCTGCATGATGGTGGTCAATGTGTGGTTGCCGCGTTGCCGCTTGAAGGAGATTGTTCTGCCGCTGCATCGCGAGCTTGTGCTTGTTGGTGGCGGCATGGCGTTTGAATGCTTGCGATTGGACGTCAGTCGCACCCTTCCCCTTGCGGCCGCATTTCCCATTGTCCCCTGCATGTTCTGAGCAGACGCTGCACTTGAACGCAGGGAATCCACCACGGGTCTTAGTCAGGATTAGCCAAGGATAGCGCTCCTACCACAGTGTTTTGTACTTATCGAGAGCATCAGAGTACAAAACTTCAATAAGATTCAGAGTTGGTGATGAGGGAGCAGCGGTGGACTCTGTCCCAGCAGAGTTTGTGGGGGGCTGGGGAGGTGATGTAGAGACGAACGGCAGTGTCTCCTGTCGGTAGTGAGCCGCTCTCACCGTGGTGCCCGCGCTAGACTCGGGCCGGTCCGCCGGCGTCGAAGCCGGCTGCGCTCGACACGCCTCGATGCAGCGGCGCTGGACTCGGGCCGGTCCATAGGGGTCGGCCCCGATGGCGTGCACCGCTCGGCACGCCTCTACGCAGCGACGCTTGACTCAGGTACGATGCATCCGGGAGGCTGCACAGGAGCGCTGCTCCTTGAACGCCACGGTGGTAGTCCAGTCTTTGGCGAGCCTTCTGACGCCGTGACTGAAGGATCCTCCGCACGGACCGACACAGGATCAGGGAGCGGTTGGGTCTCCCGTTGCGCGGAAGCAATGGGAGACGGGGCAGGATTGATCACCTTGGTAGGTGCTATGGTACTCTGGGAGACCTCCTGACCTAGCGAGGGAGGACAAGACTCGGGCAGTGGGGCAGAGCTAGACGTCACTGCAGGTTGTACTGGGAGCGACTTAGCAGAAGGTGTGACTGACGCAAGCAGTTAGTGCAACGCGGAGTGCGGCTCTGGTGGTTCATCGCCAGCCATAGCTCCGTCATTGGGACAGTTCCCCCCAGTGGCAGCCATGGCGAGAGCTGGCTGGGCAGGGTGTGAGTGAAACGGCAGCCGTAGCTGCCGAGGTGTAGGAGAAGCTGCTAGTGTGCTTCATGATTGGGGATAGGCAGAGATTCGACAATCCCCTGGTTATGCTAGCTGCAGACCAGGGGACTGTACTCGATGGTGGGGCGACGCTTTGGTACACGACTGAGAAGGTCCCCTGGTTCGGGGCGCGTGATACTTTCAACGCCAGATTCACTGCGTGCGTCGTAGCGCGAGGCCAGCGCATATGCCTGTATCTCGTGCTGCCTGTTTCTCAGAGGCCTTGACGCAATGATTTCGTCAAGTGCCAATGGGAGACACTTCCTGCGGAATGCTGTCGACAGCGCGACAGCATCCGGCAAGATTCGCATCGCGCCCTGGCACTGCTACAAAATTCATGCCGTGACTGACAGGGGGGGGTGGGCGGAGGAGGGGGTGAGATTCACAGCGCCGACACCTAGAAATTTCCGTAATCACAGTTCTTTTTTTCAGTGTCGATACGCGATTATGGGCTGTGGCCTCAGTGTCGGCTATCTAAAACACTCTGAAAATTCAGACTCTTACACAGAAAAAATACTTTTCCAACAGGGTGGTAGGCCCTACAAAAACTCTCATCAGGGTGTGTACATGAAAGGAAGGACTCTGAAAAAAAGCGTAATCAGGAAAAAAATCCTGATATCGTGGGGCCTGGACAGGCTGCAAGTGCACGCTAGAGAATGTTGCTGCTTTGGACCAATGCCAAGCTTGTTGTGAGTGACACATGGTGGCATGCTGTGGCATGATTATCCAAATTATAATGGTGGCATGCTGTTGCTAGAGGGGAATATTGCTGCTGCTCTGGGTGCAAATGCTCTGGGTACAAATATAATGCTGTTGCGAACTGCGTCACACCTGAACTACGTACATGGTGGCATGCTCTGGCATGATCTAATACACTTCTGAGGCCAGATTGGGTACTGCGAACAGCACGAGTAGATCACAAGTCCATGGGTGCACCTTGGTTCTTGTGCGTGAGCCAGAGAGGCACTGTACTGTACTGGGTTGTACACAGTAGTTCACGCCGTCTACAAGGACAGAAAGGCTACACTTTTTTAGTCAATGCACAAGCCCGCCCTCACTGCCGCGTGTTGCTCTCACAAAGCACCCTCGCTTCACCGTCTCTTGTACCTGCCAGAGGAAAAACCAAGGGCAAATGGGGCCAAGATAGAGATCCGCACGTGCATGAGGGAAGGTTCTAGAGAAATGGGAGCAGGCAGAACAAGTTGAGTCGCAACTTGAAGTTGCAAGGGGGGCGCAGAAAGCAACGGGAGAGACACAGTGAGCAATGGGGCACACAGCAACAAGGGTCCTAGCAGCAGCAATGACAGACTCACCGTTTCTTGCTCTTGAATGAGCCGCCAGCCTTCCCCCTCCCCTTCGCTTCCCCCCCTGCCCCTCCCCCTGCCCCTCCCCCTCCCTTCCCCTTCGCCACATCTGCCTGAAACAAATCCTTCATCTCTCGGGATCGGGACGGGGTGTGCTGCTTCGGTTTCTTCGCAGCTGCCCGCCCGCCCGCCTTGGGCAGGCTGACAATCTTTCCAGCTGCCCGGAGCCGCTCGGCCGACTTGATCGCCTTGGCTTTGCGATAGGCGAGATCGGCTATCGACTTTTTAGGCTTGGCGTTACGAGATCCGCTTGCGGAAGGGGATGAGGGTTCGTCCAGCCCAAACTCTTGAGCTTCCGCCTCCTCCTCTTGCGCTGCTCGCTCTGCCTCTAGCTTGCGGCGCTTCTTTCTAGGAAGGCTCTTCTGCAAGGGGGGGTGGAGGGAACAGGGAATTGGGGATGGCACGGGGTGAAGGAGAGGAGAGTGAGAGTGGAGGGGGATGAGGGTTCGTCCAGCCCAAACTCCTAGGCTTCCTCCTCCTCTTCTTGTGCCTGCCGCTCTGCCTCTAGCTTGCGGCGTTTCTTCCTTGGAAGGCGCTTCTGCCGGAAAACGGGAGAGGGAGGGGGGAGAGAAGAGGGGGAGAGTGGGGGTGGGGGAGGGAGGGGGACAGGGCAGAAGGGAAGGAACGACAGGTGGAGGGTGTTGTGAGGCGCAGCACAGAAGAGAAGAGATAGCACGGATAACACTGGTGACACTGATAAGTACGAAAAGGAGCGCTTTCCAAGATGACTTTTGAGTTGACTCAAAAGATAACAGAGATAACACTGGTGACACCAATAAGTGCGAAAAGGAGCGCTTTCCAAAATCCAAGCAACTAAAGCAGGGACAGGCTAGTTCCCAATCCACTCAGTTGTGGGCCAGCTTTTACTCCCAGCTCTCACCTCCCTCTGCTCCTTCATCTTCTCCTTCCAAGGGGACTTTTGATTTGACTTAGAAGCGAATCATGGACCAACTTATACTTGCAACTCTCACCTCCCTCTGCTCCTTCATCTTCTCCTTCCTCCTCTTCTCCTGAACCTCTTCCAGCGATAGCACCCTCCCTTACCTTGGGGCTTGTTCCCACCCCACACACTCAACCATGGGCAAAGCTCTTCGTTCCAACGCTCACTCACACACGCTCCTGTCCACTCACCTCCCTCTGCTTCTTCATCTTCTCCTTCCTCCTCTTCTCCTGAACCTCCTCCATTGACATCACCTTCCCTCCTCCCTTCCCTCCCTTCTTCCCACTGCCTCCCTCCCCCTCCTCTGTCTCGGCGTCTGCTGCAGCCTTAGCCGCCTCAGCCACGGCCTCCTTCTCCCGCTTGCTCTGAAACCACGTGCGCTTGGGCTTGGCGAATATCTCATCCCTGTGAGTCAGCATGTTCTCAGCCTGGCGTGCGTGTGTGCGGGGGGAGGTAGCAAGACATATTGCGAAGCGGCATAAGAGATTAGGCTTTGGGTTGTGCAACAAGTCCCACTTCCGCCCTCCTCCCCTCCTCCTCCTCTGTCTCGGGGTCTGCAGCAGCCTTAGCTGCCTCAGCCACGGGCTCCTTCTCCCGCTTGCTCTGAAACCACGTGCGCTTGGGTTTGGCGGATATCTCGTCCCTGTGAGTCAAAATGTTCTCAGCCTGACGTGGGGGGGGGAGGAGGGGATTTTTGAGTCGACTAAAAAATCGACTCATTACACACAGATATCTCGTCCCTGTGAGTCAAAATGTTCTCAGCCTGACGTGCGTGTGTGGGGGGGGAGGAGGGGGGGCGGGGGCGATTTTTTAGGCGCCTCAAAAATTGACGTGGGGGGGGGAGGAGGGGGGGCGGGGGGGAAGGGAGCGGAGAGGTGAGAAGGAACGAGGTTGGAAGTTGGAACCACGTGCGCTTGCGCTTAGAAAAAAAATCTTGTCGCAGTCAGTCAGCATGTTCTCAGCCTGGGGTGGGGGGGGGGAAAGCATGAGAAGTAAAGATGTGGAGTAAAAGACCTTTCCTTTCAACCCCACTTTCCCCACTTTTTGAAAGAGACACGAAGACACAGACCCACCCACCTTCACTGCTTCCATCTCTGCTTTCCGCAGCACCCGCTCCTCCCGCTCCTGCTTCATCACTGCAGCCACGTCCCTCTCCATGCCCTCGATGCGCTGTTGCCATCGCTCCACCGCCGCCTGCGCTATCTGCCGCTGCTTCAGCTTCCTGCCCGCCCTTCGGGTCTGTGGTAGAAAAGCGTGGGAGCAGGATGCAGGTGGAGAAACAGGGTTACTCCAACACTGCAGCTGCATCCCTCCCCATACCCTCGATTCGCTGCTGCCATCGCTCCACCGCCGCCTGAGCAATCTGCCGCTGCTTCAGCTTCCTGCCCGCCCTTGGGGTCTGTGAGAAGTAAGAATGTGTGTGAGTGAGAACGAGGAAGGGGAAAAAAGACTAGGCATATACCGCACTACTCTCTTCTCCCTCTCTTTAACCCTCCTCTCTCCCCCCTTCCCCCCTCTCCTCCCCTCTCTCTACCCCCCAACATCCATCACCATTGCTTTGAGCAGCTTCCTGTCTTTCTCCCCAACAAACGTCACTGCCAATCCAATCTTCCCTGCTCCATTCCTCCCCTCTTCACGCCGCCAATCCTACTGTACCTTCCCCCCTCCTACCCGCCTCCCTCTCAGCCCTCTCCCTCCCTCTCCCTCCCTCTTCCGCCCTCTCTCCCTCACCATTGCTTTCAGCAGCTTCCTGTCGTTCTCCCCCACAAACGTCACTGCCGACCCGAGCTTCCCTGCTCGTGCCATCCTGTCCCCCCTCGTTCCACCTCGCTGCACCAGTCCCAACCCCCTCTTTATACCTCACCCTTCTCACCCCTATCCCCCCATTTCCCTCTCTCTCTATCCCCCCATTTCCCTCTCTCTCTATCTCACCATTGCTTTCAGCAGCTTCCTGTCTTTCTCCCCAACAAACGTCACTGCTGATCCTAGCTTCCCTGCTCGGGCCGTCCGCCCCACACGGTGGACGTAGCTGGAGAGGGAAAGAGGCGGGGGATGGGAGAGGGGAGAGGGGAGAGAGAGGGGAAGAGAAAAGAGGAAAGTTGCACGACCGAAAGAAGGGCGGGGTTTAGACAAGGGAGGTCTAGAGCAATCTCAGCCGCTAAGCTTTGACGGGGGAGTGGGGAGTGGAGGGTAAGGACAACGAAAGAGTGTAAGGAAGTGGACAGCAGCAGAACAGAACGGAAGTTGAGGGAAGGACAGCTAGCTCACTTGGCTTGGTGAGTTCTTGTGGCGGCGTGTGGTTGGCAGTTGATGATGACTGTGTGCGTGAAATTGTTGCGAGATGACGTTTGAGTTGACTCACAAAACATTTTGGAAGTCGAGGGAAAGACAGCTAGCTCACTTGGTGATTTCCCGTGGCGTGTGGTAGTTGATGACTGTTTGCACGCCAGATATGTCGAGACCCTGAATGTGGAGTACAAGGGAGCAACGAGGGACATGGGGAGGACAACATAAAGGAAATGTTTAGAAGGACACAGGACGCAGGATGGGACAATTTTTGAGGCGCCTCAAAGAAGGACGCAGGATGGGACAATTTTTGAATTCCTTGGACAAAGGACACAGGATGGGACAAGGCATTGAAGGAAAAAAGAAAGGAAGGGGACGGCTTGGAGGCAAAGGAGTATCCTGAACGTTCCAATGTATCGCAGACGGTAAGGCGTAAGGAACGGCTGAAAGTATATATGGCGCCCACTCACCCTTGCAGCCACGTCAGTGGCAATCAAGAAGTCCACGTCGTGTGTGCGGAACTTTTCCAATGCCTGCCAGCCACGTGCACACACACATGCAGAACAAGACAACAGGAGCAAGTCTTGCACCCATTGCAATCAGGCACCAGCACCAAATACACTCACATCCTCTACAAACACATCCCCTTCTCCTTTCATGCACATCCACTCCAGTCACATCCCCTTCTGCATCCACTCACATCCATTACAATCAACACCCCCCCCCACTCCCTCCCCCTCCTTGATTCCACTCACATCCACAGTCTCATGGCCTGGAAGAGGTTCCCGTATAACTCTGCCGCCCGCCAGCTAAGCAAGTCTCCCTTGCACCCATTGCAATCAGGAACTACTAGCACCGAATGCACTCACACCCCCCTCTTTGATTCCACTCACATCCAGTCTCATAGCCTGGGTAAGGTTCCCGTGTAGCTCTGCTGCCCGCCAGCCAAGCAGGCCGAATAAGATCTTCAGCCGATGCGCCTCGATCTTGCGACCGCTGCACACAGACAAAAAACATAGCCGCAAACAGGGAGCCACGTCAGCACATGCTGCGACGTCAGCAAATGTTACACATGCCACATCCAGAAAGAATTATCCCCTCTCACTCACCATCTTTTGACGACTTTTGAGTCGACTCAAATTCCCTCACACAACCTTTGCCCAACAAAACCACTCACCTGAATACTATCACACCACCACCCCCTTTTACGATGCTCCTCTTGTTCCCTTCCCTTCCCCCACTTCCCCTCCCCCCCTCCCCTCCCTCCGAGCCTCCTTCCGAGCCTCCTTCCGAGCCTGCACTGGCAGCCTGGCCGAGCCTGGAGCATACAGCCAGCAGCATGGCCTCCCTGTCCGCCTCTTGAGACGATCGCACCCGCACCACCCTGAAGAGTCGAGGCGCGGGGGAGGGGGGGAGAGAAGGGAGAAGCGGGGAGGCTAATATGAGGGAGGATAATGAGGGGAGGGGATAGCAAGTTGGGGAGTGAGGCAGCATGGGGTTTGGAGCACATGGGGCAGACAGCAAGCAGCATGGGGCTGAAAGCCAAACAGCCCGGTTAAGAAACAGGCAGGCTTAGAGACAGGCATGTTCAGAGACAGGCCAACTAGCTCCAGCCCTCCCTCCCCCTCTCCGCCCCCCGCCCACCTTCAAAAGCAACTCACTCTTCCTCCAGGGTGCGCAGTCGCTGCATGGAGGCATCGGCTGACAGCCGAACCGGCAGGTTGAGAGAGAGGCTTGCCAGCTGTCCCTCACTCACTCCCCCCCACCCAACCCCCCCCCTGCACTCACTCTCCCGTTTCCCTCCCCCTCTCTCCCACCCACTCCCCAACTCACTCTTCCTCCAGGGTGCGCGGTCGCCGCATGGAGGCATCAGGCGACAGCCAGACAGACTCGCCAGCTGCTTCCCCTCACTCACTCCCATCCCCACCCCCTCTGCACTCAATCTCCCGCTTCCCCAACTCACTCTTCCTCCAGGGTGCCCAGTCGCCGCATGGAGGCATCAGGCGACAGCCGGACTGGGAGGTTGAGAGAAAGACTCGCCAGCTGCTGCACCTTGCCCCACCCACTCTTTCTCCCGGCTCCCCCCCTTCCCCCCCCCCCCCCCCCCCTTCTCACCCACTCTTCCTCCAGGGTGCGCGGTCGCTGCATGTAAGCATCGGCTGACAGCCGGACCGGCAGGTTGAGTGACAGACTCGCCAGCTGTCCCTCAATCACTCCCCCTACCCTCCCCTTGGACTCACTCTCCCGCTTCCCTCTCCTTCTTCCCCCCCCTCCACTCTCCAACTCACTCTTCCTCCAGGGTGCGCGGTCGCTGCATGGAGGCATCGGCCGACAGCCGAACCGGCAGGTTAAGAGACAGGCTCGCCAACTGCTGCACCTCGGTGCTCATGGTGGCTGAGAAGAGCAGGGTTTGGCGACGCTTGGGGCACACACGGACCTGATGGGGGTTCAAGTGGTGGGGAGGGGAGGGAAGGGAGGAGGGCACTGAGTGACAGGCTCGCCAGCTGCTGCACCTCGGTGCTCCTAGTGGCTGAGAAGAGGATTTGACAACGCTTGGGGCACACACGGACGGACCTGATGGGGGTTCAAGTGGTGGGGAGGGGAGGGAAGGGAGGAGAGCTTTGTGAGATAGACTCGCCAGAGGCTGCACCTCGGTGCTCGTAGTGGCCGGAAAGAGTAGTGCCTGGCAGCGCTTGGAGCACACGCCGAACACTTACTGTTTCAACACTTACCTTGTCAACACATACATCTCGGGCAATCAAGCAACTCCTATCTCCATCACCTCCTCCTGGAACCCCAGCTGCAGCAGCCTGTCAGCCTGGTCCACAACACAGCATCAAATCTCCTACCAGCTGCTGATTCAGGCAGCCCGTGCTGTTTCAGGCAGCGCTTACTATTTCCACGGCTTCCTCCCTGGAACCCCAGCCTCGCCCACGACCAGATTAGCAAGGTCGTTCGTTTAAACCACCCTTCAGCTTTCCATTTCAGGCAGCACTTACTATTTCCATCACTTCTTCCAGGAAACCCAGCTGCAGCAGCCGGCCCACCTCGCTCAGCACCAGGATGGCAAAGCAAGGCCTCTTGTATAGCTCTTGCCCAGTTCAAGCAACTTGCTTAATCAGGTACCACTCACCACATCACCAAGCACTTACTATCTCCATCACATCCTCCTGAAACCCCAGCTGCAGCAGCCGGTCCGCCTCGGCCAGCACCAACAAGAGCGTTCAGGTAGCTCTCACCAAGTCAGGTAACTCGCACATGTAACCAGCACTAACAATTTAAGGACGCACTTTCTACATTAAGCAACACTTACTATCTCCATCACTTCTTCCTGGAACCCCAGCTGCAGCAGCCTGTCAGCCTCGTCCAGCACCAGGATGGCAAGGTCGTTCAGGTCCACGCTCTGGCTGTTCTGGAGGTGGTCAACGAGTCTAAGTGGTGGGAAGAAAGGGAATGGAAGGACCAAAGAGGCAAGGTCGTTCAGGTCCACGCTCTGGCTGTTCTGCAGATGGTCAACGAGTCTGAGAAGACAGGAGCGACCGGGGGGAGCGAGGGGGGAGGGACGGGCACAGACGGTCACTGAGAAGCCCTGTCCAACACCAAAGAGACAAGATCGTTCAAGTCGACGCTCCGGCTGTTCTGCAGGAGATCCCTTAGGCATAAGCGTTAAGCTCTTTTCCTCTTCGCTGCTGTTCATCCTAACGCTTTTGGCTCCGGCTGTTCTGCAGGAGTCTATTTTTTAGGCGCCTCAAAAATAGACTCTTCGCTGCTGCTCATCCTGCTGCTCATCCTGCTGCTCCATCTCAGTGACATCTCCTGGTTTTTAATGAACAGCCCTCCGACCACCCCTTCTCCTCATCCCCCTCCCACCCCCCCCCTCCCCCCCTATTTTCCTCCTCACCCACCCCCCTACTCCCCCTCACCTGCCCGGAGTGGCAACAACGATGTCAGGCCTTGAGCGCAGCGCCACCTCCTGGTTCTTGATCGACAGTCCGCCGACCACGAGGCCGCAGCGGATGTCAGTGAACTGGGCTAGCTTCTCCACCATGCTGTGGACCCTGTTTTGGGAAGGAGGGGAAGAAGGGAAGGAGGGGAAGAAGGGGAGGAGAAGGGGGGCGGGAGCGAGGAGAAGGTGCAGCTGATGTCGTGAATTGAGGTAGCTTCTCCATCATGCTGTTTATTCTGGGCGACTTTTGAGTCGTCTCAAAAGTCATCATGCTGTGTATTCTGGGCGACTTTGATCACTCCATCATGCTGTGTACCCTGGTCGACTAGTCATCATGCTGTGTATTCTGTGAGAGTAGGGGACAGAGTAGGGAGAGTAGCTTCTCCATCATGCTGTGTACCCTGTGAGAGTAGGGGACAGGGAGACGGCGAGGGGAGGGGGGAGGGGGGGAGGTGACTTTTGAGTCGACTCAAAAGTCTTCTCCATCATGCTGTGCACCCTGTGAGAGTAGGGGACAGGGAGACGGCGAGGGAAGGGGGGAGGGGGGGAGAAAGGGCTGGGTCAGGGCAACGAGCCCACACCGAGGGGATGCTCGGTGAACTGAGAGATAGTTTTTTCACTGTCATGCTGTGCACCCCCAGCTCACAAGAAGTCTATTTTTTAGTCGACTCAAAAACCCAGCTCACAAGAACTCTATTTTTGAGGCGCCTCAAAAATAGACTCCTCACGCTTTTGAGGCGCCTCAAAAATAGACTCCTCACTCATGCTGTGCACCCTGTCACAAGAGACGATTTTTGAGGCGCCAAAAAAAAATCTTTTTTTTTTAAGGCCCCTAAAAAAAATCAAAAAAAATCCATCATGCTCTGTACCCTGTCACAAGAAGTCTAGTTTTGAGGCGCCTCAAAACTTTTTTCCATCATCCTGTGTACCCTGTCACAAGAGAGCAAGGCTCTGTCTGCACGCCCAGCTCCCTGTTGGGGGTGAGCATGAGTAGTCGAGTGGCCGCCACTCACTTGGGGCGAAAGGGAAGTGCATGTGTCTAAACCCAATCTCAAACCCCCCTCCCCTACCCCGACCCTGAGTATCACTCACTGCACGGCCAGCTCTCTTGTGGGGGTGAGCACGAGAACTCGGGTGGCCGCCACCCGCTTGGGGCGAAAGAGAAGGCGCTCCAAGATGGGCAGCGAGAAGGCTGCCGTCTGAGAGAAGCGGGAGGGCAACGCAGGGAAGTGCAAGGGGGAATGCAGCACTGGTTGGCAAAGGAGTGGCCGCCACCCGCTTGGGGCGAAAGAGAAGGCGCTCCACAATGGGCAGCGAGAAGGCTGCCGTCTGAGGGGGGGAGAGAGAGAGAAAGGGATGGGAATGGGGGGGCGAGAAACGAAAGGATATAGCACAAGGAAAGCAAAGGCGTTCCAAAATAGGCAGAGAGAAGGCTGTGATCTGAGCGTGGGGAGGGGGGATAGCAGGCAGGGAGAACACTGATGGGAGGTGAGGCAGGGAAAGTAAGGAGGAGAGAAGACGCAGGGAAAGTAAAGAGGAGAGAAGACGCAGGGAAAGTAAGGAGGAGAGAAGACGCAGGGAAAGTAAAGAGGAGAGAAGACGCAGGGAAAGTAAGGAGGAGAGAAGACGCAGGGAGGAATGGTGCAAGAGGAGGCATACATGCAGGGAGCTATGTAGGAGGAGGCATACATGCAGGGAGCTATGTAGGAGGAGGCATACATGCAGGGAGCTATGTAGGAGGAGGCATACATGCAGGGAGCTATGAAGGAGGAGGCAAACATGCAGGGAGCTATGTAGGAGGAGGCATACATGCAGGGAGCTATGTAGGAGGAGGCATACATGCCTGAATGGAGGAGGGCTTGTCATACCAACCAGACAGTGGGCATGGATGGGTGTGGGCTTGTCATAACCCAGTGCAGCACGTGCGTGTGGTGGCGCACATTGCAATGTGAACACCTAAACTCAACCCAACCCATCACTGGCTGTCTGCCGCAAACAGACAGCCAGTGATGGCGCTGCCGCAGATGTCCCTCCCTGCCATCGCCAAGGGAATGCACGCGGCCTGGATGGGCGTGGGCTTGTCGTACCCCAAGGCTAAGTTGGAATATACGCGTATTGCGTTTTATACGAAAGCTTTTATACGAGAGCGTATAAACGCAATATGCTTAGGAGGAGGGTTTAGTACTGGTTGCCTCAGCAGATGGGGGAGAGGGCGATGCTGTAGTTCTGGAAGTCATGGTGGCGCGCAAGCTACGGTAGAAAGGGAACTGCGAGAATGAGTATCGAATGTTGAAATGGCAGTAATTTATGCTAGGAGAGCTGACTCTGTTTGAGGTCAACTCGTCTCAAGGAGGAGTTGGGAGGGATTGGGAAGTGACGAGGTGGAGAGGGGTGGACAGAGGTTCGAAGGGGGGGTTGGTGGGGTTAGGGTTCGAAATTTGAACTCGAAGTTGAGTCCGCGCGATGTGCGAAGGCGAGAATATTTTTCGCCGAGTCGCAAAATGTCGTAATTTTTTGGGTTTTTTTTTCCGGTCAGCCCGTGCGTATTTCGGCGTATCTAGACCAAAAACGCAGCGTACGTATTTTCTATGCGTTTAAACGCAATACGGAATAAAAAATGAGCGTTTTTTCCAACTTAGCCCCAAGGCAGCGCACGCCCTCAGCAGCGGCCGCGACAGCTGCAGCTCTGAGAACGACGCCACTGAGACCAACCAGCTCAACGCACCTTGCCAGAGCCAGTGATGGCACTGCCGCAGATGTCCCTCCCTGCCATCGCCAAGGGAACGCACGCGGCCTGGATGGGCGTGGGCTTGTCGTACCCCAAGGCAGCGCACGCCCTCAGCAGCGGCCGCGACAGCTGCAGCTCTGAGAACGACGCCGCTGAGAACCGCGCCCCTGCCTCCTCCGCACCCTCGAAATACACCCCTCCGCCTGCCCCTTTCCCCCCTTCCTCCCCACCTGCTCCTGCCTCTTTTCTGGTGCTGCTCTTGTCGCTCCTGCTCCTCTCATCCTTGCTCTTGCCTTTGGTGTCGTTCGTCTTGGCAAGGACTTCCTTGTCACGTTTCTGAAGGACAAGAGCGGCAAGGATGAGGGCGAGGAAACTGTATTTGAGGCGCCTTAAAAACAGACACCCGCAGCAGCACTGCTCTTGTCGCTTCTGCTGCTCCTCTCATCCTTGCTCGTGCCTTTGGTGTGGTTCGTCTGGGCAGGGACGTCCTTGATGCGCTTCTGAAGGACACGAGCGGAAAGGAAGGGGGAGAGGGAAGGGAAAGAGGAACAAAGAGGGTGGGGAAACAGCTGTTGAGGCGCCTAAAAAACAGACATCCCCAGTTGGTGCTTGCCTTTGGTGTCGTTTGTCTTGGCAAGGATGTCCTTGATGCGCATCTGAAGGACACGAGCGGCAAGGAAGGGACACGAGAGCGTGGGGAAAGGGAGACGAGAGGAGGAGGGTGAGGGAAGGAAAAGGGGAGGAGGAGGGTGGGGGAAGGAAAAGGGGAGGAGGAGGGTGGGGGGGGGGGGAGGAGGGTGGGGGAAGGAAAAGGGGAGGAGGAGGGTGGGGGAAGGAAAAGGGGAGGAGGAGGGTGGGGGAAGGAAAAGGGGAGGAGGAGGGTGGGGGAAGGAAAAGGGGAGGAGGAGGGTGGGGGAAGGAAAAGGGGAGGAGGAGGGTGGGGGAGGAAAAGGGGAGGAGGAGGGTGGGGGATATATATGAAAAAGGAAAGCGAAGGATGAAGAAAATACCCCTGTTTCATATAACCCTGTTTCATATAACCCTGTTTCATATAACCCTGTTTCATATAACCCTGTATTGAGGAGTCTATTTTAGAGGCGCCTCAAAAATAGACTCCCCTGTTTCGGAATGAACCTGAAACACGGATCCACCTCAGGTGCTCTCAGGGTGCATGGCTTGGGAAGAACGTCAAGCTCCGATTGTGGACCTGTGGTTAGTGACACCGACACCAGTAAATGCAGTTACCCCCCTTTGCTGTCTCTTCTAATCTAATGAACCCTGGAACCGCCAAATTCGTGTGGAAAGAAAAAAACGGCAGTTATAAACCCTGGCGCCCTGCGTCATGCGTCGTAAACCTTAAACCCTCCCTCCTTCCATGCAGGGATTTGGCTTTTAACACTGTTAGTTGTTTTTTTGCGGTTTTAGGCGCGATACAAGGGCGTGATCCCTGCAAAAGCCCACCGAGAAACTTGGAAGTAGATGCTGACCTCTACTGACGATCTATTGCAGAGTTGGTGGGTTTTAAACCCCGCACCCCCCCTCCTCCCCTAAAAAAATATCAAACTCCTGACAGTTTATCGTCATTGACTACCCCGGCCCCAAAGCCATCCCCACGCACCTTCGCCTACAGAGGAGTATTTTTTTAGAATTCTAAAGAAATAACAAACTACTGACAGTTCATCGTCGTTGCCTACCCTGGCCCCGAAGCCACCACGCACCTCCGCTTTTGTATGCCTGAGGCTTGCCTCTTCGTCCTCCTCCTCGCTCCCACCCTCATCATCTTCGTCGTCCTCCTCCTCCTCCTCTTCCTCTTCCTCCTCTTCCTCCTCCTCTTCTAACTCCTCCTCCTCCTCCTCCTCAACTTCCTCCTCACCATCAATCTCCTCCTCATCCTCCTCCTCTTCCTCCTCTTCTTCCTCCTCCTCTTCTTCCTCCTCCTCTTCCTCCTCCTCCTCCTCTTCTTCCTCCTCCTCCTCTTCCTCCTCCTCCTCCTCTTCTTCCTCCTCCTCCTCTTCCTCCTCATCTTCCTCTTCCTCCACTTTTCGCCCTCTTTTCGTCCTTCCCACTCCTTTCCGCCCCTTCCCCTCATCCGCAAAACCCATCGCTCTCCGCCGTCGGATCATCTCAATCTTGGTGTCAATCGACGTCGTATGTCGCTCCTTAAACTCCTCCTCCAGAGTCTTCCCCGCGCCTTTGAAGTCCCACGCCGCCACCACCCCTCCATCCTCGTTATCGTCATCCGCGTCAAAACGAAACAGCGGATCCATTCGCCCCATCGCTTTCTACGCAGAAAAACGAGTAGAGTGAACGCTGCAGATTCAGTCAAACGATAAGACGAATAGCTTGACCAAGCATTATCCGACAAAGCATCGACGAATGGCTACGTTTCAAAGTTAATTCACTCGAAAGCTCGGAATGGCGTTTGCGTGCACACTCTTATCCACTTCGGCCTTTCAACTGCCCGCCCCAGAAAAACGAACGCACGGCACTAGCGAGCAACGAGCCTGCGAGAATTCTGCCACAGAATACTATCTACGGAACGCCATATCTTTCTACCGAAGCTTGGATCAGGAGAAAAGGAGCTGGGCGAACGCCAAGAGTTTCTGGCGGAACTTTCAAGGGTTTCCTCCCTGAGTTCGATCTCCGATATGATTATGAATCCTTGAGAAGCTATAATAATCAACAAGAAGCATACTAACGCAAAAAACAATCAGGGTAAAGTAAGTGTCATGAAGTCACCAATCCTAACCACTGGGTCTGGAGAGATCTCATTAGGAGAGTTAGGATATATATATGCACCTTCCGCAGGGAAAGCCTCCCTAGTACCCTCCCTAGAGAGGAGGTTAGACAGGACTATCCCAGTGCCACTACAGCATGATGCGTCATATAACTGATTCAAGATAACACAGTCATATGCAACCCCTAACCCCTAAAAAACATTCATGCAAATGCCTTGCAAACCCCACTTCCTCCTGCCCAATATGGCTGGAAGATTCCTACGTTACACACCGACCTTGGTCGAATCTCGGTCTGCCCGAAGTATTCATCGCTGTTGCCCTCGACCATAATCTAAGTCCCACCACCACCAATGCCGAAAAACATTCAACCAACCAAGCCAAGAGTTCTATGCAAACCCCTCTTGTAGTCCAAAAAACATGAGACTGCAAGACTCATGTGACACGTTCCGAGGCACAGCACAACACCCAAAGTTGGTTGGGAGTCCCACCAAGATTCCCTTGTCACGGCACCTAACAACCAAACAAAACGCACCCACCACCATCCCTAAGTCACTCGGGCGACGGACGGCTCATGAAATCGATGTCTTCGCCAGCTCAGCTTCCAGCTCCTCCAGCTCCTCGGGTGCCAGCTCATCGTCGTCCTCAGCCAATAGCATCTCATCTTCCTCTGTGAGAGCAAGCCCCGAGGTACCAGCCTCGCCCCCCCCTCCTGCTGCTGCTGCTGCTGCACCACTAGAGCTTGTCCCTCCACCATCACCATCAGCAGCCGCAGCATTGCTGGATTCGCCGGTAGTGGTAATAGGGGGAGCTGCAGCCCCTTCCTCCTCCTCCACTCTCTCGTACGCGTCGCATGCAGCGTCGTCGTCCACAAAGAGAGACGCATCGGACAGGAAGAGCTCGCGACCACTGCAGATGGGGGGACAAGGGGGGGGGAGGGGAGGAGGGGGAGGGGGAGGGGGAGTGGGGGGAGGGAGGGGGAGGGGGTGAGGGGGGAGGGGGAGGGTGTCATGAGAAGATGCTCACTGTAGGTCATCCCTGATTCCTTGTATCTCACCCATAGCTTACTGAAACTCACCGCATAGTTCACTGTAGCTCACCTCATTCTGTCCTCCTTGGCGCGTGCAGCCTTCTTAGCCGCCAGCTCAGCACAATACACAAAGTACCACACCCCAATCACACAGTACCACACCCCAATCACAGAGTAGCACACCCAATCACACAGTACCACACCCCAATACACCCAGTAGCACACCCCGTGATGAATAAACCAAGGGGCTCACCACATTCTGTCCTCCTTGGCACGTGCCGCCTTCTTAGCCGCAAGCTCAGCCCATGTTACCCTGTGCCTCACCCATGTTACCTTGTGCCTCACCCATGTTACCTTGTGCCTCACCCATGTTACCTTGTGCCTCATCCATGTTACCTTGTGCCTCATCCATGTTACCCTGTGCCTCACCCCCATGTTACCCTGTGCCTCACCCCCATGTTACCCTGTGCCTCACCCCCATAGATCACTGTAGCTCACCTCATTCTGTCCTCCTTGGCACGTGCCGCCTTCTTAGCCGCCAGCTCAGCGTCGCGAATGGCCTGCTTCTTCTGCTTCCACTCGGCGAAGATCTCAGTCGTCAACTGCGTGTGGCTCGCTGTCATCTTGCGCTGTGAGGGGGAGTCGGCAAAGGACGAGGGGGTGGAGAGAGGGCGAGGGGAGGAGGGGTGGGGGAGAGGGGGGGGGGGGGGAAGAGGCAGGGGAAATTCAGATTCGAATGGCCTGCTTGTTTCTTTTCCACTCAGCGAATATCTCTGTTGTCAGCTGCGTGAGGCTCGCTGTCATCTTCCGCTGTGAGGGGGGAGGAGAGGGGGGAAGCCGCGGGTATCAGGCGAACAGAGGGGGGGGGGGGGGGGGAGAGAGCGAGGCAGGAGAGAGTCAGATTCAAAAGGCCTGCTTCTTCTGCTTGTTTGCCACCTCCTCCTCCAGCAGCGCTTTCATCTGTGGCTTGAGCAAGTAGCCATGCTGCAAGGTGCTGCACAATACCACTTACTCATTTCCCCCTCACCTCGTTTTCAATAAACTTCTTCGACAGTCAGCTTGTTCGCCTGCTCCTCCTCCAGCAGCGCCTTCATCTGCGACTTGAGCACATAGCCGGGCAGCAAGGTGCTGCACAGTACAAATCACTCCCACCCTTCTCACCTCGTTCGCAATCCCCTCACCTCGTTCTCAATCATCTCTTCAACAGTCAGCTTGTTCGCCTGCTCCTCCTCCAGCAACGCCTTCATCTGCGACTTGAGCACGTAGCCGGGCGGCAGAGCGTGGCGGTACATGCAGTCCTTGCCGCCGTTGGGGCACACCCAGAACCACCCGTACTGCTTCTTCTCGACGGCGTCCAGGAAGTGCTTGCACACCTGCGCATATGTGTGGGGGAGTGGGGAGATCGAATGATTGTGTTTGTTGTTGTAAAGGTAGGGGCACCCACACACCCAGAACCACCCGTACTGCTTCTTCTCGACCATGTCCAAAAAGTGCTTGCACACCTGCACATATGTGTGGGGGAGTGGGGAGATAGAATGATTGTGCTTAGGCTGTAGGGGCAGGCTGTAGGGGCACCCACACGTTCAAAACCGCCTGTACTGCTTCTTCTCAATGGCCTCACGCAAGAACTTGAAATTTATACGTGAATATCCGTGTCCTTTTCTTGAGCTCCCTGGCTCTCTTCTACCACTATCTACCACTCTCTACCACTACCTACCACTCCCTACCACTCTCTGCCACTCTCTGCCACTCTCTGCCACTCTCTGCCACTCACTGCCACTCACTGCCACTCTCTGCCAGTCTCCACAACTCTCTACCTCGCACCCTCCCGCCATCCAGCGTACAATTTCAGTGGGCTTATTCGCGTTTTTGTACTCTCCGCCCTTGGACGCCACCACCTGCTTGAGCTCCCTGGCTCTCGTCTACCACTCTCTGCCACATTCCACCTCTCTCTACCACTCTCCACCTCTTTCTACCGCTCTGCCTCCCCCCATACGGCGTACAATTTCAGTGGGCTTATTGGCGTTTTTGTACTCTGCGCCCTTGGAAGCCACCACCTGCTCCAGCTTCGCTTGATCCCAGTCCTCCATCTTGTCTGGACGCACACAGAGAGGCAGAGGGATACGGACAGATAGGCACGGGGGTTCGTGAACACAGGGAGACAGGCAGATGCACAAGCACACGTAGAGGCACAGAGAGCCATTCGGACGCCACCACCTGCTCCAACTTCGGCACCCTTCTTCTCCCCCCACCATCCCCCTCCCCCCTTCCCCCCTCTCCTCCTCCCTCACCTTCGTCGTCCCTCTGGTCGCTGTAAAGGTCGATCTTCTCGCCCTTGCGCTCCACGCTCAGGTCGCCTCTAGACAGACCTCTCTGCTCCTCGCCTCTCCCGCTCCTCCCCTTCCCCCCTCTCCTCCTCCCTCACCTTCGTCGTCCCGCTGGTCGCTGTAAAGGTCGATCTTCTCGCCCTTGCGCTCCACGCTCAGGTCGCCTCTAGACAGACCTCTCTGCTCCTCGCCTCTCCCGCTCCCCCCCTTCCCCCCTCTCCTCCTCCCTCACCTTCGTCGTCCCGCTGGTCGCTGTAAAGGTCGATCTTCTCGCCCTTGCGCTCCACGCTCAGGTCGCCTCTAGACAGACCTCTCTGCTCCTCGCCTCTCCCGCTCCTCCCCTTCCCCCCTCTCCTCCCTCACCTTCGTCGTCCCGCTGGTCGCTGTAAAGGTCGATCTTCTCGCCCTTGCGCTCCACGCTCAGGTCGCCTCTAGACAGACCTCTGCTCCTCGCCTCTCCGCTCCCCCTTCCCCCTCTCCTCCCTCACCTTCGTCGTCCCGCTGGTCGCTGTAAAGGTCGATCTTCTCGCCCTTGCGCTCCACGCTCAGGTCGTGGGAGAACTTGCACTTAAAGCCCTTGCTGCACTGCCCGTGGCGGAAGAACTCGCAGACGATGGACTTGGGGTCCACGCCTAATGTGGGGGGAGCGGAAGGGAAGGACAGGAAACAAGACAGGAGAGGGGGATGGTCGAGCCCCCTTGGCGCACTGTCCGTGGCGGAAGAACTCGCAGACGATGGACTTGGGGTCCACGCCTAATGTGGGGGAGCGGAAGGGAAGGACAGGAAACAAGACAGGAGAGGGGGATGGTCGAGCCCCCTTGGCGCACTGTCCGTGGCGGAAGAACTCGCAGACGATGGACTTGGGGTCCACGAGGTGACTTTTGAGTGACTCAGAAGTCACCTTTTGAGTCGACTTGGGGCCCATGCCTGAAGGGGGTGGGGGAGGAGGAAGGGGGGGGAGGGGAGGGAGGAACGGAGAAGAGAAGGGCAGGAAAAGAGGGAAGGGGAGGGTATAAGGACTGGGCGAGCGGTCCAAGCCCTTGGCGCACTGGCCGAGGCGTTTAGGGGGGAAATGGGAGGGAGGAGGGAGGAGGGGGGAGGGGGGAAGTTATTGTAAGCAAGGAGCGAGTGGTCCACGCCACTTGGCGCATTGCCCGTGGCGGAAGAACTCGCACACGATGGACTTGGGATTCACGGCTGAGACGCATGGGGGGGGGGAGGGGAGGGATGGGCGGAGAGAGAAGAGGGCAGTTGGGAGGTAGGTCGTGCGAGAACTTGCACTTGAAGCGCAACAAGGAACCCAAGCAGTCGCACCTGGCGCCGGGACCGTGGGCTGCGTGATGGCGACTCTGACGAGCTCGTTCAGCGCCGTCTTCCTCTTGCTCTTGTCTAGAGCCGACTCGAAACACGCCTGGATCACCGCGCACACTGACCTTTGAGGACCTAGAAAGCCTAGTGTGGAGGGGATAACCTCAGCTATACCTGGCGGCACCTTGGCCTGCGTGATTGCGACTCTGAAGAGCTCGTTCAGCTCCTTCGCTCCCCCTCCTTCTCCCTCCCTCTTGCTTAAAGATCACTTGCGAACAAACCTGGAGGAACACAATTACCTGGAGCTGAGAGGCAGTCGCACACCTGGCGATCACCTCCATCGCACCTGGCGATCACCTCCATCGCACCTGGCGATCACCTCCATCGCACCTGGCGGCACCTTGGCCTGCGTGATGTTGACTCCGAAGAGCCCGTTCGTAATGAGTCGATTTTTGAGTCGACTAAAAAATCGACTCATTACACACGACTCAAAAAGCGACTCTGAAGAGCCCGATCAGCTCCTTCTCCCTCTTGCTACCAGTCAACTGGACACCAACCTGGAGGGACCTGGTAGCCTTGTAACTCTTAGCGCCCGAAATGTGAAGTAGAGAGGCTCAGCTGTACCTGGCGGCACCTTGGGCTGCGTGATGGCGACTCTGAAGAGCTCGTTCAGCTCCTTCTCCCTTTTCGCCTCCTCCTCCTTCTTCTTCTGCACTTCCGATACACGCACACCGACGCAGACACCCAATACAATCACACCAGCACAATCACCCGATACTCGCACATTCAGAGACACCCCGTATAAGCACATTCACACAAAGTCACCCCCTCTTCGGCATTAGCACAATCACGCAACCACTCAAATACAGCAACAATCCTCTAAACACGCAACCACTCTCCTGCTCACGAAATCAAGTGTCCGGTCATCACGAAGACTCGGGTTACCAACGAAAAGTTACCTTTCTGGCGACGGCTGGGTCTTCAGCGGCCTGTCGTCTAGCCGTTGCCTGCACGGACTGCTGCATGTTCTGCACATACTTCTGAACCTTGTTGCTCTTGTTCTTGTTCTTCAGCCCGAACGTCTTATCCTCCACGACCTTCTGCTTCTTCGCGATATCCGCTTTAGACTGCTTCGCTTCCTTCTTCGGCGGCATTGTGACTAGCTACACTCGGTCCCCCCGCAATGTCGGCTCTGTTTTGTGGTAAAACGACTAAGTACCAGTACCGCTAAGTACACTTGGTCCCACTAAGTACACTTGGCCTCTACCGCTAAGTTTCGCCGATCAAGGCGCTTGATGAAGGTCGTCAAGCCGTCAAGCCGTCAAAGCGTCAAACCGTCAAGCTGTCTGAATAAACGGTACAGGGAACGCGCGGGGAGAATCGACGTGGGATAGGGAAAAGGCTTTGACTAAATAACTACAGCAGAGACTTGTCATAGGACGTATGGCATATATTTGAGAGAGGACGGCCTCTTCCTCTGAGGTATGGAAAGCTAGGAATCGACGACGGGTACACCCTACCGCGACTATCGCGCCATGCGGACTGCGGAAGAACGCACGAAAAAACAAGAGAGGATTTAAGCCAGGGCAGGCTTCCTTGGACTAATCTAGTTTTGCTTCTATGCGTGGCAATCTCTAGGGCAAGTCTCAGGAACCCTGAATCCCCAGATGGACTGCGCGGAGGGGGAAGGAGCGGGGCGAAGGCGGAAAATTGGCGGAAAAATGTCGGAAACCGAAGCTGACATTTGGGGATTCTGCGGGGGTTTTGCGCGGTTGAGTGAAACATCTGGTCTGGCGCGCAGGGTAGCGTGGGATGGGGGTGTGCGCGAGGGGAAGGCGAGCAGGGATTCTGCCAGATCGTCGATAGAAGTTTCCAAGATCCCTCGATTATAACCAGGTCCTGAGAAATGTTTCTAGCGAAACTGGGTACCCTAAAACGTTCACGTATAAGCCATAACTTATGGCATAACTTCATTTTGCAATCACATGCACCCACAGACTTCTCATACTGGCTTCCAAAATTTATCTAGCTTGAGCACCTGGAGCACAAAACGTTCACATAGCAGCTACAACATGGCACAGGGCAGCTGCTAACTGCCGCAGACTAACGGGCTTCAATAAAACCTCGTCCATCCCCGCTGTCCCACATGCTGCCACAAGAGCCTCATCTGTTCTTGCCGTAATGCCAACGATGAATGGTCGACTATCGGGGCTGTTTGGGTGGGGAAGGCGTGACGGGTGCGAGAGGGATTAGCCAAGAAGTTAACTCCCTTGCTGAATCGAGGCCCAACGAGAGGCTAGAATACCACAAACCCTGAAGCCCAACAAAGGCTAGAATAGAACAAAGGCCAAGAAGTTAGCTCACCGCTCGGCAAGCCACAGCTGGAAAATATAAATAATCCATTAATTTCACGTAATGCACTCACCGGAACATCTTGTGGATGCAGCGAGCAGCCTCGAGGCCGTCTACATCGGGCATGCAGATATCCAAGAGCACAATGTCTGCGATGGGGGCAGCTGACGGGCTCTTCCTGCTGCCAGAAAGGATCGAGAGGCACTCCTGTGTGCTGGCGGCTAGGGTGACGTGGCAGTGCAGGGACAGGAGGAGCTGATGTGTCGCGATGCGATTGGCCACGTTGTCTTCCACAAGCTGCGTTGAGCGTGAGAGGGGGAAGGGTGAGGTGGGAGAGTGGGTGTGAGTGTCGTAGGGCCGAGGGAGCGAGAGGTATGACAGTGTAATGGGACGAAGGAGGCAAGCAGGCAGGGATGATATATAACAGCAAGAATAACTCACCAGCACGCGGATCCCCTCCAGCTCTTGGATATACGCCCCAATGGAGCACGACGACTCATCACTATCACTCCCCTCGTCCCCATCCCCCTCATCCTCCTCACTCCCGGACCCCTCATCCCCAGACCCTTCCAAACCACTCATCATGTTCCTCCTCCTCCTATGCCTCGTCCTCGTCCGGTCACACAGCAACCGCACGGAGAACGCAGTAGCAGCGCCGGGGTCGGAGGCCTGGGTGGCGTTCCAGTAGTGACCGTCCATGAGGAGGAGAAGCTTCTGGCAGATGGAGCAGGAGGGCGCCACAAACTGCTCGTTGATGCTCGCCTGCCGCTGCCTCTCCACTGCCTCCGCTTCGCTCAGATCCGCCGCGCTACCTTCCACCACCAGGCCACTGCTGCGTTCCGTTGCGCTCGATCTAGAGTCCGCTGCTGCATGGTGCGTGTGTGCTGCTGCCGAACCGCTGCTGCTGTCTGCTGCGGCGCTGCTTGTGTCGGCCGGATGCCGTGTGTGGGGCGCCAGAGGGTGGGGCGCCAGAGGGTGGGGCGCCAGAGGGTGGGGCGCCAGAGGGTGGGGCGCCAGAGGGTGGGGCGCCAGAGGGTGGGGCGCCAGGGGGTGGGGCGCCAGGGGGTGGGGCGGCTCTAGAGGTGGATGGACGTGTGAGGCTTGGCTGTACGCGCTCTCGTTGCTGGACGTGCGGCTGACCCTGTGCTCCGATTCATGTGTGTTGCTGTGGACATGCCAAGGCGCATATGCCTGTGCCTGTGCCTGTGCATACCCCTGTGCATGCCCCTGTGCATGCCCCTGTGCATGCCCCTGTACATGCCCCTGGGTATGTGCATGCGCTGATGGGTTAGCCTGTGCCTGTGTCTGTGTATGCTCATGTGCATGTGCCTGCGTACCTGTGCCCTCCTTCCCCCCGACTCCCACGCTTTGACCTGATTCAGCGCCAACCCCCCCCTGCGCCGCCCCCCCTCCCAGTGCGCGTGTGCACCCAACCCATCCCTCCGCCAATAGCCCTTGGCCCACGTTCGCAGGGTCCTGCCCCAGGGCCTGCATCCCCGCTATAGCCTGCCCCTTTAGCACCTCCTCTCTCTCCCTGGCCTGCTCGAATCGCTCCAGTAGGGCTTGCTTGGACTCCTCCCCTCCCGAGTCGGTCACTGTGATGCGCACTCGCACGTGGTCCTGGCGGGAGATCTGGGTGTGTGGGGAGTGAGGGTTAAAGGGAGGGAAGAGGCACAGGTGAAGGCTGGAAAAGGCTTGCCAGTACTTGCTTGGACTCCTCCCCTCCTGAGTCGGTCACTGTGATGCGCACCTGCACGTGGTCCTGGCGGGAGACCTGGGTGCATACGGAGAAAAGGCTTAGATTAGGCACAGATGAAGGTGGAAAGGCCCGCCAGTGCCTACTGCTTGGACTCCTCCCCTCCAAAGTCGGTCACTGTGATGCGCACCCGCACGTGGTCCTGGCGGGAGATCTGCTTAAGTTGGGGAGGGGGGAGGGGGGAGAGGGGGGGGGAGGGGACGGGGAAGGGGAGGGGGAAAAATTCAAGAGCTTGCCAGTGCCTGCAAGGAATGCTCCCCTCCCGACTCGGTCACTGTGATGCGCACCCGCACCCTGGCGCGAGAGGTCTGGGGGGGAGGGGATGGGGCAGGGTGGCAACAAGAGTGGGGGAGGGGATGGGGCAGGGTGGCAACAAGAGTGGGGGGAGGGGATGGGGCAGGGTGGCAACAAGAGTGGGGGGAGGGGATGGGGCAGGGTGGCAACAAGAGTGGGGGGAGGGGATGGGGCAGGGTGGCAACAAGAGTGGGGGGAGGGGATGGGGCAGGGTGGCAACAAGAGTGGGGGAGGGGATGGGGCAGGGTGGCAACAAGAGTGGGGGGAGGGGATGGGGCAGGGTGGCAACAAGAGTGGGGGGAGGGAGAGCCGCGGATGGCGGAAGGCAAGAGACAGTCCGCTGAAAGAACATAGTGCAGAATCACAGTGGAGAAGTCAGAAATTCCGGGTCCCCGTTTATGCTCACTGTGAAGCATACCCTCATGTGATCTGTGCGTTATGAGTCTATTCTTGAGTCTACTAAAAAATAGTCTCATAACACACTGTGAAGCATACTCTCATGTGATCTCGTCTGTCTCTGTTGCACTGGATGTTTGGAGTGATAAGGAGAGATTAGGAGTGATTAGGAGTGATTACAGCGAGTGATCTCGAGTGCACAGAAGCATAGATGTACGTGCTTCTGTGCTTAAGAGTGCCTACGAACTTACAGCCGAATGGAGGGCATGTGATGGATGCTCGATGTGTGGCTTTCTTGCCGGACCGTGACTGCCGTCTGACAACCCCACAGCCACCGAGATTGTGCCCTGAGGATTGGGGAGTAGGGGGAGATCCCTGGTAAGTGTGGGGGACAGATTGTATGTGTAAGACCCAACTTTGCCAGGCCGTGACTG
Organism: Closterium sp. NIES-67; assembly: GCA_027943415.1. Classification (NCBI taxonomy): domain Eukaryota; kingdom Viridiplantae; phylum Streptophyta; class Zygnematophyceae; order Desmidiales; family Closteriaceae; genus Closterium; species Closterium sp. NIES-67. The sequence goes on along the minus strand of BQMB01000923.1, from coordinate 641,610 downwards.
CCATCTGACAACCCCACAGCCACCAAGATCGTGGCCTGAAAGGTTGACGCAAGAGGTGTGGGGAGGGGAGACGGAGGGGGCGTTATGTACAAGGTGTAGATGATTGTTGAGGTGTCTTAGGACCCGCCTTTGCTGGCCTGTGACTGTCATCTGACAGCCCCGCAGCCCCGCATACCTCGTCGCTGGAGTTGATGGCATGGCCGACGATGTGCAGCACCACGCGCAGAAGTCGCCGCTCATCCCTTACCACGTGCCTTGGCACCTCCCTTGCCTTCAGTACAGAGAAGCTCAGCCCCTTGGCCAGGATGGTAGTTGAGTCGACTCAAGTTTTGCCTTTCCGCAATCACCAGACACAACGTCAAGCACCTCAGGCACCACAAGCACCACAACCCATACCTCATCACTCCAGTCAATGGCATGGCCGAGGATGTGCAGCACCACGCGCAACAGTTGCTGCTCATCTCCCACCACATGTCGCGGCACCTCTCTTGCGATCAGCACAGAGAAGCCGAGTCGACGCAAGAGTTGCTGACCTCTGAGGTGACTTTTGAGTTGACCTCTGAGGTGACTTTTGAGTTGACCTCTGAGGTGACTTTTGAGTTGACCTCTGAGGTGACTTTTGAGTTGACCTCTGAGGTGACTTTTGAGTCGACTCAAAAGTCGATGCAAGACTTACTGACCTCTCCGCAATCGCCACAGAGAAGCTCGGCTGTTCGGACAAGCATACATGCGCACACCACCTCACGCACCACATACCACATCCATACCTCATCGCTCGAGTCGATGGCATGGCCGAGGATGTGCAGCACCACTCGTAGCAGCCGCCTCTCATCCCCCACCACGTGCCGCGGCACCTCTCTTGCGATCACCACCGAGAAGCTCAGCCCCTCGGGAAAGCATTCAACCGTGCACAACCACAGGCACCGCAAGCACCACATACCACATCCATACCTCATCGCTCGAGTCGATGGCATGGCCGAGGATGTGCAGCACCACACGCAGCAACCGCCTCTCATCCCCCACCACGTGCCTTGGCACCTCCCCGACAGCCAACCAACCACAGAGCACAAGCACACACACTACGGCACACCATTACCTCATCTGAAGAGTCGATGGCATGGCCAAGGATGTGCAGCACCACACGCAGCAACCGCCTCTCATCCCCCACCACGTGCCGCGGCACCTCCCTGGCGATCACCACAGAGAAGCTCAGCCCCTTGGCTCGCATCATGGGCCATGCCAGGGACGCTGCGTCGTGCAGCATGCGCCTCAGATCGAAGGGGCGGTGCTCTAGCACCAGGCTGGTTGGGGGGAAGGAGGAGGGAGGGCACTCTCAGTATGCCCCTTGGCTCGCATCATGGGCCATGCCAGGGATGCTGCATCGTGCAGCATGCGCCTCAGATCAAAGGGGCGATGCGCTAGCACCAGGCTGGTTGGGGGAGGGGAAGAAGGAAGAAGTGAGGAGAGTGGGAAGAGGGGGGTCTCTCAATTCACGCCTTGGCTTGCAGAAGGGGCGATGCCAGGGACGCTGTGGTGCTCCAGCACTAGGCTGGTGGAAGCAATGGAGGTTTGCTGCACGCCGCATGTTTCCTCACTTGATCTCCGATGACGTCGGATTTTTTTTTTAATTTTTTTTTGGGCTTTAAGGAGATCCCAGGAGGAAACCAGGCCCCCTTTCCCACGCCGATCCACCTGTGAGCCCCTGGGGGAGACCCTTCCCACGTCGGATGAGTCTGCTTTTGAGTCAACTCAAATGCAGCGGTGCTCCAGCACTAGGCTGGTGGAAGCAATGGAGGTTTGCTGCATTCTGTGTCTTTCCTTGATCTCCTGCCGCTGTGCCACCCCAATGACGTCGCAGATGAGCGATGCGAGCATGGATGCCGTGCGAGGGAGAGTGGCCACAATGGCTCCTTTGAATGCGGTTCAAAGCAGTGCTATGTGGTTTCGATGCAGTACTGCGCAGTTCAGTGGTATGGACCGTATGTTTGCTTACTTGATCTCCTGCCGCTGTGCCACCCCAATGACGTCGCAGACGAGCGATGTGAGCATGGATGCGCTGCCGGAGAGAGTGGCCACCATGGGTCCTTGAATGTGGCTCAATGCGGTACTATGCGGTCTTGATGTGGTACTGTGCGGTTCATTGCTCTTCTGTATGTTTGCTTACTTGATCTCTTGCCGCTGTGCCACCCCAATGACGTCGCAGATGAGCGATGTGAGCATGGATGCGCTGCGAGAGAGAGTAGCCACCATGGGTCCTTGAATGTGGCTCAATGCGGTACTAAGCGGTCTTGATGTGGTAGTTTGCGGTTTATTGCTCTTCTGTATGTTTCCTTACTTGATCTCCTGCCGCTGTGCCACCCCAATGACGTCGCAGATGAGCGATGTGAGCATAGATGCGCTGCGAGAGAGAGTGGCCACCATGGGTCCTTGCTCGTCTGTCAGCTCATCCTCCTGTTGCCATACCATGCCATACCATGCCATACCATGCCATGCCATGCCATACCATGCCATGCCATGCCATACCATGCCATACCATGCCATACCATGCCATACCATGCCATGCCATGCCATACCATGCCATACCATGCCATACCATGCCATACCATGCCATGCCATGCCATACCATGCCATACCATGCCATACCATGCAATGCCATGCCATACCATGCCATACCATGCCATGCCATGCCATACCATGCCATGTCATGCCATACCATGCCATACCATGCCATACCATGCCATACCATGCCATACCATGCCATGCCATGCCATACCATGCCATACCATGCCATCCCATGCCATACCATGCCATGCGATGCCGTGCAACGTGAAGAAAACAGCAGGGTAGATTGGAGGGGGGAATCCAGAATGAAGAGAATCAGCGTGCAACAACTGCCTAGAGAATACAAGAGGGTGACGATGCCATGCCGGGGGCTCCTCATCTCTTGGCTTCGGCCAGGTTTGCATCCCAGGCTTGGTACCAGGCTCGGATCCCAGGCTCGGCTCCTAGGCTCTGTGGCACAGTCTAGGACTCAAGGAATAGGAGGGTTTGTGCTGTGCGTGCATCCATGACAGGGTAGAGCGCGATAATGGTGTGCAGACGGATGCATAGGGGGGGATACATACGGGGGATGCATGAGGGGGGATGCACGAGGGGGGATGCATGGGGGGGGATGCATGGGGGGGGATGCATGGGGGGGGATGCATGGGGGGGGATGCATGGGGGGGGATGCATAGGGGGGGATGCATAGGGGGGATGCATAGCGGGGGGAAGCATGGGGGCGGATGCATAGGGGGGGATGCATATGGGGGGGATGCATATGGGGGGGATGCAGGAAGCCGTTCCTCGCTCAATGTAGAGTGCAGGGAACTGGCTCAGGCTCTAGACTTGGGTAAATGAGTGACGCCAAGGCAAGGCGAGGATGGTGTGCAGCGGGAGCCGCATCTCGCGAACCATTCTGAGACACCTCGTGGTTTAACGGCACAGGCTCTATCATGTGTAAGCACGCACCTCCATGAGTGGGCATACCTCCACATGATTGGGCATACCTCCATGAGTGGCCATACCTCCATGAGTGGCCATACCTCCATGAGCGGGCATACCTCCATGAGCGGGCATACCTCCATGAGCGGGCATACCTCCACATGAGCGGGCATACCTCCATGAGTGGGCATACCTCCATGAGTGGGCATACCTCCATGAGTGGGCATACCTCCATGAGTGGGCATACCTCCATGAGTGGGCATACCTCCATGAGTGGGCATACCTCCATGAGTGGGCATACCTTCATGAATGAGGTCAAGGCGAAGATGGTGTGCAGCGGGCTCCACATCTCCTGGTTCAACACCGACAGGAAGTCTTTCCTTGCTAGGATCGCTTCCTCTCATGGTCTCGGGTTCGGTATAGGGTGTCGAGTGTAGGTTTCAGGGCACAAGAGTAGACTCGAAGGGTAACGGTTTTGAGCCGACGTACCTCCATGAGAGAGGAAAGCGCGAGTATGGTGTGCAGCGGGCTGCGCATCTCGTGGTTCATCACCGACAGGAAGTCGTTCCTCGCTTGAATTGCCTCCTCCGCCCGCAGCCTCGCCACCTGCAAGGCTGCATTCTGCTCTGCCAGATCCTCCCTGCGCCTCTGTGTGAGGGAGGGATGGGAGGGGAGGGGAGGGGAGGGGAGGTGGGGGGAGGGGAGGGGAGGGGAGGTGGGGGGGAGGGGAGGGGGGGGGGGGGAGGGGAGCGGAGGGGAGGGAAGAGGAGGGAAGGGGAGAGGAGGGGAGGGGAAAGGAGGGGAGGGTGTTGGCGGAGGGGGAAGCTTGGGTGTGAAGAGGGATCGCCTCTGCTCCTACCTTCGCCACCTGCAGCGCTGCATCAGCTCTGGCAGATCCTCCCTGCGGAGCGGAATAGGACAGAGGGCAGGGAGGGGCAGGGGGAAGAACAGAAAGCGATTTACGTGAATCGCCTCCCCCTCCTCTGCTGCAGTCATGCCACCTGCAAGGCTGCATTCTGCTCTGCTAGCTCCTCCCTCGCTGCGCCTCTGTGCGAGCGGTCAGGGGGGGCAGACAGAGAGACAGACGGGAGGCGGGCTGGATGGGAAAATACTAATTTTTTAGGCACTGCCTCAAGAACATTCTGCTCTGCAAGCTCCTCCCTCCCTGGGCCTCTGTGCGAGCGGTCAGGGGGGCAGACAGAGAGACAGACGGGAGGGGGGGGCTCGACGGGAAGAGGGGAGCGGAATGCCATGTGGATTGCCTGCTGCGCTCCTTGAGGCGCCTCAAAAATGCCATGTGGATTGCCTGCTGCGCTCCCAACTGGACAGCCTGGAGCGCTGCATCGTGCTCTGCAAACTCCTCCCCTCCCCCCCCCCCCCTTCTTCTTCGCCATAAACCTCATATCGAAACAAGTACCATCTGTACTATAAACGAAACCATTCTCATTATGTAGAGGCACCTTATAGCGAGTACAGCCTGGTTACCTGCGACTCTTCAAGTGCTGCAGCATGTGAAAGCGCAATGGCCACTTGGTCCGCCACCACCTCCACCATCTCCACCTCGTGGGCCTGCCACTGCCTTCATGGGGGGGGGGAAAGGAGGGGGATAGGATATTGAGAGGAGGGGGGGGGAGGGGGAGGGAAGGGGAGGGGGGGAAGAGAAATTTCTTCATTTTCGCCCTTGGAGGTTGGGGCTTAGAACGGGTATGAAGACTTCTTCACAAAGGAGAGAAAGAAAAAGATGTGACTTGGTCTGCCACCACCTCCACCATCTCCACCTCGTGCGGCTGCCACTGCCTGCATGGGGGGAGGGGGGGGGGGGACGAGTTGCAGGGGAGGAGGAGAGAGTGGAGGCTGGGAGTCAAGGACAGGAATGAGGGAGAGAACGAGCAAGCTATGGCCACTTGGTCTGCCACCACCTCCTCCACCTCCACCTCGGCCACATCACCTGTCTGTCTCGCTCCGCTCCACATCTCCCTCCTCCTGCTGCCCCGTTCCTTCCCCTTGCATCCTCTCCCTTCTTTCCCCCTCCCCTCCCCCGTCTACCCTCCCCCCTCACCTCTTCTCGTCTCCATGCAGCACCAGCACCATGACCCCATACTCCACTGCCGATTCGTACTCCATATCAGCAGCATCGCTGCCAGCAAAGCCATCATCATCTGCACCACCATTACCACCGCCACCACGGCCACCAGCAGCTGCAGTATCGCCATAGCCAGGCTCCTCCCCCTGCTGACTGCTCCTAGACGCATGGCAGTGTGTTGGAATGTGGATGGCCAAGCGAACGGCTGCGGGAAGAGGGGGGGGGGGGAAGCGGAGGGTGGGCTTTACTTCAGACGATGCAACACTTGCTGACTGATCATAGACACATGGCAGTGAGGAATGTGAGGAAGAGATGTGGGCAGGGCTGCAAGACTACCCACCTGCCATGGCGTTGGAGTGCGCCCCTCGGGGCGTGGAGGCAGGGCCAATGAAGGAGGAGTGGGAGATGAGGCACAGTAATGTGCGGGCATGGGAGGAGTACTACACCAGTACTTACTCTCTGCTATGGCACAGTAATGTGCGGGCATGGGAGGAGTACGACACCAGTACTTACTCTCTGCTATGGCACAGTAATGTGCGGGCATGGGAGGAGTACTACACCAGTACTTACTCTCTGCTATGGCACAGTAATGTGCGGGCATGGGAGGAGTACTACACCAGTACTTACTCTCTGCTAAGGCACAGTAATGTGCGCGCATGGGAGGAGTACTACACCAGTACTTACTCTCTGCTATGGCACAGTAATGTGCGCGCATGGGAGGAGTACTACACCAGTACTTACTCTCTGCTACCTGTCCAAACATCACATCATACCTGCCATGGCGTTCGAGTGCGCCCCTCGGGGCATGAAGGCAGATCCAATGACGGAGGGGGGAGCAGCGGTGATGAGGCACAGCCATTTGCCGGCATGCGCATACCATAACATAAGCCATTACAATTTACTCCAGCCGGCAGATCCTCACTGCTACCAATACAGACATCACAGCCCACCTGCCATGGCAGTGGCGTGCGCCCCTCGGGGCGTGGAGGCAGATCCAATGAAGGAGGAGTGTGAGATGAGGCACGGGTTTGACGTGGCGATCACTGATTGGACGCTGGGGTCGGATATGTGTACGCATATGGGGACCTGCAGGAGGGGAGATGGGAGCGCACATGTGGGAGGCTAGCATTTGGAGTTGGATAAGGGTGACTTTTGAGTCGTATTAAAAACTTTTTGAGTCGTATAAAAAACTTTTTGAGTCGTATTAAAAATACACCTGCAGGCTGGGGGATTGGGAAACAGCACATATGGGAGCTTCACATTTGGAGTGGACGGGGAGGGGGAGAGGGGAGAAGGGGACGGGGGACGGGTGCGGGGGAGGAAGTTGTGGGAGAATGTTGTGTGGGAGATGAGGCTGAGAGGAATGGCTAAGAGATAATCATGGGAGATGTAACCACCGGTATTTAATAACCTACAGTCACATCACCTACAACCGTGGTATCTAGTATCTACAGTCACATCACCTACAACCGTGGTACCTACAGTCACATCACCTACAATCACAGTACCTGCACCAGTCGTCTCTCCAGCTCATGCGTCAGCTCCAAATACTCCCCCGCTGCATGTGGGCATCCAGAGGGCAAGCGGAAGAGACGGGAGGAGGGGGGTGGGGATGGGAGGAGAGAGGTCGGGATGTTAGTAATTTCGTTCTGAGAGCACACAAACACAAATACTCCCCCGCTGCATGTGGGCATCCAGAGGGCAAGCGGAAGAGACGGGAGGAGGGGGGTGGGGATGGGAGGAGAGAGGTCGGGATGTTAGTAATTTCGTTCTGAGAGCACACAAACACAAATACTCCCCCGCTGCATGTGGGCAGCCAAAGGGCAAGCGGAGGAAGAGATGGGGGGGGGGGGGGGGGATGGGGGGAGAGGTGTCGAGATGGGTGGGAGAAAGAGGAGGGAGTTACACGCTGATGGTCATGGTGTGGGGAATAATCCCTATGGGTACTCCTTGGCAACCCTATGGTAGCACTGGCACATACGGTGGTAACCCTACATTGTAACACACACTCCCACATGTGCCAAGGTGGTAACCGTATGCTCGCACTCACAGGGGTCTGGCATCCACACAGTGCAGTTCTCCAGCACCAGCGCCTGGGCGAGCTCCACCAGAGTGGTGTTGAGAATGGTGTGGCGGTCCAGGGACTGCCGGATCTCATACGTTAGCATGCGCACATGACGGCCCACCTGCAGGCGAAACAGGGGGGAAGGGGGGGGAGGGGGGAGAAGAGCGGGAGTCGTGTTGAGAATGGTGTGGCGGTCCAGGGACTGCCGGATCTCATAATTTAGCATGCGCACATGACGACCCACCTGTGGGGGCGGAAAGGTGGGGGGAAAGGGGGAGGGAAGGAGGGGAAAGGGGGGGAAGGGGGGGAGAAGATGGGGAGAGGTGTTGAGAATGGTGTGGCGGCCCAGGGACTGTCTTATCTCATACGTTAGCATACGCACGTGGCGACCCACCTGCGGGGCGGAACAGGGGGGAAAGGGGGGGGAGAGGGAGAGTGGTGTTCAAAATGGTGTGCATGTGACGACCGACAGTGAGTGGTGTTGAGAATGGTGTGGTGGCAGTCCAGGGACTGCCAGATCTCATACGTTAGCTTGCGCACATGAGAGGAGGAGTGATGAGGAGGGAGGGGTTGTGAGAGTGAATTGTGGCACAGCGGTCGAGGGATTGTCCCATTTCGTACGCTTGCATGTGCACATGACAGCAGGGCAGGTGAGATCAGAAAATCTCCCTCCTCCCTGGGCCGCCACTTCTCTTGAGGCGCCTCAAAAGTAATCTCCCTCCTCCCTGGGTCACCACTTCTCACTGTGTGTAATGAGTCGATTTTGAGTCGACTCAAAAACACGGCAGGTGAGATCAGAAAATCTCCCTCCTCCCTGGGCCGCCACTTCTCACCGCCCCTCTCCACCTTTGGCTTAAAGATGGAGCGCCTCCTTCCCGAATTGGCCCGACTCGTCTTTTGAGGCGCCTCAAAAGTACTTTCCTTCCCTGTTGCCTTTTCCCCTAACTAACCCCTACTACTTGCTTTCTTGTACCGTCCTTGTACTTTGCCTCCCCTTCCTCCCGTCGCGTGGACTCTCTTTCCCTTGTGCAGTCCCTTGAGGAGTCTAGTTTTTGAGGCGCCTCAAAAATAGACTCCTCCCGTCGCGTGGACTCTCTTTCCCTTGTGCATTCCCTTGACCTGCCCACTGTTCATCTCACCTACTACCTCCTCCGTATGGCATCCATCTCCCGATCCAGCTATTTTTAAGCACCTTACAAATAGACTCCCTTCGCCTTCCCCCCTAACTAAACCCCCACTTTGCCTCACCTCCTCTCTCCTCCGTATGGCATCCATCTCCCGATCCAGCTGAGCAGCCTTGTGCTGCAGAGACAGCTCCCGAACCTGCACGGCAGGCACGGGAAGAAAGAGGGAAAGGAGAAAAGAAGATGGGTGGACAGGCAGGGAGGAAAACACCCTGCAGAAAGAGGGAAAGGAGAAAAGAAGTTAGGTGGACAGGCAGGGAGGCGGGAACTACCGCTGGCACCTGCCTTGAACTTGGGCTGCTACCGCTGGCACTTACTTGCCTTGAACGTGAGCAGCGAGGGGATGATGGTGAAGAGCACAGGAGACAGCAGCGCACAGCACTAAGGCTGTTCACCAAACACTGCACTCACAGCTGCTACCGCTGGCACGTGCCTTGAACTTGAGCAGCGAGGGGATGATGGTGAAGAGCGCAGGAGATAGCAGCACACAGCACCTTGCCTTAAAAAACCCATGCTCACGTACCCAAATCATGTATAAGAGACCGTGATTAAGCTTGACTGAGACGCCAGCACTTACCTTGAACTTGAGCAGCGAGGGGATGATGGTGAAGAGCACAAACGCAGTGCCCCACGACACAGCAGCGCACAGCACCTTGAGCACCGTCTGCACCACGCTCAGCTGCCTGGGGTGGGCTCCGTACGTCCACACGTTCACCAGGTGGGTCAGGCCTGGTGGGACGGGGGGAGAGGAGAGGTATGGGGAGGTTTGTGGAACAGGGGAGGGGAGAGGCGGCCCGTCTGCACCACGCTCAGCTGCCTGAGGTGTGCCTCGTGGGGTGGTCTGGTGGGGCGGGGAGAAAAAGAGGGGGTGGGGGAGGGGGAGGAGAAGGGAGGGGAGGGGAGGGAGGGAGACGGAGATGACTGACTGCTGAACGTACACAGCAGCACCCTGAAGGAGCAGCACTCTCAGGGAGCAGCACTCTCAGGGAGCAGCACTCTCAGGGAGCAGCACTCACCGCAGAGCACTCACCGTGAAGTATCCGAGCTCCAAAAAGATGGAAAGGTACGCCAGCGCGATGAGGAAGTCGCTTCTAGGGGTGCCTGACGCGCCTCAAGCAGCAGCAGCATTCACCGCACGGCACTCTCCGCACAGCACTCACCGCAGAGCACGATGAAGAGGCTGAAGAGCAGCATGACCCAGCGGTGAAGTTCTTGGCTTGGAAGGTGAAGTATCCGAGCTCCAGGGGGATGGACAGGTACGCCAGCGCGATGAGGAACTCGCTCACCACCTGGGGTTGCTTGACGCGCCTCAAGCAGCAGCAGCAGCAGCACTCAAGAAGCGAGCAGCACTCAACAAACACCGCATACGACAGACAACGAGCTGCGTACCGCAGAGCACGATGAAGAGGCTGAAGAGCAGCATGACCCAGCGGTGCGAGAAGTTCTTGGCCCGGAACGTGAAGTACCCAAGCTCAAGCGTGATGGACAGGTACCCCTGGGGCTCCTTGACTAGTCTCGACAGGCACCACTCGCAAAGCAAGTACCACTCACCGCAGAGCACGATGAAGAGGCTGAAGAGCAGCATGACCCAGCGGTGCGAGAAGTTTTTGGCCCGGAAAGTGAAGTATCCGAGCTCCAGGGGGATGGACAGGTACGCCAGCGCGATGAGGAAGTCGCTCGCCACCTGGCAACGCGCCAGGCTGTCCTCCATCAGCGCTGAGTCATCGTCGCACGTGCAGAAGAAGGGGATGACGTGGGGCATGGGATGCAGGCTGGGGGGGGGATGTGGGGGGAGAAGCGGGGGGGGACAATGTGGGGGAAAATGGGAGAGCAAAAGGGAGGGGGGGAGATGGGGAGCAAATTGGAGGGAGTGGGGCGTGAGGGGTTGGAAAAAGGGGGGGGGGGGGGGGGGGAGGGGGGGGGTTTGGGGAGGGGGGGAGTGGAGGTTCGTTAGCCAGGCTATCTCCAGACTTGTCAGAGCAAACACAAGGGATATCAACACAAGGGATATTAAAACAAGGGATATCAACACAAGGGATATTAAAACAAGGGATATCAACACAAGGGATATTAAAACAAGGGATATCAACACAAGGGACATCCTCATCACACCCGGAAACGACGCTACAGGCGGGGAGGAACTCACCCGAAGACACCCGAGGGTATGTTGAGCGCCGTGACGCCGGCTGCAAGGACGGCGGAGACGGCAGCAATGATTGTCACTCCTGTCAGGTTCACCCCGTTCGCCATGTCGCCGGAAGAGAAGCGCGCGAAACGTGCGAAACGTGCGAAACGTCTAAACCCGAGACACTGGATGGTTCTAAGCTTCCCTACGGCGCACTGAGATCGTGTGGCACTCAGCGTAGACTCGTTCTGGCTCGACTTCGAAGCTACTTCAACGCCGTACGAGCTGTTCCAGCTGCGATGTACTTGACGCAGTGACCTTCGGCGCACGTGCAGTGTTTCAGCTACTACCGCTTGATCGCCACTTATCGCTACTTCTTCGAGTAGTGGTAGTGGTTAATGGACTCCAAGGGGAGCACCTTCTGTGCACCGTCAGCGAGTCGTACAAGACGAGCTATTCTTGAAGGGGATCAGGAGATAAGTGCGATTATGCGAGTGCTGTGAGCTGCTGCATTCGTGGGGAGCGTTTGTTGTTGGATGCCAGCTTATTATTGTGATGCAGCAGTTGCTATGGTCGTCTTGACAATGCGGTAAGGAACAGGAGGGTTACCAGGTGACGCTGACTGCGAAGAAAGGCGAAGAACGTTCAGCGTTTGCGCGAGATAAGAGCGTGATACCCAGTGCATTCAGTGTGAGGTAGAATAATACATGAGTATGTAGACGCATGGTCTGAGCAGGCTTGCGAGCAGGGACATGTAAAATGAGCGAGGAAGCGGAGGAATGTGAGCAAGCGAGGACGATCAAAAGTGAGATGGAAGCTCGTTGATGCAGCAGCTGACTGGCCGAATAATCGTAATGCTGGTAGTTTACGGAGAGGTAGGCTGCTGAGTCAGGGGGCCGGATCCTAATCCTGGATCGTGAGCTCGGAAAAAGGGCGTGAGCTTGGAACGAAAGTCGGGAAGCGGAACGGAAGTGGGCAGGAGGAATGGAAGTCGGTAAGCTTGCTGAAAATGGCGTGACGTCTTCCTTCCTTCCTCGCCTGTCTAAAAAACTAAGATATAAGGCAGCACATGGGGGCTATTCGGCTGTCAGCCACGAGAAACAGGGACAAATAATCAGCGCAATGAGGCGTGGCGGTGGTTGTATAATGGCTCTGTCTGTGCCGCCCAGGGTATGAACCAACATGGAGGAGCGGGGGTATTCGGAGGGTGTGGTACTCAACCGTTCTTGATAGATATTCGATCGTGCCGGAACGCAAAATATATCATCTAACCGCAATGAGACGTGGTGACACACTCCCCGAATGAAGGTGAAGTGGAGGAGACATCGGTGGCACAGCCGCGGCATTCCCAAGGTTACCGCGGGCGTGATGTGCTACAGTACTTGACACCTCAGCGGCTGCGATCATTGCAGCCAGTGCGACCAAGATACAAGAGCAGTAACAACAACGAATTATCCAGACAACACAGCTACACAAGCTACCACTTCCTCGATCGTGTAAACTAGTATAATATAATACATGGATAAATCCTAGACCTAGCCAACGGAACGAGTACACACTACGGCATATATAATACGGTAACGTCGATTTTCACACCATAGCTGTTGGGCTGAGAAAAGCCCTTATGATATTTCCAGAGACTAAGTCCTATTTGTACAAGGTGTTTGAATCGTGCAGCAGAAGTATTGAGTAGTTGAACCCTTGCACTAGTATGTGAGAGCAAGTGATTGATGAAAAGAAACAAGCATACAGCAATATATAGAAAATAGGAAATAGAGCAGTTGTAGAATACAGTTGAAGAAACGGTTATCGAGTCGCACAGCGACTCGATCGATTGTTTGGTTACCACCCTTGCAGTCGTAACGGTCAGTCGCAACCTCCGGTTGCGATACTTCGAGTCCCTTTGTCCTTTTGTGTTCTTTCGTCCAACCTCCTCGTGTAACCTACGTTGACTCGCGTACTCGATACAACATTTCTTCGAGTGTAGTGTTACACTTCAGAAACTCTTTAGTATTCGATGTATTTCCAACACTCCCCTTCGTCTCTGGAGTGCTGACGTGTTCGGATTCGGTGACGTTTATCTGCCCGGTCAGCAGCATGCAGTAATCGAACTTTGCATTCGCCAGTTTCTTCGTCAGGTAATCTGCAGCCATTTCTGTCGTGGGGCAGTAACTGAATTCAAGTCTTCCCTTCGCGATTTCATTTTTTACGAAGAAATACCGCAGGCCGATGTGCTTGGTTCGGTTGGCAAACCCGTTTTTGTTCGCGATTTTGATCGCGGATTGGTTGTCGCAGAATAACGAGAAGGCGGGCATGGTCGTAATTTTCGCTTCCTCGAGCAGCTCCTGTAGGTAAAGTCCCTCTTTGGTCGCAGAGCAGAGAGCGATGTATTCCGCTTCAGCCGAGGATAGCGCAATTAGTTCCTGCTTGCTCGATTGCCAGGAGATAGTCCCGATAGGCTCTACTCGGTAGACGTAGCCTGTTCTGGAGCGACAATTCTCCCTATCTCCCGCGTGGTCGGCGTCAACATAGCCGAGTTGCTGTACGAACGATGGCGTTACTTTGCTGTAGGTAAGTCCGGTCGTCGGCGTAGAGACGAAGTAGAGCAGTGCTCGATTTAGCTCCTCGAGATCCTCTTGCTCCGGCTGTTTCAGGTATGTCGCTAGTTGGTTCGCGCTATAGGACAGATCCGGTCGGCAGGTTACTGCTGCGAACAGTAGACAGCCGAGCTTTTGTTTATACTCCTGGATTTGTTTCACGAGGAGCTTTGCGGAGGTTTCGCTGTTGTTCCCGTAGCGATAGGGAATCGCGACTGCAACTGGCGTTAGGCCGAATTTCTTCGCGACAACACCTGCGTATTTTCTGGCGTGTAGGTAGAACACCGAGTCGTCTTCGACGATGTTTAGACCTAGGTACTGGCTCACGGTGTCTGACACCGTGAGTGTTAAGTCACTCCTCAGCTCCCCTTCGAACCAGGTGGCGACGTCGGTAGTCGAGCCGACGTAGAGTAGGTCATCGACATAGACGATGAGTAAGACGAAGTCCCCCCCCCCTCCTTCTGTAGACAGTATATGCCTTGATCGTGCGGCAGCTGCAGAAAACCGATCATGACGAGGCGGTCGTGAAGGTGCTGCTGCCAGAGCCGCGGGGCTTGTTTAATTCCGTAGAGGAATTTTACCAGCTGGCACACTTTTGTGGGATCGCCGTTGAATCCGTGGGGCTGCTCAACGAAGATTTCGGTGTCCACATGTCCGTACAGGAAGGCGTTGGAGACATTGATCGAGCGCAGTGGTAGTTTTTTCGTGGCCGCGAAGGCGAGCAAAATGCGCAAGGAAGTATGTCGGGAGACTGGGCGAATGTCTCCGTGTAGTCGGTTCCATATCGCTGGTCGAATCCTCGTACGACCCAGCGAGCCTTGAAATGGTCGATGGAGCCATCCGCATTAGTCTTGATGCGGTACACCAATTTTCCCGAGAGCACATTCTTCCCCTTGGTTTTAGTTGCAGGTACCAGCTTCCACGTATTTCGGTCGTGCAGGGCCTTCAGTTCTTTTTCCATTGCTTCCTTCCATTTTTCCTTGTGCTCCCCCCCCAGAGCCTGCGACAGAGTCATTGGCTCGCGCGGTGATGACGGCGGCGGGCTCTAGACGGCGACCCATAGTCCAAGTATCTGCAGGCCCGTGGGTGTGTGTCGAGGGGAATTGTCATTCTCCGGATAAGCTGCTTCGTCACCGTCTTCGGGGTCGGGTAAGAAATTGGGTCCGATGCATTCAGAGATATTTGTGTCGACCGGTTGAGGTGTAGTGTGAGAGTACGACCCCGTTACACCAATTTCCCTTTTCCATATTTCCTTTCTATTTCATTCCTCTTTTTATCCTGATTCATTTGGTCTTTATCTCATCTCATTTGGTTTCCTATTCCTCCTTTTCCATTATCCTTTGGTTTATCCTGTTATTATAATTATATCACCGACCGGGCTCGGGATGTACTGGCGCGCTATATCTAGCGTAATCCTGCAGTAATCCCTTATAGCCAATAGCCTCGCGTGGCTATACGCAAGGTGATTCTATTTCTAGAAGGGTCTATTTCCTTTGGATAGGATAAACCTGGTTACCTGATGTATTCTGGAAGTATAAAAGCACCTTGTACTGAATGATGGTGCAACATTGAGCAAACCTTTTCTCGGGACATTCGATCCTGTGACACTTGGTAATCAGAGCCAAGGTTTCAGCTCAACGCTTAACCGCTGGGCCCCCAGGAGCACGCGGAGGATGGAGTCGAAACTTCAATTCCAGTAAGTACAATGCACTTTCATTTAAGTTTCGACTTTCCTCTCGCAGTTGCACCTGGGGTCCCCTTCGAAGGCGAGATGCCTCGCCAACCGTTCGATGGACTGCATCGACGGTGCCGATTTTTCGTGGGGGCAAACGGCCTCGACCTGGCGAGCGCGTCAGTTCCGGCGGAACACTCCCTGCGACATTCGGAGAAGTTCGCAGTTCGCGACGACACTTGGAGTTGCGCGGAACTCTGCGGAGGTTCGACCTCCGACATCCGTCTGATGGAGATTCGATGCTTCAGATCGACCGAGGCGAAAACGAAATCCTGCTGAGCGAGTTCGAGTTTCAGCGCGACTGGGAACGGGACCTCGCAAACCGCGAAGTTTTTCGGAGCGTCCGATCGTTCGACAGCCGACATCGACGACCGAAAATTGCTGCAGGAAACGAGTCAATCCGGGCGCCGAAAGCTGCTGAACGGGACTCAGGATTGTCTTCAGATCGCTTGGAGTTTGGACCGTCGGATCGTTTTCTACTTCAACGGACGAGATGGAGCGCGACTTCTGCACGAAGGGAGAATGACGCGCAGAACCAGAAATTGGCCGCCTTCAACATCGTTGACAACATTTGGACAACCAAATTCGGACTCCTCTATTTGGTGACGAATATGGTGCGCAAATCATCTGCAGAGTCAGAGATGTGCCAAAGAATTACCTACTTGGTAATATCTGCATGCAGAAAAATGACAAGAGAACGTGGATCGTCGGATCGGTGCGGAATCAACGGCACGAATGCAGCAGAGATTACACTATGGGAAAACATCATCATGAAGACACCATTCGTGACTAGCGACTGCACAATCGACGCATCTTCTGACTGGTGTCGATAATGATCTATTTATTTTGACGAAGTCATCTTCGTTAAAAATGGATCGACATCAACACGACGGGATCTTCACCCAGGAAAAACAATGGAGCTGCGTGAAGACATGTTCTCCATCCACGAGACACTTCTTCATACAAATTGATCGACAACCTATGGGATTGCAGAGAAGTAGCCGTTTTCTCTTGCAATGCTCCCAAATTCAAGTTGCTGCGAAGGAGCAGATTTCGCACGCAACGACGACGCAGTGAACCCGTCTCGTCAAGGCCAGCAAGACACTACTTCGTAACAGGAGCTGAACGATTCGTCTTCATCAAGAATCTCAGCCATCCGAGGTGATTGATTGGAGCAGTCTCAACATCAACCTCACGAGGCGACACACCAATCATGCGTCGCGATTCCAGGTGTTAATGACCTGCGTGGAAATATTTCCGTGCATGTCACGATGCTTGACAGATTGAGGAGTAATTAACCTCTAATCCGGCAAGTACTCGTTCACTAGCGACCCTACGACACATGCATTGGAGGCGATTCTACCAGAAGCCGAAGCGTTACAAGCACCAACGTAACTTCGACGATGCAGGAGAACGTCAAGCAACACGAGGTGTCAACAAATGAGGGAGATGCGGACTACTACAACATGATCACGCGCTCTACCGACCGTACATCGGAGGCACGGATGAGCATACCAGGAATTGCTACCCGTGGATACATTGAGGGGAGAAGCAAGTTTCTCTTCATACCCTCAAATGAAACAATCACCGGCAGCAATGGAGCAACACATGTGTACTAATGTGCACGTGTTCCTGGTAGTTACGCCTGTTACATCCATCACGAACACTCTACTGGGAAGAGGGAGTTGATGGATTCTCCTTCAACCGGTACGAGTTGAGAGAATTCTCTGCAGCAGCTGCCGCCGTCGCCATCGTCGCAACCGCCGCCGCCGCCGCCGCAGAAAACTCGACACAACATTCATATCCAAACCCTGATGGATGATTCTCCACTCAATGGAGATAATGCTGGATTATATTCCAGTGGATCGTAAAGTCCCGGTCAGGCACAATACTATGATTTCCAGCTAGTGGGAAGGAGATACCACTATGCGAGGAAACAACATGGCAATGCCATACACCCTCAAGAGCGGAAGATATTTGCTCTTATGAGGATGGGAGGACTACGGTACTCTACCGGTATACAAGTCCTCATGGCCTATGGCTTTCCTTAAAGTCATAAAACCTGCGTCGCAACCAATCCATCACCAGCACCAACTCCACGGAAGCAGATAGGCGTGGAATGGAGCGCCGACGCCACTCCGGATAGTGGACTCCGCGTATCTCCAACAACACCCCTGTTTGCCGAAATGGAGCAGACTTCAACACTGATGCTGAGTAGCTGAGCCGTCTTTGACATCAACGGTACTTCAAGGAGAATGAGACAACACATGATGGCACTAGAAGACCTATCCCAATATGTGCACCCAGACACCGATGCCTACCGATGGCCTCCGTGCTAAACTGGACGTGCAAAAGGTCATACTGGATTGGCTGTCACGAATGCTCATTTGGAAATGGGAGAGGACTATTTGGGAGTACCCCTAATATTCCCAAGTATCCTAACCCATCAGCGTGAGATATCTACACAGCTGAGATTCCTTGCTTGAGCAACCACCGAGGAAAAACTACTTGGCGCCGATTCTGGAAGTTACCAGCTCCGCGTTTATGGTTCCAACCCCTCGCATGGTTCTGAACACAAGGGATACGCTGAGCAGCACTTCGCATGCGCTGTTGTACGCAAGGCAGTGTGACTAGCAGACCGCGTGGTGGACAGAGTTACTACTAGTGATTCTGCTCTCCAATCCAGCAGCACTCCGATTCCGAGAGTGTACAACTTGCGACAACACTACGGCATGGACCATCATTCGACAGAAGCTGCATGTATCTGATACAACGCTGCGACAGAAGCAGGACTATGACACGACTGCAACACCACCAACACTTGATCGTCTTCATACGTGGACAGGATGCGAGTAACATCAGGATGTGCTACCCGAGACTCAACGCATGCTATAGTGTGCCAGCTAGAGCACCCACCAAAAGGACAGTACATCAACTCCTTCGCTACAACATCTCAATCACGATCAACGCCATTCACGTACCACCTATAGATGCAACCCGCTCATACCATAACACCCGACAAATCCATTTGATCTCCGTTGTCCATCAGCTTTAACACCGGACACGCCACTTGGACATCCAGCAGCAGCAGAAGCACCTGGCTACTCATCACTACAGTTATCCACACCATGCTTCCTTACTGTGGACGGAGCTCGCTCATTCCGTAGCAACAGACAGTTCTTGCTACAGTCCATTCTTCTTACGATTTCATCGCCATGTCATCCGCATACCATCCGCAGACAGACGGACAAACCGAGCGTCTTAACCAAATTGTGGAGCAACTTTTCCGCGCAGCCTGCAAGGACGAAATATTCTAGTGGGACTTGCATCTACCCGTCCTGGAGTTTGCCTACAACAATGCTACTCACGCCGCTACTGGACAGACGCCGTTCTTCCTCTGTTACGGATGCCACCCGATCACACCATAACAGCCAACCATATCAGTCACAGTCCAACGCGCTCATGATTTCATCACGACCAAGCGCCTTCTCGACATTCAACAACAACAGAAGCGCCAGGCCGATCGTCACTGCACAGACCACACCATTACCGTGGGGGACCGGGTACTGCTCGACACGCGCAATCTTGATATCGGCCATCTTCCATCCAAACTGCGACCACGCTTCAACGGGCCTTTCCTCTTTGAATCAACGGTCACTTCATTCACCTTCCACTTCCGCCTACCAGCCACTTGGAAGATCCATACCGCCCTCCATACCAGCTTCTTAAACCCTATCAAGACCAAAAACGCTCTATACCGAATGCCAACCACTGTCGTCGCCGTGTTCATCCACGCCATGGGACAACTACGTACTTGGACACCGTCATCGTCAGACTGGCACTCTAGAGCTTCTTCTTTGCTGGAAGGGTTATGATACTTCTGAGGCTGCGTCTCTGAATCCGACATGGGTAACGCCCGTCGTCCTCTTCGCGACTACCTTGTCAAGCAGGGTGTTACGTCTACCACCCAGCTTTGAGGGGGGGAAGTGTGAGAGTACGACCCCGTTACACCAATTTCCCTTTTCCATATTTCCTTTCTATTTCATTCCTCTTTTGATCCTGATTCATTTGGTCTTTATCTCATCTCATTTGGTTTCCTATTCCTCCTTTTCCATTATCCTTTGGTTTATCCTGTTATTATATTTACATCACCGACCGGGCTCGGGATGTACTGGCGCGCTATATCTAGCGTAATCCTGCAGTAATCCCTTATAGCCAATAGCCTCGCGTGGCTATACGCAAGGTGATTCTATTTCTAGAAGGGTCTATTTCCTTTGGATAGGATAAACCTGGTTACCTGATGTATTCTGGAAGTATAAAAGCACCTTGTACTGAATGATAGTGCAACATTGAGCAAACCTTTTCTCGGGACATTCGATCCTGTGACATGTAGAGTAACATTGGTCAGCGAAGTGGTAATAAGTGTCGAGGTTGTTACTATCGAGAGGATTGTCGTCGTCGAGTGGAACGGGCACGGAGCAGTAAGGGAGTGGCCCGGCAGCTTCCAAGGCTTCAGGTACGTCTTCTTCTGCTGCGTCAGCTTCGGCAGCACGGTCAGCGAAGGACCGATGGCCCTCGAAGCCGTCGGTGGGGTCTGTTGTGTTGGCGATGTTGTCCAGGTAATGCTGCAGTGTCATTCGCTCATAGAAGATCACATCACGTGAGGCCACGGTGTCTTTGTTTTGGATGTCGAGAAGTTTCCATGCTTGGAAATGTTTTGCAATGCCGAGGTGTAGTCCCCACCGTGCTCGTTGTGAGAATTGTCCTGCTCGAGCTGTGTGGGGTCTGTACTGTACCATGCAGCCGAAGACTCGAAGTAAGTTTGTGCTGCCCTGTTTTCCTGTCCACAGCAGGTGCGGTGATGCGTTGTTGGGAAGTGACGTCGACGACAGCAAATTGTGTAGGTGTACTGCATGCGTCATTGCGTTAGGCCAAAGCGTGTTGGGCAGTCTCATCCCCAGGAGCAGCTTCCGCATCGTCGTCTGCAAGGTTTTGTTCATCCTTTCTATGACCCCCTGCTGCTAGTGAGTGTAGGGCAGAGAGACCAGGCGCCTGATGCCTCTTTCTGCCAAGTAGTTCCTGAATCGTTGTGACTGGTACTATAATGCCCCGTCTGACTGGAAACTCTTGAGTTGGGAGCCCGATTCTCGTTCAGCGATGGGGAGCCACGTCGTGAAGGCTTCGAATGCTTGATCTCGTGTCTTGAGGTTGTAGTGCTAGGCGTATCGTGTTGCTGGGTCAATGAACGTGATGACATAGTTGTTTTCTGCTTCACTGTCATCTCGAGGCATATTTAAGATGTCGCTGTAGACTTCTTCCATCGGTTCGTATGCAGGTGCACTTGGATTGTGGTGGGACGGGAAAGGTTAGTGGGGAAGATCAGCTTCGAGGCACGTGAAGCATCGTGCACGGGGTCGTCGAAGCTCCTGGCCGCTCGTTGTGAGAAGAGCATCCTTTTATAATACTCCGGCTTGTATGGTTTGCAGTACTGTGTTGTTTGCAGGGTGTCCGAGGCGTTGATGCCAGATGTCATCGGGGGCGCGATGGCCAGGTGAGCACTGGTACACATCGGCGTTGGAGAAGAACGCGACGACCGTGGCGGGACTGCGGCAGACTCCTCGGTTGATGGGCATGAGTTGATCTGCTTCGGATGGCGGTCCTCGGATTGCCGGTGATGGTACACGGCTGGGTCCTGCTGCTGCTACTGCAGGTGATATCGGAGGAGGGATGTTTGCTGGTACTTGTCGTTCTTGGCGGATGACTGCTAATGCTCTTGTTCTTTCTACTGCAAGGATGGTGTTGGAGTGCCAGAAGCCGTCTAGGGTAAAGTCGGGGTCAAGATCCGGCGGGTGCGTCTAGGTGGCAAACGACACGATGCCATCGCTATCGGCAGTACCGCGGTCGGGGACGAAATCCAGCACGAAGACGCCCGACTTCAGGAGAGCGCGACCGATGAAGAGACCACCCTTCCTATGATAAAGACGAAACTCGTTGTCGTCCGAATCGCATTCCAGGTGAATTCCCTTTGCCATTAACTAGCTAACGCTCAGTAGATTGTATCCCAAGTTGTCGACGATGAGAACTTTGTTGAGTTGTAGTATGACGTTTGTCTCCATTGACTGAAGCTGACGAAGCCTTGTCTGTTTGTTTCCAGGTTCTCGTTGTTGGTGACGGTGATGATGACATCGCGGTTGAGGCGTCGCTCTCGTTGCACGAAGCGCACGGAAGAACACATATGTTGGCCGCAGCAGCTGTCCAAGAACCAGGTGTTTCGCCCGGTGGGTTCGGCGTTGGCAACTGCAGCGCACGTCAGGTTGACATGGAGACCTTGTGAGTGTGGCAGTGGCAGTTCATCTTAGTCTGGAGCGTAAGTGGGTGGTGACTCGGGTCTGCAGCTGTCGATCCATACCATGCAGTTGATGATGTTTGGTGTGTCTCGTGCAGGTGTAGAGGAGCGGCTTGGCGGATTCTCTTGAGTGGAGGTGACTTACGGATCTGCTAGACGATGAACTCGAGGGCGCGTGCAGTTAACCTTGGATGTCTGACAATTGTGGTAGAACGGCGGCACGACTGTGAGACCTCTTGTGTCATATCGATTCTGCTTATCGCGTCGGTTGTAGTTGTTGTCGTTTCATCTTTGGGTGTAGAAGACTAATGGCTGCTACTTGTTTTATGATTGTCTTTCTTCAAACAGGCCCATCTCCTGTTGTTCAGCATGAAGCTCGGCGCAGAGGTGCATCTCGGAAATTCGTCCGTGGGCGCGAAGAAGCGAGCGGGTGGTTCTCCATTATGGCCCTAGCCCGGCGAGGACAAGTATCACGAAGCTTTCTTCAGTGATTCTACCTCCGCACCGAAGCAGATGGTCGCGGAGTGTCTGGCAGCGACTCATATACTGCATCGCTTTTTCCCCGGTCTTCATTTGTATTGTAGTCAACTGCTGCATGAGTCTGCTTTGTGTCACGCTGTCGTTTGCTTGATAGAGACACTTCAGATGATGCCAGGCGAGCTCCGCGGATTTTCCGTAGCTCCGATACGTTCTGATGCTCTGTTGCTCTTGTGATGACAGATTTCGCAGGAGAACTGTGTACGCCAGCAGCGACTGATAAGTGAAGATTTCCTGCTCCTTTGCAGTGCCATTACTTGGAAATGGCCGGGACTTGTTGAAGTATCCTAAGAGGTGTGCGGCCTCCATCAGCAGCTCAAACTCAAAACTCCAGGTAAAGAAGTCGTGCCCGTTGAATGGTGAAGATGTCTGCAGTTTGATCACATGTGAAAACTGACCTTAGAGACCCGATATCTCGTTTGGTGTATGTTCTGGTGCAGCTGGTGTCGGTTGAGCATGGGGCGGCATAAACTCAAACGTCCCCGGTGAAGAGTGATAAGGCGCAAAGGTAGGCGCCTGATTGTGCCGCCCAAATGATGAGTTGTCGAGGCTCATTGTTGCTAATCCTATGTTTCCCCCGTTGCTCTGTATTGAATGCGTAGGTGTCCTTGTCTGCTGCTGCTGGTCAAAGTGCGACATGAAGCTGAAGAACCTTTCTATAAGGTTCGGGTCCACGCTTGAAGAGGGTGAAGGGGTCACCATTTTTGGTACCCTCCTTGTTGTTTCTTGAGCAGCGCCGGTCTCAGTTTGTAGTCCTGAAGTGTGTAGTCCAGAGTTGTCGGGTTGAGTGTCTTGGGCGCTGGGTGAGCCCGTAGAAGACTTCTTGCCCTTGTTGTCCATGACTTCTAATCGATGAATCTCTTGATGTGCTTGACTGTAGATAGAGCGTTGTTGCTGGGAGTTTGGTCTTTGACAAGCTCTCATACCATGTTGGGCTAAGAAAAGCCCTTAGGATCTTTCCAGATACTAAGTCCCACTTGTACAAGGTGTTTGAGTAGTGCAGCGGAAGTATTGAGTAGTTGAACCCTTGCACTAGTTGTTAAATTATTGAAGTTATGATATAAGTGTAGGCTTGGTAGATGTTACTGAACATTACTATAGAGGGTACAACACTCCTCCTTGTATCCCTCTCTTCTTTTCTGGTTCTCTTTTCTCTCACCAACTTTCTTACCCTAAAACCTCACGCCATTTCCATGGCTCCTCCTCCTACCTAGATCCTAGTTTTAAGACACTAGTATGTGAGAGCAAGTGATTGATTAAAAGAAACAAGCATACAGCAATATATAGAAAATAGGAAATAGAGCAGTTGTAGAATACAGTTGAAGAAACGGTTATCGAGTCGCACAGCGACTCGATTGATGGTTCGGTTACCACCCTTGGAGTCGTAACGGTCAGTTGCTGTTAAAATTATATAAGTTATAATTTAATATAGGCTTGGTAGGTTGTTACTGAACCTTTCTGTAGGGGGTACAAACCCCTCCTTGTACTCCCCTCTCTTCCTAATCCAACCACCTTTCTTCTCGACATTCCCTCCCTTCTTAGATCCGTTTTTCCTCACGCCATTCCATGGCGGTCTTCTTCCTAGTATCCTAGCCAACCTAGCCTCCTAAGTTTAAGAACCTTTAGTCCTAAGTTTCTAAGATGGTATCAGAGCCCCTTGGTGCCTGCCGTCGCGGCACTAAGTTGTCGCGACGGCCCCTTGTTGCCTGCCGTCGCGGCGCCAGGATGTCGCGACGGCCCCTTGTTGCCTGCCGTCGCGGCACCAAGATGTCGCGACGGTCCCTCGTTGCCTACCGTCGCGGCGCCAAGGTGTCGCGACGGCCCCTTGGTGCAGCCGTCGCCCCTCCGCCTCGCCGCTGCGACATTGACGGTGCGCTGTGGCGGCGTCTGCGGCAGCCGACGGCATCGTCGGGCTGCGGCCGGCCGAGCGACGTCTGTGGCGTCGCCGGGCCTGCCGCCCGCTCGCCACAGACGGGCGTCCCTCAGGACGACGTCCTCCCGCCAGTAAGCGCCGCGCCATTTATGGTGCGTCGCTGAAGACTCGCCTCGCCCCGCCCCCTCCCCCCCCCCCCCCCACCTGCACCTGCTTCCCCTGCATCCCCCCCTTTCTTGCTGCAGCCGATGACTGCCATGTGAGGGACCTCTCCACCGCCGAGGAGACAGGACATGCCGCCGAGAGGGCGGGGGCCGCCGCACCAGCCTCTGTCGTTCGAGCCCCCCGGCGCCGCCGCTGTTGCCGCAGGCCTGGAGCCGCCGCACACCGCCGCCGCCGCCGCTGTCGTCACTGTCGCTGCTGCCGCCATTGCCGTCTCAAGGGGCCGTGAGACCTACCCTCTTTCGGAGTCGTTTCGGCTGCTGCTGGGAATGGGGGTGCTGGGCTAGGGGGTGTGGGTGTGGGTGTGGGTGTGGGGGTGTGCGTGGGCTTGACACTACCAAGCCTAGGGGGTGTGTTAAAATTATATAAGTTATAATTTAATATAGGCTTGGTAGGTTGTTACTGAACCTTTCTGTAGGGGGTACAAACCCCTCCTTGTACTCCCCTCTCTTCCTAATCCAACCACTTTTCTTCTCGACATTCCCTCCCTTCCTAGATCCGTTTTTCCTCACGCCATTCCATGGCGATCTTCTTCCTAGTATCCTAGCCAACCTAGCCTCCTAAGTTTAAGAACCTTTAGTCCTAAGTTTCTAAGAGTTGCAACCTCCGGTTGCGATCCTTCGTGTCCCTTCGTTGTTTCGTGTTCTTTAGTCCAAGCTCGTGCAACCTCCGTTGACTCGCGTACTCAATACAACATTTCTTCAAGTGTAGTGTTACACTTCAGATTTCTTAAATCTTCGAGATATTTCCAACAATAGCCAACCTAGCAAATGTAACTTCTTCCTTGTTACGACTAACATACACCTCCGTAAATCCTTCTCTAGCCATAGCCTCGTAGCACGCTCTTTTGCGCACCTTCCCATCCCTCAGCAACCGGTCATGAAACTCTAATAACACTTGGCCCACTGGGAGAGGCGTGCCCATCCGTAGCCAATCATCACAGATATCAAACTCCACCCCTTCCACATCGACCTTCAACACATCAATGAAGCCATGGCCGTTCGTGCACATGAATGTCGGCAACCGGAGAACAGGAGCCGGCATGCCTTGGCGTTCGTACCGCCCAGATAGCTGCTCGTGCGATACAGCTGTCATGGATTTTATGCGAGGGTTCTTGGGGCGGAAGAAGGTGATCACGCCGTTGACGGGCCCGATGCCAACCTGGCAGAACTGGAAGGTGGACGGTTGATCTCGGTCGTGGTTGCTTTGGAATAAGCTGCTCACGTCCTCTGGGGTGACTGTGGGGTCAAAGCCGAATACCTGACGCACGGGAGAGACAGTGAAATATGGCAGAAATACATGGTCCGCTTAAAAAATACGGCATTTGAGGATCGGGAAAAACCAGAACGGGGAATGAATGGTTGTTAAATGTCAAAAATCGAGGAGGGCAGGGTGGCAGCAATGACCGGGAGGCAAGACATTAGAAGTTAACCCCTTGGGAGGAAATGGGAGGGGAAGGAGTTGGGAGAGGTGGGGAATGAGGGAGAGGAGGAGAGTGAGGAGGAGGAGGAGGAGGAGGAGGAGGAGGAGGAGGAGGAGGAGGAGGAGGAGGAGGAGGAGGAGGAGGAGGAGGAGGAGGAGGAGGAGGAGGAGGAGGAGGAGAAGGAGGAGGAGGAGGAGGAGGAGGAGGAGGAGGAGGAGGAGGAGGAGGAGGAGGAGGAGGAGGAGGAGGAGGAGGAGGAGGAGGAGGAGGAGGAGGAGGAGGAGGAGGAGGAGGAGCAGGGACACATCTCACTGTGCCCTTTGTTCATCTTCTCACTGTCAAATGACACATGGCCCCGATGCCAAACGAGTACATGATGCCACCTGGCCGCACGTGTATATGACACGACTTAAGAGTCGACTCAAAGGTCACTAGGGGGGGAGGATACCTTGCCACTAGAGAGAGAGGAGGAGGAGAGAGGAGGGAGGGGGGGAGGGAAGGGGAGGGGATACATACTCTGTGACTTCTGTTCAGCATCCCAGTGTCAAAGGACACACGGCCCAGCGAGAAAACGATGCCACCTGGACGTACGCACGCGTACATGACGTGACTGTAGAGTCGACTCAAGAGTCACTAGGGGGGGAGGGAACATACCTTGTGGCCTCTGTTCAACATCTCATTGTCAAACGACACACCGCCGCCAATGCCGAACGCGTATACAACATGCCTTTGAGTCGACACAAAACTCATAAGGGGGGGGGTTGGGGGGGGTGGGGAACATACCTTGTGGCCTCTGTTCAACATCTCGTTGTCAAAGGACACATCGCCGCCGATGCCGAACGAGTACACTATGCCACCTGGCCGCACGTGATTGGTGCAGAGCGTCCACGCGCCATAGCCGTCCTTCTTCCGCCCTCCTAGTGTCTCCAGATTGCATGTGTCGTGCGCAACCAGGTGCGGCTGAGAGTCCTCCACTCTGCTGTGTGGTCGGGAGGGGGAGACGATGGTACTAGTGATTGGTGCAGAGCGTCCACGCGCCGTAGCCGTCCTTCTTCTGCCCGCCAAGCGTCTCCAGCTTGCATGTGTCATGCACAACCAGGTGCGGCTGAGATTCCTCCACTCTGCTGTGAAAGCAGCAGGGAAGGGGTGAGGATGTCAGATACAGCAGGAGCACCTGCGACTCAACTGCTCTGCTGTCAATTCTTTCGCCCCCCTAGCATCTCCAGCTCGCATGTCTCGCAACCAGGCGCAGCTGAGAGTCTTCCACTCTGATCGGATTGCGCAGGGGAGGGGAGATCGTGTGAGATCAGGTGGGGTGCATCTGAGCCTCAAGTTCTCTCTCAGGTGACTCTGCTGTCAGTCCTTTCGCTTCCGCCCTCCGAGCGTCTCCAGCTTGCATGTCTCACAACCAGGTGCAGCTGAGAGTCTTCCACTCTGGTCTGATTGCGCAGGAAGGGGGGATCATGTGAAGAAGGCGAAGGGGAAGGTGGGGTGCATGTGAGGTAAGGTGGGGGAGATCTGCCACTCATCTGCTGGGCTGCCAATTCTTCCGCTCCCCTAGTGTCTCCAGCTGGGATGCCAGCACAGCACGGTGAGGTGAGGAGCATAAGAGGGAGGTCACTGGAGTAAGGGATGGGACTCTGAGCAATGGGACTCCGAGCAATGGGGCTCGGAGCAATGGGACTCCGAGCAATGGGACTCCGAGCAATGGGACTCCGAGCAATGGGACTCTGAGCAATGGGAATCCGAGCAATGGGACTCCGAGCAATGGGACTCCGAGCAATGGGACTCCGAGCAATGGGACTCCGAGCAATGGGACTCTGAGCAATGGAACTCCGAGCAATGGGACTCCGAGCAATGGGACTCCGAGCAATGGGACTCTGAGCAATGGGACTCCGAGCAATGGGACTCCGAGCAATGGGACTCCGAGCAATGGGACTCCGAGCAATGGGACTCCGAGCACTGGGACTCCGAGCAATGGGACTCCGAGCACTGGGACTCCGAGCAATGGGACTCCGAGCAATGGGACTCCGAGCAATGGGACTCCGAGCAATGGGACTCCGAGCAATGGGACTCCGAGCAATGGGACTCGGAGCAATGGGACTCCGAGCAATGGGACTCCGAGCAATGGGACTCCGAGCACTGGGACTCCGAGCAATGGGACTCCGAGCAATAGGACTCCGAGCAATGGGACTCCGAGCAATAGGACTCCGAGCAATGGGACTCCGAGCAATAGGACTCCGAGCAATGGGACTCCGAGCAATAGGACTCCGAGCAATGGGACTCCGAGCAATAGGACTCTGAGCAATAGGACTCTGAGCAATAGGACTCCGAGCGTACCCGGTAAAATAACGGGGGCGTGGTTCGTCTTGCTGGTTCGAGAGACTACCCGGCGCCTGGTCCTGCTGCTGCTGCTGCTGCTGCTGCTGAGCCGGCTCTTCCTGCTCCTCTTGCTCCACGTTTTGCTTCGGCTGCTGCTCCTGCTGCCGCGGCTGGAAGGGGTCTTGCACTGGCTGCTGCTGCTGCTGCAGTTGCTCCACTTGCCGTGGTGCATAATTCACCAACAGCTGCTGCTGCTGCTGCTGCTGCACCTCCTGTTGCTGCGGCTGCAGGTGCTGGTTTTGTGAAAACACGGAATCCTGCCCGATCTGCCCGGAGGTGCCCAACTGCCCGTCATGAAAATTGATTCCTCCTGGAGCATCGGCCCCGTTCTCATTGACACGCGGGTGAGATGTAACGAGGGAGGCGTACGACCCTTGTTGCGCGGTTGCTTGACCCGTGCATGTTTGGGAGCACTTGCAACCGATCTCGTAGCTACGGAAGAGGTACACTTGCACGGCAAGAGCGATTAAACAGAGCACATGCCATGGCTTGATCTGACCGACAAATCTACCTAATGGAGATGCTACTAACACGGGAGTTTCGGATCGACTGTGGAACGGCCAGTGGAATAGGGCTTGATAGACGTGACGCATTATGCATGCATGCCGGTGGCATGGACGACGCTAATATGCGCTATGGGAATTGGGAGGTCTCAAGACTCAACGTAGTAAGGCTATCGGCGGCCGATGACATTGACGAAGCAGATACACGCGCAATGGACCTTGAATGAGGGTAAATGGTCAGCCTAATCAACCTTTGCCATGCTCAAATGGTCAGCCGCAGAGCTCGGAAAGCAAGTAGACACAATGCTAGAGAGGAGATGGCTGGAGTTTGCGTCTGAGACGATATGTCAGACATCCAAGCTGGAGAGCATATTTGGGATGCTAACCATGGCTTTGGAGTCGAGGATTGGAGTTTCTTGCCCAGGAATAGAGATCCACCATGCACTGTACACCTAGGTCGCGACATTTTCACAACCTGGAAACTTCGAGTCAAACACTCCCTCCCAGCACAGCTTCAGACTTGGGGTGATTGTGTCTAGTTTTCCAGGCGGAGTAGGGCGGAATCGAAGAGCACGCCCCTCGCACTGAAAAAAGTTACGTTGTGATTATCGTCGAGCCCCGTGAGAGTTCGCAGAGGCCCGTAATGTTCGTGCCAGAAAAGTGCTCACGTTATTTCATTATTTGCTTGAGCTAACCGCGGGTATCCCTAGATCAAAGGGAAAATCGTAAACTGTGTGAAGTTATTAGTAAAGTATATGTCGCAGGTATCGTGTATTGCACTTTGTTTTGGGCTTTAAGGAGATCCCAGGAGGAAACCAGGCCCCCTTTCCCACGCCGATCCACCTGCGAGCCCCTGGGGGAAACCCCCTAGCGCTCGAGACTTCACCCGTGTTGCGGAGGGTAGGGTATTGCACATTGTTGCATGAGCTTTGTTGCCTCATACAGCGGGTATGCTCTATGCCTCAAATCCGCGACTCGCAAATATGGACTACGACGAATAGGAGCGGTACGAAACGAGCAAACTGGATAATAGAGTAGCACGAGGGCGACGGTTTATACCACGAAAAGGGCGAAGCGGAACAAAAATTTGACGAGTTTATTAAGCGGTTTCGTCAACCAACCACACGTTTTTACGAAAGAGAAAAAGACCCCCTTGAGAAAATCATTTTCTAAATGTGCTTGTTAATTGTGATCGAGGGAACGAGGGTCGTGTTTCTGTATTCATGACGGACCTGTTCGTGTAACGCGGGAAGCCAGGATATTTACGTGATTGGTTCTAAAAAATGTAAAACGCCTCGAATGCTCTTGACACGAGGTTTAGAATAGGACCGTAATCATAAGACAAGATGGATGAAAATGTTTTCACAATACACGAGCCTGCGTACAGCTTGCTGATTTTCCAACTAGCGATATTTTATTGGCCGTTGGATCGCCATCTGTATTGCGACCCCATTTTATTGCGATTGAGTGGCATACATGGCGGTATTGGATTTCGCGAAAATAATCTGCGACATCGTCCAGCTGCGTTATATGTTCTATGTAGAAGTTACATGCTGGACTAGGTGTGTGCTTCTAGTGAGTACAACCCAACAGGTATATGTTTTAGGTTTCTCCTAGTAATTATTCACGTATTCTGACATGGTATCGAGTAGGTTAGGTCCCCCCGCCCGCTTCCGCCCACGCCCTAGTCTCTCGCCCGCCCTTAGCCGGCCCCCTGGCCGTCGCGTCCGCCCCTAGTCGGCCCTCTGGCCATCGCGTCCGCCCTTAGCCGGCCCCCTGGCCGTCGCGTCCGACCCTAGTCGGCCCCCTGGCCGTCGCGTTCGCCCCTAGCTGCCTCCCCTGGCCGTCGCCTCCGCCCCTAGTCGGCCCCCCGGCCGTCGCATCTGCCCCTAGCCGGCCCCCTGGCCGTCGCGTTCGCCCCTTGTCGGGCCCTTGGCCGTCGCGTCCGCCCCTAGTCGGCCCCCTGGCCGTCGCGTCTGCCCCTAGCCGGCCCCCTGGCCGTCGCGTTTGCCCCTAGCTGGCCCCCTGGCCGTCGCGTCCGCCCCTAGTCGGCCCCCTCGCTGTCGCGTTCGCCCCTAGCTGGCCCCCTGGCCGTCGCGTCCGCCCCTAGTCGCCCCCCTGGCCGTCGCGTCCGCCCCTATCCGGCCCCCTGGCCGTCGCGTCCGCCCCTAGCCGGCCCCCTGGCCATCGCGTTCGCCCCTAGTCGGCCCCTTGACCGTCGCGTCCGCCCCTAGTCGGCCCCCTGGCCGTCGCGTCCGCTCTCAGCTGGCCCCCTGGCCGACGCGTCCGCCCCTAGTCGGGCCCCTGGCCGTCGCGTCCGCCCCTAACTGCCCCCCTGGCCGTCGCATCCGCCCTCAGCTGGCCCCCTGGCCGTTCGTGCCAGCTCCTAGCCGCCCCCCTGGCCGTCGCGCCCGCCCCTAGCTGGCCCCACTGGCCGTCGCGCCCGCTCCTGGCCGGCCCCCTGACCGTCGAGCCCGCTCCTAGCCGGCCCCAGCAGCACCTGCCCGGCCTCTTCCTAGCGCCGCCATGCCTCTCCTACCGCTCGCCAGTCCCAGTGCGCCCGCCCGGCCCCTCCTAGCGCCAGCCCGGCCTTGTCACGCCCACTCGGTTTTCAGCGCCAGCCCGGCCCCTCCTCCTGCCCGCCTGGCCCCTCCTCGTGCCTGCTCGGCCTGCCGTGCCACCTTGGGCCCCGTGTCCTCTGCTAGCCCGCGCCGGGGCGCCCCGCAGCCGCCCTACTGGAGAGTGCTATCGCCGTGTCCCCGTGCCGCTGTTCTCCTGCCGAGCTGTGGAGCTGTGCCGCTGTGTCGCTGAGGAGCTGTGTCACTAACCCTGCACGATGGCTGACTTCGTGCTCCGCCTGGAAGCTGAGGGCCACGCGGTTGAGTTCGTCGCCTGGCTCTCCGATCTCCGCCGTCATCTTACAGGTCGGCGCCAGGATGGACACTCGCTGGTTGTCCATGCTGATGGCTTGCTCCCCCGCCCCCCTGCACCTGCTCCCCTCCCTGCTGACCCCACCTCCGCTGAGAGTGAGGCTTTCTCTACTACTGCGCTTGCCTGTGCGGTCAGGGACTGACGCGATGCAGTAGCTCAGGTTGCTATCAGTCACGCCCTCCTTGTGTCTGAGCGCTCGTGTTTCGCTACAGTTGATACGGCCAAAGCTTATTTAGACGTTGTTATTGCTCGCTATTCCACACCTGCATCCGCTTCTGCCGGTCACCCGCTCTTCCCGATGCTGTTCCCAGACCTTGCTGCCTTCCCTACTGTCGCAGACTTTGCAACTCACTTGCGTGCCCTAGAGACTCGCTATCGCATTGCCAGCACTGCTGCCCAGCTCACTGCGCTCCCCCCCCCATTCTGCATGACCCTCTATTTTATCGCTATGCGCCTGCCGGACCGCCTAGCTAGTGCCCGCGACCGCTTCCTTAGCCAGCACCCGGGTGACCTCACACTGACCGCCTTTGTCGACACCCTCACCGAGATCGAGACGCGCCAGCGCACTATCGCTCAGTCGAGCGGTGCGCTGGCAGTCTCTATCTTTCACGGCTGTGCCCCCTCCCAGTGCACGTTTACTGACGTTTCGGCTGCGGTCGCCACTGCGACCCCTCTTACCGAGATGGCAGCTGCGGTCCACCCGCAGCAGCGTCTGCGCCGCGGTGGCCGTGGCCGCCTGGGAGGTCGTGGTGGTGGCACTAGTGGTGATGGTGACGGTAGTCCACCTGAGGGGACTACCACCGGTGGGCAGGAGTAGACGCAGTCGCCTTCGCAGCCGGAGCAGCCCCAGCAGCAGCCGCCGCCATCCCAGCAGCAGCTGTCGCAGCCGTGGGCTCGTCTCCCACCTGGTTGGCCCGGCACCTCCGGCGGTGGTGGCCGAGGTGGTGGCCAGTGCAGCTTGGCGTCTACCGGCAGCTCCAGTGCTGTGACCTGCCAGTACGAGCTTCAGACCGGGCCTCTCCGCGGCACTCTGTGCCGCCGCCCGCACCCGACCGCCCGCTGTTTCCGCCGCCTCGACGATCTCTTTCGTCGTCGCTTTGGCCCGGCCCCGGACCTCCCCGACTGGCACAGCCTGCTTCGCCAGGGCGTGCCGATCTTTGAGTTAGATATGGATCAGATAGGTGCTGCTTTGCATGCTTTGTATGCTAACGCTTCTAGTGTTGCTGGATCTTATTACCCTGTGTACTCTAGTTTAGGTGTCTCACCTTTGTGTAGCTCAGCCTCCCCTGCTGTGTCAGGCGTAGGACTGCCTAGTTTGCCTAGCCTAGGTTCTGCACCGGCTCCGTTCCCAGCCTCCGCCACTGCCTCGCTGTCCTTCACTCTCGTCTCCGGTGCTTCTGCCTGTTTCTTCCGCGACCGCTCCACGCTTACGCCGCTTGCTGCGCCTGCTGTTGTCTCTCTCGCTGACCCCTCTGCGGGTCCCGTCGTCGCTCACAGTTCCACGTCCCTTCCCTGTCCAGCAGTTCCCTCGGGCTCTCTTACAGACCTCCACGTTCCCTCGTTCTCAAGGAACCTGGTTGGTGTCGGCTGTCTTCAGGACCTCGGCGTCACCACCACGTTCCCCGAGCACGAGCGGCTCGCTGTCTGTTATGATGCTGTCTCAGGTTCCCCACTTGCTACGTTCCCTCAGGACCCGGTGTCCGGACTCTTCACCCTAGACACCGCTTCCCACCCGGTTGGTGCGTCCTCCCAGGTCGCTGCAGCTTGCTCGTGTCGGTCTCTCACTCACCCGTCCCTTTTGTGGCACCACCGCCTAGGTCACCCTGCACTCCCGCGTCTGCATCACATGTCCCAGCACGGTCTTGCCTTAGGCCTCCCCGCGTCGCTCCCCGCCCTTCCCCTCTCGCCTGCTCCACCGTGCACGCCCTGTGTCAAGGGCCGGCTCCGCCGTGCCCCTCACTCCTCCTCGCTTCGCCCTGCTACTGCTCCCCTTCAGACCCTGCACCTGGACGTTTGGGGCCCAGCCCCCGTCCCCGGACCGCGTGGCGAGCGCTATTTTCTTGTGCTCGTCAACGACTACACGCGCTACACCACGGTGTTTCCCCTGTAGCGGAAGGCCGATGTGCCCGACGTTCTTCTCCCGTGGGTTGTGGCTACGCGTCTTCACCGCGGTCTCCCCGTGTTGTGTCTCCACTCTAACCGTGGCGGAGAGTTCACTTCTGGTCGGCTTGGACAGTTCTGTCGTGCGGAGGGCATCACCCACTTGTACACCTTGCCGGACTCGCCACAGCAGAATGGGGTTGCCGAGCGCCGCATCGGCTTGGTCATGGAGGTGGCTCGTACCTCCATGATCCATGCCGGTGCACCCCATTTTCTGTGGCCGTTTGCCGTTCGCTACGCCGCTCACCAGCTTAACCTGTGGCCACGCTCCCAGCGGCCGCAGGTTTCGCCGACCCTCCTTTGGACCGGGTCCCCCGGTGACGCGTCTGTGTTCCACGTCTGGGGCTGCCTTGCTCACGTTCGTGCCTCTGGCACGGACAAGCTCACTGCCCGCACTGTCCCCTGTGTCTTCCTCGGTTTCCCCCTGGACTCGTCTGACTGGCTCTTCTAGCACCCGCAGTCTCACCGCTTCCTCCACTCTCGTGACGTCACCTTTGACGAGTCCGTCTCCTTCTACCGTCGCTTCCCTCACCGAGGTCTCCCGGTTTCCCCCCCCCTGTTCCTTGCCCCCTCTCCCCCGGTAGCCCCTCCTCCCCTCCCGCTGCGTCCTGCCCCGTCTGGTGTCTCCCATGTCACTCCCCTCCCGTCAGTTGTCCCGGTTGAGGAGTCTGCTGACTCTGGTGGTCCCCCCGCCCCGCCTCTGCCGCGTCCCCCTTCCCTGGTGTCTCCGCCCTTGCTATCGCAGCCGCCGCCGCCGCCGCTCTTGGCCTCTGGGGGTGGTGGCGCTGAGGAGGGTGTTCGTCCTGCGGCTCCTGGTGTGGTCTGTCCCGGCGGGCCTCGGGGTGCCGCTGGGGCTGGAGAGGGTTCTCGTTCTGGGGGTGTTGGTTATGGTGGTGCTGCTGTTGAGTGTTCTCCCAGAGGTCGTCGTGCCCCTGCCGGTTCGAGGGTCGAGCACCAGCCGCCGCAGCAGCCGCCGCAGTTGTCGCCGCCGGTCTCCACTCTTCGCCTGCTCGGCCTTCCCTCCCCTGACCGCTCGCCGGTGTCTCCCCCACCTCCTCCTCCCCTTTCTATCTACGGCCCTGTGTTCCCGCCCTCGGACTCTTCTCCAGCCCGTCTTCCTCCTCGTTCCCCCCTTGTGTCACCTCTGCTGTCTCCTGACCCTACACCTCCGTCCCACGTTTGGTCTCGCCGTCCCTCCCGTGCTCGTCCCGTCTTCCCTGTCCCGCGCTCCCATCCGATGTTACTCCGTTCTCACTCGTCTCGTCCTCCCCTCCTCCCCTCGCCTCCTCCCTCGTCGCTCGTTGTTGCACCTCCCCCGCTGTCTGACTACCTCCGTGCTGCTCATCCCCTTGTCCCTCGGGTCCTTGCCTCTCTTGTTACACACCCATCTGTTCCTGCCTCCTGCCTTGACGCGCTTGTTGCTGCTGTCGCTGACTTCGCCTCTACCCGCCGCCTTGACTACGCTACCGCTCTGGTCTCTGACCCTGCCCGTCCTGCGCCCGTCGGGGGTGCACCTGCCCTTGGCAGTGACGTACTAGAGGACAGGCAGTACGAGCTTGCTTTCCTTTCCGAGGCCGCTCCCCTTCTCTGCTCCATGCTCCTAGTCCCAGAGGGTGACCCTGAGGGTGACCCAGAGGGTGACATTGGGCTCGAGCGGAGCAAAATCCAGAGCCTGCAGCTCAATATCGCACTGAAGCTCAGAATTTTGGAACATGACATTAAAGCGAGGGTCTCAAGAAGCAGAGAACCAAATCCAAAGGTTTTGGTTTCGGGGGATCTCGAAAATTGCCGAGGTGTGGTGAGGGGTGCTGGTTGGGCGCTGTTACTGTTTCGCTCATTTCGGCAACCCAAAACCAAACCTTTGGATTTGGTTTCGTGCTTCTTGAGACCCTCGCTTTAAGCCGCATTAAAGTGCAAACAATAGCCAAACAAACTTCGCGAAGGAGAAGGCGAATGTGAACAGTGAGTAACGAAACAAACAGAAGAAATCATCGGCAGTTGCAGTTGGGCGGTGACAGGTGTCACCATGCGGATGATGCGGAACGGCCTGCAAAATCTTGGTCGTAGTTTATTTGGGAGGGGAATCCCCAAATTTCTGGTGTCGAGCAGGACCAACTGCCCCGGGGCAAGAGTTAAGTCACGGCGTCATCGGTCAGCTAGTTGCTTAGCCCATTGGTTGGCTTTGAGGATGGCATCAGCGGCTTTTTGCTGAGACTGTCGGAGATTTTCGACGAACTGCTGCGACCTTGGTGCCGGATTTCTATCGGTGTCGATAGAGGGATTGTCGGGTCTATCTCGTAATTAAGGAAGAATGGGGACTGTGTAGTCGTGGCCGATGGGGCGTTGTTGTACGCAAACTCGATCAGAGGAAGAGAATCTTCCCACTGGGCCGGGCATGTGCACGTCGTGCGAATCAGCTGCTCCATCGTCTGATTGGTGCGCTCAGTCTTGCCGTCCGATTGCGGGTGGTATGCGGTGGACAGATGCCGACGTGTGCCGTACTGCTGCCAGGTTTTTGTCCAGAAGTTGGACGTGAACCGAGGGTCGCGATCACGGCCAAAGGAATGCCGTGTAGCCGCACGATGTTCGTGAGGAACAGCTTCGCTGTCTGCTCG
Source organism: Closterium sp. NIES-67 (assembly GCA_027943415.1). Lineage (NCBI taxonomy): Eukaryota > Viridiplantae > Streptophyta > Zygnematophyceae > Desmidiales > Closteriaceae > Closterium > Closterium sp. NIES-67. The sequence continues at coordinate 605,349 of BQMB01000923.1, read as the reverse complement.
GCAGTGATTGTCGTATTGCAGGCGGCGAAGTGGGCCATCTTGGTCAACCGGTCAACGACGACGAGAATCGCGTCATTACCGCTTAGACCAGATGGCAGGCCAGTGATGAATTCCATCGTCACTTGTTGCAAGGGTCGGCTGGGTGGCTCGAGCGGCTGCTGTAATCCCGCAGGTCGAAGTCGTGACGACTTCATGCGTTGACACGTGGGTCAGTTGTAGAAATGAAGCAGTTGTAGAATACAGTTGAAGAAACAGTTATCGAGTCGCACATCGACTCGATTGTCTGTTCGGTTACCATCCTTGCAGTCGCAACGGTCAATCGCAACCTCCTGTTGCAACCCTTTGAGTCCCTTCGCCCTTTCGTATTCTTTCGTCCAACCTCCTCGTGTCACCTCCGTTGACTCACGTACCCGATACGACTTTCCTCGAGTGTAGTGTTTACACTTCAGAAACGCCTAAGTCTTCGAGGAATATCCAACATCGTCGGTGTAAATAGTTCCGGACGACTCTGTGTTCACCGAGCATAGCTGCGGGGACCCAGAGATTCTCGTCAGTCGTGCGATCAACCCATCGTACACAATGAGCGAGAATCTTGGATGGCTCGATCGTTGGCTCGGGTACTGGGTTGACCGTAGGATTGATGTGTTGACGGTCGAGATTAGTCGCGCTCGGGACAAACTGTCGCAGGAGACTGACGTGAAATGAATCATGAATTCGCTCGTCGGCCGGCAGTTGCAGCTGGGCGGTGACTTGTGTCACCATGCAGATGATGCAGAATGGGCTGCAAAATCTTGGTCGTAATTGATTTGGGAGGGGAATTCCCAAATTTCTAGTGTCGAGCAGGACCAATTGTCCAGGGGCAAGTGTTAAGTCTCGGTGTTGTCGGTCAGCTTGCTGCTTAGCCCTCTGGTTGGCTTTTAGGATGGTATCGGCGGCTTTTTGCAAAGAGTGCCAGAGATTTTCGACGAACTGCTGAGATCTTGGTGCCGGGTTTTCTATCGGGGGCGATAGAGGGGTTGTCGGGTCTATCCTGTAGTTAAGGAAGAACGGGGACTGAGTAGTCGTGGCCGATGGGGCGTTGTTGTACGCAAACTTGATCAAGGGAAGGGCGTCCTCCCATTGGGCCGGGTCTGTGCACGTCGTGCGAATCAGCTGCTCCATCATCTAATTGGTGCGCTCAGTCTGGCCGTCCGATTGAGGGTGGTATGCTGTAGACAGATGCAGACGTGTGCCGTACTGCTGTCAGGTTTTTGTCTAGAAGTTGGACGTGAACCCTGGGTCACGATCGCTGATGATTGCCGAGGGGATGCCGTGTAGCCTCACGATTTTCGTGAGGACTTCCTGTAACTCGTCCAACTTTCGCCGTGTAACTTCCTGTGACTAGTTGGTTTTTGTCTAGAAGTTGGACGAAAACTTTGAAGTTCACGGAGATTAGCCGGTGGCTTCCGGTCTTGTATCGTCGCAATTTTCTTGGGGTCGATTTAATGTCGTCGATGGAAATTACGTGGCCCAAAAACTCCAGTTCGTGTTTGAGAAACTCACACCTAGAGCCCTTGGTAATTAGTCGGTGCTGCTGCAAGAGAGAGAAAGCTGCTTCCAAATCCTTCAAATGCCGCTCCCGAGTAGTGCTGTAGACCAGTATGTCGTCGAGGTACACGATGACGCATTTGTCGAGCAGCGGTCGAAAAACTTCGTTCATGGTAACTCGAACATTGAATGTGCATTGGTTAAGCCAAAAGGCATAACCGTATACTCGTAACTCCCATACCGGGTCCGAAACGCCGTCTTGTAGCAGTCAGCTTCGTTCACGCGGATTTGGTGGTAGCCGCCTCGCAGGTCGATTTTCGAGAAGAATTTGGCTCCGCGAAGTTGGTCGATGAGTTTGTTGGCACGCGGGATAGGATAGTGAGACTTGATTGTAACCCGGTTCAAGGCGTGGTAGTCAATACACATTCGTAGACCGTCATTTTTCTTCGGGGTGAACAAGATTGGAGCTGCAAACGGGGATGTGCTGGGGCGAACGAAACCTCTCTCGAGCAGGTAGTCCAGCTGGCTTTGAAGTTCATCCAGCTCGGGCTGAGTCAGTCGCCATTGAGTCCAAACAGTAGGCTGCACGCCGGGCTCCAACTTGATTTTGTGGTCATGTTCTCGCTCAGATGGCAAACCCGCCGGTAGGTCATTAGGAAAAATGTTGGCGTGTTTCCGAATCACCATTGCCAAGTCATCCGAGACAGCTGCGCAAAGTTTGTCGACGCCGGTCGGCGTGTCGACAGCCGTTGAAGCGATCCATCGGATGGCGAACAGTTGCGCCCCTCGAATCATGGCTCACTTGATCGTCACTGCGGTGACCGTCGATGTGGTAGAATCTTGACAGCTCCTCTTGGGTAGTCGTCGCCACTCGCCACTCCATTTGATGCGACAATCGCCCGTCCGCCAGTCAATGCTCGGGTTGTATTCGCGCAGCCAATCGCATCCTAGAAGCATATCGCAGCCGTCCAAAGTTGTCGCCAGCATCTTTGTCGTGAAACTGAAATTTTCGCCGCACGTTACCCGTACGTGAGGTACTCGCTCCCGTATTGCCAGTGGTGTGCCGTCAACCAATCTCGCGTTGATTTCGGGCATGCAGCCCTCCAGCTGCAATCGCAATTTCTTCGCCTTTGTCACGTCCATCAAACTGCTGCTCGCCCCACCATCAACGAATATTTTCATGCGGGTGTCGCCAACTCTTCCTTCAACCAGAACAGGGCGATCAACCGGTTGACCCCCCTTATTCAGCCAGGAATGGTCGATAGCCCAAATCGGCACTATAACCTTGTGGGGGTGGTGGCTTTTGGGCGACGCAGGCAAGTCAGCAGGTGGCCCATCTGCTACTGACGATCTCCATTTCCCGACTGCTTCTTGTCGTTCGGTAAGTTCTTCTTCAACTACGGGCAGTCCCTCACAATGTGACCCAGCTGGTTGCAGTGAAAGCAGGTTCCCGAAAATACTCGGGTGGTGAACACGTCCACGCCGTTGATTGATGTGTGTTGGGGCTGGCCTCGAAAGCGATTTCCCTCCCGGAAACCCGCTCGCGCGAGTCCACGTCGTGCGTCCAGCGAGTCTGCTATGCGAACTATTTCATTGAATATCGTCGGGCCTTGCAGGACGATCTCTTGCTGAATCTCCGGCTTGAGACCACCCACGTAGCGATCGATGCGCTCGTCTTCCTTTATCCCTCCGATTTGGTCGTAGATCGCCAGAAACAACGCCGTGTATTATTGGACAGGGCCCAACTATCTCCACATCGCACATGGATATGTGCTCAAATCTGTCCTTCAACGCTTCGCCCTACGCTTTCCACGTGCGGATCGTGGCCGACCTAAAGATCGGTTCTGCCTTCATCGTTGATGAACTCAGCTCCCCATCTACCGCCCGTTGATTCCCTGCCAGGGCTCCTCCCTCGTCTAGATGCATACGCCACCAGTCGAGTGCTGGTCCCCTCAGCAGTGACACAGCCAAGTTGACACGTGATGCGTTGTCATTAATACTTGCTGCAGTGAAGAAGATTTCCACGGCGAACAGCCACCCGCTCACTGTAGTTGTCCTGTCGGTCGGGTTGAACGGCAGAGGCATTGGTGGTTTGATTTTAATGGTCGCCTGCGACTCGCTGTGAACATATTCAATTGCTTCAGGTATCGCCGACGCCCTCGATTCGCTCGCATCATCTTCGTCTTGGGTAACAGGCCGCCCCTGGCGCTTTTCACCCTGCGTGTGGCGAAGCGGCGAGTTTTTGTTGCGCAGCGCCTGTACTTCACTTCCCAGCGACTCGAACTTATCGGCAAGTTGTTGAAGTTGGGCCTATAGTGTCGTCACTGTGGCCGCCCTGGCTTGCAACTCGTCAAACTCCTCCTGAGTCACGTTCCTAACACTACGACGGGCAGAGGTTTCCGGCGTGGTTGGCATGCTGGAAATTTTACTAGACAGATCTGAGGGTGCACAAGCTTTTGGTAGGAGGAGCTTTAATGAGCTCACCTACCAACCGCAGGCCAACCCTCTATTCTGTCGGACCCTCTCCTGATATAAACGGACTACTCGACAGAAGACTTAGCGGGCAGGAACGGGGCTCTAATACCAGCTGTTATGAATTAATCAGAGTAATAACAGGTAGTGTAATAAAGGAGTCGTGATTCAAGAGTGTCGATACAAATGAGGGCCTAGGCATTTATAAGTATGAACAGAGCTAGCCGAGAACCACGCGAACAGGTTGGGGCAGTCCGGTTGGCGAAAGCCACGGAAGCGCCGTGCGTATAGGTTTGGGTTCACGAAATGGTTCGGGACGGAAGAAGTTGCCCGAGCCTGGACTTCCGAGAGTCGAGGGCGTACGCGCTGTAGTCGAGCCCAGTAAGGAAAAGGGAATTCCTTACAAGGTAGAAGGTCGTTACAGATAGAGAGATAGTAAGGAATTAGAAATTCCTTACTGAGGCTTGCTACAGGGCGTACGACTCGAACAGTCCTGAACCAGCGACAGGGTTCCAGACCTTTTAGTTCGAGCCTCCTGGACCTTTTTGGACCTCGCATCGACACATTGAGGCCCTTCGACACCTTTCCCAATAAAGAATTTGTTGCATTCCTGAAAGTGATGCTCGAGGAGTAACCCTTATCAAGTCCAAGCTTATGATGCGAAGCACGAAGTGCAACGGTCGTTGACCGTTGACCGACAGTCGAACCGACAGAAGTCCAAGGGTACGTCACGACAACAAGGACACATAACTGACCCTGTAATACAGCGCATTCAGTTACCCGAGTCGTGTACATTTACCCGAGTCAGATTTGGAACCTCAATGGGAATGTACCCCTGTTAAAGTGCATCCTTCGCATTCTCTTGTATCACTATATGAACCCTGTATCTCCTTGCTATAATCAACACTGTTATGCTACATTCAATCTAACAGGGTTCATTGACCAAGCAATCGCTTTTGCAAAGCGCACTACTACATTTCAATCCTGAAGATCCTACGGACTATATTGGATCATTTCATTGTAAACTGGGACTATCAGGATTCTAAGCACGACACTCTTGATCAGTTTCAATTTTAAATATTGTGGTGCCACTGACTCGCTCCAGTCACTGAATGACCCCTGGCTCAGGATAACGAGGGCAATGAAGCCCTTTTCCCGAAGCACCTGCAAACACTCCGAATCCGGCGGTAATGACATCTGTCTCACCAGAATCCTTGAAATATTACTCCAGCGAATGACAACTCTTGAAGATGGACTACAATCTCTCAAGATCGATGACTCGAGCACCGCCCGCCAAACCACTTAAATGCAGCCAACTTCTGCAGATAAGGACTCCACTCCTGGCTTCTTCAACTTCGACGCTTCCAACACGCAACCACCGGCAAGCAAACGATTAAGGGACAAAGCCTGCAGACAGCAGAATCAACGTTCTTCGTGATTCTAAGATTAGAACAAGCTCAATCTTTGACGGTCGCGATTTCTAAACTTGGAGTTTCGAGTTTGGGCGACTATTGCAGAATGCTCAAATTTTATGCTTTTGATGTACAGTGACGGAAATAATTGTTCGGATGTTTTGCATTAACGAGGGTTTTTTTGCATTCCGACCACTGTACATAGAGTCTTAATGTTAAATGGTGGTACGCTTTGGGAGTGGCACATAGTGGATGTGTTCATAGTGCTATAATCCATAATAGTACACTGAATCTAACTTAGTGTCAAAAGATATCCACAGAGTCCATCTGGACAATTGTTTCCCAGGATAAAGCGCAAACTCCCGAACAACGTTTCTAGTACCTATTCCACCGACCCTTGGCCTTGATCACCACACGCACCCTCCTAGGCATTGTATCTACGAGGTTAGGGCAAACCTTTGCAGGGATCTTCTCACACTCTTCTTGGACCCACCCTTTTGCATAAAGGGGTGATCACTAGGAAAATCGCGAAGGATTTAAGCGTATGCAAGAGTATTTTGCACGATTTCCGATTGAATGTGATCTCTTAGACTAGCCACGCTGAGGTGTGTCTTTTCATGAAAATACGGGACCATTAGCCGTTTGGTCCTGTCTTTTCATGGGTCGTCTTCGTCGTACCGTTGTAGGGTAAAATTACGAACAGAGTGGCGAAAACTAACGCATCCGCCTCGAAACTTAGGGTAACATAGCACGGTCGAATGTGCACCCTTTCACGATTAGAATCATGTTAAAATCCACGGGTCTCGTCACGGTGCAGCAGTCGAAGAAGCCTCGGCTGGTGGGGAAAAATATTCGGGTTGAGGTCTGGTGAGGAAGAGGGTCACTCCAGTGCTACCCTTGGAATGGCTTGGAGAGCATGAGTATATTGCGCTGGAGTGACCCTTTTCCTCACCATACCTCACCTAAAGCACTCATCTCGAACAGTCGTGACTTCTTTGACTGTTGCACCGTGACGAGACCTGTGGATCCTAGCGTGATTCTAATAGTGCAAGGGTGTACAATCAACCGTGCTACATTACCCTCAGTTTCACGGCGTAAACGCTAGTTTTCCCCGCTCATTTCGTGGTTTTACCCTACAGCGGCACGATGGAGATGACCCACGAAAAGACGCAACCAATCGGCTAATGGCATCTCTGGTCACACTTCAGCGTGGCAAGACTAAGAGATCACATTCAATCAGAAAGCATGCACATTCCTTTTGCATACGCTAAAATCCTTCGCGATTTTCCTAGTGCTCACCCCCTTATGCAAAAGTGTGGGTCCAGGAAGAGTGCGAGAAGCTCCCTGCAAAGGTTTGCACGAACCTCGTAGACATTATGCCTAGGAGGGTGCGGGTGGTGATCAAGGCTAAGGGTCGGTAGACTAGGTACTAGGAACGCTGCTTGGAAGTTTGCTCTTTGTCCTGGGAAACAATTGTCCAGATGTACTCTTTGGATATATTTTGGCACTAAGTTACATCCAGTGTACTATTATGGATTATGGCACAATGAACGCATCCACTATGTGCCCCTCCCAAAGCGTGCCACCATTAAACATTAAGACTTTATGTACAGTGGTCGGAATGCCCAAATTCCCTAGTTAGTGCAAAACATCAGGACAATTGTTTCCGTCACAGTATCTTACCCCGGTTTGACGATCGACATCGAAGACGCAAACCAGCGATACTAGAACGAATCACTTATGGCGTACATCGTCATTCAACAGAACATATCCGCTTTCGAGAAACTCGGAATTCGATCGTTAAAAACCCATGCCGCTGCGGCACAAGACAAATAGCTGTACCTCACAAACCTCAATCATTCGAAGGATTTTATGTAGTCGAGTCGACTACTCGGCCAGCTACTGGAAGTGAAGATTTTTACAGGAGGGAAGGCCCAACACTTACATCAATCGCTGATGAAGCATCCGCGACCAGATCGTCAAGCTCGGGAACACAATTACTGAACGTGACGATCATGCTCTCCGGACTTATCCCTAAATGGCGACCGTACAAAGCTCTACTACGCCAGCAGGGCTAAATTTCCAAAGCAACCCCTTGAAAGACGCTGCTAGCTAAGCAGCAAGACATGGACCTCTACAAGGAGAGAGCCCTGGGCAATGAAAGGCTAGCCTTCTACTCATGCCAGAAGAAGCCTCGTCGCGACACGCGCAGTCGCAGTATTTTTGCAAACACTGCAAAACCTTCTGACACTCCACTGAGCGCTGCCAAAACCGAGCGGGAAGCAGCGCAAGACCATCCTACATGCCTAACCCAAGTGGAAGTCAATGGAGTCACTATCACCAAAGGAGACCCATCGACCACTTAGGACTCGCGCCAGACCAGTCGTCTGTCCCACGTGGAACAGCGACTGGTCCCGCGCCCTCCTGCATTCTCGGACCCTCGTCCAACTCAGCCAGGTTCACACGGTCAACCTACCCATCGCCAGGTCTTCATGGCAATGCGAACTCAGGGTCCCACACGTCGAGCGAATCGATGTCGTCGCGTGCCACAGCCACGTCCAAGTCAAGGAGACTTTGCCACGGATGTAACGGCCTACAAGTACAACAGCCTCTACAATGAACACGGCAGCTACAAGATTGATGAGGAGGAGCTACAATAAAATGGAATCTTCCCATTCCCCTGAAGGAGTCGACACCCTACATGACCGACACGACATTCGGATGCGACAGATAGGATTGGGCAACTTCCCAAAGGACCATCTCATGCACAAGTCGAACCGTCCTTACTTGCTGACTCCAAGAATCGCGATGATTGCCCGCAACAAATGCGACAACTACAACACCTGGTGTCTGGACAGTTTCCGCGGACAGCACATGGTCGGATCAGCGCGCTTCATCTCCAATGCAGTCCCAACCCCCGCTGCAGCCTATGTCACTGTAGGCAACAACGAATGACTGGTGGCCAAGCACCAGGGGATCGTCGACCTACAGGCACACAACACCCTGACACACATCACTCTGAACAGCGTGCTCATCATCCAGAATCTAGGCTACAAACTACTTTAGACAGCTCAACTGATGTCTTGCGGTGTTGAAATCAGCACCGACCCTCAGACACGGCACCTCCTGCTACACTACAGGTACACCATGGACCCTGAATTTCCCTTGGCAGAGAAATGACATCTGCTATAGTGGGACAATGACATCACGTACCGGAAAGGCTCAATGAAAATATGGGTACCCAACTACCCCCCTTTGAGCTAGCTACTACTCGAAGAATGCCACAATGTCCTATACGCGAGACACTTCAGTAGCAACAAGACGCTCACCGGTATTGCACAGCACTACTACTGGCCCCACATGGCAGACGACGTACAGAATTTCGTCACCTTGTATGACACATGTCAGTGGATAAAGAGCAGTAAGAAGAAAAAGGCAAGACTACTACAACCTCTTCCTGTCCCAGAATAGCCATGGCAAGTGGTTAGCGTGGACTTCATAACCGGGTTACCAACTACCACAAACAGTCATGATGCAATCCTTGTCGTCATCGACAAATTTTCCAAAATGGGACTCTTCATCTCGACACACACGATAACACGCACAGAGGAGACAGCACAACTGTTCGTTCGCTACATCATCTCACACCATGGCATTCTAATCACACTCATCTCCGACCGACACCCTAAGTTCACCAACAAGTTATGGAAGGAACTGATGTTTCTACTCGGGACCAAACTCGCACTGACATCCGCATACCATCCGCAGACAGATGGACCGACCGAGCGTCTCAACCAAATTGTGTTTTTCCCATGCGCAGCATGCAAGGATGAAATCTCTAAGTGGGACTTGCATCTGCCCATCCTGGAGTTTGCTTACAACAATGCCACTCACGCCGGTACTGAATAGATGCCGTTCTTCCTCTGTTACGGACGCAATTTACTCACCCAGCACAAACAGACAGCACCAGCCACAGTCCAACCTGCACGCGAATTCATTATCACCATGCATCAGTTTTGGGATAGGACCTATAAGCGCCTCCTCGACATTCAGCAGCAACAGAAACGCCAGGCCGATCGCCACCGCAAGGACCACACCATCACCGTGGAAGCCCAGGTTCTAGTCGACACCTGCAATCTCAACATCAATCATCTCCCATCGAAACTACGACCTCGCTTGTGCGGGCCCTTCCTCGTTGAAGTGCATGTCACCCCTGTTACCTTCCGCTTACGTCTGCCAGCTACATGGAAGATTCACAATGCCTTCCATGTCCAACTTCTGAAGCCCTACAAACATCCAAACACAATCTTCACGGGACGCCAACCGCCGCCGCCACCGCCTGCCCTCGTCCATGATGAACCCGAGTACGAGGCCGAGTCCGTCCTTGCCCACCGCTGTTGTCGGAATGGCACCTTGGAGCTTCTCATCAGTTGGAAAGGTTATGATCCTTCTGAAGATAGCTGGGTCCCTGAATCTGCTATGGGTAACGCTCGTCGTCCTCTTCGCAACTACCTTGTCCAGCAGGGTGTTACTTCTACCACCCAGCTTTGATGGGGGGAAGTGTGAGAGTATGACCCTGTTTCACTTCTTTCTCATTTCCATATTTCTCCTCTATCTCATTCTTCTTCTTTTTCTCCTGATTCATTTGGTCTCTATCTCATCACTTTTGGGTTCCCATTCCTCATTTTCAATTATCATTTGGTTTATCATATTATTATAATTATATCACCAACCAGGCTCGGGATGTACTGGCGCGCTATATGTAGCGTAATCCCTTAAAGCCAATAGCCTCGCATGGCTATACGTAGGGTGATTCTATTTCTAGAAGGGCCTACTCCCCTTTGGGTAGGATAAACTTGGTTATCTGATGTACCTTAGAAGTATACTGTATATGCAAGGAAATTCCTTTTTCCTTACTGGACTCGACTACAGCGCGTACGCCCTCGACTCTTGGAAGACCAGGCCTGGCCAACTTCTTCGGTCCCGGACCACTTCGCGAACCCAAACCTCGACGCGCGGCGCTTCCGTGGCTTTCGCCAACTGAATCGCCCCAACCTGTTCGCGTGGTTCTCTGCTAGCTCTGTTCGTGCCGATAAATGCCTAGGCCCTCATTTGTATCGACACTCTTGAATCACGACTCCTCTATTACACTACCTGTTATTACTCTGATTAATTCATAACAGCTGGTATCAGAGCCCCGTTCCTGCCTGTTTAGTCTTCCGTAGAGTAGTCCGTTTACTGTATATTGGGAGAGGACCCGACAGAATAGAGGGTTGGCCAGCGGTTGGTAGGCGAGCTCGTTAAAGCTCCTCCAACTAAAAGCGTGTGCACCCTCAGATCTGCCAGGTAAAATTTCCCGCATGACTAGCACGCCGGAAACCTCTGCCCATCGTAGTGTTAGGAACGTGACTCAGGAGGAGTTTGACGAGTTGCACGCCAGGGCGGCTGCAATGACGACACTGTTGGCCCAGCTTCAACAACTCGCTGACAAGTTCGAGTCGCTGGGAAGAGAAGTTCAGACGCTGCGCAACGAAAACTCGTCGCTTCGCCAGGCGCGGGGTGAAACGCGTCAGGAGCGGCCTGTTACCCGAGACGAGGATACTGCGAGCGAAGCGAGGGCGTCGGCGACACCTGAAGCAGTTGAAGAAATCCACAGCGAACCGCGGGCGGCCATTTAAATCAAACCTCTGATCCCCCATCGTTCAACCCGACCGACAGGACAACTACAGTGAGCGAGTGGCTGTTCGCCATGGAAATCTTCTTCATGACAACGCCTCACATGTCAACTTGGCTGTGTCGCTGCTGAGGGGACCGGCACTCGACTGGTGGCGCATGCATCTTGACGAGGGAGGAGCTCCGGCAGGGAATCAACGGGCGGCAGCTGGGGAGATGAGTTCATCAACGACAAAGGCAGAACCAATCTTTGGATCGGCCACGATCCGCACGTGGAAAGCGTGGGGCGAGGCATTGAAGGGCAGATTCGAGCACATATCCATGCGCGGAAATGCTCGCACAAAGCTTCGGATGTGGAGACAGATGGGCTCTGTCCAAGAATACACGGGGTCGTTTCTGGCAATCTACGACAAAATCGGAGGGATAGCGAGGACGAGAAAATTGATCGCTACGTTGGAATCTTCGCCTATCAATCGCTACGGGCATACACAGTTCTCCTGCTGTCACCACAAGAGCAACAGAGCATCAGAATGTATCGGAGCTACGGAAACTCCGCGAAGCTCGCCTGGCATCATTTGAAATGTCTTTATCAGGCAAACGACAGTGTGACACAAAGCAGACTCATGCAGCAGTTGACAACAATACAAATGAAGACCGGGGAAAAGGCGATGCAGTATATGAGTCGCTGCCAGACACTTCGCGACCGCCTACTCCGATGCGGAGGCACAATCACTGAAGAAAGCTTTGTGACACTTGTTCTCGCCGGCCTCGGACCACAATGGCGAACCACCCGCTCGCTTCTTCGCGCCCACGGACGAATTTCTGAGATGCACCTCTACGCCGAGCTTCATGCTGAACAACAGGAGATGGACCTGTTTGAAGAACGACAACCACACAGCAAGCAGCAACCGTTAGTCTTCTACACTCAAAGAAACAACAACAACCACAACCGACGCGACAAGCAGAACCGACACGACACAAGAGGCCTCACCATCATGCCGACGTTCTGCCACAACTGTCAGACATCCGGGCACTCCAAAGTCAACTGCACGCGCCCTCAAGTTTATCGTCCAGCAGACCCGCAAGCCGCCTCCACTCAAGCAAGTCCACCAAGTCGTTCCTCTACACCTACACAAGGCGCACCAAATATCATTAACTGCATGGTACGAATCGATATCTGCACACCCGGATCACCACCCACTTACGCTCCAGACAAAGAAGAGCTGCCGACGCCGCGCTCACAAGGCCTTCAGGTCAACCCCACGTATGCTGCAGTCGCCAACGACGAACCCACCGGGCGAAACAGTTGGTTCTTGGACAGCTGCTGCGGTCAACACATGTAATCCTCGGGGCGCTTCGTGCACAAGAGCAATGCCTCAACCATGACGTCGTCATAACTGTCGCCAACAATGAGAACATGAAGACAAACTGACAAGGAGTGGTTCAGTTACAGTCCATGGAAACAAACGTTATACTACAACTCAACAAAGTTCTCATTGTCGACAATCTGGGATATGTTCAGCTTCAGTCAATGGAGACAAACGTCATACTGCAACTCAACAAAGCTCTCATCGTCGAAAATTTGGGATACAATTTACTAAGCGTCAGCCAATTAATGGCAAAATGAATTCGCCTGGAATGCGACTCGGATGCCAACGAGTTTCGCCTTTATCACGGGAAGGACGGCCTCTTCATCGGTCGCGCTCTCCTGAAGTCAGGCGTCTTTGTGCTAGACTTCGTCCCCGACCGCGGTACTGCCGATAGCGACGCCATTGTGTCGTTCGCCGCCTGGACGCACTTGCCCGATCTTGACCCCGACTATAATTCAGGCGGGTTCTGGTACTTCAACACCATCCCTGCAGCCGAGAGAACACGAGCATTAGCAGTCATTCGACAAGAACGACAAGTACCAGCAATTATCTCTTCCCCGACATCACCTGTAGTAGCAGCAGCAGGACCCAGCCGTGCGCCATCATCAGCAATCCGAGGACCACCAACCGAAGCAGATCAGCTCATGCCCATCACCCGAGGAGTATGCCGCAGTCCCGCTATGGTCACCGTGTTCTTCTCCAATGCCGACCTGTACCGACGTTCACCCGTCCATCGCGCTCCCGACGACATCTGGCATCAACGCCTCGGACACCCTGCAAACAGCACAATTCTTCAAACCATACAAGCCGGAGAATTAGAAAAAGACGCTCTCCTCACCACGAGCGGCCAAGAGCTTCGACGACCCCGTGCACGATGCTTCACGTGCCTCGAAGCTGATCTTCCCCATCAACCTTTCCCGTCACACCACAATCCAAGCGCACCTGCATACGCACCGATGGAAAAAGTTTACAGCGATATTTTGAATATGCCTCGAGACATGAGTGAAGCAGAGTACAACTATGTCATCACGTTCATCGACGCAGCAACACGATACGTATGGCACTTCAATCTCAAGACTCGTGACCAAGCATTCGAAGCTTTCACAACGTGGCTCCCATCGCTGAACGAGAATCGGGCTCCCAACTCAAGAGTTTCCAGTCAGACGGGGCACTGGAGTATCAGTCACAAAGGTTCAAGAGCTACTTGGCGGAAAGAGGCATCAAACGCCTGGTGTCCCTGCCCTACGCTCACCAGCAGCAGGGGGTCGCAGAAAGGATGAATCACACCTTGCAGACGACGATGCGGAAGTTGCTCCTGGGGATGGGACTGCCCAACACCCGTTGGCCTGACGCGATGACGCATGCAGTCCATCTCCACAACTTGCTGTCCTCGTCATCACTTCCCAACAGCACATCACCGCACGTGTTGTGGACAAGAAAGTTGGTGTCACAGGATCGAATGTCCCGAGGAAAGGTTTGCTCAATCTTGCACTATCAATCAGTACAAGGTGCTTTTATACTTCCAGAGTACATCAGGTAACCAGGTTTATCTTATCCTAAGGGAATAGACCCTTCTAGAATATAGAATCACCATGCGTATAGCCACGCGAGGCTATTGGCTATAAGGGATTACGGCAGGATTACGCTAGATATAGCGCGCCAGTACATCCCAAGCCTGGTTGGTGATATAATGATAATAACAGGATAAACCAAAGGATAATGGAAAATGAGGAATAGGAAACCAAATGAGATGAGATAAAGACCAAATGAATCAGGATTAAAAGAGGAATGAAATAGAAAGGAAATATGGAAAGGGGAAATTGGTGTAACGAGGTCGTACTCTCACACTTCCCCCCCTCAAAGCTGGGTGGTAGAAGTAACACCCTGCTTGACAAGGTAGTCGCGAAGAGGATGATGGGCATTACCCATGTTGGATTCAGAGACAAAGCCTCAGAAGGATCACAACCCTTCCAGCAAAGAAGAAGCTCCAGAGTGCCATTCTGATGACGACGATGTCCGAGCACGTAGTGGTCCCATGGTTAGCATCAGCCAGTTGTACATCTGTAGAGTGCCAGTTGTACATCAGAAGAAGCTCCAGAGTGCCATTCTGATGACATGTTAACCATGGGACGATGTCCGAGCACGCATCAACCAAGCGCCCTCTTCTACGGCGATGCACCATCTGTACATCCCAGCCACAGTCCAACTGGCGATGAAATCGGAAGCCAGTTGGACTGTGGCTGGTATGGTTAGCTGTTGTGGTGTGATTGGGTGGCGTCCGTAACAGACGAAGTACAGCGTCTGTCCAGTAGCGGCGTCAGGAGCATACTTGTAGGCAAACTCCAGGACTGGCAGATGCAAGTCGGCGTTGGAGATGTGAATGGTTGGAACAGTGTGTTGTAACGTGCAGATGAGTGGCTATGTTGTCCGATCCGTGCATGCTGTTACCCGCATCTAGTCCACGTGTGAAGATCACCAAGTGTTGGTGGTATGGCAGTTGTGTCGTAGTACTGCTTCTGTAGCAGTGTTGTATCAGTTACATGCAGCTTCTGTCGAATACTGGTCCATGCCGTATTGTTGTCGCGAGTCGTACCCACTCGGCATCGTAGTGCTGCGGAATGGAGAGCAGAATCACTTGTAGTAACCCTGTCCACCACGCGGTCTGCTAGTCACACTGCCTTGAGTACAACAGCGCATGCGAAGTGCTGCTCAGCGTATCCCTTGTGTTCAGAACCATGCGAGGGGTCGGTACCATAAACGCGGAGCTGGTAACTTCCAGAATCGGCGCTAAGTAGTTTCCCTCGGTGGTTGCTCAATCAAGGAATCTCAGCTGCGTAGATATCTCACGGTGATGGGTTAGGACAATTGGGAATATTAGGGGTATTCCCAAATAATCCTCTCCCATTTCCAAATGAGCATTGCTGACAGCCAATCCAGTATGACCTTATGCACTTCCAGTTTAGCACGGAGGCCATCGGTAGGCATCGGTGTCTGGGCGCACATATTGGGATAGGTCTTCTGGTGCCATCATGTGTTGTCTCATTCTGTCACTGTCCTTGAAGTAGCGTTGATGTAGAAGATGTCTCAGCTACTCAGCATCAGTGTTGAAGTCTGCTCCATTTCGGCAAACAGGGGTGTTGTTGGAGATATGCGGAGTCCACTATCCGGAGTGGCGTCGGCGCTCCATTTCACGCCTATCTGCTTCCGTGGAGTTGGTGCTGGTGATGGATTGGTTGCGACGCAGGTTTTATGACTTTAAGGAAAGCCACAGACCATGAGGACTTGTATACCGGTAGAGTACCGTAGTCCTCCCATCCTCATAAGAGCAAATAACTGCTGCTCTTGAGGGTATATGGCATTGCCATATTATTTCCTCGCATAGTGGTATCTCCTTCCCACTAGCTGGAAATCAATGTTGTGCCTGACCAGGACTTTACGATCATACTGGAATATAATCCAGCGTGATCTCCATTGAGCGGAGAATTATCCATCAGGGTTTGGATATGACTGTTGTGTCGAGTCTTCTGCTGCGGCGGCGGCGGCGGTTGCGACGACGGCGACGGCGGCAGCTGCTGCAGAGAATTCTCTCAACTCGTAGTGGCTGAAGGAGAATCCATCAACTCCCTCTTCCCAGTAGAGTGTTCCTGATGGGTGTAACAGGCGTAACTACCAGGAACACGTGCATTTTGGTATACATGTGTTGCTCCATTGCTGCCGGTGATTGTTTCATTTGAGGGTATGAAGAGAAATTTGCTTCTCCCCTCAATGTATCCACGGGTAGCAATTCCTGGTATGCTCATCCGTGCCTCCGATGTACGGTCGGTAGAGCGCGTGATCGTGTTGTAGTAGTCCGCATCTCCCTCATTTGTTGACATCTCGTTTTGCTTGGCATTCTCCTGCATCGTCGAAGTTACGCTGATGCTTGTAACGCTTCGGCTTCTTGTAGAATCGCCTCCAATGCATGTGCCGTAGGGTCGCTAGTGAACGAGTACTTGCCAGATTTGAGGTTAATTACTCCTCAATCTGTCAAGCATCGTGACATGCATGGAAAAAATTTCCACGCAGGTCATTAACACCTGGAATCGCGACGCATGATTGGTGTGTCGCCTCGTGAGGTAAATGTTGAGACTGCTCCAATCAATCACCTCGGATGGCTGAGATTCTTGATGAAGACGAATCGTTCAGCTCCTGTTACGAAGTAGTGTCTCGCTGGCCTTGACGAGACGGGTTCACTGCGTCGTCGTTGCGTGCGAAATCTGCTCCTTCGCAGCAACTTGAACTTGGGAGCATTGCAAAAGAAAACGGCTACTTCTCTGCAATCCCATAGGTTGTCGATCCATTTGTATGAAGAAGTGTCTCGTGGATGGAGAACATGTCTTCACGCAGCTCCATTGTTTTTCCTGGGTGAAGATCCCGTCGTGTTGATGTCGATCCATTTTTAACGAAGATGACTTCGTCAAAATAAATAGATCATTATCGACACTAGTTAGAAGATGCGTCGATTGTGCAGTCACTGGTCACGAATGTTGTCTCCATGATGATGTTTTCCCATAGTGTAGTCTCTGCTGCATTCGTGCCGTTGATTCCGCACCGATCCGACGATCCACGTTCTCCTGTCAGTTTTCTGCTTGCAGCTATTACCAAGTAGGTAATTCTTTGGCATATTTCTGACTCTGCAGATGATTTACGCGCCAAATTCGTCACCAAATGAAGGAATTCGAATTTGGTTGTCCAAATGTTGTCGACGATGTTGAAGGCGGCCAATTTCTGGATCTGCGCGCCATTCTCCCTTGGCTCTGATACCAAGTGTCACAGGATCGAATGTCTCGAGGAAAGGTTTGCTCAATCTTGCACTATCAATCAGTACAAGGTGCTTTTATACTACCAGAGTACATCAGGTAACCAGGTTTATCTTATCCTAAGGGAATAGACCCTTCTAGAATATAGAATCACCATGCGTATAGCCACGCGAGGCTATTGGCTATAAGGGATTACGGCAGGATTACGCTAGATATAGCGCGCCAGTACATCCCAAGCCTGGTCGGTGATATAATGATAATAACAGGATAAACCAAAGGATAATGGAAAATGAGGAATAGGAAACCAAATGAGATGAGATAAAGACCAAATGAATCAGGATTAAAAGAGGAATGAAATAGAAAGGAAATATGGAAAGGGGAAATTGGTGTAACGAGGTCGTACTCTCACAGTTGGGCAGCACAAAATTACTTTGAGTCTTCGGCTGCATGGTACAGTACAGGCCCCACACAGCTCAAGCAGGACGATTTTCTCAACGAGCACGGTGGGGACTACACCTCAGCATCGCAAAACATTTTCACGCATGGAAACTTCTCGACATCCAGGACAAAAACACTGTGGCCTCACGTGATGTGATTTTCTACGAAAGACTGAAGCTGCAGCATTACCTAGACAAAGTCGCCAACACCGCAGACCCCACCGACGGCTTTGAGGGCCATCGGTCCTTCGCCGACCATGCTGCCGAAGCTGTCGCAGCAGAAGAAGACGTACCTGAAGCCTCAGAAACTGCCGGACCACTCCCTTACTGCTCCGTGCCCATTCCACTCGACGACGACAACCCTCTCGATAGTAACAACCTTGACACCTACTACCACTTCGCTGACCAGGGCTACACTACACCTCAAACGGTTGACACAAATGTCTCTGAACGCATCGGACCGAATTTCTTACCTGACCCCGAAGATGGCGACGAAGCAGCTTATCCCGGGAATGAAAATTCCCCTCGACACACACCCACGGGCCTGCAGATACTTGGACTATGGGTCGCTGTCTAGAGCCCGTCACCGCGCGAGCCAACGACTCTATCGCAAGCTCTGGGGGGGGAACATAAGGCGAAATGGAAGGAAGCAATGGAAAAAGAACTGAAGGCCCTGCAAGACCGAAACACGTGGAAGCTAGTACCTGAAACAAAGACCAATGGGAAGAATGTGCTCTCGGGGAAGTGGGTGTACCGAATCAAGACTAATGCGGATGGCTCCATCGACCGCTTCAAGGCTCGCTGGGTCGTACGAGGATTCGATCAGCGATACTGAACCGACTACACGGAAACATTCGCCCCAGTCTCCCGACATACCTCCCTACGCATTCTGCTCGCCGTCGCAGCCACGAAAAAAGTTACCACTGCGGCAGATCGACGTCGCCAACGCCTTCTTGTACGCACCTGTGGACGCTGAGATCTTCGTCGAGCAACCCCGCGGCTTCATCGACGACCATACAAAAGTGTGCCAGCTGATAAAATCTCTCTACGGAATCAAACAAGCCCCGCGGCTTTAGCAGCAGCACCTTCACGGCCGCCTCGTCAGTATCGGCTTCCTGCAGCTGCCACACGACCAAAGGATGTACCGACTACAAAAGGGGGGCAACTTTATCCTACTCATCGTCTACGTCGATGACGTGCTCTACGTCGGCTCCACTACCGACGTCGTCAACTGGTTCGAAGGGGAGCTGAAGAGTGATTTAACACTCACGGTGTCAGACACCGTCACCCAGTACCTAGGTCTGAACGTCGTCGAAGACGATTCGGCGTTCTACCTACATGCCGAAAAGTACGCAGGTGTCATCACGAAGAAATTTGGACTAACACCGGTCGCAGTCGCGACTCCCTATCGCTACGGGAACGACAACAGTGACACCTCCGCAAAGCTCCCCACAAAGCAGATTCAGGAATACCAACAGAAGCTCGGTTTTCTCCTGTTCGCAGCCGTAACCTGCCGACCGGATCTGTCATACAGCGCTAGTCAACTGGCAACTCACCTGAAGCAACCGGAGCAAGAACACCTCGAGGAGCTGAATCGGGCACTACTCTACTTCGTCTCTACGCCGACGATCGGACTCACCTACGTCAAGGTGACACCATCGTCCGTACAACTACTCGGCTATGTCGACGCTGACCACGCGGGAGACAAGGAGAATCGGCGTTCTAGAACGGGCTATATCTACTGACTAGAGCCTATCGGGACTATTTCCTGGCAGTCAAGCAAGCAGGAACTAATCGCACTATCTTCGGCTGAAGCGGAATACATCGCTCTCTGTACTGCGACCAAAGAGGGACTTTACCTGCGGGAGCTGCTCGAGGAAGCGAAAATTGCGACCATGCCCGCCTTCTCGTTATTCTGCGACAACCAATCTGCGATCAAAATCGCGAACAAAAACGGGTTCGCCAATCGAACCAAGCACATCGCCCTGCGGTACTTCTTCGTCAAGGATGAGATCGCGAAGGGGAGACTTCAACTCAGTTACTGCCCCATGACAGAAATGGCTGCAGATTACCTGACGAAGAAACTGGCGAAGGCAAACTTCGATTACTGCATGCTGCTGACCGGGCAGATAAACGTCACTGAATCCGGGCACGTCAGCACTCCAGAAACGAAGAGGAGTGTTGGAAATACCTCGAATACTTAAGCGTTTCTGAAGTATAAACACTACACTCGAGGAAAATCGTATCGGGTACGCGAGTCAACGGAGGTTACACGAGGAGGTTGGACGAAAGAATACGAAAGGGCGAAGGGACTCAAAGGGTCGCAACCGGAGGTTGCGATTGACTGTTGCGACTGCAAGGATGGTAACCGAACAGACAATCGAGTCACTGTGCGGCTCGATAACTGTTTCTTCAACTGTATTCTACAACTGCTTTATTTCTTATTTTCTATATATTGCTGTATGCTTGTTTCTTTTAATCAATCACTTGCTCTCACATACTAGTGCAAGGGTTCAACTACTCAACACTTCCGCTGTACTACTCAAGCGTTTGTACAAGTGAGACTTAGTCTTTGAAAATGTCCTAAGGCTTTTTCTCAGCCCAACAGACGACGTGTCCCAGATGTGGGTAGTCTCATACCGGAATGAGGGGTGGTGTAAGGAAATTCCCTTTTCCTTACTGGGCTCGACTACAATGCGTACGCTCTCGACTCTCGGAAGTCCAGGCTCGGCCAACTTCTTCGGTTCCAAACCATTTCTTGAACCCAAACCTAGACGCGCGGCACTTCCATGGCTTTCGCCAACCGGACCGCCCCAACCTGTTCACGTGGTTCTCGGCTAGCTCTGTTCGTGCCTATAAATGCCTAGGCCCTTATTTGTATCGACACTCTTGAATCACGGCACCTTTATTACACTACCTGTTATTAATCTGATTAATTCATAACACACCCACTCATCCGTGTGGAATGCGTGATTGGCTTGCAAATCGACCTTTTTACGACCACGTGGCAATGCAAACTCGCCTCTCGGTTTTACTGACAACCAATCAGGGGCATCAGTCGTCACCTTTGCGGCCGGTGATTTCTTGAAGTTGCACCCCCTCCAATGGATTGGACGGCTGGCTTCAACATCCAATTGGAGTGCTGCTGTTTAGGGATGAAGTGGTTCCTCAAGTACTTCGGGCTAGTTTTACTGGCCCGGAAAGGAAAGAAAGAAAGAAAGAAAAAAAAAACGATTTGAGGTTTCAATAAAACAAATATGTGGGGCTCGTTGCTTGAAGGACAAGAGAAATGGGTTTTTGGGCATCTGACGGAAAGGAGAGGACGCCGATTGGCTACGGTCATGAAACCCAGCCCCACCGGTGATAAGCTGTAAAATGGCACGCTTCTTTCTCGCTAGGATGTTTGACGACTCTCGCGAATAGGTTTTCGCGACAGACTATTGGCGCACATCGTTCGTGAGAACAATCGGCGCGCGACTCCACGCCTCAGGATCGTCATGACAACCCCTTTGCACGTTGCGTCAACCCCACAGCCCGAAGTTACAGACTATTTTTTTCGCGACTTCGCAATCAGGTTGCAGAGTTCGCAGATCGAACCCCTGCTATGCTTCGCGACAGTCCCCATTGACCAACACCACCATTTTTTGCTGGGTCATCCCAGGCGCCGACAGGGGTTGAACTAGAGCATTGGTGACTGTTTGAAGCACTGGTGACTGTCTGATGCAGTGCGTCATCTCTGAGTTCTGCCTTCTCTGAGTTTGCCTTGTCACGGGGACCAAGGCAAGCAGGAGTAGTCATTTTCTGCTGTACGGAGTCCATCGAAGTTAGTCCTGCTCTGCTAGCGGAACTTGACCGGCGTAGTTGTCCGATTTGCTAGCAGGAGAAGATGGCCGACGATGGCAACACGCTGGAGGATGTCAATAAGGAGCTTGTTAACCTGGTGCGTGACAGACGTTTCCCTGGGTTTTGCGTTCTTGCAAGTTCTTTCAGGAAATACCTTTGTGGTCACGCGAATATTTCGTCGATCATGTTTTCAGGAAGACTGTCCAATGGAGGAGGTCTTCGAGCAGCTCCGTTGCACGAAAGAGGGGCTGACGTCAGCACAGGTCGAAGAGCGATTAAAGATCTTCGGGTACAACAAGCTCGAGGAGAAGAAGGTATATTATTCTCTATCTAATATCTTCTAGTTCCTCGATTTACCTGTAGCTGGCTTGGAGTAACGTGATAATTGTACACCTGCTGACATTCTGTGGCTGTCAATATTGCAGGAGAGCAAGATTTTGAAGTTCCTCGGCTTCATGTGGAACCCGCTGTCTTGGGTCATGGAGGCTGCAGCCATCATGGCTATCGCTTTAGCCAATGGAGGAGTGCGTTTTTACATTTTACGTTTCTTGTTTTTTGTTGATGGTCGTGATGTCGGTGTGACGTCTAATACTCTATGTTTTGACAATTTCCAGGGAAAGCCTCCGGATTGGTACGATTTCGTTGGTATCATTATTCTTCTGTTGGTAAACTCTACCATCTCGTTCATTGAGGAGAATAACGCTGGCAATGCTGCCGCTGCGCTGATGGCCCGACTTGCTCCTAAAGCTAAGGTGTGCTTAATTCCGCATTTCTTGACGTTCTTCGTTCTCGTCTAAGAAATTATCTTCATTTAATGGTCGCATGCCTCCTTTTCTTGGTGCAGGCTTATCGTGACAAGGCCTGGAGCGAGATCGATGCTGCTGAGCTCGTTCCCGGAGACATTGTCGCCGTAAAGCTCGGCGACATCATTCCTGCCGACGCTCGCCTGCTGGAGGGGGATGCCTTGAAGATCGACCAGGTACGTGAAGCTCCTGTTCCTGTTCCCGATTTCATCCGGTCGTGATCGCTTGACGAGTTGGCGAATAACGACTGCCTGATGCTGACATCATGTGTCATGATCCAGTCCGCGCTTACTGGCGAGTCGCTGCCTGTGACGAAAGGCCCTGGTGATGGAGTGTACTCCGGATCGACTTGCAAGCAAGGCGAGATCGAGGCTGTCGTCATTGCCACTGGCGTGCACACGTTCTTTGGCAAGGCCGCAAACCTTGTGGAGAATACGAACAACGAGGGTCACTTCCAGAAGGTGGGGGAAAACGGAAATTCCGTTCACGTTATCGCGAAATACGTGTTTTTCCTGCACGTTAGCCCTCGTTCGTCGTGCTCGTCCCTGTGTTTAATCTGTTGCGTGTGTGACCTCTTTCAGGTCCTTCGCGCCATTGGAAACTTCTGTATCGGAGCCATCGCCGTTGGAATCGTTATCGAGATCATCGTCATGTGGCCGATCCAGAAGCGTAGCTATCGCGATGGCATTGACAACTTGCTCGTGTTGCTCATTGGTGGCATTCCGATCGCCATGCCTACAGTGCTCTCCGTGACGATGGCCATTGGCTCGCAC
The DNA here is from genome assembly GCA_027943415.1 of Closterium sp. NIES-67. Classification (NCBI taxonomy): domain Eukaryota; kingdom Viridiplantae; phylum Streptophyta; class Zygnematophyceae; order Desmidiales; family Closteriaceae; genus Closterium; species Closterium sp. NIES-67. The sequence continues at coordinate 582,240 of BQMB01000923.1, read as the reverse complement.
AAGCTCTCGCAACAGGTGACGACGCTGATCGTTTGCATTATAACAGCTCCGCTTGGGGTATGAAGCTTGGCGATCTCTAACTGTGTTCTTTTGCGTTTCAGGGAGCCATTACGAAGCGTATGACGGCTATTGAAGAGATGGCTGGCATGGATATTCTGTGCAGTGACAAGACGGGAACACTGACGCTCAACAAGCTGACTGTGGACAAGTCTATTATCGAGGTAGGTAGTGGTGATACCTGGGATATGATGTGGTTGGCGTGACTGTGCTTCAGGGTTTAAGCGGAGTTTAAGCCCGTGTGATGATGATGCTGCGCGCAGGTCTACTCTAAGGACGCTGATCAAGATCTTGTGCTCCTGCTGGCCGCGCGTGCTGCTCGTACAGAGAATCAGGACGCCATCGACACATGTATCGTTGGAATGCTTGCCGACCCCAAGGAGGTGAGTTTATGTCCTCGTTGTTTTGCTTCCAGCAAGTCCATTTCGCCCCCGTAATCAGCACCATTTCTGAACGATGGTCTGGCTGCATCGTTGCTGTGCAGGCCCGGGAGGGTATTACCGAGATCCACTTCTTCCCGTTCAACCCTGTGGACAAGCGCACGCAAATCACCTACACGACGCCTGATGGCAAGATGTACAGGGCGTCCAAGGGTGCTCCTGAACAGATCCTCGACCTCGCCTACAACAAGAACGAGATCGCTGCTCGCGTGCATGCCACAATCGCTGGGTTCGCTGAACGTGGTCTTCGGTCTCTTGGCGTTGCTCGCCAGGTGAGCTCACAGCACTTTCTCTTGGTCGTCTATTCCTACTAGATCACAAGACTTCCCCTGAACTGAGGTGTCTGGAAGCTCTTGTGGCTGTCATTGGCCGTCTCTTGCTGCTGCTGACGTGTGCTCGACAATGTTCCATAACGCTCTCATTGCAGGAAGTTCCTGAGGGCAACAAGGACGCTCCTGGTGGTCCTTGGGAGATGGTAGGCCTCCTGCCCTTGTTCGACCCTCCTCGCCATGACAGTGCGGAGACGATTAAGGAAGCCTTGAAGCTCGGTGTCAACGTGAAGATGATTACCGGTATGTCTGCAGTGACTGCTCCCTGTGATGATGGTTGGTTTGGTGGAGATTGTCTCTGGTGAATCGGTTATGACTTGTTAAGCCAGGAAAACTACAGGCACGTTGTGAAGTACGTTTGAGATAACAAATGGAGACACCCCACACAGCTTTTTAGGCACTGGGATGACGAAGGAATTGCGTATGATCACGTCTGTTATGCTTGTGATGATACTTGGTATGACTGAGAGGGTGCTGGTATTCGAAGACGACTCACTGTATGACTTGGCATGATAACCAAATTGCACATTCGTGGAAAACTAACATCCACATCACATGGTTTTTGCAGGTGATCAGCTCGCCATTGGCAAGGAAACGGGTCGACGACTGGGCATGGGAACGAACATGTACCCATCCTCGGCCCTGCTGGGCCAGGGGAAGGACACCTCCTTGATTGGCGTCGACGTGGCCGACCTCATCGAGAAGGCGGATGGCTTTGCTGGCGTCTTCCCAGGTGCGTTAGTGCCTCTTTCACCACCACGGTCCCTGTAGAACTGGCTGTAGTTCATGTGCTGGGCAGACCAATGAGAGGAACGTGGGAGAATATCACGTGCTGATTTTTCTTCCTTCTCGTTTTGGCAGAGCACAAGTATGAGATTGTGAACCAGCTGCAAAAGAAGAAGCACATTGTGGGAATGACTGGTGACGGTGTGAACGACGCGCCTGCGCTCAAGAAGGCGGACATTGGTATTGCCGTGGACGACTCCACTGATGCTGCGCGCAGTGCCTCGGATATCGTGCTCACTGAGCCTGGTCTCAGCGTCATCATCCATGCGGTGCTCACCAGCCGCTGCATCTTCCAGCGCATGAAGAACTACACAGTGAGTGCATGAGGTTGATGGATATGATATGAGGGTTAGAAACTAGTTGAAGGCTACTGTGGAGGTTGTTGTAATTGTGTAAGGGGCATATGCCCTTCGTCTTTCTTCCTCCCATTTCAGTTCCACTCTTGGGCTTACCTTGTGCTCCTTTCTGCTCCCTTTCTCATCTCTGCAGATCTATGCCATCTCCATCACCATCCGTATTGTGGTACGTTTGCCATATTCCTTTGTCTGATCACCTAGTGCTCTCTAGTTCCTCAACTCAACCCTTCTTTCCTTAACATGTTCACAACTAGGCAGCAGCAACACTCTGCCCATGCCTGTCTGCATCCCAATCTTTCACTCACTTCCTCACTATTCCCCCCTGGCAGCTTGGATTCATGCTCATCGCCCTCATCTGGAAGTTCGATTTCGCCCCCTTCATGGTCCTTATCATTGCCATCCTCAATGACGGTATGCTCCCCTTACCTCATCCCTCCTGTCTAGTGGCACGCATCCCGTAAGATCCCCTTATCCATGCCCCTCCCATCCCTACCCCCTTGATCACATCAATGTCGTTCGTCTTTCACTACCCATAAGCTGCCCTTCTCATTCAGATCTCTCTGTGCTCACCTTTTACTCCCTCACCCCTCCCCTCCACCCTCCACCCTTCCCTCTCTAACCCGTTGTTCCTGTACCATCCGCCCATCCACCCCCCGCACCTTTCCCACCAGGCACCATCATGACCATCTCCAAGGACCGCGTGCTCCCATCACCGACCCCTGACAGCTGGAAGCTCTCTGAGATCTTCTGCCAAGGCGTGGCCTTTGGGTCTTACCTTGGCATCATGAGCGTTGTCTTCTTCTGGGCTGCCTACGAGACTAATTTCTTCGAGGTGAGATTTCATTGCCCCCGTCCGGCCCATCTTCCATTTTTAGCCTCTCGCGCTCTTCCCCCCCCCCCCCCCCCCCCCAAACACCCCCCACACCCCTTCCCTTCTGCGTACCCCCCACTACCCCTCGCCCCTTCGCCTTCCCCCTCCACCCACGTATTCTCTCTCTCGTGCTGTTGTCGATTTTTCTTTTTTTTGGTTGCAAGACTTCCCGCTTCCCCACCGCCTCCATTCTGACTGGTCATGTTCTGCGTTACATCCCTGGCTTGACAACGTGCAGCGAACCTTCGGTGTTGAGTCGCTTCAGAAGCCGGCAAACCCCGACCCCAATGGCGAGATCACCGAGGCTGAGAAGAAGCTCATGTCGGCGCTCTACCTGCAAGTGTCCATCATCTCCCAGGCGCTCATCTTCGTCACTCGCTCCCAGAGCTTCTCCTTCCTCGAACGCCCCGGCCTGCTGCTCATGGTGGCCTTCGTCCTTGCTCAGCTGGTGAGTAGTTATGTTATGATTCCAGCTTGTTTTGGAATTGTTTGGGAAAATGAAGAACGTAGTGCAAGGAAGTGGTGGAGATAGGTGAGATGGCAAGGATGAAGGAATGAGAGCACTGCTAGTGTGGGCTTGGTTGGCTCTTGTCTGAAGATCATGTCTTATTTCTTTCAGAGAAAGCACCCGACTCACTTCACATTTGTACCTGATGTTGGTGGTGATGTTCATACCGATGTGGGTGATGCCGTTGCTTATGTGGATGATGACGTGGGTGATGATGTGGATGATGGTGTGGGTTGTATGGATATGGTTATTTGCAGATTGCCACATTTCTTGCGGTGTATGCCAACTGGGGCTTCACGTCCATCATGGGATGCGGCTGGGGATGGGCTGGCATTGTCTGGCTGTACAGGTGCGTGCACCGACCCACCAACACACGTCCGTTTCTTAATCTCTAAACATCTCATCTTGCATTTCAATCCTAGCATAACATATACGCGCACATCAGCGCTCCATTAAGCTCTATACGTGCTGAACATGAAGTGTTCGCCCCCCTCACCTGACACCCCTTCCTGGCACCCCCTTGAACCCTCTTGTGCCCCCTTGTGCCCCCTTATGCCTGACCCCTGGGTTCCCTTCTGCAGTCTGGTGACGTACATCCCTCTGGACTTCATCAAATTTGCCGTCTCCTACATGCTCACTGGCAAGGCCTGGGATCTGCTCACAGAGAACCGTGTCACCTTCACCAAGAAGGCCAACTTCGGTATTGAGGAGAGGCAGGCGCGGTGGGCCACGGCGCAGCGCACTCTCACAGGGCTGCAGACCGTTGCTGCTGACGAGGCTCCCACGGTTCTTGCTGTGCTCGGAACTGCTGGTGGCGCTGACGCAGCTGAGGCTGCTCGCCGCCGCGCGGAAATCGCCAGGTAAGTTCCTTGTGGCTTCATTTTTGGTTGTCCCCTCCCTCGGCACGTTTACAACGTTCAGAGTTCGGATTCTTGACTGTCAGTCTTTTGTTCTGTGGTGCTCATTGTTCTTGCCTCTTGTGCTTCTGTAACTGTGTGTGACAGGCTGCGGGAGGGTCTGACTCTCAAGGGCCATGTGGACAATATTGTGAAGCTCAAGAACATCGACGTGGACACCATCCAGCAATCCTACACCGTCTAAAACACCTAACTCACCTTCTCCAATCCAACCCTGCATGGTTCTTTATTGCCCGCTGGTAACTCTGCCCCCCTTGTTTTGTATCTGGCATACACTCTGCACATGACGTGCGTTTTTGTGTATGGCGGGGGCCTGCTTCCTTGGGCTGTTGTAGTGTGTGCTCCGACATATTATTCCTATCCCCTTTGTTCTGCTACAGTTGGTAGTTTTAGTTTAGGTGGGTGGTGTAATAACAAGCAAGCAACATTGTGACAGAAAGATGGGATTTATGTCAGGCTGATCAATTTTGTAGCGGAGTATAAGGGCGTCTTCCTACCAGGCCCCTAGATATCAGCCTTTTTATGCTGATTCAGCCTTATTTCAGACTTTTTTTGTTCCAACGCTGAACTGAAAGACTTTATTATAGGTAAGGCTGTCAATTTCAGACTTCTTTTTATAGCCTAGTCTGATGTTTTTGTTAGAAAATGAGAATGGTATGGCAAGAAGCACACAGCTCAGGGTGGCACTGTTAAAGTCTGAACTAGGAAGAACAGAGGAGGCCGCCATGAAATGGCGGCCAAGGGTTTAGCTAGAAGCTGGACGAGAGTGTCGAGAGAGAAGAGAGGTAGACTAGAAGAGAATGAAGTACAAGAAGGGGGTTGTCCCCCCTACAGTAGGATGCAGTTAGTAGCATAACTACCAAGCCTACAATTATATAAAAATATAATTTGAACACACCCCCTAGGCTTGGTAGTGGCAAACCCACACAACCCACACACACACCCCCTAACCCCGGACACCCTCATTCTCGTGAGCAGCCGGGTATCGACCCCTCGTGCTAGGCTATGACACCCCCGGTCGAGAGGCAGCTGGCCGCATCTGGGCGGCCTCAATGACGACAGCGGCGGAGCTCGTGCTCAAGGCGGCTGTGTCGATGAGGACAGGCGGCGACTGCGGCGGCTGAGGGCTCTCGGCGGTGTGGCACGGGCTGGCGACGACCGAGCCGAAGACAGCAGCTACGGCAGGAGCAGGAGCAGATGCAGGGGAGGGAGAGGTGGTGGGGCTGCTGTGGTGGGGCTGCAGGACTTCAGCGCGGCGCCATAGGCGCGGCGCTTACTGGAGGGAGGAGCAGGCGGGACGGGGCCCAGGAGGGGCGCGACTGGGCTAGGAGGCACGGCAAGGCCCAGGAGGGGCGCGACTGGGCTAGGAGGCACGGCAGGGCCCAGGAGGGGCGCGACGTGGGTAGGAGGCACGGCAGGGCCCATGAGGGGCGCGACGGGGAGGTGGAACGGCGGAGCCGCCACGTCAGGGCGGCAAGCCCAGCACGGCTGCTCGACGTGGCAGCCATGCGACATGGCCGCCACGGCGGCATGGCAGGAGCGACGAACGCACGAGAATGCAGCGGAAAGCACGGAGGGGAGCAGGCCCAGGAAGGGCATCCCGCTCTCGATACCATGTTAAAGTCTGAACTAGGAAGAACAGAGGAGGCCGCCATGAAATGGCGGCCAAGGGTTTAGCTAGAAGCTGGACGAGAGTGTCGAGAGAGAAGAGAGGTATGTTAAAGTCTGAACTAGGAAGAAAAGAGGAGGCCGCCATGAAATGGCGGCCAAGGGTTTAGCTAGGAAGTTGACGAGAGTGTCGAGAGAGAAGGGAGTTGGATTAGGAAGAGAGGGGAGTACAAGGAGGGGTTTGTACCCCCTACAGAAAGGTTCAGTAACAACCTACCAAGCCTATATTAAATTATAACTTATATAATTTGAACACACCCCCTAGGCTTGGTAGTGTCAAGCCCTCTCACACCCCCACACCCACACCCACACCCACACCCCCTAGCCCAGCACCCCCATTCCCAGCAGGAGCCGCAACGACTCCGGAAGTGGGCAGCTCCCACGGCCCTTGGGACGGCAATGGCGGCAGCAGTGACGGTGACGACAGCGGCGGCGGCGTGCGGCGGCGCCCGGCCCGCGGCAAAAGCGGCGGCAGCGGCGGCATGAATGTCAGAGGCTGGTGCAGCGGCCCCCGCCCTCTCGGCGGCATGTCCAGTCCCTCGGCAGTGGGGAGGGCCCTCAAGAGGCAGTCGTTGGCTGCAGCAAGGAAGGGGGGGGAAGCAGGGGAAGGAGGGGGGAGGAGGGGGGGGGGGGAGAGGGGCGCGGGGCGTAGTCCAGAATCACGTCGGCGGCTGCAGGGCGGGCGGCAGGTCCGGCGGCACCATTGACGATGCGCGGCCGGCTGTCGCCCGATGACGCCGCCAAGGCAGTCTTACGACGCCGCCAGGCCGACGACGCACCACGGAAGCTCGGCGGCGCCACCACGTCGCCGCATCGTCGCTGCGGCTGCTCGGCGACACTGAGACGGCGGCACTTAAAAGAAGCCGTCGCGGCATCTCGGAGAAGCTGCCACGGCGGCAGGAAGTTGGAAGGCAGTGATCGAGTACGCAGCGGAAGCACAGAGGGGAGCAGGCCAGGGAGGGCGTCCTGCTCTCGATACCATGTTAAAGTCTGAACTAGGAAGAAAAGAGGAGGCCGCCATGAAATGGCGGCCAAGGGTTTAGCTAGGAAGTTGACGAGAGTGTCGAGAGAGAAGGGAGTTGGATTAGGAAGAGAGGGGAGTACAAGGAGGGGTTTGTACCCCCTACAGAAAGGTTCAGTAACAACCTACCAAGCCTATATTAAATTATAACTTATATAATTTGAACAAGGTAGACTAGAAGAGAATGAAAAACAAGAAGGGGGTTGTCCCCCCTACAGTAGGATGCAGTTAGTAGCATAACTACCAAGCCTACAATTATATAAAAATATAATTTGAACAGGCACTACTACCGTAATCACCCGGATAGACGCCCCTAGGGGCGTTTATAGCACTGGTTTGAAAACGTGGGGGCCCGTTTAATTGAATAAAAAATATACGCTCCTGGGCGTTTAAAATGATATATAAGCAAATTGATTTTTCTACATCAAATTGTAGCTTTTGATTTTTCATGCGAAGGGATCACTTCTAACGAAGATTCTCAAGTCCATCGAGCTGAACGTTCAGTCAGCAATGTGCCAATGCTGGAAGCAGACGAATCTGACGCGAATCCTGCTGGCGCGAAATGTCGAAGGGCGCAAATTGCGCTTCTGGCTGGCACAGAGCGAGAATTCTCGCTATTACCCGAACCCGTTCATTCGTTTTTACACAGAGTTTTACGAAATAATAGAGGGGTGTATAGGGTACATACTTTCGAAAAGTAGGGGGGGGCGTTTAATCAAATAATAGCTATAAGTCCCAAAGCACGAGATAAAGCCCATGGGACTTATCCTACGGAGGGGCGTCTATCCGGGTGATTACGGTAGTCCAACCACTGAGGCAGGGGTCCAAAGACCAGTCAACAAGAGTACAGATAAGACAAAAGCAAGCCAGGGCGGCACTACTAGAACAGCCACTGGAGGGAAGACCACAAGGCCCGTCTGACAGGTATATATATAGCAGAGAATACACAATCAGGGCCAATACCAAGCTGTACACAGTGCCGCTTATGATCTTTAGGCGCAAGCGCCTTGGTAAAGATATCAGCTCTGTTGGCACCGGAGGCCAAGTGAACTACACGGGCCTGGCGACTCTGCTGTAGCTTGCGCAGGAGGAAGTACCGCAGCTGGATATGCTTCACTCTGCCCTGAAGTCGAGGCTCCTGACACAGGAGGATCATGGCCCTGTTGTCAGCGTACAGGACCAGGGCAGAGCTAGGCCGCTCACCTAAGTCAGTGAGCAAGAAGGTCAGCCAACGGAGCTCCTGTGCCGCCATGGCACCGGCGTAGATCTCAGCCTCACAGTTGGACTGAGCAAAGACGACGAGCGAGTGGATCTCCAAGAGATAGCACCCGAACCAAGACTAAAACAGTAGCCCTGAGACGACCTGAGAGTCTCAGAGTCGTCTGCCCAAGAAGCGTCTGTGTGCCCAGTGAGGACCACCGGCCTGCGTCCTCCTAGCACTAACCCCATGCCTGATGTACTTGCTAGATGTTGCAAAACCCCATAGCAGCCGACCAGTGCTATGGCCGGTGTTTGCCAGTGGCCACAAAGCGAGCCAGGATGCTGAGAGGGTATGCGAGATCTGGGCGAGTGCAAGTCATCAGGTACATGACACAACCCACCAGCTCCGCGTAGGGGCCACTGGGCTCTACTGGCTCCTCAGGAATGGGAGCGGAGAGCCCATGGTCTACAGGTAGAGGTGTGGGCTGTGCGGAGGAGAACTGAAGACCGAACCTCTGAAGGACCTGACGCACCAAGTGTGACTGTGTCAGAGTGATGGTGCGTGCTGCTCTGTCCCTGGAGATGTGCAGGCCAAGATAGCGACGCAGCTCTCCAAGGTCAGTGCAGGTGTGTCTCTTCAGAAGCTCGGCCTTCACAGAGGCCAGGGCGTCCCTGTCAGCAGTAGCAAAGACCAGGTCATCTACGTAGACAAGGATGTAGAACGGAGTTTGGCCGGAACGCACAAACAGCGAGGGGTCAGCAGAGGACGGAAAGAACTGCATGTCTGCTAACGTGGCACGCAGCGTGTCGTGCCACTCGCAAGGAGCCTGACGCAGGCCGTAGACCGGGCGCCGGAGAAGCCACTGGGTCCCAGGGGGGAAGGTACTAGTGAAGCCCTGAGGTCGACGCAGGTAGACCTGCTCGTGTAGACTGGCCTGAAGGAAGGCAGTCGAGAAGTCGAGGGAGTGAAGCTCGTAGTCGCGCTGTGCTGCTACGTGTAGCAGCGCCCGAAGAGTGGTCATCTTCGGGGTCGGGGCGAAGGTCTGGAAGAAGTCAACCCCCTCGCGCTGGCTGAAGCCTCTGGCCACGTAGCGCGCCTTGAAGACAGGCAGCTCTCCAAGGGGGCGCTTCACGTTGAAGAGCCACCGACCATCGACTACGTTCACCCCAGGCGGGGGAACTGCGTCGACGTAAGTGCCGGTGGACCTCCAAGATGCCATCTCCTACTCCATGGCAGCAATCCACTGAGAGGCCCGGGGTCCTGAGGTGGCCTCAGCGTAGGTGCAAGGGGTCGGGATGTCCAAGGCGTCTGGGTCACCCTCTGGGACTAGGATCGTGGAGCAGAGATGGGGAGCGGCCTCGGAAAGGAAAGTAAGCTCGTACTGCCTATTCTCTAGTACGTCACTGCCAAGGGCAGGTGCACCCCCGACGGACGCAGGACGGGCAGGGTCAGAGACCAGAGCAGTAGCGTAGTCAAGGCGGTGGGTAGAGGCGAATTCAGCGACAGCAGCGACAAGCGCGTCAAGGCGCGAGACAGGAACAGACGGGTCTGTAACAAGAGAGGCAAGGACCCGAGGGACAAGGGGACGAGCGGCACGGAGGTAGTCAGACACCGGGGGAGGTGCAACAACAAGCGACGGGGGAGGAGGCGAGGGGAGGAGGGGAGGACGAGACGAGTGAGAACGGAGTAACATAGGATGGGAGTGCGGGACAGGGGAGATGGGACGAGCACGGGAGGGACGGCGAGACCAAACGTGGGACGGAGGTGTAGGTTCGGGAGACAGCGGAGGGGACACAAGGGGGGAACGAGGAGGAAGACGGGCCGGAGAAGAGTCCGGGGGCGGGAACACAGGGCCGTAGACAGGAAGGTGAGGAGGAGGTGAGGGAGACACAGGCAAGCGGTCAGTGGAGGGCAGGCCGAGCAGGCGAAGAGCGAAGACCGGCGGCGACGACTGTGGCGGCTGCTGCGGCGGCTGATGCTCGACCCTCGAACCGGCAGGGGCACAACGACCTCCGGGAGAACACTCAATAGTAGCACCCCCAGAACCAACACCCCCAGAGCGAGAACCCTCTCCAGCCCCAGCGGCACCCCCAGGCCCACCAGGACAGACCACGCCAGGAGCCGCAGGACGAACACCCTCCTCAGCGCCAACACCCCCAGAGGCCAAGAGCGGCGGCGGCGGCGGCTGCGACGGCGGCGGCAGCGGCGGCGACGCCGACAGCAGGGGCGGAGACACCAGGGAAGGGGGACGCAGCAAAGGCGGGGCGGGGGAACCACCAGAGTCAGCAGACTCCTCAACAGGGACAACTGACGGGAGGGGAGTGACATGGGAGACACCAGACGGGGCAGGACGAGGCGGGAGGGGGGGAGGGGCTACCGGGGGAGAGGGGGCAAGGAACAGGGGGGGGAAACCAGGAGACCTCGGTGAGGGAAGCGGCGGTAGAAGGAGACGAACTCGTCAAAGGTGACGTCACGAGAGTGGAGGAAGCGGTGAGACTGCGGGTGGTAAAAGAGCCAGTTAGACGAGTCCAGGGGGAAACCAAGGAAGACACAGGGGACAGTGCGGGCAGTGAGCTTGTCCGTGCCAGAGGCACGAACGTGAGCAAGTCAGCCCCAGACGTGGAACGCAGACGCGTCACCGGGGGACCCGGTCCAAAGGAGGGTCGGCGAAACCTGCGGCTGCTGGGAGCGTGGCCACAAGTTAAGCTGGTGAGCGGTGTAGCGAACGGCGAACGGCCACAGAAAATGGGGGGCATCGGCATGGATTTTGGAGGTACGCGCTACCTCCATGACTAAGCCGATGCGGCGCTCGGCAACCCCATTCTTCTGTGGCGAGTCCGGCAAGGTGTACGGCTGGGTGATGCCCTCCGCACGACAGAACTGTCCAAGCCGACCGAAGGGCGAACTCGCCGCCACGGTTAGAGTGGAGACACAACATGGGGAGACCGCGGTGAAGGCGAGCAGCCACAACCCACGGTAGAAGAACGTCAGGCATGTCGGCCTTCCGCTCCAGGGGAAACACCGTGGTGTAGCGCGTGTAGTCGTCGACGAGCACAAGAAAGTAGCGCTCGCCACGCGGTCCGGGGACAGGGGCAGGGCCCCAAATGTCCAGGTGCAGAGTCTGAAGGGGGGCAGTAGCGGGGCGCAACGAGGAGGAGTGAGGAGCACGGCGGAGCCGACCCTCGACACAAGGCGTGCACGGAGGCGCAGTCGAGGGGGGAAGGGCAGGGAGCGACGCGGGGAGGCCTAAGACAAGACCGTGCTGAGACATGTGACGCAGACGCGGGAGAGCAGGGTGACCTAAGCGGTGGTGCCACAGAAGGGACGGGTGAGTGAGGGACCGACACGAGCAAGCTGCAGCGACCTGGGAGGACGCACCAACTGGGGGGGAAGCAGTGTCCAGGGTGAACAGACCGGACACCGGGTCCCGGGGAAACGTCGCAAGGGGGGAACCTGAGACAGTCTCAGAACAGACAGTGAACCGCTCGTGCCTAGGGAACGTAGTGGTGACACCGAGGTCCTGGAGACAGCCGACACCAACTAGGTTCCTCGAGAACGAGGGAACGTGGAGGCCTGTAAGAGAGCCTGAGGGAACGGCTGGACAGGGAAGGGAAGTGGAGCTACGAGCGACGACAGGACCCGTAGAGGGGTCAGCGAGAGCGACAACAGCAGGCACCGCAAGCGGCGTGAGCGTGGAGCGGTCGCGGAAGAAACACGCAGAAGCACCGGAGTCCAGAGTGAAGGACAGCGAAGCTGTGGCGGAGGCCGGGAACGGAGCCGGTGCAGGGACTAGGCTAGGAAAACTAGGCAGTCCTACGCCTGACGCAGCAGGGGAAGCTAAGCTACACAAGGGTGCAACACCTAAACTAGAGTACACAGGGTAATAAGATCTAGCAACACTAGAAGCCTCAGAATACAAGGCATGCAAAGCAGCACCTATCTGATCCATGTCTAACTCAAAGATCGGCACGCCCTGGCGGAGCAGGCTGTGCCAGTCGGGGAGGTCCGGGGCCGGGCCAAAGCGACGACGAAAGAGTTCGTCGAGGCGGCGGAAACGGCGGGCGGTCGAGTGCGGGCGGCGGCACAGAGTGCCGCGGAGAGGCCCGGTCTGAAGCTGGTATTGGCAGGTCACAGCACCGGAGCCGCCAGTTGACGCCGAGCTGCGCGGGCCGCCACCACGGCCACTACCTCCGGAGGTGCCGGGCCAACCAGGCGGGAGACGAGCCCACGGCTGCCTCGGCTGCTGCTGGGGCTGCTCCTCCTGCGGAGGGGACTGCAGCTGCTCCTGCCCACCGGTGGTAGTCCTCTCAGGCGGACTACCGTCACCACCACCACTCCGACCAGCACCAGCGCCACCACCCCGACCTCCCTGGCGGCCACGGCCACCGCGACGCGAGCGCTGCTGCAAGTGAACTGTAGCAACAGTCTCGGTAAGAGGGGTCGCAGTGGCGACCGCAAGCGAAATGTCAGTAAACGTGCACTGGGAGGGGGCACAGCCGTGAAAGATAGAGACTGTCGGCGCACCGCTCGACTGAGCGATAGTGCGCTGGCGAGTCTTGATCTCGGTGAGGGTGTCGACAAAGGCCGTCAGGGTGAGGTCACCCGGGTGCTGGCTAAGGAAGTGGTCGCGAGCACTAGCTAGGCGGTCCGGCAGGCGCATGGCGATAAAATAGAGCGTCATGCAGAAAGGGGGGGGGAGCGCAGTGAGCTGGGCAGCAGTGCTGGCAGTGCGATAGCGAGTCTCTAGGGCACACAAGTGAGTGGCAAAGTCGGCGGCAGTAGGGAAGGCAGCAAGGTCTGGGAACAGCATCGGGAAGAGCAAGCGGCCGGCAGAAGCGGATGCAGGTGTAGAATAGCGAGCAATATCGGCGTCTATATAAGCTTTGGCCGTATCAACTGTAGCGAAACGCGAGCGCTCAGACAAAGGGAGGGCGTGACTGATAGCAACCTGAGCTACAGCTTCGCGTGAGTCCCAGACCGCACAGGCAAGCGCAGCAGTAGAGAAAGCCTCACTCTCAGCAGAGGTGGGGTCAGCAGGGAGGGGAGCAGGTGCAGGGGGGCTGGGGAGCAAGCCATCAGCATGGACAACCAGCGAGTGTCCATCCTGGCGCTGACCTGTAAGCTGACGGCGGAGATCGGAGAGCCAGGCGACGAAGTCAACCGCGTGGCCCTCAGCGTCCAGGCGGAGCACGAAGTCAGCCATCGTGCAGGGTCAGCGACACAGCTCCTCAGCGACACAGCGGCACAGCTCCACAGCTCCGCATGAGCACAGCGGCGCGAGGACACGGCGGCAGCACTCTCCAGTAGGGTGACCGCGAGGCGCCCCAGTGCAGGCGAGCAGAGGAGACGGGGCCCGAGGTGGCAGGGCAGGCCGAGCAGGCACGAGGAGGGGCCGGGCGGGCAGGAAGTCGGGCAGGCGCGACAGAGCCGGGCGATCGCTAGGAGCCTGGCGGGCGCAAAAGGGCCGGGCGGCACTAGGAAGGAGGCCGAGCCGGCGGTCGAAGGGCCGGGCGGTAGCTAGGAGGGGCCGGGCGGTCGCTAGGAGGAGCCGAGCGGGCGCTAGGAGGGGCCGGGCGGTCACTAGGAGGGGCCGGGCAGGCGCTAGGAGGGGCCGGGAGGGTCACTAGGAGGGGTCGGGCGGTCACTAGGAGGGGCCGGCGCGCGCAACAGGCCGGGCGGGCGTGGTGGGGCTAGGTGGGCGCTAGAGGGCCAGGCGAGCACGGTGGGGCCAGGCGGGCGCGGTGGGGCCAGGCGAGCGCGATGGGGCCAAGAGGGTGCGACGGGGCCAGAAGGGTGCGACGGGGCCAGGCGGGTGCAGTGGGGCCAGGAGGGCGCCACGGGGCCAGGAGGGCGCGACAGGGGGCCAGAAGGGCGCTACGGGGCCAGGAGGGCGCTACGAGGCCAGGCAAGCGCGACTGGGCCAGGAGGGCGCGACGGAGGCCTGGAGGGCACAACGGGGGCCAGGAGGGCGCGACGGGGCCTGGAGGGCGCGACGGGGGCCAGGAGGGCACTACGGGGCCAGGAGGGCGCGACAAGGGTTAGGAGGGCGCGACGGGGCCTGGGGGGCGCGACGGGGGCCAGGAGGGCACTACAGGGCCAGGAGGGCACGACGGGGGGCCAGGAGGGCGCTACGAGGCCAGGCAGGTGCGACGGGGCCAGGAGGGCGCGACGGAGCCTGGAGGGCGCGACGGGGGCCTGGAGGGCGCGACGAGGCCTGGAGGGCGCTAAGGGGCGGGCGGACGCTGCAGGCCAAGCGGGCGTTAAGGGCCGGGCCGGGCTAGGTAGGTAGGGGGAGGCGAGAGGCTAGGGCGCGGGCGGAAGCGGGTGGGTGGACCTAACCTACTCGATACCATGTCAGAATACGAGAATGGTATGACTAGAAGGGGAAACAGGGAACATATAGTAGTTGGGTTGTACTCACTAGGAGCACACACACCGATACTAGCCTATAACTTCTACATGCATGACATGTATAAGTTGACAGTTTTCAGCCTTTTTTCTAGAGTGTAGGCTGAGGTTCCAGCGCACTCCCTGGGGGGGAGGCTGAAACCGAGTATATTGTGTTTCGGGGGCCCCCCGCGATTACCGCTAAGTGACAGGTTTACCCCCGTCAATCACGCCGCGTGGCTGCAATGTTGGGCTGTCGGCGTGACATCTGACGCGGATTCCCCTCCACCGTTGCTAGCACACTAGCGACTGCGCATTGTGATTGGGTGTTAGCCAAATTTCAGCGAAGTCAACCAATCGCCAGAGCTTTTTGTGACTCAGCTGCATAATCGCTGGTACAGCTGTGCAGAAAAGATGCTCCCCCGGAACGCACACCTGAAGATTCCAGAAGGGGGTACCCCCGCGAACGTTGCATGGGCAGCAGCAGAAGCGCACCGCGTTCTTGATGGCTGCATGCACCCATCAAGAAGGGGTCGCCTACTCCAGCGTGTTCTCCATCGTCTGGAAGCAGGCCTGCCTTGGCCCGCAATGTCATTTCTTCCTCGACGCCTGTTAGTAATGGTTTAGGACCCTGATTCCGCTCCTCTCGTCATGGCGGAATCGGGTGGAGACAATGACGTAGGCGACGACGATGCATGGCAGGTCGCCGACGAGCGCGAAATGCGCACGGGGCTAGACCTGTTACTGTCGTCCCTCGGTAGTATTCCGTTAGCACCGCCGCTTCCTACACATCTCGATGAACCGAGTTCCAGTCGCCCTCCTCCTTCGCCAGAAGCACGTCGTATCATGCGACCTGAAAGCCCGTTCTTATCTTCATCTCCCACTCGTCCAGCTTCTGTACTAGATTCTGTAGCGTCGCCGACTGCCGTGAAGCCCACCCCTCGGAGTGGCCGTTATCGACAGATACGACTGTCTTTTGCACCTCCGGCGAAAGATTGCGAGCCTCCCGCTTCCGACTCCGACGACGACGAGGAAGAGGCTGACGCCAGAAGAAACATATGCCGTCGCGTTGGACCGCTTCCAATCCCGCTGGTCTAAGGCCTATCCATGGCTGCTCATCACAAAAACTGATAGCGGCCTGCCCCCTTTCAAGTGCTCTGTGTGCACCGAACATGCAGGTCTGAAGGGGAAAACTGGCAGGAGCGGGCACGGAGTGACCGACGTGCAGGTCCAAGCGTTCAAGAAGCACGCTGCGACTACTTGACATGAGCTCGCGGTGGCCAAGCAAATCGGCTTGCTGCAGATGGCGACCAACCAAAAACGCATCGACCAACACCCGCTCGCTCAAGACCTGGAGCTGCTTCACGTGTCTTCATTGCTCGACGTGCTCTACTTTTGCAGCCGCTGCAATGAGCCGATAGAGATGTGGATTCGTCTCACGCGATACCTGTCGGAGCGGAAGTTCCGCGGCTTTCCAGAGCAAGGCTACGGAACGTACTACAACTCGTAAGTCTTCGACCGTGTTTAGTTTTTATCTGCCTTCGCGACTTTTTCACGTCCTTATCTCCCTTTCGGTGATACCATGGCAGGTATGGCTTCGGCCAGTTCACACAAGCCCTCGCGACATGACTCCAGACCACTCAGCTCGAACACCTCCTGGCCAGCCCCTTCATCGGCCTTAGTCTTGATGAGAGCACCGACCGCTCTCGTGGCAAACACATGATTGTGTTTGCCACCTTCATTCGGGAAAACCGTCAAGTGACGGAACTCCTTGCGCTCCTCACAGTTGACAGGGCTGACGCTGCCTCGTTGCTCTCGCAGTTGTTGTCCCACATCCAGGCTATTGGTGTGGATCTACGCCGAATCTCCGGCATCAGTACTGACGGCGCTGCCGTCATGCTCGGGAAGACGCGTGGCCTTGTCGCTCGACTGAGAGTGCTTGTCCCACACCTCGTGTCATGCCACTGCATCGCCCATCGGTAAGTATTAATCATAAGTTTCCCGCTTTCGTATAACCGCGAGGCGTGTTTTAACACATCCGTTTTGTACTTGCAGGGAGGCGCTGGTGGCCAAGGATGCCGCGGAAGAGATGAAGAGTTTCGGCATCGTCGACGACTTCATCAAGGAGATTGCAGAGTTCCTCGTTCGTTCTGGACCCTGGCATCAACGCTTCAAGGACCTGCAGCAGATGTTCAACGACACCAACTTGAAAGTGCAGGGGATCCACGCCATCCGATGGCTCTCTCGTGGTGAGGCGATCCTCCGTCTTTTGGATGTGCTACCAGCTCTGCTGGTCATGGTCACGGAGCTGAGGAACTCGAAGTTGCTGGCTATTGTTCGGAGCTATCATTTCTGGTTCTTTTTGCACTTTCTGGCTGATGTTCTTGAGCAGCTCAACATCCTCAACAAGGTGTTCCAGCAGCGGGAGGTGCGTCTTTCTCAAGCACGTGCATATGCTTATCATGTTATCGTGTCTCTTATTTCCCCACCCACCTTCGCCTCGTTAACACCTCTCCTCGCAGCTGGACTACGCGACCGTCGCCAGCCAGATCGCGCAGACTACCGGGTTGCTGGAGAGCCGGTACGTCGACTGCGGCGACGACTTTGGCCGCACCGAGATGTCGCGGCTCGGCCAGTTCCTCACCCGTCACGGCCCGAACGGTACTCCAGAAGTCACCGTTGACGGAGTTGCATCTGATGGCCGACCCATCCGCATCACCGTAAGTCTCCATTTTGAAGAGATCAATGGCTACCCCGGGGAGGGAACACACTTTGCCTGTGTCGACGACTGCACGGCCTATGCTGAGGGGCTGGTGAAGGGCTTGGACGAGCATCTCGGGGAGCTGGAACAGCTCGCGGGATGTCGCCTCTTCTCTGCTGACACCTGGCCGCCGAACTGGGAGCGCTCCGCCAGGCAGAAGCAGTGCCTGGAGTGGTTTGACCTGCTGGTGCAGCTCTACAAAGCGGAGGACAGCGAAGAGATTCTGCCAGGTGCTGTCCACTGTCTGAGTTGCTTTGTGTTCCGTCCCCCTTTTTACGCATGTTGAGATTCCTTGGACTATCTTATCTTTCAAACCTCTTAAAATCCCCCGCTCGTCTTTCCCGCCACCTCCAGGCATTAACAAGAGGAAGGCGGCCAAGGAGATTCGCCACTTCGCCCCCATGCTCGCACGGCTGAACACCGTCGACCGCAAGTTCTATGCTGGCCTCACCGCTGTGCTCAAGACCAGCGACTGGAAGATCCACTACCCCAATCTCGTGGGGTTGTGGGTGGCGGTGGCCATGCTGCCTCTCAGCACTGTCGAGTGCGAGCGTGGCTTCTCCCGCCAGAACCTGATCAAGAGCTGGCAGCGTGGCAGCCTCAAGGATGCCCGGCTTAGCGATCTCATGGTGATGTCTATGCTAGACTATACCCCGGATTACCCCGCTGTAGTAGAGATCTGGAGGGCGTACAAGAAGAGAAGGCCCCATTCCACCTGTCGGCCCCGTCCCCAGAGCAGGAAGGGCAAGGAGAAGGTGGATGATGATGATTGTAGTGACCCCATGGATGATGCGGGGGAACTAGATGCTAATGTAGACGTCGAAGATGAAATGTAATGACTGTCATTAATGAAAGTGGCTTCGTGAAGTTTCAGTGTTTTTTTTTTTAACCAAGGCTGAACATTCACCGAAACTTTTTTAGTCAAGGCTGTAACATTCAGCCTTTTTTTCTAGGGGGGGGCTGAGAAATGAGCCTAAGTATGGGGGGCAAGGATGATAAATCAGCGTGCCTAAAAACGAATCTTGGGGCCTGCTTCCTACTGTCCAGGATCAGGATCAGCATCCCTGATCTTGGTTCCTGATCCTGCCGATTTGCAACCTGTAGATCAGCAGCCGAGGTGTCAGTCGTTAAGTGCTGCCACATGTGCAGAGCACACTATGAAATGCGATTTGAAGTTGGTGTTGAAACGAACTGGCAGAATGCTCCTTGACTGGTCGTAAAAACAAAAAAAATCGGCTCAAGGCATCTGCCTGGCTCGCAACCGGGTGTCTTCTCGAACTCTAACTGTTTCCTTAACGTGCCCGTCGCTCGCTTTCCAAGCCGGGCTTGCTCTGGACATGCCGTGTGTTACAGTTCATCGCTTCCAACATGTGCGATTCCACGCCGCAACATGAGCAATTGATCGAGTGAGACTACAATAATATCCTATCGGTAGACACATGTGCGACATGACGTGGATACGAGCCCGAGCTGATCTTGGCGTTTTTGGTTGCCCACCAGGACCTCAGCGTCACCACTACATTCTTTGGTCACGAGCGGTACGCTGTCTGTACTAAGGCCGCCTTAGGTTCCTCCCTTGCGACGTTCCCCAGGGACCCGGTGTCTGGCTTGTTTACGCAGGACACTGCTTCCCCCCCGGTTGGGGCGTCCTCCCCAGGCCCTGCATCTACCCAGGTTGCCGCTGCTTGCGCGTGTCGGTCGCTCACTCACCCGTCGCTTCTGTGGCACCACCGTCTAGATCACCCCGCACTCCCGCGTCTGCATCACATGTCCTAGTACAGTCTCGTCCTAGGTCTTCCTTCGTCGCTTCTTGCCCTCCCTCCCTCCCCTGCGCCGCCGTGCACGCCCTGCGTCGAGGGCCGGCTGTGCCGTGCTCCTCACTCCTCCTCGCTTCGCCCTGCCACCGCACCCCTCCAGACCCTGCACCTGGACGTCTGGAGCCCAACCCCCGTCCCTGGACCGCGTCGCGAGCGCTACTTTTTCGTGCTCGTTGACGACTACACGCGCTACACCACGGTATTGCCCTTGGAGCAGAAGGTTAACGTGCCTAACGTTCTTATCCCGTGGTTCGTAGCTGCACGCCTCCACCGCGGTCTCCTTGTGCTGTGTCTCCACTCCAACCGTGGCGGCAAGTTCGCCTCTCGTCGGCTTGGACAGTTCTATCGTGCGGAGGGCATCACCCAATCGTACACCCTACCGGACTCCCCGCAGTAGAATGGGGTCGCTGAACGATGCATTGGGTTGGTCATGGAGGTGGCTCGTACCTCCATGATTCATGCCGGTGCATCCCAATTTCTGTGAACGTTCGTCGTTCGCTACGCCGCTCACCAGCTTAACCTCTAGCCGCGCTCCCAGCGGCCGCATGTTTCGTCGACCCTTCTTTGGACCGGGTTCCCTGGTGATGCATCCGCATTCCACGTCTGGGGCTGCCTCGCTCACGTTCGTGCCTCTGGCATGGACAATCTCACTGATCGCACTGTCCCGTCTCTTCTTCGGTTTCCCCCTTTACTCGTCTGACTGGCACTTTACCACCCACCGTCGCATCGCTTCTTTCACTCTCGTGACGCCACTTTTGACTAGTCTGTCTCCTTTTAACACCGCTTTCCCCACCGAAGTCTCCCGGTATCCCCTCCCCTGTTTCTGGTTTCCAATCCCCCCGTAGCCCGTGCTCACCTCCCTCCCCGTCCTGCTCCGTCTGGTGTGTCTTACGTCACTCCCCTTCCGTCGTTTGTCCCAGTCGAGGAGTCAGCTGACTCTGGTGGCCCCGCGGCGCAGTTCTCGCCGCATGTCTCTCCCCCGGTGTCTCCTTCTTCGCCGCCGCAGCAGCAACAGGACTCTGGGGGTGCTGGCGTTGAGGAGGGTGCTAGTCCTAGGTTTCCTGTCATGGCTTATCCCGGCGGGCTCGGGGGTGGCACCGGTGCTGGATAGGGTTCTTGCTCTGGGGGTGCTCGTTCTGGGGGTGCTGGAGTGGAGTGTTCCAGAGGTAGCCGTGGTGCAGCTAGAGGTCCAGGTGTCGGCGACGAGAGCAGCAGCAGCAGTCGCCGCCGGTGTCCGCCCTTCGCCTGCTCGGCCTTCCCTCCCCTGACCGCTCGCCTGCGCCTCCCCCGCCGCCTCCTCCCCTTCATGTCCACGGTCCTGTGTTTCCTCCGCCGAACTCGTCTTCGGCTCGTTTCCCACCTCGTTCCCCTCCTGTTACTCCTCCTCTGCCTCCTGACCAGACGTATCCGTCTCACGTCTGGTCTCGCCGTCCCTCTCGTGCTCGTCCTGTCTCTCCTCTTCAGCGTTCTCAACCTATGTTGCTTCGTTCCCACGCATCTCGTCCTCCCCTCCTGCCTTCGCCTCCTCCGTTGTCGCTCATTGTCGCACCTCCCCCTCTGTCTGACTACCTTCGTGTTGCTCGTCCTCTTGTTCCTCGGGTGCTTGCGTCCGTTGTTACCGACCCGTCTGTTCCTGTCTCGAGTCTTGACACTCTTATTGCTGATGTCGCTGACTTCCCCTCTACCCGCCGCCTTGACTATGCCACCGCTCTGGTCTCTGACCCTGTCTGTCCTCCGTCCGTCGAGGGTGCTCCTGCCCTTGGCATGGATGTTCTAGAGGACAGGCAGTATGAGCTTGCTTTCCTATCCGAGGCTGCTCCCCATCTCTGTTCCATGTTGCTAGTCCCTGAGGGTGACCCAGACTTGTTTGACATCCCGACCCCTCGCACTTAAGCTGAGGCGACCTCGGGACACTCGGCCTCTCAGTGGATAGCTGCCATGGAGCAGGAGATGGCATCTTCGAGATTCACCGGCACCTACGTCAGCGCAATTCCCTCACCTGGGGTGAACGTAGTCGATGGCCGATGGTTCTTCAAGATGAAGCGCCTCCCTGGAGAGCCGCCGGTGTTCAAGGCGCACTACCTAGCTAGAGGCTTCAGTCAGCGAGAGGGGGTAGACTTCTTTCAGACCTTCGCCCCGACCCCGAAGATGACTACTCTTCGGGCGCTGCTACGTGCTTGTCTACATAGACGATCTGGTCTTCGGTACTGCAGACAGAGACGCAGTGGCCTCCGTGAAGGTCGAGCTCTTGAAGAGGCACACCTGCACTCACCTAGAAGAGCTGTGCCGCTACCTTGACCTGCAGATCTCCAGGGACAGAGCAGCACGCACCATCACTCTTACACAGTCACACTTGGTGCGCCAGATCCTTCAGAGGTTTGGTCTTCAGTTCTCCTCCGCATAGCCCACACCTCTGCCTGTAGACCAGAGGCTCTCAGCTCCAGTTCCTGAGGAGTCAGTAATGCCCAGTGGTTCTTACGCAGAGCTGGTGGGTTGCCTGATGTACCTGATGACTTCCACTCGTCCACATGTCGCATACCCTCTCAACATCCTAGCTTGCTTTGTGGCCACAGAAAGTCACCGACCACAGCACTGGTCGGCCGCTAAGAGGGTTTTGCGTTATCTAGAATGTGCATCGGGCATGGGGCTAGTGTTGGGAGGACGCAGGCCAGTGGTCCTTACTAGTCATACAGTCGCTTCTTGGGCAAACGACGCTGAGACCCTCAAGTCCTCCCAGGGCTACTACTTTAGCCTTGGTTTGGGTGCCATCTCGTGCAGGTCCACTCGCTCCTCGTCTGTTGCCCAGTCTAGCTGTGAGGCTCAGATCTACGCCGGTGCCATGGCGGCACAGGAGCTTTGCTGGCTGACCTTCTTTCTCACCGATTTTGGTGAGCAGCCTAGCTCTGCCCCGGTTCTATATGCTGACAACAGGTTCATGATTCTCCTGTGTTAGGAGCCTCGACTTGAGGGCAAAGCGAAGCACATCCAGCTGCGGTACTTCCTCCTACGTGAGCTACAGCTGCATCGCCATGCCCGCGTAGTACACTTGGCCTCCGGTGCAAACACAGCTGATATCTTTGCTAAGGCTCTTGCGCCTAAAGATCATCAGCGACACCGTTTGTAGCTTGGTCTAGTTCCTGTAGATTCTCACTTACTAGGACCTTGATTGTGTGCTCCTCTTTATATACCTTCCAGACTGACCTTGTGGCTTTTCTTCCAGTGGATGGAGTAGTAGTGCCGCCCTTGTTTGCTCGTCTTGTTTGTACTCTTGCTGGCTGGTCTCTGGGCCCCTGCCTCAGAGGTTGGACTAGCAGTGCCACCCTGAGCTGCATGTTTCTTGCTCAGCACTGCCCATTATCTAGCCTAGAGGGTGTCAACTTATATATCTTTTTGTATGTAGAAGTTGTAGGCTAGATAGGTTTGTGTTCTTAGAGAGATTTTGTCCAACCCTATATCTCCCTTACCGTAATCCCCCGTATATAACACCCGCCGGAATAGTCACTCCATGGGTGGTTAATACGGGGGAGAGCTTATGATATGGTGCATTTTTTAGAGTACCTGCTTTTCAGGTGACGAATTATACATAACGCCCCCCCCCCCCCGTTTTTCTTGCTTGGAGTATAGTTAGCCGATGGTACAATCATCGATATGGGTTCTATCACAACAGCAACGTTACAACACGCTTGAATTCCTACTCATTGTTGCCTACCAGAATAGCATCTAGTGACTAGCGCAAGGCCTAGATCATGTCCTAGGGCTTTCAGTTAGCAATTAGGGACATCATTCACTACCTAATACTCCTCGTCATCCTCATCTCCAGCGTGCCAAGCCTCAACGTCATCATCGCCGGAAGCAATATCGTCCCAATCGTACTTTTCAGTCCAGTGGGAGGCGGCCAGTCCAGCAAGTACCTCCGCCGCTGGCGCCATCTCTGCGGAGTCCACATCGCTGCTCTCTGTAGTGTCAGCCGCTTCAGTCGCAGTTGCAGCTGCTGCTGGAGTTGTCGATGCTGATGCTGCCGGGGAAGTGTGAGAGTACGACCCCGTTACACCAATTTCCCCTTTCCATATTTCCTTTCTATTTCATTCCTCTTTTTATCCTCATTCATTTGGTCTTTATCTCATCTCATTTGGTTTCCTATTCCTCCTTTGCCATTATCCTTTGGTTTATCCTATTATTATGATTATATCACCGACCAGGCTCGGGATGTACTGGCGCGCTATATCTAGCGTAATCCTGCCGTAATCCCTTAAAGCCAATAGCCTCGCGTGGCTATACGCAGGGTGATTCTATTTCTAGAAGGGTCTATTCCCTTTGGATAGGATAAACCTGGTTACCTGATGTACTCTGGAAGTATAAAAGCCCCTTGTACTGATTGATAGTGCAACATTGAGCAAACCTTTCCTCGGGACATTCGATCCTCTGACACTTGGTAATCAGAGCCCAGGGTTCAGCTCAACGCTTAACCGCTGGGCCCCCAGGAGCACGCGGAGGATGGAGTCGAAACTTCAATTCCTGTAAGTACAATGCACTTTCATTTAAGTTTCGATGTTCCTCTCGCAGTTGCACCGGGGGTCCCCTTCGAAGGCGAGACGCCTCGCCGACCGTTCGATGGACTGCATCGACGGAGCCGATTTTTCGCGGGGGCAAACGGCCTCGACCTGGCGAGCGCGTCAGTTCCGGCGGAACACTCCCTGCGCCATTCGGAGAAGTTCGCAGTTCGCAGTTCGCGACAACACTTGGAGTTGCGCGGAACTCTGCGGAGGTTCGACCGACGACATCCGTCCGATGGAGATTCGACGCTTCAGATCGACCGAGGCGAAAATGAAATCCATCTGAGCGAGTTTGTGTTTCGGCGCGAATGGGAGCGGGACCTCGCAAGCCGCGAAGTTCTACGGAGCGTCCGATCGTTCGACAGCCGACATCGACGACCGAAAATTGCTGCAGGAAACGAGTCAACCCCGGCGCCGAAAGCTGCTGAACGCGACTCAGGTGTCTCCTCAGATCGTTTGGAGTTTGGACCGTCGGATCGATTCTACTTCAACGGACGAGATTGAGCGCGCTTTCTGCTCAAAGGGAGATTGACGCGAAGAACAAGAAATCAGCCGCTTTCGACACCGCTGACAACATCTGGACAACCAAATTCGAATTTCTTCATTTGGTGACGAGTTTGGCGCGCAAATCATCTGCGGAGTTAGAAATCTGCCAGAGTATTACCTACTTGGTAATATCTGCATGCAGAAAAATGACAGGAGAACGTGGATCGTCGGATCGATGCGAAATCAACGGCACGAATGCAGCGGAGACTACACTATGGAAAATCATCATCATGGAGACAACATTCATGACCAGCGACTGCACAATCGACACATCTTCTAACTAGTGTCGATAACGATCGATTTATTTTGACGAAGTCATCTTCGTTAAAAATGGATCGACATCAACACGACGGGATCTTCACCCAGGAAAAACAATGGAGCTGCGTGAAGACATGTTCTCCACCAATGAGACACTTCATCTCATAGATTTGATCGACAACCTATGGCATTGCAGAGAAGTAGCTGTTTTCTCTTGCAATATTCCCAACATCAAGTTGCTGCGAAGGAGCAGATTTCGCACGCAACGACGACGCAGTGAACCCGTCTCGTCAAGGCCAGCGTGACACTACTTCGTAACAGCAGCTGAACGATTCGTCTTCATCAAGAATCTCAGCCATCTGAAGTGATTGATTGAAGCAGTCTCAACGTCGACCTCACGAGGCGACACACCAATCATGCGTCGCGATTCCAGGTGTTAATGACCTGTGTGGAAGAAAATTTCGTGCATGTCACGATGCTTGACAGATTGAGGAGTAATTAACCTCTAATCCGGCAAGTACTCGTTCACTAGCGACCCTACGGCACATGCATTGGAGGCGATTCTACCAGAAGCCGAAGCGTTACAAGCATCAGCGTAACTTCGACGATGCAGGAGAACGTCAAGCAACACGAGGTGTCAACAAATGAGGGAGATGCGGACTACTACAACACGATCACGCGCTCTACCGACCGTACATCGGAGGCACGGATGAGCATACCAAGAATTGCTACCCGTGGATACATTGAGGGGAGAAGCAAATTTCTCTTCATACCCTCAAATGAAACAATCACCGGCAGCAATGGAGCAACATATGTGTACTAATGTGCACGTGTTCCTGGTAGTTACGCCTGTTACACCCATCAGGACAACTCTACTGGGATGAGGGAGTTGATGGATTCTCCTTCAACCATTACGAGTTAAGAGAATTCTCTGCAGCAGCTGCCGCCGTCGCCGTCGTCGCAACCGCCGCCGCCGCAGCAGCAGAAGACTCGACACAACAGTCACAACCAAATCCTGATGGATGATTCTCCACTCAATGGAGATAACACTGGATGATATTCCAATATGATCGTAAAGACCCGGCCAGGCACAATATTATTGTTTCCAGCTAGTGGGAAAGAGATACCACTACGCACTGGAATAGCTATGGCAATGCCATATACCCTCAAGAGCAGGAGATATTTGCTCTTATAAGGATGGGAGGACTACGGTACTCTACCGGTATACAAGTCCTCGTGGCCTATGGCTTTTCGTAAAGTCATAAAACCTGCGTCACAACCAATCCATCACTAGCACCAACTCCACGGAAGCAGATAGGCGTGGAATGGAGCGCCGACGCCACTCCGGATAGTGGACTCAGCGTATCTCCAACAACACCCCTGTTTGCCGAAATGGAGCAGACTTCAACACCGATGCTGAGTAGCTGAGACGTCTTCGACATCAACGCTACTTCAAGGACAGTGACAGAAGAAGACAACACATGATGGCACCAGAAGACCTATCCCAATATGTGCGCCAGCCACTGATGCCTACCGATGGCCTCCGTGCTAAACTGGACGTGCATAAGGTCATACTGGATTGGCTGTCAGCAATGCTCATTTGGAAATAGGAGAGGATTATTTGGGAATACCCCTAACATTCCCAAATGTCCTAACCCATCAGCGTGAGATATCTACACAGCTGAGATTCCTTGCTTGAGCAACCACCGAGGGAAACTACTTTGGCGCCGATTCTGGAAGTTACCAGCTCCGCGTTTGTGGTACCAACCCCTCGCATGGTTTTGAACACAAGGGATACGCTGAGCAGCACTTCGCATCCGATGTTGTACTCGAGGCAGTGTGACTAGCAGACCGCGTGGTGGACAGCATTACTACAAGTGATTCTGCTCTCCATTCCGCAGCACTACGATGCCGAATGGGTACGACTCGCGACAACACCAAGGCATGGACCAACATTCGACAGAAGCTGCATGTAACGGATACAACACTGCTACAGAAGCAGTACTACGACACAACTGCCATACCACCAACACTTGGTGATCTTCACACGTGGACCAGATGCGGATAACAGCATGCACAGCTCGGACAACATAGCCACTCATCTGCACGTTATAGCACACTGTTCCAACCATTCACATCTCCAACTCCGACTTGCATCTGCCCGTCCTGGAGTTTGCCTATAAGTATGCTCCTGACGCCGCTACTGGACAGACGCTGTACTTCGTCTGTTACGGACGCCACCCGATCACACCACAACAGCTAACCATACCAGCCACAGTTCAACTGGCTTCCGATTTCATCGCCATCGTCCACCATCTTATACATCGACCACACAAGCCCCTCTTGGACATCCAACATCAGCACAAGCACTTGGCAACTCATCACTACCCTTCTTGAGACCATAATCTCGACATCAGCCAACTTCCATCCAAGCTTCAACCTTGCTTCTGCGGGACTTTCCTCGTTGAAGCAAATGTCACTTCAGTCAACTTCCGCTTCCGCCTACCAGCCACTTGGAAGATCCATAACACCTTCCATACCAGCTTCTTAAACCCTATCAAGACCAAAAACGCTCTACACCGAATGCCAACCACTGTCGTCGCCCGTGTTCATCCACGACATGGGACAACTACGTACTTGGACACCGTCATCGTCCGACTGGCACTCTGGAGCTTCTTCTTTGCTGGAAGGGTTATGATACTTCTGAGGCTGCGTCTCTGATACGACATGGGTAACGCCCGTCGTCCTCTTTGCGACTACCTTGTCAAGCAGGGTGTTACTTCTACCACCCAGCTTTGAGGGGGGGAAGTGTGAGAGTACGACCCCGTTACACAAATTTCCCCTTTCCAAATTTCCTTTCTATTTCATTCCTCTTTTTATCCTCATTCATTTGGTCTTTATCTCATCTCATTTGGTTTCCTATTCCTCCTTTGCCATTATCCTTTGGTTTATCCTGTTATTATAATTATATCACCGACCAGGCTTGGGATGTACTGGTGCGCTATATCTAGCGTAATCCTGCCGTAATCCCTTAAAGCCAATAGCCTCGCGTGGCTATACGCAGGGTGATTCTATTTCTAGAAGGGTCTATTCCCTTTGGATAGGATAAGCCTGGTTACCTGATGTACTCTGGAAGTATAAAAGCCCCTTGTACTGATTGATAGTGCAACATTGAGCAAACCTTTCCTCGGGACATTCGATCATGTGACAGCTGCTGCAGCGTTAAGTCGAGCCTCCGCCATTGCACAGGATTCCACCACGTCGGCCGCGCTGGGTGTCGTTGGTGCATGTTGCGGCAGGTCGACGTC
The DNA here is from genome assembly GCA_027943415.1 of Closterium sp. NIES-67. Taxonomy (NCBI): domain Eukaryota; kingdom Viridiplantae; phylum Streptophyta; class Zygnematophyceae; order Desmidiales; family Closteriaceae; genus Closterium; species Closterium sp. NIES-67. Next base: position 554,456 of record BQMB01000923.1, on the reverse strand, counting down.
GACAGCGACGTCACACTCCTCGTCCTCCGAGAGCTCGTCGGCGGTGGGCTCAACGAACACGGCTTCGAAGAGGGTATTCGTCTTCTCGCCGGTCGACTCAGCCTCCGCGTGCACATCATCCATGACCTCCAGCTCCGCCTTGTCATGCATGTGGGCGAGAATGAGGTCGTCTTCGAGGCCATCGAGGTCGTTGGAGATGCCGCAGGTCTTGAAAGCCTTGTGGATGAGGTCGGCGGGGACTGACTCCCAGGCGGCCGCTATCCACTGCAGCACCACCTCCGCTGGGGGCTTCTTTAGATTTCCTGAAGGGCGGACAGGGTTGGTTGAAGAATATAGCGCGCATTAGGCAAACCGAAGCGAGAACTGGAGCAACACGTCAAGGCATCGTAAAGCAAACGCTAAACAAGAATGTATGAAAAGCAGAGGTTAAGGGTGAAAAGGGTTTCACCTGTGGGAGTTGTCGAGTCGCAGCCAAACTCCTCAAACCAACCTGAGTAGGACCGGCGGACATGAGCCTTCAAGCATCGGTTCACAGCTACGTCGAGAGGTTGGACAATCGGCGTGCAGCAGCCAGGTATCACGGCACGTGAGAGTTTGAAGAGACGAATCAATGCCGCCACCCCCTCGGTCAGATGGCCTTTGTAGGAGCCAAGGACGACGAGAGCCTTCTACCGCCCGCCACGACGCGCAGGAAGTCGCTTCAGAAAGGGGACGAGGACCGTCGTAATCCAGTCCTTAACGTGGTCCTCATCCATCCATCCCTTCTCTTGTGCGCGGATGACGATTCCTGCATGCAATAATGAAAGAACCAGAGATCATAGTGTTAGTTTCTAACTCCGGTAAATGTAATGCTTAGTCACATCAAGACACAGTCGATACTGACCTGGCGGGACTCGAATCTTCGGAAGCATCTTGCGCTTGAAGATCACATACGGCTTGAGCTTCTGCCCGCCAGCAGTGACCGCCAGCATGATGGTCAACCGCTCCTTTTCGTAGCCAGCAGTGTGAACATGTACAGTCCTTGAACCGAGGACTTCTAAGTCTCTTGGGGAATCTCGAGGAACAAGGGCGTCTGATCGGTGTTGATGATCAAGTTGTCGGCATACTTGTTGACTGTGTGCATCTGGCGCACGAACTCCCAGAACGTCTCGACTTTAGCCTCGCAATCTGCAAAACGAGGAGACACCATACAATGTGAGTGTACATGCTTAAGTTCTTACAGCTCAATGAATGGGAAGCCGTAAGCGAAATTGCTACAGAGCTCGCATATAAAAAAACATAACGCACCGCTAGTTAGGCGCTGGTATCAAACTTGAAAATTGAATTGTAGATAGAGTGAGAGTACACAAAGATATACCTAAGTGTTGTACTCTCTAAGAGGCGATCCTATACAGTCTATACAAACATGACAAATACACATGTTTGACACACCCCCTAGACTGCATAGGGGAATGCCCTAAACAAACAGCTCAGGGCGGCACTACTAGTCCAACCTCTGAGACAAGGGTCTGAGAGACCAGTCAGAAGGAGTACAAACAAGGCAAGAACAAGGGCAGGGCGGCACTACTAGTCCAGCCACTGGGAGAGGACACAAGTCCAGTCTGAGTATACGTATAAAGGACAGTACAAAGTCAAGGTCCTAGCAAGTGAGAGGCTACAGGAACTAGACCAAGCTGTACACAGTGCCGCTGATGATCTTTAGGCGCAAGCGCCTTTGTAAAGATATCAGCCGTGTTGGCACCTGAGGCCAAGTGTACTACGCGAGCCTGACGTCGCTGCTGTAGCTCACGCAGGAGGAAGTACCGCAGCTGAATGTGCTTCGCTCTGCCCTCGAGTCGAGGCTCCTGACAAGGGAGGATCATGGCCCTGTTGTCAGCGAACAGGACCGGGGCAGAGCTAGGCCGCTCACCTAAGTCTGTGAGCAAAAAGGTCAGCCAGCGGAGCTCCTGTGCCGCCATGGCACCAGCGTAGATCTCGGCCTCACAGCTGGACTGCGCAACAGACGAGGAGCGGGTAGCTCTCCACGAGACGGCACCTGAGCCAAGGCTGAAGCAGTAGCCCTGGGTAGACCTAAGTGTCTCAGCGTCGTCTGCCCACGAAGCGTCAGTGTGTCCAGTAAGGACCACTGGCCTGCGTCCTCCTAGCACTAACCCCATGCCCGATGTACTAGCAAGATAACGCAAAACCCTCTTAGCAGCAGACCGGTGCTGCGGTCGGTGTCTGCCTGTGGCCACAAAGCGAGCCAGGATGCTGAGAGGGTATGCGAGATCTGGGCGAGTGCAAGTCATCAGGTACATGAGGCAACCCACCAGCTCTGCGTAGGGGCCACTGGGCTCTACCAACTCCTCAGACACTGGAGCCGAGAGTCTGTGGTCTACAGGCAAAGGGGTGGGCTGTGCAGAGGAGAACTGAAGGCTGAACCTCTGAAGGACCTGGCGCACCAAGTGTGACTGAGTCAGGGTGATGGTGCGCGCAGCTCTGTCCCTGGAGATCTGCAAGCCAAGGTAACGGCGCAGTTCTCCAAGGTCAGTGCACGTGTGTCTCTTCAGCAGCTCTGCCTTCACGGAGGCCAGTGCGTCCCTGTCAGCTGTGGCAAAGACCAGGTCGTCGACGTAAACAAGGATGTAGAACGGAGTCTGGCCAGCACGAACGAAGAGTGAAGGGTCTGCGGAAGACGGAAAGAACTGCAGGTCAGCAAGCGTAGCACGGAGAGTGTCGTGCCACTCACGGGGAGCCTGGCGCAGGCCGTAGACGGGGCGCCGCAGGAGCCACTGGGTCCCAGGAGGGAAGGTGCCAGTGAAGCCCTGAGGGCGCCGCAGGTAGACCTGCTCGTGTAGGCTACCCTGAAGGAAGGCAGTGGAGAAGTCGAGGGAGTGAAGCTCGTAGTCACGCTGAGCAGCTAGGTGTAACAGAACCCGAAGAGTAGTCATCTTCGGGGTCGGAGCGAAGGTCTGGAAGAAGTCCACCCCCTCGCGCTGACTGAAGCCTCTAGCCACATAGCGCGCCTTGAAGACAGGCGGCTCTCCAGGAGGGCGCTTCACCTTGAAGAGCCAGCGGCCATCGACTACGTTCACCCCAGGTGGGGGAACTGCGTCGACGAAGGTGCCGGTGGATCTCCAAGATGCCATCTCCTGCTCCATGGCAGCTATCCACTGTGAGGCCCAGGGTCCCGAAGTCGCCTCAGCGTAAGTGCGAGGGGTCGGGATGTCGAAAGCGTCTGGGTCACCCTCAGGGACTAGCAGCATGGAACAGAGGTGGGGAGCAGCCTCGGAGAGGAAAGCAAGCTCGAACTGGCGGTCCTCCAGGACGTCACTGCCAAGGGCAGGAGCACCCCCGACAGACGGAGGACAGGCAGGGTCAGAGACCAGAGCGGTGGCGTAGTCAAGGCGGCGGGTAGAGGCGAAGTCAGCGACAGCAGCGACAAGAGCGTCAAGGCACGAGGTCGGAACAGACGGGTCGGTAACGAGAGAGGCAAGGACCCGAGGAACAAGGGGACGAGCGGCACGAAGGTAGTCAGACAGCAGGGGGGGTGCAACAACAAGGGAGGACGGAGGAGGCGATGGCAGAAAGGGAGGACGAGACGCGTGGGAACGAAGCAACATAGGGTGAGAGCGCAAGACAGGCGAGGCAGGACGAGCACGGGAGGGACGGTGAGACCAGACGTGCGACGGAGGAGTCGGGTCAGGAGACAGAGGAGGGGACACAGGAGGGGAACGAGGGGGGAGACGGGCTAGGGACGAGTCTGGCGGAGGGAAGACAGGGCCGTAGACAGGAAGAGGAGGAGACGGCCGGGGAGGAACCGACACAGGGTCGGGGGACGGAAGGCCGAGCAGGCGAAGGGCTGACACCGGCGGGGACTGCTGCTGCAGCGGCACAACGGCGACACCTGGACCGCAAGCTGCTCCTTGGCTACCACCGGCACTCTCCACACCAGCACCCCCAGAGGGACCACCCCCAGGGCTACCGGGACGAGCACCCCCAGAGTCAGCGAACGGGTGCTGCGACGGCGGTGGCAGTGGCGGCAGTGGCGGCGGCGGTAGCGACAACGACGGCTGCAGAGGCGGCAGAGGCGGTGGAGGAGGGGACTGGGGAGGGGACACCGGGGGAGGGGCAGCCGGGGAGGACTGCATAGGAGGGCCACCAGAGTCAGAAGACTCCTCAACCGGGTCCACCGACGGAAGGGGGGTGACGTGGGACACACCAGAGGGGGCGGGACGGGGAGGAGGAGGAGGAGGGGCAGGGACTACCGGGGAAGGGGTGGCCAGGAACAGGGGGGGGGTAACCGGGGGACCACGGTGGGGGAAGCGACGGTAGTAGGGGACGGACTCATCAAAGGTGACGTCACGAGAGTGAAAGAAGCGGTGAGACGGCGGGTGGTAAAAGTGCCAGTCGGACGCGTCAAGGGGAAAACCGAGGAAGACGCAGGGAAGGGTGCGGGCAGTGAGCTTGTCCGTGCCGGAGGCACGGACGTGAGCAAGGCAGCCCCAGACGTGGAACGCAGACGCGTCACCAGGAGACCCAGTCCACAGACGGGTCGGCGAAACCTGCGGCTGCTGAGGATGCGGCCACAAGTTAAGCTGGTGAGAAGCGTAGCGCACAGCGAACGGCCACAGAAAATGGGGTGCACCGGCATGGATCATGGAGGTGCGAGCCACCTCCATGACCAAACCGATGCGTCGCTCAGTGACCCCATTCTGCTGTGGGGAGTCCGGTAGGGTGAACGTCTGGGTGATGCCCTCCGCACGACAAAAGCGACCAAGGACACCTGAGGCAAACTCACCACCACGGTCTGAGTGAAGACGGAAGACAGGGAGACCGCGATGGAGACGCGCAGAGACAAGCCAGGGGATGAGAGCGCCAGGCACGTCGGCCTTGCGCTCCAGGGGAAAGACTGTGGTGTAACGAGTGAAGTCGTCGACGAGCACAAGGAAGTAGCGCTCTCGACGCGGCCCAGGGGTGGGGGCAGGGCCCCAGACGTCCAGGTGCAGGGTCTGCAGCGGCGCGGCGGTAGGGGGAAACGAGGAGGAGTGAGGGGCACGGCGAAGCCGACCCTCGACGCAGGGCGTGCTGGTGGGGCTGGGGAGGAGGGAAACGCGGGGAGAGAACCTGGGAGACCAAGGACAAGACCGTGCTGGGACATGTGACGCAGACGCGGGAGCGCAGGGTGACCTAGGCGGTGGTGCCAAAGGAGGGTCGGGTGAGTGAGGGACCGACAGGAGCAGGCAGCAGCAACCTGGGTGAGCGCTCCAGCCGGGGGGGTCACGGTGTCCAGAGTGAACAGGCCGGACACCGGATCCAGGGGGAACATGGACAGGGGGGCACCAGTGGCGGCCTCGCTACAGACAGCATACCGCTCGTGACCAGGGAACGTAGTGGTGACGCCAAGGTCCTGGAGGCAGCCGACACCAACTAGGTTCCTGGAGAACGAGGGGATATGCAGACCTGTAAGAGAGCCCGAAGGAACCGCCGGACAGGGAAGGGTGGTGGAACTGCGGGCGACTACCGGGCCGCCGGAGGGGTCAGCAAGAGAAACGGCAGCAGGAACAGGAAGCGGCGTCAGGGTGGTGGAGTCGCGGAAGAAGCACCGAGAAGCGCCAGAGTCCAAGGTGAAGGAAAGCGAAGCAGAGGCGTCTGGCGACGGAACGACGGCGGAAGCACCAAGACTACACAAAGCAGAGGATCCTACGCCTGACGCAGCAGGGGAGGCTACACTAGGCACACCTACACTAGGCAACAGTGAGTAATAAGTTGGAAGCACACTAGAGTCATCAGCATACATCACATGCAGAGTAGAAACAATGGCATCCATGTCTAGGTCAAAAATCGGAATACTACGTTTAAGCATGCTGTGCCAGTCCGGGAGGTCTGGCGACGGGCCGAAGCGCTGACGAAAGAGGTCGTCCAGGCGACGAAAAGAGCGGGGAGTGGAGTGACCGATCTTACCGCAAACGAAGCCGCGGCGAGGACCGGTCTGGATCTGGTACTGATAGCGCCCGCCGCCAGAGCTACCACTCGACACACCACCACGCGTCCGGCCACCGCTCGCGCCGGGCCACCCGGGCGGGAGGACACTCGTCTGCCGCGTCTGCGACGGCTGCTGCGAAGGCTGCGACTGCGGCGGCTGCTGCGGCTGCTGCAACTGCAGGGGCGGCGGCTCAGCTGGACTGGGCAGGGTCCCCTCGTCCGCTCCAGCACCAGACGACCCGACCCCACCACTACCCCCTCCCGCACCCCCGCCGCCGCCTCCGCCGCGCCCAACCTTGGGGCGGCGGCCCTTCCCCGAACGAAACTGCGCGGCAGCAGCAGTCTCAGCCACTGCGACAGAGCCGTCGGAGAAGGTACACTGGGCGGGGGCACAACCCTGAAAGATAGGGACCGGCACGACACCGCTCGCCTGGGCGATGGAGCGGTGACGGTTCTCTATCACAGTCAGGGTGTCTACAAAGTCAGTGAGGGTGAGGTCAGCGGGGTGAATGCTAAGGAAGCGGTCGCGGGCGACAGCAAGGCGGTCAGGGAGGCGGGTGGCAAGCAGGTAGAGGGTAGAGGTAATGGGCGGCTGGTGGGCTCTAAGCTGTGCGTCAGTGCAGGCGGCGCGCCAGGTCTCCTCTATCGAGCGCAGGTGGGCAGCGAGGTCAGAGACAGTGGGGAAAGAGGCAAGGTCAGGAAAGAGCATCGGGAGGATCAGGCGACCCACCGAGGCAGCCGGAGGGGTGGAATAGCGCTTGATGACAGCATCTAAGTATGCCTGAGCAGTAGTGAGGGACCTAAAGCGAGGACGCTCGGACGGGGGGAGGGCGTTGCTAATGGCAAGCTGGGCGACAGCATCGCGAGAAAGCCAGACAGAGCGCGCACGGGCAGTGGCAGCAGTAGACTCACGCTCAGTGGGTGTGGGGTCAGCGGGCAGAATAGCAGGGGGGTCTGGGCAGGGGAGCGTACCGTCAAGGTGTGCGGAAAGTGGTTCACCATCCTGCCGCTGGCCAGTGAGTTGGCGGCGGAGGTCGGCAAGCCACGCCTCGAACTCTAGGGGCTGACCTTCAGCGTCGAAGCGAAGCTCCGCCGCCATCAGGAACAGTCCAGTGCGGTGCAGGGCAGTGCAGCTAGGTGCAGTGCGGTACAGTGCGGTGCAGTGCGGTACAGTGCGGTGCAGTGCGGTGCAGTGCGGTACAGTGCGGTGCAGTGCGGTGTAGTGCGGTGCAGTGCGGTACAGTGCGGTGCAGTGCGATGCAGTGCGGTGCAGTGCGGTGTAGTGCGGTGCCAGACAGTACAGTGTGATGCGAGGCGGCACGGAGCAGGGCGGGGTGGGGGGGAACCGTACCAGTGAGGAGGACGGGGCCGGAGCTGGCCCGACGGGGCCGGGCGGGCGCGACGGGGCCGGGCTGGTGCGACAGGGCCGGGACGGGGCGACGGGGCCGAGCGGGCGCGACAGGGCCGGGCTGGGGCGACGGGGCCGGGCGGGTGCGGCAGGGCCGGGCCGGTGCGACGGGGCCGGGCGAGCGGGACGGCGGCCGGGCTGGTGCGACGGGGCCGGGCGGCTGCGACGGGGCCGGGCAGGGTGCGACGGGGCCGGGCGGCTGCGACGGGGCCGGGCGGCTGCGACGGGGCCAGGCGGCTGCGACGGGGCCGGGCGGGCGCGACGGGGCAGGGCTGGTGCGACAGGGCCGGACGGGGCGACGGGGCCGAGCGGGCGCGACGGGGCCGGGCTGGGGCGACGGGGCCGGGCGGGTGCGGCAGGGCCGGGCCGGTGCGACGGGGCCGAGCGAGCGGGACGGCGGCCGGGCTGGTGCGACGGGGCCGGGCGGCTGCAACGACGCCGGGCGGGCGCGACGGGGCCGGGCGGCTGCGACGGGGTCGGGCAGGGGCGACGGGACCAAGGGGGGGGGGTACGACGCGGCCCAGGAGGGGCGCTACGGGGCCCAGGAGGGGCACGACGGGGGGCCCAGGAGGGGCGCTACAGAGGCCCAGGAGGGGCGCAACGGGGCCCAGGAGGGGCGCTACGAAGCCCAGGAGGGGCGCGACGAGGCCCAGGAGGGGCGCTAAGGGGCCTAGGAGGGGCGTGACGGGGCCTGGGAGGGGCGCGACGGGGCCCAGGAGGGGCACTACAGGGCCCAGGGAGGGCGCGACGGGGCCCAGGAGGGGCGCTACGGGGCCCAGGAGGGGCGCGACGGGGCCCAGTAGGGACGCTACGGAGCCTGGGAGGGGCGCGACGGGGCCTGGGAGGAGCGCGACGAGGCCCAGGAGGGGCGCTACGGGGCCCAGGAGGGGCGCTACGGGCCTGGGAGGAGCGCGACGGGGCCTGGGAGGGGCGCTACGGGGCCCAGGAGGGGCGCGACGGGGCCCGGTAGGGGCGCTACGGAGCCTGGGAGGAGCGCGACGAGGCCCAGGAGGGGCGCTACGGGGCCCAGGAGGGGCGCTACAGGGCCTAGGAGGAGCGCGACGGGGCCTGGGAGGGGCGCTACGGGGCCCAGGAGGGGCGCGACGGGGCCCAGTAGGGGCGCTACGGAGCCTGGGAGGAGCGCGACGAGGCCCAGGAGGGGCGCTACGGGGCCCAGGAGGGGCGCTACGAAGCCCTGGAGGGGCGCCAAGGGGGGGGCTGGGAGGGGCGCGACAGGGCCCAGTGAGGGGTGAGCGGAAGCGATAGGTGGGGGGGGGGGGGGATCCTACCTACGCGTGATACCATATCAAACTTGAAAATTGAATTGTAGATAGAGTGAGAGTACACAAAGATATACCTAAGTGTTGTACTCTCTAAGAGGCGATCCTATACAGTCTATACAAACATGACAAATACACATGTTTGACAGCTGGCCCATCTTTGTTTTGACGCGCCGTGTCAATCCCCAACGGGTGCGGAACCGGAAGGTCCAACGGGATGACGCACGCCAGTCAACACCGGGATGGCGCTTCCGCATGAACTTCCTACTCCACTTCCGCAGGCAATTGACCGACACCGCCAAGCCGCGCGCAGGGTGTGAGAGGAAGCGGTGGTACATCTCCTTCTCCATGTTGGGAAACTTTGCCTTGCGTCCAGCACCGATGAGACGACGCCTGCATCCCGCCGCCGCCGAGAGCCGCGCCTTGTTCTTCTTCCAGCCGCGTATCTGACAAGGTTGTACCTTGGCCATTTTTGCCAGCTTGCGATTCGAAAGCTTCGGGTCGGAGTCGAGAAGGGCCAACCAGTATAGCTTTTCCGCTGCTGTGCGCGCGACTCCCTTGCGCCTGGTCCTGCGATTTCTGGAGGAGGGAGGTGCAGCATCCCTGTAAACCCGCGGCATGTGGGAACGACGAATGGGCTGAGGGAAAGATGGAACAATGACATGAGGAAGTGTCGGTGGTGGCTCTGGCTCTCCGTCGGCAGCATCTTCCCAGTGTAGCTCATCATCGTCCTGCCAATCGTTGTTCCACTCCTCGGGACGACTAGAAATCGGAGACGATGGATAGGGAGGTGCAGGAGGAGCAGGTGGGGCAGGAGGTGCAGGAGGCGCGGGAGGCGCAGGTGGTGCTGGAGGGATCGACGGAAACGCACGGAGAAGAAACTGACTACCGTGGGGAGGACGATGGGTTCGCAAAACTGAGAGGCTGCTAACAGCACGGGCCGCCATGAGTGAATCTCTGTGCACAAAATCGCCTTGGCGGACTAGTGCCCGAGGCTCTGTTAGAGAGGTTGGACATCGCGAAGGGTTTTCTGCAAGGAAGACAATACTGGAACGCTAAAATGACGCAGCGACAAGCAACGGATGAACGTGAGCCGGCCCTCTTCCCGAGCCGCGCACGATTCTTGACAGCCAAAAAACACCATCGCATGCTTGCATGCGATGGTTTGGTCAAGAAGCTTCTAGAGGGCATCTTGAGATGCCAGATTCTGTCGCAGGTGTTGCGCTGGCAGCATCTAGTGCACCTAGCTGTGCACTCGCAGCACTGGCAGCCGATGGCAGCAATCCGCTGGCTGTTGGCAGCTGCGGCCGTCAGGGATTGGCCACAAATCCTATAGCCCATGCCGAGTTCGACACGTTGGCATGGCCATCCTCTCGTCCAAACAGCGCAAAACTCCTTTAAAGAAACCCAATGCATGTATAAGCCTAGAAACAATCAGATTCAAAATGAATTATACATAACACATGGGCGTTATATTTTTCCAGGCCACTGTTAACACCCAGTCATTTTTTTAATGAATTATTACATCCACCATAGGGTGTTATATACTGGGGATTACGGTACTCTCTCTTGTTTCTATCATTATTCTCGCATTCTAACATCCTGATCCTGATCCTGATCCCGATCCTGGACTCTAGGAATACGCCCTAAGGGTACATTCTTGCGGGCCTCTCGTCGCGGCAGTTTGTGCATTGAACATGCTCAGTATGAGATGACGCTAGCCTCCCAAGTGTGACCACACATGAAGCTAGCTTCCCCAACATCTGCTCTGAATCATGGCACTGATCCACACAGCATAGCATCCTCAGGAAGGCTGAGATTGTACCTAGTGCAGAACATATCCTTCAGCACCTTCCGTAAAATCACCCTGTCTTTCGTAAAATCACCCTGTCTTTCCTAAAATATTTGTCCCAACAGAGCAGGCATAACGAGCAGGAGCATTGGGCCTGACCTGAGAAACAGCCGCCTCAGCAGCTTTCCTCAAAAGCCACCGAGTTTCCCCAGCAGCACCCTATGCAGCAGCCATCAGATTCTGGTTGGAAACCCCTCACCGCAGGCTCAAGGCGTGCCTGCTGCCTTCCCCAAACAGCCCCTTCGCAGCTTCTATGTTACTGGCATTTCCACGCAGCTTTTCCATCACCACCCACTGCAGCTCGTTTTGAGGCGCCTCAAAAGTAGGCATTTCCACGCAGCTTTTCCACCACCACCCACTGCAGCTCCTGCAACATCAGGGTTTCCCCACCACCACCCTCTGCAGCAGCAACAGGTTCAGTTCAGAGGTCCCTCACAGCAGGCGTGTCTGCTGCTGAAACCGCCCCTTGGCAGCTTCTCTGTTACTGTTACTACCACCCGGCTTCCCCAGCAGCAATAAATCTTGTGTTTAAAAGGCGACTTCTACAAGCTGTCTCAAGGCGTGCTTGCTGCTGAAACCTGCCCCTTCGCAGCTGCACTATTGCCGGTGCTGACACTCTGTTTCCCCACCCCCCTCTGCAGTAGCAGCTTAAGTCGTTGGAGCAAGCGGGATGTGCGGCTGGGAGGCCGAAGGGACGTGGGGTTGAGGGCTCTGATAGAGTTGAGGCAAACGAGAAGTGTACCGCCCTCATGGAGCAACACCTGATGTAACATGTAACATGTAACCAGTGAATCGAGGAGGGGAGAGGGGGATGGGAGGTTGGGAGGAAAAAGGGCATGATGGGAGGCCCATGATGAGAGGCCCATGATGAGAGGCCCATGATGAGAGGCCCATGATGAGAGGCCCATGATGGGAGGCCCATGATGGGAGGCCCATGATGGGAGGCCCACGATGAGAGGCCCATGATGGGAGGCCCATGATGGGAGGCCCATGATGGGAGGCCCATGATGGGAGGCCCATGATGGGAGGCCCATGATGAGAGGCCCATGATGAGAGGCCCATGATGAGAGGCCCATGATGAGAGGCCCATGATGAGAGGCCCATGATGAGAGGCCCATGATGAGAGGCCCATGATGAAAGGCCCATGATGAGAGGCCCATGATGAGAGGCCCATGATGAGAGGCCCATGATGGGAGGCCCATGATGGGAGGCCCATGATGAGAGGCCCGTGATGAGAGGCCCATGATGAGAGGCCCATTCAGCAGGGTCAATGCAGGTGTTGTAGCAGCTGGCCAGCAATGGCTTACGATTCATTACTAGCATAGCAGACTTGACTTGTGTCACAGCAACCCATTACAACCACACGTAACTTGCGTCACAGCACCGCATTACAAGTCACAGCACAGCACCCCACCCACGCACCGTGAGCCAGAGGGGTATTTGCCCCAGAAGGGCCGGCAGGATTGCGAGCACTATGCATGTGAGTGCCAGCGCCACACTCTGCTTCACCTGGCAAGGGAAAAACAGGGGGGAACACATCAAAACCAGGGTCAGTGGGGGAGAAAGGTGGAGAAGATGTGTGAGCAGCAGAGCGAGGAGTATGCATGTGTGAGCCAGTGCCACACTCTGCCTCACCTGGTGTGGGAAAGACCAGGGAGGTGAAAACAGGGGATCAGTGGGGGGGGAGATGCAGAGGATGTGTTTGAGGAGAGCAAGCAGAATGCATGTGAGTGCCAGTGCCGTATCGTCTGAATCGTCCCTTCTTACTGTGGAAGTTGTCTGGTGAGCCTTGGCCACTAGGAATGGCAGCTCAGAGATGTTACCATCCTTCAATAGAAGCACGTCCGCTGCTGCCTTGCCTAAATCCTGTATCTGACATGTGCATTTTCCCCCTTTACAGTCACCACTGTATCAGCTGCTCTTACTTACGACTGAGGAGGTCCTTCAATAAAAGGAAGCACCACCTGGCTCATGCACGTGCCATCTGCATTTTCCCTCAAGGGCCGCTGCCATTGCAGCTATATCGCCCTTTCTTACAATGGAGGTGGTCTGGCGAGCCTTGGCCACTAGGAATGGCAGCTCTGAGATGTTATCCTTTAATAGAAGCACGTCCGCTGCTGCCACCGCTGTTGCGCTTGCTCGCTCTGCCAGCACCACTCCCACCTGCCATGTGTGACACAAAACAAGTGTGACACAAACGAATGTGACATTAGCACATGAGCCACAAACCGAATGAGACACAAACGGATGTGGGACAGCAGAAGGCGCGAGACAAAGTCGAGCTGCAGGAAGAAAATCATTAGAACTAGCGCAGCAGCAGAGGACACATGACGTGAGTGTAATGAGTCGATTTTTTAGTCGACTCAAAAATCGACTCATTACACACTCATTAGAACTAGTGCAGCAGCAGAGGAAACATGACATGTGTAACGGAGACCCTCCGTCCTTTGTCTGTCATGCAACAGAGGGTTTAGCGTCAATCATAATACATGTGAAAGGCGTACCGTGGCAGCAGCGAGAGCAGGCGCGTCATTGATCCCATCACCCACCATCAGCACACCGCCCCTCCCACCCCTCCTCGCCCTCCCGGTCATCTCCTCCACCACACTCAGCTTATCCTCCGGCCTCAACTCCGCCTCCACCTCCCCTCTCTCGATCCCCACCGCCGCAGCCACTCGGTGTGCCGACGCCTCATGATCACCAGTCAGCATTCGCGTGCTGAGCCCCCCCTGCTGCTGCAGCGCCTGCACCACCTCTCTGGCACCCGTGCGTAGCTTGTCCTCGAAATGGAAGAGGGTCACCTTCTGGCCCACTGCTAGTGCCGCACGGATCAGGTCGCTTGGGGGAATAGCGGGGGGCGGTGGTGAGAGTGGTGGGACTGGTGGGCTGGATGCGAACGACTGGTCTGAGGATGGTGCGTGCCCTGCTGGGCTGCTGGCCAAATGGCCGTCTGCCACCTCAGCAATGAAATCCAGGGAGCCGATGCGGGCCTCGTGTGGGCCCCACTTGTCGCTCTGCGCCGGTGGGAGGGAGGGAGTAGAGAGTGTGGAGTAGGGGAGAGTGTGGAGTAGGGGAGAGTGTGGATTGGCTGAGAAGTGGGTGAAATGATTGATGAGCCTTCGGCATGGGACTTGAGTTTGTCACATTGCCATCCACCATCTCAACTCGCCCGGCATGCCGAAAGCCACCTCATTGCACCGCACTGTGCCCACCCGCCCACCATCTCAACTCGCCCGGCATGCTGGGTGGCCGTGAGCCCTCTCCCCGGCACCAGCTGCTGGCTTTACCGAATTCCCATTCACTCAAGTCAGCACCGCACAGCACCGCATTACAACACACATTACCGAGAGCCACCTCATTGCACCGCACTGCGCCCACCCGTCCACCATCTCACCTCTCCTGGCATGCTGGAAATGGTGGCAGTGAGCCCTCTCCCTGGCACCAGCTGCAGATTGTTAACGTTCACCCCTGGTAGGGTGGTTTGCTTGGAGTCTGCATATTCCTGCAACGCTCTGTGAGGTTGGGGGCCAGGGGACGGGGAGAGGGAGGAAGAGGAGGCAGGCTGAGGGCTTCCAGCCATCGCCCCCACACCAGCTGTGGATTATCCACGTTCACTCAGCTTAGGGTGGCGTGCCTGCTGTCTGTGTGCCCATTCCTGCAAGGCTCTGTGTGGGGGAAAGAGGGGGTTGCCAAGGGTCTGAGGGTTGTGAGCCCTTGCCCCAGCGCCACCTGCATACGGTTAACGTTCACCCCTCGTAACGATCTGGTTTGCTTGGAGTCTGCATATTCCTGCAACGCTCTGGGACGACTTTTGAGGCGCCTCAAACAACGGTCTGGGACGAGTTGGGGCAGGCGAGCCCTCGGCCCTGCAGGTGAGTCTGCACCACCTGCAGACTGTTAACGTTCACATTGGTAGGGTGGAGGTTGGGGTGACTCGAGCCACACCTGGCAATGGGGTGCATGGCAGCTTGCACGTTTAAGCTGCCTGATTTCGAACATACAAATTACCTCACCTGGCGATGGGGTGCGTGGCAGCTTGCTCCAAGGCAGCAGCCACGCCAGCGCCTCAGCCTCACAGCTGACGCTAGCACTGTGTTGCTGCTTGCTTATTTTTGAGGCGCCTAAAAAATAGACTCCAATCGGGTGTGTTGATGATTGCTCCAAGGCAGCAGCCACGGCCAGCACTTCCAAGAGAACAATCTCACCTGGCAATTGGGTGGGTGGCGGCTTGCTCAAGAGCAGCGGCGACTGCCAACGCCTCAGCCTCACAGCTGACGCTAGTGCACTCCACCACCACCCCTGTCTCCTCCACCACATGCCTATGGTCCGCACCGCACTCCACCCCTTGTGAATTGCTGCTGGTGCTGGAAAGCGTACTGCAATCGTCCCAGGTGCCCTCACTCCCAGAAGAACGAGGGGAGGATGAGGAGGAAGAGGAGGGAGAGGAGGGAGAGGAGGGAGAGGAGGGGGGAAAGGAAGGGGTGGAGTGGGAGGAAGGGAGAGGGCAGGAGGCGAGGAGGAGGGAGGGGGCGGAGTCGGCAGCGTGGGAGTGCAGCGGCTGAATGAAGCGCATGCTCAGCTGGCCCGTGGTGAGCGTGCCTGTCTTGTCGAATGCCACTGTGTCGCACGCCGCCACCGCATCTAAAGCATGGCCGCCCTTCAAAAGTATACCCTGTTGGGCGTGAGGAGGGAGGTTAGGAGGGAGGGGGGGGAGCCGGCAGCGTGGGAGTGCAGTGGCTGGATGAAGCGCATGCTCAGCTGCCCCATGGTGAGCATGCCTGTCTTGTCGAAGGCCACTGTGTCGCATGCTGCCACCGCATCCAGGGCATGCCCGCCCTTCAGCAGTATTCCCTGGAGGAGAAAAGGGGGGGAAGGGCGGCGAGGGCGGCGAGGAGGGAAGGGAGGGAGGGAAGGGTGGGAGGAGAGAGGGTGGGAGGAGAGAGGATGGGAGGAGAGAAGGGTGGGAGGAGAGGGGGGATGAAAGCCGCACATTTTATGTTAATGTTTGTCAGATCTCCACAGAACCACCACCACGCCTTGAACCTGATCATGCAGATCAGAGCACGCGAGGGGAGGGCATGGGAGTGCAGTAAGCGGAGCAACAGCGAGGTATTTTTTAGAATTCTTAAAAATGCCCTGCGGAATTCTAAAAAATGCCCTGCAAGAGCAAGCAAGGGGAGGGGAGGGGATGAGAGTGCAGCGAGCGGAGCAACAGCGAGAGCACACGGCAACACAGCTTTTGAGTCGACTCAAAAGCAGTGAGCGGAGCAACAGCGAGAGCACACGGCAACACAGCCACCATCACTGCCAGATGGATTGTGTGTCCAACTCAATGCCCACCTTGGCAGCACAGGCAGTGAGAGCGCAGAAGGTAAGCAAGCCGGGCAACAGCGAGCGCGCACGGCGGCCACCATCACCGCCAGAGCCTGGTGCAGCGACCTGCGCACCCCCGGGAGCTGAACGGAACTGGTCCAACCAAGTCTCTTACCTTGGCAGCACAGGCGGTGAGAGCACAGAAGTAAGCCAGGGGAGCAACAGCCAGCGCGCACGGCGACGCCGCCACCATCACCGCCAGCGCGCGATACAGCGACCCACGCACCCCCGGGGAGCTTAAAACCGGCCAGCCGAACAGCACTGGCCCAAGCACAGCCACCCCCAGCGACAAGCCAACCACGGCTTGGCTATATCTCTCTGAAAACTTATCCAGCCACCGCTGGAGGGGGGGTCTCTGCGCCCTCGCTTGCTCTGTCAACTGCATGATCCGAGCCACAGTGGACTCGGACCATTTCCGGGAAGTTTCCACGACGAGGAAGCCGTCGACGGTGCGCGAGCCCCCCGGGAGGGAGTCCCCGGGATGCTTCTCCATCGGGTGGGCCTCGCCGGTGAGGTGCTCGGTGGTCACGAGGGAGCGGCCGAAGCGAACCGTGCCGTCCAGGGGGACGACCTGTGTGTAAGGGGGTGGGTGGGTGGGTGGGGGTTGGGGAGGAGGAGGGGCGCATGGGGACAGCAGGTGGGCTTTCAACCGGGATGTTTCTAGATGGGGCGGGCCGCGCCGGTGAGGTGCTCGGTGGTCACGAGGGAGCAGCCGAAGCGAACCGTGCCGTCCAGGGGGACGACCTGTGTGCACGAGGGGCGGGGAGGGGGGGAGGTGAGGGAGGAGGGGCACCAGTGACACGGCAGGTGAGCTTTCGCCAGGGTACTTTTCAATGCAGTGGGCTTCGCCAGTTAGGTGCTGCTCGGTTGTCACGAGGGAGTGGCCGAAACGAACTGTGCCGTCCAGGGGGATGACCTGCGTGCGAAGGGGGGATGCTTCTCAATGGGTTTGGCCTCGCAGGTCAGGTGCTCGGTGGTCACAAGCGAGCGGCCGAAACGACCCGTGCCGTCTAGAGGGACGACCTGTGTGCGCGGGGGGGGGGGAGGGGGGAACAGGAAAAAAGGACAGGGGGAGGACATGGCTATTCGATGGGGTGTGCGTCCCCGGTGAGGTGCTTAATAGTCACAAGGGGCGGCCGAAACAGACTGTGCTGTCCAATGGAGTCCAAAAGCAGTCCAACGGGACGACCTGGAGGAGGGGAGGGAAGGGGTGGTGGAGAGGGGGGAAGGGGTGGTGGAGAGGGGGGAAGGGGGGAAAGGGAGAGAGGAAGCGGCTTCTCGATGGGGCGGGCCTCGCCGGTGAGGTGCTCGGTTGTCGCGAGAGAGCAGCGGAAACGAACCGTGCCATCTAGAGGGACGACCTGGAGGAGGGGAGGAGGAAAGTTGGTTTGAAAAAAAAAGAAAAAAAAAGAACAAACATAAATAAATAAAAACAGCGCGGGCTGAAAGGCACAGTTAGACGCTTGGTCACCCTTGCTAACCGATTTTTGAGGCGCCTCAGAAATAGAAAAACCAACTCTGGCTGAAGGGGAGACGTGCCGCATGCGTGCTGAAGGAGGAAAGGCACAGTTAGACGCCTGGTCACCCTTGCCAACCCCTCCCCACCCTCAACCTCCTCCCACCACTCACCTCTCCCGCTTTGACCAGCACCATAGCGCCTACAGGCACGGCTGCCACAGGCACTTCGGACCACGAGAGAGCAGCCATCCCTGGAAACGCCACTGCCCCTTCCGAGCCTCAACTCTTCCCCCCACACACACCCATCACCGCTTCTAAAGCACTCACCTCGCCAGCTTTGACCAGCACCATGGCGCCCACAGGCACGTCTTCCACAGGCACGTCTTCCACAGGCACGTATTCAACATGCCCCCTTGTACCACCTTCACACACACTTCGTACCCCCAACACGCACCTTCAGCACTCACCTCGCCAGATTTCACCAGCACCATGGCACCTACAGGCACTTCTGCTACAGGCACCTCGGACCTCGAGAGAGCAGCAACCACTGAAACACCGCTCCACCTTCTGCCCTCCAACTCTCCCTCCCCCCCCACACACACCCATCACCGCTTCCCCAATACTCACCTCGCCAGCTTTGACCAGCACCATGGCGCCTACAGGCACGTCTGCCACAGGCACTTCGGACCACGAGAGAGCAGCCAGCCCTGGAAACGCCACCCCAGCTTCTTTCCTCCCGCTCCTGCCGCTGCTGCTACTGCCGCTACCACTGCTGATGCTGCCGTTGCCGCTACCATTGCTGCTGTTGCTGCTGCCATTACTGCTGCTGCTGCTGCCATTACTGCTGCTGCTGCTGCCATTACTGCTGCTGCTGCTGCCGCCATTGCCGTTACTATTGCTGCTGCTGCTGCTGCCAATATCATCGTTCTTTGACGTAGCAGCAGCAGCAGAGGCAGCGCCCTCAGAAGAGAGGCAGGACGGGTCGATGAGGAGAGCAGTAGAAGGGTTGCTGTCCTGCAGCGAACGTAAATCTCCCAGGGCTTTCTCGGTGAAATAGTGCTCCGCTGGTGGGTGGGTGGGGGAGGGGAGAGGGGTGGGAGAGGGGTGGGAGAGGGAGTGGGGGAGGGTAGAGGCAGGAGGGGTCGATGAGGAGAGCAGTAGAGGGGTTGCTGTTCTGCAGCGAATGTAAATCACCAAGGGCTTTCTCAGTGAAATAGTGCTCCGTTGGTAAGAGGGTGGTGCGGGGGTGGAGGGTGAACACAGAACGGGGATGAGATTCTCAAGGTAGAAGGAGCCGATGAGGAGAGCAGTGGAGGGGTTGCTGCCCTGCAGCAAACGCAGATCACCCAGAGCCTTTCCAGTGAAATAATGCTCCGCTGTAAGGTGGTGAAGGGGTGGGCGGGTAAGTGGAGAAAGGGGATGGGAAAGGGAGAGGCAGGAGGGGTCGATGAGGAGAGCAGTGGAGGGGTTGCTGTCCTCCAGCGAACGTACAACTCCAAGGGCTTTCTCAGTGAAATAATGCTCCACTGGTAAGTGGTAAGGGGATGAGAAGGCGAGCAAGCGGTTAAGGGGGAGAGAGGGGGTCATGAAAGGGAGGGGCAGGAGGGGTCGATGAGGAGAGGAGTCAAGGGATAGACGTGCGGCAGTGCCAAAAAGGAGCGACAACATCCAGAACCGAGTCACACCCGACATATGAGTTGTACCAATGTGCGAGACAGAGAAGATGGCACGACGCACTCTCAGTCTCGCGAGATGGACAGGATGGCGAGCAGAAGCGCGCCCTCCAGAACAAGCAGAGCGGGCACAGTGTGTTATGAGCCCATTTTTTACTCGACTCAAAAATAGGCTCATAGCACAAAGCTCATTTTTCAAAGAAACAGGCTGCTAGAATCTGGAATGGAGTCGCACCTATATGCAAGAAGGAGAACATGTCGAGCAGCAGTGTGCCCTTGAGAGCAATCCCCATGGCCACTGACGTCTATGTTTGAGGCGAACTCGTACCGATACGATTTGTACTGTAATACACTTATCCATAGGGGGGATGGAGAACATGGCGAGCAGCAGCGTGCCCTCCAGAGCAAGCAGAGCGAGCATAGCGCTCACTGTAAAAGAAACAAGCTGCCAGTAGTATCCACAATCGAGTCGTACCCATAGGGGAGATGGAGAACATGGCGAGCAGCAGCGTGCCCTCGAGTGCACTCCCCATGCCCATGCCAACTGACGCCTCTGTTTGAGGCTCCTCGAGCACAAACTCCTACCAATACGTGTTGTATGCACCCGTACTGATATGGGACGATGGAACCTCACCAATGTGCGAGATGGAGAACATGGCGAGCAGCAGCATGCCCTCCAGCGCACTCCCCATGCCCACCGAGGTCTATGTTTGAGGCGTGTAGAGAACTAACTCGTACCGATATGACTTGTATTGTAGTATGTACACGTACCTATATGCGAGATGGAGAACATGGCGAGCAGCAGCGTGCCCTCGAGAGCATTCCCCATGCCCACCGACGCCAGCGCTGCCACCGTCATAAGCACATGGATGTTCACCGAGCCCCCGGCTATGTCAACCAGAGCATCCATAGTGGCTGGGATCTGAGGCCCATGGGGAAGGGGGGAGATGAGGATAGATGGAATGGGTGCTTAGCCCCATGGCCACCGATGGCAGCACTGCCACGGTCATGAGCACATGGATGTTCGCTGAGCCCCCCACGATGTCAACCAGAGCCAAGCCTGAGCCCCCGGCGTTATCCACGAGAGCATCCGACATGATTGGCTGGGATCTGACATGGGTGGAGAGACGAGAGGGGAGTCATTCAAAAGGTGGGACTGTGGGTAGGTAGATGTGAGGGTTGCATTCCCCATGGCCACCAATGGCAGCGCTGCCACGGTCATGAACCATCTGCACCAACGGCTGAGATTGCACTATGAGCGGCACGGCATACACGGCCAGGAAGAGGGGAGAAGAGGGAGAGGAGGGAGAAGGGGGAGAGGAGGGAGAGGAGGGAGAGGAGGGCGCGGAGAGAGGGGAGGGAGAGGAGGGAGAGGAGAGAGAGGAGAGAGAGGAGAGAGAGGAGGGAGAGGAGGGAGAGGAGGGAGAGGAGGGAGAGGAGGGAGAGGAGGGAGAGGAGGGAGAGGAGGGAGAGGAGGGAGAGGAGGGAGAGGAGGGAGAGGAGGGAGAGGAGGGAGAGGAGGGAGAGGAGGGAGAGGAGGGAGAGGAGGGAGAGGAGGGAGAGGAGGGAGAGGAGGGAGAGGAGGGAGAGGAGGGAGAGGAGGGAGAGGAGGGAGAGGAGGGAGAGGAGGGAGAGGAGGGAGAGGAGGGAGAGGAGGGAGAGGAGGGAGAGGAGGGAGAGGAGGGAGAGGAGGGAGAGGAGGGAGAGGAGGGAGAGGAGGGAGAGGAGGGAGAGGAGGGAGAGGAGGGAGAGGAGGGAGAGGAGGGAGAGGAGGGAGAGGAGGGAGAGGAGGGAGAGGAGGGAGAGGAGGGAGAGGAGGGAGAGGAGGGAGAGGAGGGAGAGGAGGGAGAGGAGGGAGAGGAGGGAGAGGAGGGAGAGGAGGGAGAGGAGGGAGAGGAGGGAGAGGAGGGATGGCACTGAGTGAAGGCACTTACAGCAGTGAGAGGGAGGGCGGTGGCCACGAGCCCCGTCTGCAGCATTTGCACCAACGGCTGGGATTGCACGATGAGCGGCACGGCATACGCGGCCAGGCAGAGGCCGAGGGAGAGGGAGGCAAGGGGCGCGTTCTCCCGCATTCGGTCGGCCAGGGGGGCGAGGCGGAGGGCGGAGAAGAGCGAGAGCAGCGCGCGCTGTGGCGCGTTGAGGGAGGACGGCGAGGGGGGCCCGTGGTGGTGGTGATGGTGGTCGTGATTATGATGATGGTGATTGTGATGGGCATGCGAATCGTGGTTATGATGGTTATGGGGGTGGTGGTCGTGGCTGTGGCTGTGGTCGTGGGTATGGGGATGGGGATGGTGGTTATGGTGATCGTGGGTGTGGTCATGGGACTGATGGTCGTGGTCGTGGTCGTGGCCGTGGCTGTGGCTGTGCTGAGCCTGCGACGCTTGTGTTTCGGGTGCGTGCGAGTGCGTGTGATCATGGTCGTTGTCATCGTCGTGGTGGTGGCCGTTACTGTGGTGGTTGTGAGCATGGCTGTGCGCATGAGAGCTGCTGCGGTGACTATGATCATGATCATGATGATCATTGCCATGATGGTCATGATGGTGATCATGATGGTCATCATGACGGTGATCATGCGTGTCATCATGCCTATGACCAGCATGATCACCATCATGATCCGCTGCATGTGCAACACCCATGGCTCGCGCATGATCGTGCTCATAACCATGCCTATTCCCATGCTCCTCATGCCCACCCTCACTCCCTCTCCCCTTCGCCTTTATATCCCCCGCATTAGTCACACTATCCCCTCGACCACCCGCCGATTCACGATACTGCCCACCACCAGCGCCTTCGCTACTGTGACACCGGATACTAGCTCGCCTGCGCGCGCCAGCCCTCGTCCCCGCTACAGGCGTCTCCGATAAAAGGGAGTCGTTTTTCAAAATTCTCAACGAGAGGGAGGAGAACTGTCCGCGCGGCCTGCCCGGCGACCGAGCGGGCAGTGACGCTAGGAATCTGACCCCCGTCGAATAGTGCTGCTGCTGAGAAGCTGACGGCGAAGTCGCGAATCGATGAAACTTGCCGATTCGACACGCCGCCACGGTGCTACTGCTGCGAGAGCACGCGAGGGGCGCCTGCGACGCTTGCGACGCCGGAACTCCCGTATGCGTCTGTGCCTTGGGCTTGGAACCCGTTTGTAGAGCCCTGGGCTGCGACGACCGTGGCTGTGCCCTGGGCTTGAAAACCCTCGCTGCTGAGCGAATCAGCGGAGCGACGCTGGCGGGACGAGCCACCGACGCAGCCATGGCGATCGCTGCTGGTCTGTGCTACTGCTGCTAATTATCAACGAGAAAAGCAGCGGAAACTGGCGGAATGGTTCGCCTGGTCTATTGAGGCGACTCAAAAGTCTGCTTTCACCGGATACGAATCTATGGCTTCACGCGTGCATCAGGAGCGGACGGGGATGAGATCAGCAGTACGACGATCCTCTGCGGATGGCGTGTATGGCGCTAATGCAAGCAGGGAATTGTCCTAATGAGACGTTACTGGAGGCCATGGATTTGCGATAGGACGGAATACGGAGATGAGTTCACGACGCACCGCGTGGCAGCCATGGCTGCCAGATGAAACCGATGATTGGGGGTTCTCAGAACTCAGAAAAAACGGAATCACGAAACCAGGCCAATCAGCTGCCAAGTGGCAGAACCTATCAGGCTGAGGGTGGCAGCCATGGCGGAAAATATTTCAGCACCAGAGGAGAAATAGTGGGGGATAAAAAGTATACGAAGAAAGACGTACAGTGTGTACGAATGCAGAGCCGTCGCGAATTCGTTAAGCGAAACTGATCACAGATTTCGCCAAACGAACATGCGTGCGGTTTGGACTAGGAGACTGGGTTGACGATAACGCGATGACGAATGCGCAAGCAATTGCTCAACACCACATGTAATGTCATCCCCCGGGCGCAACTGAAACATCAATCAGGCGCCCGGGTAGCTACACGAGGGTCAGTTCGGATCCAAACGGCCAATCAGCAGGGTCTGCCAAGCGGTAAGCCAATGGAAACCTGCTCGAATGTGACCTAAAGTTCTGGGCAAGTAGGGGAAAATATCACAAACTCGTACGCGTATATGTCTGCAGCAGCCAACTGCCCATAGAAAAGCTACAGTTAAACACAATAAAGACAACGGCATCTCAAGTCGTAGGAGCCTCTCTAAAATGACTACACAAGCACACTAAGTTGATTGGCCATTATCATTTGCTCCTTCTGACACACTAACCAGTTAGAATCCTATTTCAGCGAATGCAGCCATCCTTAATCCGAAACACAGATCTACCTCTGACAGCTAAGTCCAAATCCAATTGTTTTCCTGGGCCACCAGCTTATCATTCATCAATGGTCTGGCCCAGCCACGAGCGACCCCGGGACCGAGACGTGTTGGTGCGGGAATTAATACTTGCACATCTGAGAAGCTTCTGGAATTCGGGCAGGCTGATTCTGCCATCCCCATCCGTGTCCGCTTCTGCTATCAGATTATCCAGAGGGAAATTCACCTGGGCGGCCTGGAGGATTCACAGTGAGGGGATGTGGGAGAAAGAGACAGAGACATGCGGATGTGCTTGCATACTACCATTAGTACGCATGTGAAGGCTGATTATGCCATCCCCATCCGTGTCCGCTTCTGCTATCAGATTATCAAGAGGCAAATTCACCTGGGCGGCCCGGAGGACTCGCAGAGAGGAAATGTGGGAGAAAGAGACATGCGGATGTGCTTGCGTTGGTTGGTATGCATATGAAGGGGGTTACCCTATCGCTCCTGCCATGTCAGGGGTAACAACTCCCCTTACCATCCTTAGCTCCTCCGCATCGATGTACCCATCGTTGTTGCGGTCAAACTGACATGGTACCTACCGCTTGGAAGGGAAAGAACCAGGACCACATCCAACTGACAACCCCAAACCTCTCCCTTACCATCCTTAGCTCCTCTGCATCGATGTATCCATCGTTGTCGCGGTCAAACTGGGCGAAAGCGGCTCGCGAGCGCTCCTGCCACTTGGTGGAGTCGGCCTCCTCCAGCTGCTGCACGTGCAGCGTGGCCGCCACAAACTCATCAAAATCAATAATGCCGTCACAGTTGGTGTCCATCTGAGTGGGTGAGGGGGAGGATGGAGGGACAGGAAGAGGGGGAGGGAGGGGGGGGTGGGGGGAGATGCGTGATAGGAGTCTAGTTTTGAGGCGCCTCAAAACTGGAGGGACAGGAAGAGAGGGAGGGAGGGGGGGGCAGGGGGAGATGCGGGGAAGAGGGAGAGCTGGGGCGAGAATAACTCTTGAGTCGACTCAAAAGTCACCTCGAGAACGAAGCCATACACAAAGCAGTACAGTCAATGCCTTCACAAGAGGTTGCTGTTTTTGAGGCGGCTAAAACATAGACTCAGAATGGTGTAGGCGCTTTCAAAATTAGACTCCTCATGCGGGGAATGCAGGGAAGAGGGAGAGCTGGGGCGAGAATGAACTCACACACGGTACACCCATTGCCGGTGCACAAGAGGTTGCAATTGGTCGATTTCTGAGTCGGACTTCTTACACACAGATCATACACACTACACCCATTGCCCAGTGCACAAGATGTTGCCCCATGCTCAAGGGCCATAACCGAGCATTTGGCAATGCGCATAACGGGTTCTGCTAATGGCTACAGGCACGCGTATGCTGCATAACCAGGCAGGCAGCAGGAAAGGCTATGGGCGTTGGCTATGTCGGCTGTGAAGGAGGGTGCACTCACTGCTTGCAGGATCTGCAGCACCCCTGCCTCCTTCACTTCGCACGATTTTGTAGTCGACTGAAGATTCACCTAAGGATAGCTGTGTTGGCTGTGAAAAAGGGTGCTCTCACCGCTTGCAGAATCTGCAGCACGCGTGACTCCTTCACTTCGAACGGCAGGTCGTGACTCAATGCCTGATGGGGGGAAGACAGGGGGAAGGGGTGGGGGAAACAGAGGGAGAAGACTAGGCATGGCATGGCATTGCACCGACTGTCATATCTACTCTCTCCGTACCTGCTCTCTCCGAACCTACTCTCTCCGTGCCTGCTCTCTCCGTGCCTGCTCTCCCCGCACCTGCTCTCCCCGTGCCTGCTCTCCCCATGCCTGCTCTCTCCATGCCTGCTCTCCCCGTGCCTGCTCTCTCCGTACCTGCTCTCTCCGTACCTGCTCTCTCCGTGCCTGCTCTCCCGGTGCCTGCTCTCCGCGCACCTGCTCTCTGCGCACCTGCTCTCTGCGCACCTGCTCTCCCCGTGTCTGCTCTCTCCGTGCCTGCTCTCTCCGTGCCTGCTCTCTCCGTACCTGCTCTCTCCATGCCTGCTCTTTCCATACCTGCTCTCTCCGTGCCTGCTATTTCCGTGCCTGATCTCTCTGTACCTGTCTGATCTCGTCAATGGTGATGGTGCCATCCTTGTTGATATCCATGGCGTTGAACTGGTCCCTTAGGGACTGCACCTCCGACTCTTCCAAGGTTGTTGCCAGGGCCTGTGGGTACGAGACAGGTGAGGGGGAGAGGGGGGGAGGGGGAAGGGATGAGAGGGAGGGGAGAGAGGGGGGGGAGCAGGGCCATACTTTCATTCCTCCTTGCAGAACGAAAGTATTGCACGGATGAAGAGGATGAAAGCATTGGCCACGAAACATTAACAAGGATCAAACGTCGAGGCGGAACAGATCAGACATCCTCAGTTGTTGCCAAGGAGCCTTACACCTTGAGGATCGAGATGCACCTTGAGCGCCATGTGCTCTAGCCGCGAGTACTTGACCAACTCGCGCATGCCCAGGGGAGAGCACTGCTATGCCAAGGGGACTACCTACTGTGACACAGTGCCTTCACAGCCCAAGCCACACGCGACTTCTCACCTTGACCGCCATCTGCTTCAGCCGCGAGTACTTGACAAAATCGCGCACGTTGGAGCGGACTGCTATGGCCAGCAGCACAGACAAGGCGTCGCCTAGCGTGGTGCTGTGATACAAATATGTGTTGCCACCCTCGCAGCCCGAGCCACACACGACTGCTCACCTTGAGCGCCATCTGCTTTAGCCGCGAGTACTTGACAAACTCGCGCATGTTGGAGGGCAGGGCAGTGCTGTGCTGTGGCCAGCGCAGCTCAACAGCACCGTGACATTACACCCTGACTGACCGCCGCCATGCAAGCACGCACCATGAGCCACGGGCGCTGACAGCTGTATTTTGAGTCGACTCAAAATACAGCTCACAGCACGCACCGTGAGCCGCGGCGGCGCTCACAGCTGTATTTTGAGTCGACTCAAAATACAGCTCACAGCACGCACCGTGAGCCGCGGGCGCTCACAGCACGCACCGTACAAACTGCTCACCTTGAGCGCCATCTTCTTTAGCCGCGAGTACCTGACGAATTCGCGCATGTTGGAGAGCATCGCGATGTCCAGCGGATTACACCATCGACCGCTTGTGACACACCCCCGTGCCACAGAATACCGCTACACCCTGGGCCACACTAGCATGAACGCACCTTGAGCGCCATCTGCTTTAGCCGCGAGTACTTGACAAACTCGCGCATGTTGGAGAGCACGGCTATGTCCAGAGGCACGGATGAGGCGTCGCCCCCCTCCTTCACCCACTTGTGTGCTGCGGGGGGTCGAGAGGGATGTGGAGGAGAGGGGGGGAGAAGGGGGAGGGGAAGATGAGAGGAGAAATGGGGGCCAGTCAGGCGCTGGCCCCCCTCCTTCACCCACTTGTGTGCTGAGAGGGATCAGGGGGATGTGGAGGAGAGGGGAGGGGGGTCCACAAGGGTGATGAGAGGAGAAAGGGGGAGGGGGGGGATCAGGTGCTGTTCTCAGCACTCCCCTACTGGCAACGCTATGTCTAGCGGCCCAGACGAGGCGTCGCCCCCCTCCTTCTCCCACTTGTGCGCTGAGAAGGATCAGGGGGATGTGGAGGAGGGGGGGGGGAGAAGGGGGGAGGGGAAGATGAGAGGAGAAAGGGGGGCCAGTCAGGTGCTGTTCTCAACACTCCCCTACTGGCAACGCTATGTCTAGCGGCCCAGACGAGGCGTCGCCCCCCTCCTTCTCCCACTTGTGCGCTGAGAAGGATCAGGGGGATGTGGAGGAGGGGGGGGGGAGAAGGGGGGAGGGGAAGATGAGAGGAGAAAGGGGGGCCAGTCAGGTGCTGTTCTCAACACTCCCCTACTGGCAACGCTATGTCTAGCGGCCCAGACGAGGCGTCGCCCCCCTCCTTCTCCCACTTGTGCGCTGAGAAGGATCAGGGGGATGTGGAGGAGGGGGGGGGAGAAGGGGGGAGGGGAAGATGAGAGGAGAAAGGGGGGCCAGTCAGGGGCTGTTTTCAACACTCCCTTACTGGCACCGTTATATCCAACGGCACTGACGAGGCGTCGCCCCCCTCCCTCCTTCTCCCACTTGTGCGCTGAGACGAGGCACAAGGATGCTAAGAGGAGAAAGGGGGGCCAGTCAGGTGCTGTTCTCAACACTCCCCTACTGGCACTACCAGACCCAGCGGCCCAGACGAGGCGTCGCCCCCCTCCTTCTCCCACTTGTGCGCTGAGAAGGATCAGGGGGATGTGGAGGAGGGGGGGGGGAGAAGGGGGGAGGGGAAGATGAGAGGAGAAAGGGGGGCCAGTCAGGGGCTGTTTTCAACACTCCCTTACTGGCACCGTTATATCCAACGGCACTGACGAGGCGTCGCCCCCCTCCCTCCTTCTCCCACTTGTGCGCTGAGACGGGGCACAAGGATGCTAAGAGGAGAAAGGGGGGCCAGTCAGGTGCTGTTCTCAACACTCCCCTACTGGCACTACCAGACCCAGCGGCCCAGACGAGGCGTCGCCCCCCTCCTTCTCCCACTTGTGCGCTGACCGAGACGGAAAGAGGAGGCGAGGATGAAGGATTGTGCTGCCCAACTCAACAGCAGGGCGGGTAGGGGGAGTGTGCAAACTCAATACAAGGCTTCAGCGGCAGTGGGACGGGCACGGGGAGATCCTTCCTGGGGAGCTTCTTGACAAAGTCCTTAGCGCTGCCAGACACATGCGGTGTAGTTGCACCCTTTGCCCCTTAGTGCACTCAAACCAACAGTACAACAGTAACAGGCACGGAGCACACTCACACAAGGCTTGGGCAGCAGTGGGTCGGGCACGCGGGTCCTTCTTGAGAAGCTTCTTGACAAAGTCCTTGGCGCTGGCAGTGCAGGTTAGTGCGCCCGGCTCAACAGCAGGGCGGGTAGGGGAAGTTAATGCACTCACACAAGGCTTGGGCAGCAGTGGGTCGAGCACGGGGATCCTTCTTGAGAAGCTTCTTGACAAAGTCCTTGGCGCTGGCAGTGCAGGTTAGTGCGCCCGGCTCAACAGCAGGGCGGGTAGGGGAAGTTAATGCACTCACACAAGGCTTGGGCAGCAGTGGGTCGAGCACGGGGATCCTTCTTGAGAAGCTTCTTGACAAAGTCCTTGGCGCTGGATGAAACGTTCGGCCAGGGCTTTTCCCTGAAGTCAGGCCGCTTCTTCAGCACCTGAAGGGCGGAATGAGCGGTGATGAGCGGTGATAAGCAGTGATGAGTAATGATGTGCGGTTATGAGGATAGTGGGAGACATGGTGACACTACGCCAATGTTTTACCCCCTTCCTTCCCCTTCCTACCACCTCCCTCTCCCCCCCTCTACCCTCATTGAATATCCCAGCCTCGGTACTATCCAGGAGCAGCCGTCGGCCCGACAGCAGAATGAACGAGATGACTCCAATGCTCCACACGTCACTCGCACTCCCTTCCCCTCACCTCGTTGAATATCCCCGCCTCAGTTCTATCCCAAAACGGCCGTCGGCCCGACAGCAGAATGAACGAGATGACTCCAATGCTCCACACGTCACTCGCACTCCCTTCCCCTCACCTCGTTGAATATCCCCGCCTCAGTTCTATCCCAAAACGGCCGTCGGCCCGACAGCAGAATGAACGAGATGACTCCAATGCTCCACACGTCACTCGCACTCCCTTCCCCTCACCTCGTTGAATATCCCCGCCTCAGTTCTATCCCAAAACGGCCGTCGGCCCGACAGCAGAATGAACGAGATGACTCCAATGCTCCACACGTCACTCGCACTCCCTTCCCCTCACCTCGTTGAATATCCCCGCCTCAGTTCTATCCCAAAACGGCCGTCGGCCCGACAGCAGAATGAACGAGATGACTCCAATGCTCCACACGTCACTCGCACTCCCTTCCCCTCACCTCGTTGAATATCCCCGCCTCAGTTCTATCCCAAAACGGCCGTCGGCCCGACAGCAGAATGAACGAGATGACTCCAATGCTCCACACGTCACTCGCACTCCCTTCCCCTCACCTCGTTGAATATCCCCGCCTCAGTTCTATCCCAAAACGGCCGTCGGCCCGACAGCAGAATGAACGAGATGACTCCAATGCTCCACACGTCACTCGCACTCCCTTCCCCTCACCTCGTTGAATATCCCCGCCTCAGTTCTATCCCAAAACGGCCGTCGGCCCGACAGCAGAATGAACGAGATGACTCCAATGCTCCACACGTCACTCGCACTCCCTTCCCCTCACCTCGTTGAATATCCCCGCCTCAGTTCTATCCCAAAACGGCCGTCGGCCCGACAGCAGAATGAACGAGATGACTCCAATGCTCCACACGTCACTCGCACTCCCTTCCCCTCACCTCGTTGAATATCCCCGCCTCAGTTCTATCCCAAAACGGCCGTCGGCCCGACAGCAGAATGAACGAGATGACTCCAATGCTCCACACGTCACTCGCACTCCCTTCCCCTCACCTCGTTGAATATCCCCGCCTCAGTTCTATCCCAAAACGGCCGTCGGCCCGACAGCAGAATGAACGAGATGACTCCAATGCTCCACACGTCACTCGCACTCCCTTCCCCTCACCTCGTTGAATATCCCCGCCTCAGTTCTATCCCAAAACGGCCGTCGGCCCGACAGCAGAATGTACGTGATGACGCCGATGCTCCACACGTCACTCTCCGGCCCTGACCGCCTCTTGAGCACCTCTGGAGCCACGTAGTACGCGCTTCCAACAACGTCCGTGAAATGCTTGCCTGAAGGGAATGGATGACGAGGTTAATGGCACGAGCAGGGAGGGGAGGGAGGATGGGAGGGGAGGGAGGGTGTACGTGATGACCCCGATGCTCCACACGTCACTCTCCGGCCCTGACCGCCTCTTGAGCACCTCTGGAGCCACGTAGTACGCACTGCCCACCACGTCCGTGAAATGCTTGCCTGAAGGGAATAGAGAAGGGTGAAAGAAGCTCCTTGAGTCAACACTTGAGCACCTCTGGAGCGACATAATACGCACTGCCCACCACGTCTGTTAAAGGCTTGCTAATGGGGCGGAGGGGGAAGGGCGGGGAGAGATGGGGGCCCATTGGAATTGGCCGCTCGAGCACCTCTGGAGCGACATAATACGCATCGCCCACCACGCCTGTGGAAGGTTTGCTTGAGGGAGATGCAGAGAGATGGGAAGGGGGAGCGTGTGTGAGGCAGGTCAGGAAAAAGTCTTCCCCCCACGTAGTACGCACTGGCGTGGCAACAACGCCTGGAAAGTGGCTGCCAGGCACTGCAGAAGCTCACCCTGGCCATGCCATGCGCCCACCCAGACACCCATCCCTCACCACATGATTGTTTAGGCGCCTCAAAACTTACGTCTGGAAAGTGGCTGCCTGGCACTGCACGAGCTCACCATGGCCATGGTCCCCCCACACACGCATCCCTCACCACATGCACCGCTCGCCACATGCACCGCTCGCCACATGCACCGCTCGCCACATGCACCGCTCGCCACATGCACCGCTCGCCGCATACACCGCTCACCCCATGACCCACTCGACACATACACCGCTCACCCCATGACCCACTCGACACATACACCACTCACCCCATGCACCACTCGACACATACACCACTCACCCCATGCACCACTCGACACATACACCACTCACCCCATGCACCACTCGACACATACACCACTCACCCCATGCACCACTCGACACATGCACCACTCACCCCATGCACCACTCGCCACATACACCACTCACCCCATGCACCACTCGCCACATACACCACTCACCCCATGCACCACTCGCCACATACACCACTCACCCCATGCACCACTCGACACATGCACCACTCACCCCATGCACCACTCGCCACATACACCACTCACCCCATGCACCACTCGCCACATACACCACTCACCCCATGCACCACTCGCCACATACACCACTCACCCCATGCACCACTCGCCACATACACCACTCACCCCATGCACCACTCGCCGCATACACCACTCACCCCATGCACCACTCGCCACATACACCACTCACCCCATGCACCACTCGCCACATACACCACTCACCCCATGCACCACTCGCCACATACACCGCTCACCCCATGACCCACTCGCCACATACACCACTCACCCCATGCACCGCTCACCCCATGACCCACTCGCCACATACACCACTCACCCCATGCACCGCTCACCCCATGCACCGCTCACCCCATGCACCGCTCACCCCATGCACCACTCGCCACATGCACCGCCGCTAGCCACATGCGCCCCCCACTCACCTGGTTTTCTGAAGTCCGAGAGACCAAAGTCGGTGGCTTTAAGAAGCGAATCTTCTGCCTTGGACTTGAAAAGAAAGTTCTGATGGAAAACCATGGGGGGGTGGGGAGGGGGAGGGGGGAAAGCGAGGAGGGGAGAGAGAGAGGAGGGGAGAGAGGAGGAAGGGAGGGGAGGGGGGCAGATAGTCGGAGAGCAGCAGAGAGAGGGGATGGAGATTTGATGTTGCAGCGCATTGTCTGGCTTTAAGTGGTCGTGTACAATCAGGTAGGTACTCCCAGGGTTGAAACTGCTTTTGACTCAAACGGTGCATGGTCAGGTAGGTACTCCTAGGGTTGGAAACACTTGCATGTTTTAGGTTCCACGTTTCCGGGTGTCTTTTTCGCTGACTCACCTCTGGCTTTAAGTTGCGGTGCACCACGCCGTGCAGGTGGCTCTTGGCCACCACACTCGGCATCTGATGTCATATCTCAACATGCTTGCTGTGCTATGACTGGCTTTAAGCGTATTCTCTTCCCTCTGGCTTAACCCAGCGCACTCACCTCTGGCTTTAAGTCGCGGTGCACCACCCCATGCAGGTGGCACTTGGCCACCACACTCAGCATCTGCCGCACCACTCCCGCTGCGTCCTTCTCAGAGTACCGGTTCTCGCGCCTGATTGTATCGAAGGAGGGGCGATGAAATCAATCGTGACAAGAAAGGGGGCAAGATAACAGAGTGAGATTTAGCGCGCTGTGATAATCACCATTAGCTTCCACATATCCACAGTGACATATTTTAAGGTGCTTCAATATATTTGGAGGCGCCCCAAATATACCATGGTTTCCGTCCCACCTTTCCCTCGCACCACTCATAACCATCCCCAACCCATTGTCATCCACCTTTCCTCCCCTCGGTCTCACACTCCATTTCCCCCTCACCCTCCCTCCCTTATGGCTCCCTCCATTTCACTCTCCCCCCCCCCCCCCCCTCCGTGGAGCTTACTTGCTGAGTATCCGGTCGAGGAGCTCGCCTCCCTCGCATATTCTGCAACGTTGTGAGGCGAGGACGGCGAACGGCACGCGGGCAGGAGGGAGGTAGAGAGAGGGGGGAAGTGAGCGGAAGACTAGAGAGAGCCAAGCTAGTATTCGGTCAAGGAACTCCCTGTGCCTCTCTTAGGAATTCTGCTAGGTTTAGAGAGAGACACAGACACATGGGCACGAGGGGCGGTAAAAGAGAGAGGGGCAATGTGAGAGGATACTCTGTTGACCGCAAGAGAAAGTGCAAGAATCTGGTATATAATGTGAAGGAGGCTAGATCTCCTCCGTAGGGTGCGAGCTCTCCTCCCTCGCGTATACTATATAAGGGAAGAAGAGGCACGAGAGTGCGTGAACGAGCGCTTGAAAGCAGCTTCAGTAACGCCACCCACCACATCCCGCCAACCTGGTAGAGTACACTCGATACCCGTTACAATACTACTCACTCCATGCAGATGTAGACGAAGTACGTGTCCACGAACACGTCTATGAACTGCACCACGTTGGGGTGGCCCGACACTTTATACCCGTTACAATGCTACTCACTCCATGCAGATGAAGACAAAGTCCGTGTCCTCGAACACGTCGATGAACTGCACGACGTTCGGATGGCCCGACAGCAGCTTCATTATCGCCACCTCGCGCCGCACGTCCTCCACCGCTATGGGCAGCTTCATCTGGGGCGGGGAGAGGGAGAAGGAGGGGAAGAGGGAGTGGACGGAGTGAGGAAACGGCAAGGAATTGGGACAGGTCAAAGCAGCTTCGTTATCGCCACCTCGCGCCGCACGTCCTCCACCGCTATGGGCAGCTTCATCTGATGAGCGGAGAGGGGAAAGGCGAGTGACAGGGAGATAGAGAGGGTTCGGAAGTGTCGGGACGTGCCACGGCAGCCTCATACTCGCGCCGACAGCAGCTTCATTATCGCCACCTCGTGCCGCACGTCCTCCACTGCTATGGGTAGCTTCATCTGGGGCCCGAAAAGAGAGGAAGGGAGTGGCGGGACGGGAGGTGATTGTGACGGGGGTCAAAGCAGCTTCATGATCGCCGCCTCGCGCCGCACGTCCTCCACCGCTACGGGCAGCTGCATCTGGGGCGGGGAGCAAGGAGAGAAGGAGAGCGGGGGAAGGCCAGGGAGGGTGGGGAAGGCCAGGGAGGGGGGGGAAGGCCAGGGAGGGGGGGGAAGGCCAGGGAGGGGGGGGAAGGACAGGGAGGGGGGGAAGGACAGAGAGGGGGGGGAAGGACAGAGAGGGGGGGGAAGGACAGAGAGGGGGGGGGAGGACAGAGAGGGGGGGGAAGGACAGAGAGGGGGACATGAGGTGTGTTGCGGTGGCCCGACAGCAGCTACGTTATCGCCACCTCGCGCCTCACGTCCTCCACCGCTATGGGCAGCTCCAGCTGACGCGCGGAGAGGAGAGAAAAAGAGCGGGGCAACGGAGAAGGGCAGGGAGTAAGAAAAAAAAAAAGAAAAAAAAAAAAAAAAATCAGCCAGGTTGAAACAGCCTGACAGCTCTGTATTATGGCCGCACGTCCTCCCGGCTGTAGGCAGCTTCATATGGCGCATGGGAGAGATAAAAGAGCGGGAAAGTGGCGACCTGAAGCGGAGAAAAGGGAAGGGCTCGAGACGCGTCGAAGCTTCTTCTTTTTTGTGCATTTCGCCGCATTTTGGTTGGAACGCACCTGCCCCTTCTCGTCCGCTTTCTCGCTATAAGCACTTGCTTTGTCATACGCACCTGCTTCTTTCCAATTGCTTTCGCAGCCACGCGTCCGCCCGTGGCCAGTTGAATCGACTCATACGTGCTGCCAAAATGCCCGTGCCCCAACTTGCCGATATTGTAATCGTTATAAGCACCTGCTTCGTTATACGCAACATCTTCATTACACGCACGTGCTCTTTTTTTCTCGATCGCTTTCGCAGCCACTCGTTCGCCCGTGGCCAGTTGAATCGACTCGTACGAGGTGCCGAAATGCCCGTGCCCCAACTTGCTGTTCTTGTCCTCGTAATAAGCACCTGTTTCGTTATACGCAACATCTTCATTATACGCACGTGCTTCTCCTCAATCGCTTTCGCAGCCACTCGTTCGCCGGTGGCCAGTTGAATCGACACGTGCGTGGTTCCAAACTCGCTTTCACGTTATAAGCACTTGCTTCGTTATACGCACCTGCTTCTTTTCAATTGCTTTCGCAGCCACGCGTTCGCCCGTGGCCAGTTGAATCGACTCGTACGTGGTGCCGAACTGCCCGTGCCCGAGCTCCTTGCCCAGCTTATAGTGCGCCTCGAAGTCCCGTTTATAGCCGAAATCCGTCCGCAACCCTAACGGGATGCTCGTGTCGTTCTTGTCGTACTTGGCGAACTGCAACGCGGCTCCGTCCACTGCGTTAGAATCACCTGCGTTACTATCCCCGACTTTCCCCGCTGCTGCTGCTGCTGCTGGTCTGTTCGCACTCGTATCTGATCCTGCTGCTGTCGCTGCCCCTGCTGCTGCTCCTGCTCCTCCTGCTCCTCCCGCGTCTCCCGCTGCTGTTCCGCCTAACCCAGATGCACCCTCGCTTGCACCTTCGCCCGTACTTGACGGTCCGGTAGCTTTAGGTTCATCTGTACCGGCCGGTTTCGCGAGCACGGCCGCTGGAGCCGTCTGAGTTGAGTCGGCATTAGCCGGGGGTCCATTAGGGGCGTCAGGCGGCCGCTGCTTACTCGATTTCTGTTTTGAAAAGCACGAACCCATGCTGATGCTTTTCGAAGCACTAGCCTAGCAATCCCTCCCTACTGTAACGTCTGTGGCGTGGCGCCTGCAGCGTCTGTAACAGGTGTAGCGTCTGTAGCGTCTGTAGCGTCTGTAGCGTCTGTAGCGGCCGTACCGGCTATAGAGGCTGCACCGGCTGCAGCGGTCAAAGTTGGCAGGTAATAAATACGGACACCACTGTTATGGTATTGCCTGGGATACTAGCCTAAGTAACGCGTCAATTAGCTGGCTCGCCGTCCTCAC
Organism: Closterium sp. NIES-67; assembly: GCA_027943415.1. NCBI lineage: Eukaryota > Viridiplantae > Streptophyta > Zygnematophyceae > Desmidiales > Closteriaceae > Closterium > Closterium sp. NIES-67. The sequence continues at coordinate 518,892 of BQMB01000923.1, read as the reverse complement.
GACGAACTAGGTCTGTCTTAACGACGAACTAGGTTCTACCTGACCTAAGCGACATTGGAAGGAGGGAAGAGCGAGCTACGAGCCGCCTTTCGACGGGGCAAGCACCCGTCATTTTCCCTAGGAACAGACAGTCGGATTACGTGGTGTGGTGTAACCTTTCCGAGTCAGGCTATGGCGGACATAAGACCGACTGAACACTCCCTGATATGTCGAATACTGCTCAATCGCGGTGCATCAGACTGTCTAGCCGGTAATTTATTCGATGTCCTCGGCTGAACGGATAGAGAATACTGTAAGGCCGGGGGATCACTACTTGAAAGCGGAGAGTCCTGGGATCACTAATTGTTAGGATAGGAGGAACAGGAGTGCATGTATAGTCAAATGTCACGCATAGTTTTAATCAGAGGTCCCTATTTCTACTGCTCAGGGTCCAGCCGGAAGCTGGCAGTACACCTAGCCCGCGGGTAATCTCACAACCTGAAATTTGGCGGCAGCAGAATTTTTGTTTCCAACCTGACCATTTCTGAGTGCGTCTGCAGTACTCCCTTGTTCCTACGGCCTAAGTGCGGCAGACTCTATGCGGGCAAAAACTTTGAGCCCTGCCTAAGCTAGCGTCTAAGTTCCTAACTCGAGAAGCACTAAATCGAGCAGTAAACGTTTCGTATATAAACCCCGGCTAAATTTGGTTTTCAAAAGAATCCGGATCTGGTCTTCGGGAGCTGCTTTTGGGGGGTGAATACTCTCTCGGCGGCAACCCCTATGAAAATACTGGGTACGCAATTACCGCAGGCTAAGTGTAGCAGCTGCTCCGCGTCTGCCCGCACATGGGTAACGGGCGCGCGTGGAAGTAACTGAAGTTGAGGAGCTCTCGCGCGGGGAAACTAGGGCCCTGCGGAGCGGAAAGTTACTGTAAGCGCTGCTTCTGGTCCATCCATTGCTGGCGGGGCTGCGCGTCAACCGTGGGTGGGGCGGAGGGGCAGCCGAAACGTCTTCAAGAGGAAACTGGCACGGTCCGGTGGAAGGCGGGATGAATGGGGAAGGATAGTGGAAGAGAAGGTTAACCAATAGGCAGGCTGCAGGAAGGCAGCTGGGTCAGTTGAGCGTTGCGCTTGCGGGGAAAGTGAGTTTTGCGCTTGCGGGGAAAGTGAGTTTTGGCGGCACCGCTTGGTGGGAGGGAGAGGAAGTTGCGAATTTTTATCTCGCGTCGCTCGCAAGCGCCGAACCTTTCAACGGAGTTCTCAAGGTCCTCGGCGTACGGTAACATGGGGCATCTTTCGCATCTTGTTGAGCCCGCAAACGAATATTCACCCTTCGCGAATCTCACCTGAACCAAGCGAAATCAAAACCAAAGCGATCTTTGAGACTTCTGGGGAGAACGATGCTCTTGCGAAAACGTCTTAGTAACCAGGGTTCTCACTGTCACGATGGGTTTTTCTGAGTGAACTGAGAATGAGAATGCATGTTCGTTAACTCATAGACTGTAGCCAAGTAGAACGAGCTACGTATTTCGTTGAATATACCACCTCTCCCATTCTCGTTCCCTATAAGACAGCACAGTATCGGGAGCATCACGGCAACCACACACTCGCAGCGCCCTCGCTTGTAGGCTGTGAGGACAATGACGGTGTTGCCAAATGTTCGGTCCTGTATGTCGGGGTCCAGGTGTTGGTTTGGCGCAGGTGATGATGTCTGAATCGCCTCCAAAAGGTCTCTGGCAGCCGCACAACACCGAAATGTGATTCTATGGCACTGTACTGTGACGTCAGACGTCAGGAGCTGCACCTCGGAGGCGCGACGGTGCAGCGGACGCCTCATCCGTTGGATCTGAATCGAACCATTAATACTGCGATTGTGCGACGACCACCCATCAAAATATTTGTCGCAGCGAGTCACATCATTTGTAACCACATGTCGTCAGCGACATTGGCAGGTCAGGGGCGGAGCGCTGTCGTTCCAAGCAGCACTCCTCCACCCTCGCCCAGCCCTGGCGACTGTTGTCGCTGAGCAATGACGTGGCGTCGTTTCGCTCCTCGCATGGACTCTCTCAGGTTCGCAAAGCGCACACCGCCTTCAACCCTCCTCCCCCCCCCCCCAACCATTCCCTTCCGCCCTCCATCGTCCCCATGCCTTACCCAATCGCATCGACCATCTCTCGGCCGTCGATATCCGATCTGCCCACAGCGGCAGCCCCTTCCTCTCCCAATTAGAACCGTCGATCTTATTCGAGCATCCCAAAATACCGGTGCGCCTTGAACACAGCTGAGCCGTACCGCGCAGGTGATGCTTGAAACACGGAGCGAGGAAACAACGAAACCAACCAAACCAATATCCCCCTCGATACTTCCGCCGAGACTCGTTCAAGCCAACGATAGATTATCACCAACCTCGATACTAGCTCCTGCTCCCCTTGAGAGTTTAGGAGAAGCCTCGTTGGACCCAACAACAGAGATTTTGTGGTTGGGCTTCTCTGGCTGGCGTCGATAAAAATCAAGCAGGCCAGCTAGACTAGAGTAGACTGACGAACGAGTGACTCGACGGAAGCACGCGTGCTGCCGCTGCCGCTGCTGTAGTAAAAGTGAGGTGTATAGTTGGTTCAAAATCCCTGTTGGTACTTGATTTCCAGCACTCACCACTGGGGGGAAGTGTAGAGCGGATAGAGTGGAGAGGAGAAGTCCGTGTGTCCGTGATCGACAGGGGACATCGAGCTATAAACCATTGAACCTCGCCCATTGAGCTTTTAGAGTTTTCGCTGAGCGCTTGACCATTCCGCTGCGCGTTGAGCAATATCGTCGCGGTTGACCATTTGCCTGTTCCGTTGGAGCTATCGTTGAGGTACCACTGAGCGGATTCACTCCCGTGTCCCGTTGAGCGGCTATCGAGACCTTGGGATCTCGAGGGCTGCAGCACCGACTTGGCTCTATCGCACTGTCTACCGACTTTGCTCTCGACTCCTCCGCGTCAGCGCTGACGTCGCTTTCGACGATGGACACGTCAGATCCCGTCCTTCTCGCGAGTGTAGCCACGGGAGCGCTCATGCTCTTCCTGGTGATCTGGCGAATCGTATTCTTCCTTTCTGCTGATGGTACGAACTCTCTCCTCGTCGTGCCCTTGTGTTAATTTTGAGTCGACTCAAAATGCACCTCTTCCTGGTAATCTGGCGACTCGTATTCTTCCTTACTGCTGATTGTACGAGCGCACCGTCTTCAGCCCCTTCTCAGTTGCGTCTTATAGTTACGCGACAATCTTACTATCGTCTCGAATATCTCGAGCACCCTCGTCCTGACTCTGCGTCTCTCACGGCAAATTTTCGCCTGCGCACGCATCTCTCGCGTTCTGCGTGTGCTTTCCCCGTCTCTCATTTCACGTGTAACTCCCCCCCCTCCCCCCCCGCTCTCCGTTGCTGCAGCGGACTTGACGCTGCTGCTAGAGGGTCCGCTTTTGAGTCGACTCGATAACATTCGTCTCTCGCGCTACGTGTGTGCTCTTCCCCTTTTTCTCCGTTGCTGCAGCGGACTTGACGCTGCTGCTCAAGGGGGCGCCGCGCGAGGGAGCGTTTGAGGATAAGGTGGTGTGGATCACAGGCGCGAGCCAGGGAATTGGTGAGTGGTGGTGTACTAGTTACAAATCAAATGGTGGTGTACTAGTTACATGGTGGGTGGTGTAGCTTAGACAGTTCCGAAATCGATACAAGCACAATTGTCCCTTCCCATCTTTGCCCCTCTCCCTATACGCCCCCTCCCCCCCCCCCCTCTTCTTCCCCCTTCATCCCCTCATACAACCCCCCATTCCCTCCTGAGGTGCGCATTCACCAGGCCAGGAGCTGGCGCAGCTCCTCGCGCGCATGGGCGCGCGACTGTGTCTTAACTAAGAGTGCTCCCGCCTCCTCCCCTCCCCCCCTTTCCACCCTCCCCGCCCCCTTCCCCCGCGCGTCTCGGCAGGCCAGGAGCTGGCGCAGCGGTTTGCGGCGATGGGCGCGCGGCTGATCCTCTCCGCGCGCTCGGCGGAGCGACTGGAAGCGGTGAAAGCGGCATGCCGGGGGAAGCACGCGCCGGAGGGGGTGGTGATCGTGCCGTTCGATCTCAAGGGGGGGGCGGAGGTGCTGCGCGGCGCAGTGCGCAAGGCGGAGGACGCGTTCTGCGCGGAGGAGTCGCCTGGTGGGGGGCTACACCCCTGTGGCGTTGACGTGCTAGTTCTCAACGCCGCCCATCCCCGCCCGGTGCGTGTCCAATCCCACATATCCCCGTGTCCAATCCCACATATCCCCGTGTCCTATCCCACACATCCCCGGTGAGTGTCCTACACATATCCCTTGTGGGTGTCCAGTGCTGGTGTTGACGTGCTAGTTCTCAATGCCACCCATCCCCGCCCGGTGAGTGTCCGATCCCACACACCAACACAGTAGGCTTATTGGCAGGCTGCTGGGTACTGCTAAAGGATGATAGTCCCAACAGTTGGGAGTATCATATTTTAGCCACATCACTCACCTTTAAGTGTTTTTCTAGCCTTCTGGGTGAGTGATGTGGCCATTCTTCATTCGTATGTCCTTGTGCTCATTTCTCTCCTTGTTCCCCCCTTATTCTCCTCCCCCCCCCTCCCCTCTCGTGAATATGCATGCTGCTTGTCGGAGCAGAAGCTGACATGTGAAGAGACGCCAGAGGACACACTCAGGGTGCGTCCAGCTGTACTACCCTTCTTTTTCCCACCTTCTTTTTTAGGGGTAATTATTCCACAACTTCTCCATTCATCCATACCTATTACCTATCTCCTTCTCTTCCGCCGTTCATCACTCCTTGTCCTCTTTCCTGCATCCTCCCCACATTCCCCACCCCATGCGTCCCACCAGGGGAGACGTTTGAGTCGACTCAAAAGTCACTTCATCACTCTTGCGCAAGGAGTCTATTTTTGAGACGCCTCAAAAATAGACTCCTCACCCAGGGGAGACTTTTGAGTCGACTCAAAAGTCACTTCATCACTCCTTGTCCTCTTCCCTGCATCCTCTCCACATTCCCCACCTCCTGCGTCCCACCAGCGGATGCTAGAAGTCAACGTAAGGCGCCACTATCGAGCTCAGTCGCTACCTTACCCACTTCCCTATATCGAGCTCAGTCGCTACCTTACCCACTTCCCTATATCGAGCTCGGTCGCTACCTTACCCACTTCCCTATATCGAGCTCAGTCGCTACCTTACCCAGTTCCCTATATTCGCGTCTCCCTACACACTCTCCTCCCCCTTCTGCGTGAGGAGTCTATTTTTGAGGCGCCTCAAAAATCGTCCCCCTACACACTCTGCTCCCCCGTCTGCCCGCACAAGGGCATGCTGGAAGACTATTTTTGAGGCGCCTCAAAAATATTCGCGTCTCCCTACACACTCTGCTCCCCCTTCTGCCCACACAAGGGCATGCTAGAACTGAACGTGGTTGCCACTATCGAGCTCTCTCGCTACCTTCCTCCATTCTCCACTCCCTCCTCGTCTCCCTCTTCCTGCATCTCCCCCCCACCCCCCCCAACCTAGGCATGAGCAACGAGGCGAGGATTTCCTCGCCTCGGAAATCCTCGCCTCGAAATTCCGGGGGTCGAGGCAGGATTTCTGGGAAAAATCCTCGCGAGGAATCCTCGCCCCGCCCTGGCGAGGATTCGAGGCCTCGACTTTTCCTCGAGGCAAATGGGCGAGGATTTTGTATCCTCGCGAGGAAAACCTGGATAAGGCTCATTCTTCCCGAACATGTTCCCATTTCCCCCCCCCCCCTAAAACCCCCAGCCGCCCAGGTCAAGGAATCCTCGCCCCGGGTCAAGGAATTAATCCTCGAGGCGAGGATTTCAATCCTCGACCCCAAAACCCGGGGGTCGAGGGGGGATTTTCAAGAAAAATCCTCGGCGAGGATTCCTCGACCCGCCCCGGCTATGGAACGAGGATGAGATCCTCGGGTCAAGGAATCCTCGCCTCGCCCCGTGCTCATGCCTACCCCAACCCCCCCACCCCCCCCCACCCCCCACCACCCCCACATACCGCACCCCCATCAGGGCATGCTAGAAGTGAATGTGGTTGCCACCATCGAGCTCACTCGCTACCTCTTACCGTTCATGATGCAACGGAACAAGGGGCAGATCCTAGTGGTGAGTGCTGCTGTGAGGAAGGGAAAATTTGCTTGTACATGGTACGAGACACCCTGTCGAGCAATGGGTGAGGAAGGGAGAATCTGCTTGACAGATCCTCGCAGTGAGAAGTTCCACGTTGCACTGTCCTTGTTGTTCGTGCTCACAGGTTCTAGGGGCACAAGCTCATAGCGACTGTAGCGAGGGCGCTTTTGAGGCGCCTCAAAAGCCTTGTTGTTCGTGCTCACAAGTTATAGGGGCACAAGCTCATAGCGACTGTAGCAAGGAGGGAAACAAGCCTATAGCGAAATAGAGCAGGGAAAATCCTTGTGGAGTATACTCCCATCTCGTTGCTGCATGTGCTTTCCAGGCACCCTGTCTGGCACCCTGTTGCCAGTTGTGTTGCACAAGTTGTGCGCGCTGTTGCAAGTTGTGTTGCACAAGTTGTGCGCGCTGTTGCAAGTTGTGTCGCACAAGTTGTGCAACAGTGCGCGCCCTTCATTGCTCCCCCTCACCCCCCCCCCCTTCCAATTCCCCCCCGCACTCTTCTCTGGTCTACCCCCCTGTCAAAAACACGTGAGCAGTGCAGCAGGCAAGCTCCCAGTGCTGACTCAAGGGGTATACACCCTGTATACACTACCACGAAGCTAGCCCAACCCATTCCCCCTCACTCCCCCTCACTCCCCCTCCTTCCAATTCCCCCTGGCACTGTCCCCTCCACCACAGGTGAGCAGTGCCGCAGGCAAGCTCCCAGCACCCACTCAAGGCGTTTACGCAGCCACTAAACACGCCCTGCATGGGTACTTCAACACGCTGCGGTACGAAGCGGTGCAGCACGGTGTGGCCGTCACCCTCGTGTGCCCCGGCCCCATCGCCACTGCGGGCTCCGCCGAGGGGGCAATCAAATCCGCGTCCAGGCAATCTTCCCCCGCTCACTCCGCCCCACCGTCCCCCACTGCGGGCTCCGCCAAGGGGTCAATAGAATCCGCCTCAGATAAATCCTCCTCCTCCTCCTCCTCCTCCTCCTCCTCCTCCTCCTCCTCCTCCTCCCCAGCTTCTTCCCCCAAGTCTCCCCCTTCCGCATCCCCCTCTTCTCAACTGGGTGCCTCCTGGTCCTCGCGGGAGGTGCAGGAGAACACAAGTGGAGAAGGGGGAGAGGAGAAGGTGGGTGGGTACATGACACTGTGACGTGGGAAGGGACGTTGAGAAATAACGGTGGAGGGGTCTTGGTGGTTAGAGAGCGGGAGTAGGGGGATTACACAAGGAGTGGGGGGATTACACAAGGAGTGGGGGGATTACACAAGGAGTGGGGGGATTACACAAGGAGTGGGGGGATTACACAAGGAGTGGGGGGATTACACAAGGAGTGGGGGGATTACACAAGGAGTGGGGGGATTACACAAGGAGTGGGGGGATTACACAAGGAGTGGGGGGATTACACAAGGAGTGGGGGGATTACACAAGGAGTGGGGGGATTACACAAGGAGTGGGGGGATTACACAAGGAGTGGGGGGATTTGGAAAGGGGGGGTTGGTGGGGAGGGGGAGGGGGGGATATGGTAAGGGAAGAGGTCACACTTGCATCTATTTGCCCCGATAGCACAGTCGTTTGCCTTGTTCAGCACTGCGCTGTGCTCAGCTACTTGTAAACGAGCCTGAGTCTTTGCTGATCCGATCCCTACTCCTCCCTCACGTTGCCGTTCTCTTCCCCTCTCCTCCCACTCCTCCTTCTCCTCCTCTTCTCCCTCCTCTTCTCCCTTCTCTCCTCCCACTCGTCCCTCTCCTCCCACTTCTCCTCTCCTCCCTCCTCTCCTCTCTTCCCTCCTCCCTCTCCTCCCTTCCGTCCTCTCTCAGGATTCCTGCATGCCAGCATCTCGCTGTGCTCAGCTGGTTGTAAACTAATCCGCTGTCTCGCTACCCTTCTCTCCTCTCCCTCTCCTCCCCCTCCTCTCCCTCTCCTCCCCCTCCTCTCCCTTCCCTCCTCTCTCAGGACTCCCGCATGCCAGCATCTCGCTGTGCTCAGCTTATCGTGAATGCTGCTGCTTGGAGACTCGAGGAAGCGTGGATCTCCAAACATGTGAGTGTCTTAACGTTTCATTCTTTAAGCGGCTCCTCAAAGATCTCATGGCACCACGTTGTGCTGGTGAAAAGATGGTAGTGAGTGAGGGGCTGCTGCTGCTGCGTGGGAAATCACAAAGTCTTGAATGAATTTACATGTGAACCTAAGATGCTTCTCGTATTGCTGCTGGCTCATGCTGCTGCTTCTGCACCCAACCCAACCACATCATTTCCACCACACAGAGCCTCCGTTCCCCATAACCCGCATCCCCCCCCTCCTTCCTCCTTGCCTGTAACCTCCAGCCCACGCTGTAATTTTCCCCTTCCATGCGACAGTGTGCTGCTCTCAACCCCACCTCTATACACTCACAACGCCATGCTTCTTCCCTCTACCCCCACGACATTGTTCCCCGCTGTGAACCCAGCCCGTGCTGCTGCTCATGTACCTGGCGCAATACCTCCCTGCCACCTGCAGCATGCTCTTCAGAAAGGTGAGGATGCCATGCCATGTGTGTCTCCTGCCGCCCTCTGCATGGGTTCTCACCAGGAGTGTTTTGAGTCGACTCAAAATGCACCTGTCCCGAAAGGTGAGGATGCCTGTGTGTATGCTGCTGCCTGTGCATCATGCATGGGTTCTGACCGGGAAACGCTGTGACAGGCGGCTGCTACCTGCAGCATGCTGTGCAGAAAGGTATGCATGGGTGTGTGGAAGGAAAGGTCATGGGGGTGCGGAAGGAAAGGTCATGGGGGTGCGGAAGGAAAGGTCATGGGGGTGCGGCAGCATGTATTCCCACTCTCTCTCTCACTCTTTCCTCTCCCCTCCCCTCCTTCCCTCCCCCCTCCCCCCCCGCCCGCCCCTCCTCTCTTCCACCCACCCTCGCCCCATCAGATCGGTCCCAAGAGAGTGCAAGCCCTCAAGACCGGCAGCAGCAACATGTATTCTGCGAGCCTCCTATTCACCCGAACCCCAGCCTCCCCCTCCCCCTCCCCCTCCGCCTCCGCCTCCTCTCTTGCTTCCACCTCCCCCTCCTTATCCCCCTCTTCTTCTCCCCTCTCTGCCTCTCCAACCTCCTCCTCCCCTTCCAGCCGGTCACCCTCCCCCTCCCAACCACGCCCCACCTCCCTTCTACCCCCCAAGTCTCACTCCTCCCCATCCCTCTCACACACACACTCACACCCCCCTGTGCAAAAATCCACTACGCCCTCCCCCCGATCCTCCCCACAATCCTCCCCCTCTCGCTCCCCCCCCCCTCGCTCCTCCTCCCCATTCTCCTCTCTCTCCTCCCCTTCTCTCTCCCCCTCGTCCCTCTCACCCGCCCTCTCTCCCCGTCGCTCGCCCATCTCCGTCCTCCCTCACCACTCCACCGCCCAACCCATGCCTCCCAGCAAGCGAGTCTTCCACCTCAGCAGTTGACGCCCAATCCATGCCTCCCAGCTGCCAGCAGTTGAGACACTAGCAACTCTCTGGTGCCGCTCGCTCTCTCTCTCCCCATCCCTCGCCACGCCACCATCCCACTACCAACCACCTCCCAGCAAAGCCACTGTTCCACCTCCGCAATTGACACACCAGCAAGCAACTCTATGGCCCCCCCCGCCCTCTCTCTCCCCATCTCCGTCCTCCCTCAACACTCCACCGCCCAACCCATGCCTCCCAGCAAGCCACTGCTCCACCTCAGCAGGTGACGCCCAACTCATGCCTCCCGGCGAGCCAGTTTTCCACCTCGTTAATTGAGAGAGCAGCACATCACTTCTAGCGACCCTCGCCCTCTCTCTCTCTGCCGATTGCCCGTCTCTGGCCTCCCTCACCATTCCGCCCAACCCATGCCATGCCTTCCACCTGAGCACCTGAGCACCTGAGCACCAGCAGTCTCACAGCCCTATCACAGCCCTATCACAGCCCTCTCACAGCCCTATCACAGCCCTCTCACAGCCCTATCACAGCCCTATCACAGCCCTCTCACAGCCCTATCACAGCCCTCTCACAGCCCTCTCGCAGCAGATCTCTTTTTGGAGGCATGGGATTCATGCATGCACCCTTCTTTCCTCACAGCCCTCTCGCTGTGTGTCTCCCTCGCGCGCTTGTTTCGGCCATTTCTGCCTTCCTCAGCCAGTCCACTCCGCCTCCCAAACCAAACCTTCGGCACAGAAAGAGCCTGCCGCCGGGCCCTACATAGAGCCTGCTGCTGGGTACAGATGTAGTTCCTTCTTCCCCTGTGTTTTGGTTGGCAGCTTGCCAACCAAGTTGTGCATGTACCACTCAAAAGTTAACTTGCATGTTATTGTCTCTGTAACATTCAACTTGAAGGCTACTTCAAAGTCTAGTATGCTCACTTTTGTTTTTTCAAGCATTCCCAGGCAGTGAACCATTAGTGGGGGGGGTGTGATACTATACCGCAATAATGAATCAATCAGAAACAAGAAAAAACAAGCCACAGGTGGCTTTCGGTATTGTAAATTGTGATCACAAAAGGATGATAGAACCGACACTCATTACTAAAACCTAGCAGCCATGCCTCTGGATAGCGCCAGGACAAGAGAATGAGCAAGCAGCGGAATCTGCGAGTGGGTGGGTACTGGTACCAGAGCCAATAAAGGGCCATTGACTCCATCCACTCAAAACGCAGCAGCATGTCACCTGCTACGAGACAGCAGCCGTGCCCTTGGATAGAACTAACAGAATGAGCAGCTGAATCTGCTGCAGGGCGGCTCCTACAAGGCGGGCACTGGAGCCACCTGGGCCTGCATTGAGGTAGACGCAAGTGATGGCCCTGGTACCAGCCAGCCAAAGCGCCTTACTGCTACGAGCCAGCAGCCATGCCCTTGGATAGCGCCAACAGAATGAGCAGCTGAATCTGCTGCAGGGTGGCAATAGAAGGGGGCACTGGTTTCAACTGGGTCTCCTGTGGGGACGAGAGGAGGGGAGAGGGGGGGAGGGGAGTGTCATAAAATCACCTGTCTTAACCACTGGGACAAGAAGGGATATCCTCAAGAGAGTTAGGCTCCATATATCCACCTTCCCCAGGGAAAACCTCCCTAGTACCCTCCCTAGAGAGAGAGGAGGTTTGACAGGGCCATCCCAGTGCCAAAACACACACCCCGCTGGGATAGCGTGTACGCCAGGAGTTGAACCCTGGATCGCTCTGATACCAAGTCGTGAAGTCACCAGTCCTAACCACTGGGACAAGAAAGGATATCCTCAGGAGAGTTAGGCTCCATATACCCACCTTCCCCAGGGAAAGCCTCCCTAGAACCCTCTGTAGAGAGAGAGGAGGTTGGACATGGCCGTCCCAGTGCCACGATAGGGAGGAGGGGAGGAACAGAGGAGGGGGAGGGGAGAAGGGGAGTGGGGGTAAAGAAGAGGAAGTTTGGAGGGCATGGAGATGAGATGACTGCATGGGGTTGGGATTGGACAGGTGAATCTGCTGAAGGGTGGCATACAGGGGAGACTGCTCAGACGGTACCTGCTCCGATAGTACCTGCTCCGATAGTACCTGCTCAGATAGTACCTGCTCGGATAGTACCTGCTTGGATAGTACCTGCTCGGATAGTACCTGCTCGGATAGTACCTGCTCGGATAGTACCTGCTCGCATGGTACCTGCTCGCATGCTCAGATAGTACCTGCTCGAATAGTACCTGCTCGCATAGTACCTTATCAGGTGGTACCTGTTCTCTCCGCACAAATTCGTAGTCCCTGCCCTGGTCAAATGCTGCCTTGATGGTCTGAAAGAGGTGAAGACGGGTGAAGTGGGGTGAAGAGGGGTGATGCAGGGTGAAGCAACGTGACGCGCAGTGAAGTGCGGTGAAGAGCGATGAAGAGTTAATGGGTGGCATCTTGAAATGAGCATCCACACACGGCATGTGAACAGAGAACCAGCGTCTACGTGCACCCGTCGGCCCCCTCAGACAACCGATGCCATACCTGCTGCAAAAGGACAAGAGACGCCACTGGAGCCATACCTGCTGCAAAAGGACAAGAGACGCCACTGGTGCCATACCTGCTGCAAAAGGACAAGAGATGCCACTGGTGCCATACCTGCTGCAAAAGGACAAGAGACGCCACTGGTGCCATACCTGCTGCAAAAGGACAAGAGGAGCCACCGGTGCCATACCTGCTGCAAAAGGACAAGAGACGCCACTGGTGCCATACCTGCTGCATAAGGACAAGAGACGCCACTGGTGCCATACCTGCTGCATAAGGACAAGAGACGCCACTGGTGCCATACCTGTTGCAAAAGGACAAGAGACGCCACTGGTGCCATACCTGCTGTACAAATCCATCGGTGGGTTCAGGGGGCTGCAACCCGTCTGCTGACACGACCCCCTCGTACCCCTCTCCTCGCTTTATATTGTCCACCTGGTGATAGGGGGAACGGGGGGGGTAAGGAGAGGGTGTGGACGGGAGAAGGCCCCGGGGTGTCTGGACCAGGGGTGTGGTGTGTGGACCGGGGGTGGGGTGTTTGGACCAGGGAGAAAGTCCTAAGATGTCTGCCAAACACGATCCCCTCGTACCCCTCTCCACGCTTTATATTGTTCACTTGGTGTTAGGGGGAGAGGCGGGGGGGGGGGGAGGGAGGGGATGACAAAAGTGGTGTTATTCCCAGCATGGGAGGGAGGTACCAGGTGTTCACCCCACCGTGTTGAGTGCGGAAGGTTGTATAGTGGCCTATTTCTGCGGAGTCTATTTTTTAAGCGCCTAAAAAATGGAGGTACCATTTTGAGTGCAGAAGGTTGTGGCTCCTGGGATCTCCTTAAAGCCCCCCCCCAAAAAAAAAAAAGGTTGTGGCTGTGGAAGAAGGGGAGGTACCAGGTGTTCACCCCACGCCCACCATATTGAGTACCTTATTGCAGAACAAGTTAGAACAAGCCATAATCACACAAGGACAGACGTGACCCGAGAGCACTTAGACGTACCGTATTCAGTGTTGTGTACACTAGCCTCACCCACAGCGTGCGCACTCGCACCTCCTGTTGAGGATGGCAATAAGGGGGGCGGATAACGGATAACTGATAACAGAAGAAGCAAACACGTGGAGAGACAGGAAGCGAAGGGAATCAATAGGACATGATAATTTGATATATGGCCAATAAATTGTGCCAAGCCGATCACTCTTACTCCCTCCACGTCCTCCCTTGCACGTGCCCCACGGCTTCAAGCCCTATCTCTCATGTCTGCTTTTGAGTCGACTCAAAAGCATCCCCAATGCCAACCTTAGACAGAAAGGGCCCCCGAAGAGCTTTTAGCGAGCTGTCCCATCTCTCTTCATGGCTATCTGAACCCCCCTCCACCCCTCCCTCTCCCCCTCCCTCCTCCACTCTTTTCACTTCAGGCTGACTGTACTCACCTCGGCCAGAAAGGGCCCTCGAAGGGCTTTAAGCGAGCTGTCCCTTCTCTCATCATCGCTGTCCAGATCCTTTTCAACCCTTTCCTCCTCCCCCCCTTCCCCCCCCTCCCCCTCCGCACCTCCTCCCCCTGCTTTCCCACCTTCGGCTTCCTCCTCGCTTCCTCCTTCCTTTCTCCCCTCCTCCTCTCTCCCCTCCTCTCTCCCCTCCTCTCTCTCCTCTCCCTCCCGTCCAACCTCCCCCCCTTCCCAAGAGCTATCACCGCCCATCATGGAGAAAGGGGCGGGCAGAGCAGCCTCGGCTAGCAGCAGCTTTAGTTGGAGGTCCTTAAAGCCCAGGGAATGCGCTCGTGCCGCCATGCATGCGTCTACAAAGTCATTTAGCGCCTCCTGAGAGGGGAGGAGGGGAGGAGGGGAGGAGGGGAGGAGGGGAGGAGGGAAGGAGGGGAGGAGGGGAGGAGCAGAGGAGCAGAGGAGGGAGAAGGGAGGAGGGAAGGAAACAGATAAGAAACAGCAGGTTTAATAAGCAGCAGCAGATAAGAAAGCCCAGGGACTGCACCCATGCTGCCATGCACGGATCTACAAAGTCGCTCAGGGCTTCCTGAGGGAAGGGAGAAGGGGAGGAGGAAGGATTGGATTGTAAGGCGGAGAGTAGCGACCTTGGGACAGAGATAGTCTATTTTTTAGGCGCTTCAAAGGGAGAAGGGGGGGAGGAAGGAAGGGGTTGTAAGGAGAAGAGTAAAGACCATGGGAAAGATATGGGATGAAACGGCGACTACAGAGAAAACGCCAACGAAAACACACATGCACACACACACGCATGCACGCGCAAGCATGCACGCACGCACGTAAGCACGCACGCACACACACACACATGCACTCACACACACACACACACACGCACGCACACCTCTTTTGGTTTCCCCAGCCCTACGATCCTGGCTTGCACAAACGCGCGCTGCAGAGCCACTCATGGCCTTCAAACACTCTTCCCCTCCCATTTTCACCTCCTCTTCCCCCCTCGTCACACTCACACTCACACTCCCAAACACACCTCTTTCGGTTTCCCCAGCCCTTCGATCCTGGCTTGCACAAACGCGCGCTGCAGAGCCAGCGCCAGCTCATGCCCTTCAAGCCCTTTTCCCCTCCCCCCTTCACCTCCCCCTCCCCTCCCCCCCTCATTCCTTCCCCCAACCCTCCCCCCCTCATTCCTTCCCCCAACCCCCCCCCCTCATTCCTTCCCCCAACCCTGCCCCCGTCCTGACCCCTAGCTGACGCTACAGCTGCTGCTTCTAATGCTGCTGGTGCTGCTGGTGCTGCTGGTGCAACAGCTGCTGCTGCGTTGGCAGAAGCAACAGCGGCAGCACCGGCAGCAGCTGCTGCGGCCTTTGCCACCTCTCCTCCTGCCGCTGCTGCAGCAGCAGCAGCAGACGTCGCAGCCGCAGCAGCAGCAGCAGCAGCCGCGGTTGCTGCTATATCCGATCCAGTCCCCCTACCGCTTCCCCTGCTTCCCCTTTCCGCGCCTGCTGCTTCCGCCACCTCCCCCGCCGCCCGCGCAACCTCCCCTACCGCGCTCGCCAGGAGCCCCATTGCGCCCAGAAGCTGCGTCAGCGATTCCTGCAGTGACGTCAGCGACTCCCTTGTTGCGCGCGCGGTTTCTCCCCCTTTGGTTTCCCCCGTGGACCCTCCCGGGGTTGCTTGGGCGACAATGACACTTCGACTCCACCTTGCACTCGACCGAAGGGGGTGCAATGAACCTGGACGGTCTTGCGTGTGACGAGCAGAACCGGCTAGCTGCCGCCCGCTCCCTAGATCACTCGGGAACTCACTGGCACCCCCTAGAAACCTCCCTACGGCTCTCCCCATGCGCTCCGCTGCAAGCTTCCTGTTCGATTGGGAACACGCGAAAATGGCCGGTCTCGGACTGAGTTGCCTAGCCGCCAGGCCTCCGCTAAGGACTGGTCCTGCTAGATTAAACGGCATTTGGGAATGAGAAATAGCCATTTTTAAACCCTCACGCCGTAATAATATGAGACCCGGACGACTATGTCGAGTGACGATTTGCACTGCTGAAGACACGCCTGTCCTGTTTACCGCGACTCGCAGTTAGAGGCTAGATTTAGAATGAGCCGTAAATAACTGGCGCTGCTGAGCAAGGAATGGTCGGGAATTGGCATGCCCTGTTTCAACATGTGGTATTCCCCGCTGTACGACATCCCTTTCCCGCTTAAAATTTTTGCCACTTCGCATAAAAGTAAATCAGAATGAGGTGTATTCCTCCTTTTATGTCGCTAGTCAGTGTAAGCAAGTTAAGTATCTCTAGGCTGCTAAAGTTAACCTAAAGGCCCCATCCAGAACATTTAGGATGAGGTAAAGGGAAATGTGCTAGAGGTAGGTTGTAGCATCATTTCTTGGACTAAACTCAGTGGTGAGTTATGGCTGGGAGTAGGGGAGGAGACGGGCCATTATGATGGCAGGTCATCAGTCGCCCTTCATTTCTTGCTGAACTACCATCACTCAGCCAACCGTGGCTGGAGATATTTCTCAGTAGCATTACTTCCATTGGTTTTAGTACTCATTGAATACGCCTCGAGCTCATTGATTACTGCCGTGTCTAACTAGCGGAACGTGACGAGTAGGACTTAGCGTAAGGGGCAAGGGATACAGGAGGGAGAAAAGGCGCCACAAGAGAGGTGGTGGGCGTCAGGGAGACCCAGGGAGGGGTGAGAAGTGCAGTGGGAGAGAACGAGGTAGAGGAAACGACAGGGTGGAGAGGACGGGGGTGGACACAGGGAGGGGGGGTAGTAGAGGAAGGGAGTTGGGGGAGAGAGAGAGTAGCGGGACATGGGGAGGGAGAGAGTAGGGGGATACGGCGAACAGGGGATAGGAAGGGTTTAGCGTAAGAGAAAGAGGAAGGGGGGAGAGGAAGAACAGATGGCGGCAGCCAAATGGCAGTGGGGATGGACCGCAGAGACCTGAAGGAAGTGGGGAGATGACGACTGTGAACGGAAACTATCAGTTAGGAGGTTCAGATACAGGCACCGGCAGGTATGCGACGAACCCCCGCTATGGCTGGCAATAAGCGTCGCACCGAAGGAGGGGAAGAGTGACTGAAGTGACCTGACAAAACTGAACACAATGTTGACACACGTGAATGAAAACCCTAAGCAAGTCAACTGAAATGCTACCACTTCAGCTCAACCCTAAGCGTGAAGAGACAGCTAGCAGCTCCAGCCCCTAACGCTACACCGGACGTATCGACCACCTCGCTCAGTCCAATCAACTGCCAGCATTAGGAGGACGGGAGCCTTCAATAACTTAATCCCTCTTGGCCCGCTTGCCACCCTTGCCTGCCTTCGCGGCCTTCCCGTAGTTGCGAATGTGGAAGTCGACGAAGAGGTAGAGGAGCGAGGAGTTGAAGAAGAGGTTAAAGCAGAACGACTCGAATCCGGCGCAGCCAGTAGGTCGGGTGAAGTGGAAGTAGATCAGCGGGAACGCGACGAAAGTGCCGATCATGAACTGCAAAAGCGGAAACGCGAAACGCAAACGTCAGTTCGACGAGATTGTTACGGACATGTTCGTTCGCGAGACAAGTACAAGGAACTCTCTTGTTGGAGGCATAAAATCAAAGAGGAACATGTACCTGAATGATCTGGCTGTTGGTGACAAACATCTTCCAAGGAGGAGGCATGCCGATGCTGTAAATCGAAAGCGCAGAAACAGGCGACACTCGACGTTAGAATTTGCGAGCAGGCAATGTAGGCAATAGTTCTGATCACGGAACTGGAAGTGACAGGATATTCCAATCAACGACCGGATTCTTTACCTAACGGCAGGATCTCTTACCTGTGCATGAAGTAGTAGAAGTACATCATGACGTGGATCCCCGTGTTAATGGTGATTGCGATGACCTGGAGCGACTGACAGTTCTGCTCAAACGTAATGAGAGGACACAACGGGAAACACAATACTTAACGCTGTGTGACTCTTTCGTCTAGAATTGCATTGCGTACGTGGATCTCGTTTGTTAACTCAACTAAAAGTGCGAATGTTTGTTCATTGCTAATGCCTTGTAAGCTAAGGGTTCGACATAGTATAGAATGAATGAGTTCAAGGTTAAGAAACTTACAGTTAGCCACAGCCAGCAGAGGAAGACGATGGTTGCATGGTGGTACACGTGCAGGAACGATAGCGGCTTGTTCTTCAGCACCAGGATGACAGTATCCAGGAGCTCGTAGTACTTGCTAAGGTAGTAAATGTAGCTCCAGAACCACAGATAACCGACGGGCTTCACAGTCGACGGGAAACAGAGAAGCCAAGTATACTTGCCCTGCAAACAAAGAAACGGAATGCAGTGTGAATAACCGGATCTGCCGTAATTAGCACAGGGATAGCAAGCATTGTCATTATGCCATACCATGCCGGTGTTGTACTTGTTGATCTCGGAATCCAGAAGCATTGCGTGGATGATGCCCAAGAACATCGCCAGGGACCAGAGGCACAGGATCAGATTGTGAATGGCGGGGAGGAGGCCCAGATTCACTGGAGCCATCTTGTGCTTGGTCCGATACCATTTCAGACCTAGAATGAACGCGACGTAGCCCATACACGTGCAGAGCATCAACACAAGGTTCGACACCGGCGTCTCATCGACCTTCCACTCGAAATTCTGCACGAGAGGCTCTGTCGCCGGCCAGACGTAGTACAGTGGCGTTTCCCTGGACATGGCGGCTGTGAAGTTGGAGGACGGGGATGTTGCTTGAGAGATGACCTCAGTCTCCAGAGTCATGGTGATCAGCCTCCTTAGGAAACACAGCTCAAGTGGGTGAGCTGAAAAGCCTGTCTAGGATCTGTGACTAACTCAGAACTTTTGATCACTGAAGTGGTAAGAGATTCAGTCACAGACTTAGGCCAAAAGGTAAGGAGAATCACAACAAGCCTCCCTCTTTCCAAACGCATCCCGTACGAAAGAGCCTTGAATACATCGGTGGTCAGACGGTCGAGATTGACCTGCCGAACTAGGCGGGAGCACGCGAGAAACACACACCAGAGCTCTTATCGCGGGGACCTTTCCCTGGCTGACATCTGTTTGGCTCGGAACCAAACTAAACGAGCCCACATTGCGCCTCAGGTATGCGCGGGCCTCCTTCCGAGGCTGACAACCTAAGGCTCGGAACTTGTGTCGACGACTTGCCGTGTGGCGTGTGGGGACCGCAGCAACAAAATGCTGGCGTAGTTGGGACAAACGTGCGGGTATGATGTTCGGGAAGCTGTTGACGTGGCACCTTCGAGAACATGATCTAGACATCTCTTCTCCATAGTAGGCGGCACGACATTCTGGTCAGGGCCGAAGCATCTGACAGGGGGCCTAAGCTAGCTAACATTGGCCAATCAGGATTCAGATCCTGTTTTGGCGGTGTTTTGGCGTGGTCCCGACAACCAGGAGCACCCCATGCTCCGTTTCCCTCCAAGACCGCAAACCAAGGGATCTGGCGGAGGCATGGATAATGAGCAGTTACGTATACAGCAAACGCAATCTGAATACAAGTTCTGATCTGTTAGCATTATATAACCCTGCCGTACCACCACTTCAAAACGTTGCCATATATCGACCCGTCACATGTTGAACACTGAACTCCACCGCATCCTTAGCTCCCAAATAAGGTTGTGTCGCACTCTTGGCCCTGATAACCCCTTTCCCTCCTGTCTTCCCCTTCACCTCCCCTTCATCCACCCCGCCCTCCTTCCTCACCTTCCCTCCCTTGGCCGCTCCACCCGCCTTCTTCTCCCCAGCCTTTTTCGGCGGCACTGGGGCAGGAGACTTGGGGCGAGGGTGTGTCTGCGACCTGGGAAGAGTCGTTGCCGCACCAGTGCCAGAAGCAGCAGCAGGCGTTGCCCCCGTTCCTATCGTGGGTTGGAAGTTGTACTTGGGCTCCTCCCCTTGGATGTGCAGATCCTGTACCTTGTGCTGGATGGCAGACAGCCGCGTCGCCACCTCAGCCATGGACGGCCGCTGGGCAGCGCTCTTTTGGACACACATGGCTGCCACGCCTGCTAGCGCTTTCATCGCTCCTGGTGGGTAGTTGTTTTCTAGGGCAGGGTCGACTACTGCCTTCAGCTTGCCTGCTGTGATCAGAGGAATGGCCTAGAGGGAGTGCAAAGCGGGGGAGGGTTGTGAGGGAGGGAGAGGGGCGAGAGGGGGACAAAGTCAGGAGGAGGAAGGCACGATGAGGGGGATAAGATGCCGTCAACAAGCAATTGACGGGTCCACCACTGACTTGAGCTTGCCTGCAAATATCAGCGGAATGGCCTGGATGGAGTGGAGGGAGGAAGACCCTAGAACCCTGAGCTCTACGCACCCACTGCAAGAGTGTGGTGGTGGCGCCAGGCTCCATGCTGCCCCCTCTTGGAGGGCTGCAGCAGTGATGCCACATTGCGCAATGATGTGTGCACACAGGACGCACAGGCCTAAACCCTAAGATCTACGTACCCACTGCACGAGGGTGGTGGTGGCGCCAGGCTCCATGTTGCTCCCCTTGACATTCCGCTTGGAGCGCTGCAGCAGCGACGCCACGTTGCCCAGCCCCACGCCCGACTTATGGCCTGGCTCAGCCAGGATGGCCCTGCGGCCCGTCACCAGCTCCAGAAGAACCACTCCAAAGCTGCAGAGACAGAAGAGAGGGTGTGATAGTGAGGTTGTGCATATGAGAATACTGATTGCCCGGCTCTGCCAGGATGGCCCTGCGTCCTCTCACCAGGTCCAACAGAACAACTCCAAAGCTGCAGAGACAGCCATGTGAGGGCGAGGGTTGAAAGATAGTGTGAGAGAGGGTTGAGATCTGAGAGTTGAGGCACCTCAATTCTCTGTTAAGGTGGCCCTGCGGCCCGAAACCAGCTCCAGCAGAACCACTCCAAAGCTGGAAGGCAGAAGGGGAAGACAGCCACCGAGGGAAGGTGCTTTGAGTTGACTCAGAAGAGTCGCCACGTTGCCCATTGTCCTCACCTGCACACGTCGCTCTTGGCCGTGGCAACAAAGGTCCTCGAACACTCCGGGTCGCACTACCCCCGAGTGCCCATAAGTCTCGTCTGCTGCACATGCCGCCCCGGGCCCCCTAATCCTTTAACCCTCACACCCCCTCATTCTCACACAGGCTCTATAAAACCATGATACACCCATCCCCACTCTCACCTGTACACGTCGCTCTTGGGCGTGGCAACATAAGTCCGCGAATACTCCGGGTCGCAATACCCCGGGGTGCCCATCAGCCTCGTCCGCTGCACATGCCGCCCCGGGCCCCCCTGGTCGCTCGTCTTCAGCAGCCCAAAATCCGCCACCTTGGCCTGCAGATCCTTTGCCAGTAAGATATTCTCCGATTTGATATCGCGGTGAATCACAGGCGGCCGGGCGAAATCGTGAAGGTAGCGGAGGCCCTCGGCTGCTCCCACTGCAATGGTGACCCGCTCGTCAAAGGTTAGCGGGGGAGGGGGGGCCTTCTTGGGTGCATCTGTTTGTGGGACGAGTGGAAGGAGGTGGAGGGGGGAGGGGAAAGGGGGAGAGGGGGGGAAGGGAGATTAGGAAAAGTTGTGCAGGTAGCGAAGGCCCTCGTCTGTTCCTACTGCGAGGGTGACCCGCTCGTCAAAGGTGAGAGCTGGGGGAGGCTGTTTCTTGGGAGATCCTGTTCGAAGGACGAGTGGAATGAGGGGAGGGAGAGAGAGGGGGAAGGGAGATTAGGCAAAATCGTGCAGGTAGCGAAGGCCCTTGGCTGCGCCCACTGCAATGGCGCCCGCTCGTCGAAGGTTAGAGGGGGAGGGGGGGGGCGAGTGGCAGGAGGTGGAGGGGGGAGGGGAAGGAGGGAAGTGCGGGAAGTGGGCTAAGGGAGATTAGGCAAAGGCGTATAGGTAGCGAAACGCCCTCGGCTGCTCTGACCGCAAGGGTGGTGACACGCCTACTGCTCACCTCCCGACAGCACTGCTGCACGGTGGATGCAGAGGCTCGGGTTCCATGGTGCATGAACTCCTAGACTAGGATGTGCTCGTCACATGGGCTGCGGAATGCATTGAAATCCTCACATAATGCTCACCTCTAGGCGGGAAAGGCGGCACTGCCGCTCGGTGGATGCGGAGGCTAGGGTTCCATTGCGCATGAACTCGTAGATGAGGATGCGCTCATCCAATGGGCAGCTCATCAAACGAGCATCTGATTCCGCTCAGCACATAGTGCTCTGAGCTGACCTCCAGGCGGGGAAGGCGGCAATACCGCGTGGTGGATGAACTCGCAGACGAGGATGATGGCTGCTGTCCACAGCTTGGGGCACAGCACAGCACTCACCTCCTGTGGGGGATGGCGGCAATGCTGCGCGGTGGATGCGTGAAGCCAGTGTGCCATTGTGCATGAACTCGTAGATGAGGATGCGCTCGTCGCAGTCCGCCCAGAAGCCGATGAGGCGCACCAGGTGCTGATGTGCCATTCGACTCATGAAAGAGACCTGAGGGGTGGGAGGGGAAGGGGGGAGAGGGGGAAGGAGTGAGCATGCCGTGGTGCATGAACTCTTAGACGACGATGCGCTCGCCGCAGTCCGCCCAGAAGCCGATCAGACGTACCAAGTGTTGGTGGGCCATTCTACTCATGAAGGAGACATGGGGGGAGGGGGGGAGGAGGGGGTAAGGGGTGAAGGAGTGAGCGTTCCATTGTGAGCGTTTTTGTACCCAACAATTGAAAACGTATATCGCGTATGTTGGTTTGGCTGACTCGATTTTGGTGTCGCTCCAAAGTCAGGTTCGAGCTGACACAATTTTCCAACGAAACGCGACTCGGAGCCAATGTCGATCCGCGAATTGGATCCAATTCGCGAAGCCGGTGCGAACTGTACCCCACTGTCGCTAGTGGCCTGGTGTACAGTTTCGCGCCTGAAAATGAGTTCGCGATGTACGCGACGCGACACATCGCGAACCTGACGTGTCGCAAATTTCCCAATCCCCCCAGAGGTGTGCACCCTTTCAAACGACTTCATCAAACGGCCTTCACGATTATTGTCGAGTTGAGCACATACAAATGTGGAGCACGACAGAACAAGTGAGTGCATCTCAAATTCCAGAGACTAAGAATCTTAGCTAGCTCAGTCAGTGGTAGCAGCAGCGCCCAAGACCACAGTTCCGCCATGCCGCGGACTCCTTCTCGCTTGTGGGAACACGTCACCCGCACGTTTGATGACGACGGTAAACTCGTTAGGGTCCAGTGTAATCACTGCACGCAAACCATGACGTCAAGCGCCACACGAATTCAGGAGCACCTTTTCGGTACCCCGGCCACGAAGTCAAAGAATATCGCCATGTGCACCTCCGAGCTCGCGCGGACGCTGCGCGAGAAGGGAAACACCGCCAGATCTTCGCGTAGCTCGGCCTCCACGTCGATGAGCGAGGCGACGACGTCCAAGGCGCAAGTCCAGCTCGGTATCCGTGCGATGTCGGATCAGGCTGACAAGGAGCGTCTTGACCACTTGTGGGCCGTCGCGGTGGCCGAGAATGACTGGGCCTTCCGCTGTTCCCAGTGAGTAGTCCTCTCTCTATCGCCATTGATGCTCCCGCAGCATGTCGTTCGCACCCGTTCCTCGCGTGGCACGCACAGCAGTCCCCGCCTTTTCCCACCCACCAGGTCCAAAGCGACGCAGGCGTTCGTGAGGGCGGCAGTGGCGTACGGGAAGACGTACAAGCTACCCTCGGCATACAAGGTGTCGGGGCCCCTGCTCAAAAAGTTGAAGGCCGACACCTTCGAGTTGGTGTCGCCCCTCAAGGAGACTTGGAAGTCCGTCGGCTGCACCTTATCAGTCGACGGCTGGTCTTGCTTGAAGAGCCGCGCCATCGTATGCGTCATAGCGCAAAACGAGAGCGGCCCGGTGCTCGTCGATGTAGTGAACTCTAAGACCGCCAAGAAGACAGGGTCTTACTTGGCGGCCTTGATCCGCAAGGCCATATGCGAAGTCGGCGACAAAGCCGTTGTCCAGTGCGTGACGAACAATGCCAGCAACAATAAGAAAGCGTCCAGCCTTTTGAAGGAGGGCTTTCCGGCCATTTTTTTCACCAACTGCGCTGCTCATTGCCTAGACCTGATGCTAAGTGACATTGGGGGCATCCCCGTAGTGCAGAAGGTGCTAGCGGAGGCGCAACGGGTAGTGATGATGGTTAAGAACAGTGCGAGCGCCGTCATTCTCTTTAGGGAGATTTTCAGCCAGCTCGAACTTGTCAAACCTGGAGCCACTCGTTTTGGAACCCAGGTGATAATGATCACCCGGTTCCTTGCTGTGAAGGAGTCTTTGTTGCGGCTGATCATTAGCGAGGAGTGGAAGGGGGTAGCCGTCAGAGGGACAAAGGAGGGTTAGGAGATTCGGGCGATGCTGCTGGAGGAAAAGTTAAGGGAGTCCGTGAACGTTGTACTCCGGCTCATGCAGCCGCTGTACGACGTCCTTCGGGCAGTGGACACGCGAGCACTGCTGATGGCCAAGATCTATGGCCTCATGGTTGGGGCCACGGTCAAGACCAACGAGGCGGCTAGTGCTGCGGGTAAGTCATCCGCTTTTGTCCCCTTCCCAGCTTTCTTCTCTGCCCTTTGCATGCTGGGCTGGATCCCCTTCCCGAACCCCCGCTCTCTCTCCACCCAATCCCCATTTCCACCGCTACTTTCTTCATTAAGACCGAGCTGATGGAAGCGAAGGACAGAGCCGCCTTCTTGGCTAGCGTGAAGAAAATTATCGCAAAGCGGTGGGACGCTCAGCTGCACAACCCCCTCCATGCTATGGGGTGGCTGCTGAGCCCCCTCAACCAATTTGCTGACGAGGTGTGGGGCGACACCGAGCTCCGCAAAGGGGTTGACGCCGTGCTCAAGACACGTGAGTCTGACCCCGGACGGCGCACCATGCTGCAAGCGCAGCTGCAGTCATTCCACAAGGGGGAGGGGAAGTTGGGGGGGAAGGACGCGAGGTGGGCGGCTTCCGCTCTGGTCCAGTGCGGAAGGATGTCGGAGGCCGAATGGTGGCTCATCCACGGAGAGGAGGTGCGCCAGCTGCAGGAGCTTGCGGTCAGGATCCTCTCCCAGCGCATCACCTCGTCTGTGGTTGAGCGTTGGTGGTCAGCCATGGCTCGAGTCCAGCGGCGTGACCGAAACAACCTCAGCCCCGAGACCATGATTGACATCACATGGGTCGCCTTCAGCAGGCGCGCCCGGGCTGCGTTCGACCTCAAGCTAGAGCTACGCTCGAAGCTCTATGCCGACCTTGATTCTGGAAGGTTGCAGCGTGCCCGAGGCGCCCCCTCAGCAAACCGAGCCGGCAGAGGAGGAGGAGGGGGAGGATGCCGTGGGCTGTGCCATCGATTGGAGGAAGTTCCGGGCAGCCGGGGGGTGGAAGAAGAAGCAGTCAGCCAAGCGCAAGGCCAGGAAGCGGGCAAAGAAAATGGGCGGGTCCAAGAAGGGCAAAGAGAAGCGTGCAGCAGACTCGGATGAGGACGAAGAAGCAGGGAGCTCTAGTGAGAGCGGGGGGGATGAATCCCACGAGAGGCGCAAGGGGGGAGCACCATGGGAGCAGAGCGGGAGTGAGAGCGGGGAGGAGGATGACGAGGAGGAGGAGGAGGATGAGTAGAAGTAGTAAGGGGGGGGTTAGGGGCCGGAGGAAGGCAGGGAGCTTTGCTCACGGGGAAAGTGGAGGAGGATTAGGAATAGTAGGGGGGGGACGGTAGGGGCAGCGCGATAGGGGTAGGGAGCTCTACTCACCTCTTTTATGGCGAATCTGTTGTCGTAATCAGTGCAGTATGCCTCAGGGATAGTGCCACGAGGTTTTTAGACTGATTAATAAAAAATTTGTGACTGGAGTCTTCCAACAAAAAAACGGCGTTTTTTTCAAAAAAAGGCCGTATAAAACGATCGTATTAAACGGCCCGTTTAAAACGACCATCGCTTTTTTGCGCCTTGCACACCACTCACACAAACAACACTCACCCCCTTGTCAAACTCTTCCAGGTGTGATCCCGACACATTTGCCGCCCGCTTCACAGCCCACAATTCTCCACCTCCCGCAACGATCCCCTTGAACAGGCTCCCATATGTGCCCTCCCCCAGCTTCCTGTCAGGACTCCAGGAGTCAATAGCTGCTAGTATGTCTTCCAGGGGTATCTACCTCGCCAGCCCGCCACCTGCTGTGAGGAACTCACACCACTCACACCACTCACGCCACTCACACCACTCACACCACTCACATCACTCACGCCACTCACACCACTCACACCACTCACACAAACAACACTCACCTCCTTTTCAAACTCCTCCAAATGTGACCCCGACACATTAGCTGCCCGCTTCACTGCCCAAAGCTCCCCTGCTCCACCCTGCCCCGCTCCGACGATCCCCTTAAACACGCTTCCGTACGCACCCTCCCCCAGTTTCCTCTCAGGACTCCAGGAGTCAGTAGCTGCGAGGATGTCCTCCAGGGGGATCTGCTTCGCCAGACCGCCGCCTGCTGTGAGGGACTCCTGTACTGCGTGAGACACAAACGGGGACAACTCTAGCATGTCGTCTGCGCTCTTTGTGCGTTTGTGGCTCGGCTTCTTCTCCCCTGCTTTCCCTCCTGCTTGTGCTGCTGCTGCTGCTGCTTCCCCTGAACCACCACCAGCAGCACCAGCAGCAGCAGCAGCAGCAGCAGCAGCAGTAGCAGCAGTTGTACCTCCCCCGGTCCCACCGCCGCCAGCAGCACCAGTACCAGCACCACCAGGGGCAGAAGCAGCAGCAGCACCACCACCACCACCGGATGCCCCCGTTGTAAACACAGCGACGCTCCTCTTGGGTTCAAACACCTCTGTCTTGAGTATCATCCCCTCGGTCCAACCCAACCCCACCCCCACCAGCCTCCTCCTCACCTCCTCCCGAAAACCCGGCAGCACCACGCGCAGCAGCAGCGGCCGGTGTGACTCTAACAAAACAGACTCTAACGAGCGGGGCACGCCCAGATCCGTTAGAAGCATGCCTACGGGCACCACTGAAAGCACCTTATGAATGAGCAGCTCGTCTGGGTCGATCCCCAGCCATTCTGCTAGCCACTGGTAGTCTCGGATTCGCTCCAGGAAGATCCTTGCACCCAGGCGGGGGCCCTTGGCTGCTACTGCTGCTGCTGCTGCTGCTGATGGTGATGGTGATGCTGTTGGTGATTCTTCTGGGTTTGGCCCTGATTCCCCAGTGACCTCCCCTCCCCCTTTTCCGAGCTCCGGCTTTGATCCTAATTCAACCCCCCCCTCACTTGCAGCCTCTCCCCTTCCCGCTCCAGCCCCTAGTGCACCTGCCTCACTGTCAGCTGTTAAGTTACAAGGATCAGAGGATAAGTTAGGCTTTTCAGCGTCAGATTCCTGACTACGGTCAGAGAAAAACGAGTTAAGGGAGCTGGCTGGTTTCATCCTAGGGGTCAGCGCCGCTCCTCTGGCAGCTGAAGAGGCAGAGGAGGAGGACGGCATCCGTGAGTGTGTTGGAGAGCGCTCAGGGGGGAACAGTGTCCTGAGATCCTGTAGACCGTCGTCCCATATGATACAGTCATCCTCGATATTGTCACTCTCGTTAGTGTCAGCGTCCTCCTCATCCTCCTCCTCCTCCTCCCCCTCCCCCTCCTCGTCATTATCACGATCATCATTACTATCACCATCCTTCTCAAGAGCACGAGCCCCGAGCTCAATAGTGAGACCATTTACAGCCTTGGATGTATCAAACTCAAACGTATTTCGAGCCAAACCACCACCTTTTCCCCCCTCGCCCTTATCCTCCTCCCCACCCTCCCCTTCCTCCCCATCCTCCCCCCTCTCCGCGTCTCCCCTCTCCAAATACCCCACCTCCCCTTGTGCGTCCCTTACCACAGTCAAACCCCCCTCAGTTGCTCCCTGTGCTGCTGCTTTTAGCGCCTTCCCCAGGAGACAGAGGCGGGCGAGGCAGGGGGCATGGGTGACACCTAGACCGTATAGCGACCCCCTGCAGTCTAGGAATAACCCCTGTACCTCATCCCCCGCTTCCTCCAACAGCTGCTCCAGGACCGTCAGATCGTCTTCATCCAACGGCTGTCGTGCAGGTGCTCCTGGTGCTGGCGTGTCTCTGAGATTGCTAGCGGCTACAAGGAAGGACCCTGATGAGCCTTCTGCTGCTCCTGTGAAACCCCCTGCAGAATCTCCTGTTGTTTCGCCTGAGACTTCCCCTGCTGCACGTTGGTCCCCTTGCTTCTGCAGCTGCTGTTCCTCCTCCTCCTCCTGCTGCTGCTGCTGCTGCTGTTGCTGCTGCTTGAGGAACAACCTCTGGCAGCGAGCGATCTCCAGAGATGCAGACAAGGCGAAGACTCGGATGGGGAACAGAGCGGCGCGTTGGCTGAGTCTCTGCTCGGAGAGAAGGGAGATGTGCGAGAGCGGGAAGGGAAGAGCAGGGTAGCTTTTGAGGTACAACCTCTGGCAGCGAGCGATTTCCATAGATGCACACAAGGCGAAGACTCGGATAGGGAAAAGAGCGGCGTGTTGACTGAGTCTCTGCTCGGAGAGAAAGGGAGATGTGCGAGAGCGGGAAGGGAAGAGCAGGGCAGGAACAGAGGGTGGGAAGGAGGATTAACGCCACGTATCACCCTCTCGCCCCCCCACCCTCCTTCTCACTTCCCCCCATCTCACCTCCACCATCCTATCCATCGCCAAATAAACGGCCCTCCCTAGGTGCTGCAGAGCCAAAGTAGACGCTCTTTAGCCCTCATCCCACCTTTTGCTCCCCTCGCATCCCCCCCCCCCCCCCCCCCCCCCTCCTCCCTTCCCCATCTCACCTCCTCCATCCTCTCCATAGTCACGTAGACGTCCCTCGCTAGGTCCTGCCGTGCCTCGTCCCTGAGCCCCCCTCAGCCCCTCTTCCCCCCTTCCCCCCTCCCCTCTCCAACCCCATCCCCCCTCTCCTCTCCAACGCCATCCCCCCTCCCCTCTCCAACCTCGTCCCCCCTCCCCCCACCCCCTCGTCCCCCCATCTCACCTCCTCCATCCTCTCCATCGCCACGTAGACGTCCCTCGCTAGGTCCTGCAGAGCCTCATCCCTACGCCCCCACACTCCCCCCCTTCCCCCCTGCCCACTCCCCCCCCCCCCTCCCCCTCACTCCTCCCCCCTTCCCTGTTGCCTACCTCACCTCCTCCATCCCATCCATAGTCACGTAGACGTCCCTTGCTAGGTCCTGCAGGGCCTCATCGGTCATCCCCCCTTCCCCCACCCCCCCCCTTCCCCCCTTCCCTCTCCCCCCCCTTTCCCCCCTTCCCTCTCCCCCCCCTTTTTCCCCCCTTCCTTGTTGCCTATCTCACCTCCTCCATCCCATCCATAGTCACGTAGACGTCCCTCGCCAGGTCCTGCAGTGCCTCATCCCTCAGCCCCCCATCCTCCACTCCACCTCTTCCCCCACTCCCCCACTCTCCCCCCTTCCTCCTCCCCCTTCCTCCCTCCCCCTTCCCACCCCCCCTCCTTCCCCATCTCACCTCCTCCATCCTATCCATAGTCACGTAGACGTCCCTCGCTAGGTCCTGCAGAGCCTCATCCAGTGACGCCATGACGTCAGCAGCGGGCGGGTTACCATCCGCCAGCGCGGAGACGAACTGCGCGCTGTACATGAGCACCGCGTCCTGCACTGACGCGTACAGCGCGCGCCACTGCACCGCCAGGGAGGGACTCTGCTCGGCTGGAACCGGGGGGGTGAGGGGGGATGTCGGGCGGAGAAGGGAAGTTGGGAGAGGGAGAGAGAGCGGGATGGGGAGAGGGAAGCTGGGAGAGTGGGGGAGCCGGGGAAGTTTGAGGGCCGTCCCGTCAAAAGAAAGGAAGAGAAACGCTGGGGATTGGAGAGGGATGTGTGAAAAGGACGGAGAGCCGCGGAAGAGCCGCGGAAGTAGGTGAGCTACTGGGGAGAAAGGGCACACTTTTAGGATTACGCAGGAGGCCAGAACGGTTGCTGCCAGACGAGACGATAGCCACATCAAAGGAGCGGAAAAGCGCTAAAAAAGGCGCACACACAATCTCAACTTGGCCTTTCAAGGAAGTGGTGACTACCAGGGACGTCTGGAGCGGATAGCGGAGCTGTCTGTGACGAAGGAAATCCCTTAACCGGCCCGGAAAAGCCCCAGACGCCAGGCAACGAGCCCTCGGAAGCGGGCGCAGGCACCGGCATGACAAACGACATGGTCGACGATATCTCCGTTTCCGTCCTATTCTCGCCGAACCTTCGACCGAGGCCGAAGCGACCGCCGAGCCGAGGGGGAGGCGAGAGGGAGACGCTGGAGGAGTGGAAGGTCGACGGAATGGGGGCCACCAGGCTGTGGCTTTGGATATGGCTTCCGCGGTTCGTTTGATTTTCTGCAACGCTGTCCAGTGCGCCGTGATGCAGTAGGTTGGTCTTGCGTCCGGAACCTTCCGAGAAAACTCCATCTGAGAGTATGGCGGATTATAAGTAGTAGTCGGAAGAGAGGAATGCGAGATGGTGAGAGAGTGAGATGGTGAGACGGTGAGAGAGTGAGACGGTGAGTGGACGCGATGATGACATAGGGCTGCGTCCGTAGCTTCGTGCCGGGCACGTCGTGTCAAACTTTAACCGGTAAATATCTGCACACATCAGCGTTTTTGCTAACGAGGAATCATCTCGGCTGTAGAAACTGTGACACGAAGTTGCTGACACGAAGCTACGGACGCAGCACAACTGAAGCGTTAAAACGAGATGAGCACAAACGCCCCAACGCACCTGGAGCGTTCAGAGCGTTCCACGGATCCAGCTCTTCCAAACACGCGTTAAGGACGCTCAGAATGCGGTCACATTTCCACGCCACTCGGGACGAGTGCTTGCCGGGTGGCAGTCCCGCTTGACGGTCGTCGTAAGCATCTAACGCGGAATCTAAAGCTCCGAAGACGACGTCGACGTAAGCAGTCGGACATGTAATATCGTTCGGCTGAGGCGAGCCGACTTTCCCCAAGCACCAGGTGGGGTTTCGCACCTCACCCTCGAGGATGTGAGCGAACGACATGCCTGGTAAACGCTCCTGCCAAGACAGGGATACTATAAACTAGACACCCATAAACTAATTCGCACGGCCAGACGTAGCAGCTAGGAACACATCATGTCTGGTTCCCAACAAGACCAGGACTATCTGACACTGAAGACTCAGGTTCAAACTCGAGTCAAACAGAATTAGGCCGAAATCCGGAAAAAATCTCTATTTGCCTCTCACAGGC
Organism: Closterium sp. NIES-67; assembly: GCA_027943415.1. Lineage (NCBI taxonomy): Eukaryota > Viridiplantae > Streptophyta > Zygnematophyceae > Desmidiales > Closteriaceae > Closterium > Closterium sp. NIES-67. Next base: position 488,157 of record BQMB01000923.1, on the reverse strand, counting down.
TTCCTTCTTCCATCATCTAGTGAGCTAGTCCAGCTCCAAGATTCTGGGAAATGACAGTAGTCAGGAACCTATGGCGTCAGGGTTCTTGAAAATAACGGATACACTAGGAGTTTAGCCTTCATTCACTACGTACAGTTACATCGTCTTGCGTGCATAAAGCCGTGCTGTATTGTAAGAAGTTGAATACCCAGGTTACACTCAGGTTCGCTATAAGCACATCAAGTTCTTGATGTGATGTGTCTGCCGTGCCCTGACCTGCTGCGAAGGTTGGGGCTTCTGGTGGGAGCTTCCGAGGTTTGGCGCCAGATCAGGTTTTGGCGGTTGACAAGAATCTGTGGTGGCCAAGGCCTGAGCCAAGGCTGACAAAAACCTTCATTGGCTCGGCGGTAGGCTCGGAAACGGGATGAACGGTGTCTGGATTCTCGGACTAACCAACGAAGAGGCAGTGAAGAAATCCCATGAGGTTTGGCAAAGGGCGACAAGGCTCGGCTGCCCTCAGCAAAGCAAAACTTGGGCATGAATGGAAGAAAAATAATTGTTATTTCACAGTCATGTACGTGTTATTTCACGACTGCCGGTCAGGTTGCAGGGCCCTTTTCGAGTCAATCGAGGTTCTCGGGCCATTGTGTGATGCGTTTCAGGGGTTCGGTAGAGGCCATGCGTGACGCGTTTCAGGGGTTCGGTAGAACGAGGGCTACCCAAAATACGTTTGGGTGACGCATTTGAGGGGGTTTGCTTGGGACTACGGCTTTCCGAGCCTTCTAGTAGGCTCGTGAAGTTCGCTCGGGAACTTCGACGGCGTACAGTACCTTCTGTGACTAGGGTTTTGTGTACATAACCTCTTGGGCCATCACGTTATGAACGGTTGACACAGAGCAGCAGCCAGTGTAGACAGCTTCAGCAATTCCCCTGCCCTTCCGCAGTCGAGAGAGTTACTAGAGTATTCCTCCCTCCCCTCATGCACAAGGTACGTCTAGGTTTTCCCATCTATCTTAGAGCCGTGTAGTAGACGTGTCTTATTCTGCTTCTTTGACGAAAGTTAACGTGCTTATGTGAAACAGATGGCGGATTCTTCACCCCTGGATCAACGGCGACCATGGAGACGTAGCTGGCGAGAACATCGACCCTGAAAACGTCGGCGGTCGTCCTTGCAGATTGGTTTGTGAATTGTATTGCTGATGTGGTTTCTGTTTGTATTTGTACACCGTATATGGTTCTCTGCGTAGGACCTTGTTTTGATGTCTTTGCACCTTGCCCCTAAGGGTGCGCTCACGGGGCGGGTGCCGAGATTAATGGAATTATTTTCTGTGCGGGGGTTCAACCCCCCGTTGTTTTTGTAAGGTGCGGTAGATCCGTGCCGTTGCGTTTGCTTGCCCCCTATGTTTCCCCTGCCTCACACGACTTCCTTTCGTGGAACCCGTTACAAGCATCATACGCGCTCCTGGTTCGAGGCGGCCTTACCTATGGCGAGAGCCAGCAATAGATCCCGTCAACCAGGCTTATCAAGATTTTTGTCCAAGACGTTCATGTACCGAAGTTTTTGACTCGCAATTTCGTGACTGATCAAGATTGTAGTCCAAGAAGTCCGTGTCAACTGACGTGGCCGTTGTATCTCCATGTACTAAGGCTCTCATGCTATCTGCTATGAGATAAAAAGTACAAGCAGGCGTACTGAGTGTGCAACCATGTCCAAGGAAAGTCACTAAGCATAGTTCAGCTCCATGTTGAACTCGCCTACTGCCGACGTTGGCCAACGGTCAATTGTTGTGTACGTTTATTTAGAATGCTAGCCTGGGAAAGTTAACCTTGTTTCCCTGTCGTGTACTGCAGGCGAGCGTACGCCTTCAACTTGTGCGCTCCAAAATCGGCAATTCAGGTGTGCGCTTTTATTACTCCAGACAACTGTTTGAGTGATGATTGTGTAGTTTGATTCTCTACCTGCTTGGTCATGCTGCGTCCATCTCCCTTCAGTCCTGTGTTGCTGCCACTCCGTGCTCTACCAGTTCTTTCCCCCTGTCCCATTCCTCCTGGACGTTGTATATCGAGGGGATTATCCCCACTTCTGAAACCAGGTAGACGTCAATCGACGCATTCCTGCCAGCAGAGCGTTCTTGTACGGTAGTAGGAATATACGGCGAAGGGATTAAGCGTGGCAGCGGAAGATGGAATGGACAGGATCAGGAGAGAAAGTTAAGGGGCCTTAACATCTGCGTGTTACCAGTACTCTTACTGAGGTGGGCAGGTAGTTGAAATTATGTGGATTGCTGAGAATTGTGTTTGAGGATGGTTCGCTGCTTGCAAAACATAAGCCCGAGTGTCGACAAGCCAGAGTAGCGCTTAGCTGAAGTAGAGGAGACGGTGGTTTGATTCCGGCACCCGAGGTAAATTGTCTGATGCCAGTGTCCTATGTTGTCACACTTCGTTACTGCGTGTCTGGTTGCATCCTTCCCATGCAGTTAGGGATTGATATCACTTCCTGGTAAGAATGTCAGACTTTTTAGCAACCTATTGCTGCAAGCTAGTCTTGCAGATTGGGAGGTTTGATGTGGAGTATGATTCTGGCACTGGCACCGTTACTGACGTGATATAGAAAATGGCTGCTGTTTCAGTATGATTTCCTGCATTACGTACTAGTTGTTTCCATGCATTCTTACCAGCCTTATATTGTTTAGCAGAATGGGGTATCCTTGGCTAAGGTTTGATAGAGGTGGTCGCTGGTTCGGGTGGTGGTTGGTTGTGAGGGATATTCGTATGCATGGCCTGTTGGTGATAGGCCTGGACTTCGCCTCGGCAAACTGACTGCTTGAACGGTCTGCATTGTGCCGGGTTTTCTGGGGTTCGTGTGACGGAGTCAGGTCTGGCAATGTCGCTCGCTTGGCCAACAAGGCACAGCACCAGTTCCATCTGGGGGTGACATTTGCGCTTTCCCGCGACCTGGAAACTGTTCAGGGAAAGGAAGGTCTCTGCTTGATTGTCTCTGTTAAATATCGAGAAAATGAAAATCATTCAGAGTGAAGTAGCATGTCATGCGTCATTTGGGCTGCCCAAAAAGTTCGTTGGAGTCAGTGTTGCGAGCGGGAGTTGCTGAGGGTAGCAGGTTCGCTCGTTTCAAACCTTCCATGCATGTCACCAGCACTTCGCGAGCCTTCCATGCGGTTCGTCAAGCACGTTCGGAGATGCCCAGGTTCGCAGGTTCGTCATGGGACAGCAGAGGGTTGCTTGGCACGATCATTTCGAGGTCAGACAGGTGTCCACACCACCCCGCTTGCTCCTGTCACAGCCGAGGGTTTCGATCAAGGGTTGCAGCTCAGCCTGGCGAGGAATACATAGGGAGAAGTCACACCATTGCTCTCATCCTGCGACAGGATGTCAGCTTTTGGGTAGGATAGGTTTAGGATCCCTCAGGGAGTAGGAAACTAGCCACAAGGCATGGTTCTTCCGCCTTCGGCCCGCACAACGTTTCCTGCCCTTATAGTCGACGCTTGCTAACAGCCTGCGTTGTATCAGCGTACAGGTTTTTTTCTCTGCCAGGTGCCAGTCTGTTTCCCGAAGCGACAACAGACAAGCAGCATGGACGTGGACAAGCTTCAACGGGGAGCATTAAACTTGAAGATGATTGGCTTTTCTCCGTGACGTTTGGTTTGTGTTCATAGGGTTCTGATCTCCCACCTTTCCTTGTATCTCATATTGTTCGCTCTGTCTAGGACCTTGTTTGTTGTCTTTGCACCTTGCCCTTATGGGTGCGCTTACGGGGCGGGTGCCGAGATCAATGAAAGTATTTTCGTGGGGGGGCTAAGCCCTCCTTGTGCTTGTTAGGCGCGGTATATCCGTGCCTTGCTTGCTTGCGTTTCTTGCGTTCGCCTCGTTCCCTGCCTCTTCGACGAGCTGCGAAGGAGCTAGTGAGACGCGTAAGACCGCGTTACAACATGCGACATGGAGTGGAATACTGCGAACGTGTCACGATGACAGACGGTGCTGTCGCTTCAGGCCAGTAACTTGGAACAGCGGAAGAACAAAGGTGGTTGTTCCACCAGAACTGGTGACGTTGTTGTGACTGACACTGTAAATATTGAACCATGTGTTTATATTTTCTTCTGTGGAATGTTTAATCACGATGAAGCAGTTACCTCCGTTCTATTCCTTGGGTTTGGAATAATGCATGTTAAGCTATTTCTGTTCTGTTTAACTATGTCATTCTCTGTTTTGCAGCTTCGAGCAGAAAATCAGTTCAGCTTACCTGCAAATATTAGAATACCGTGGAGCTTATCAAGACCATGTTGAGAATGGATAATGCTGATATTGCGCAGTTACTGGGAAATATTGGAAGTCTTCGTGTAATGGGTATGTAAATAAAATTACAACTAAAAAAAAAAAACGCGACCATGGGAATCCCAAAAAAAAAAAAAAAAACGCGACCATCGTGAACCAAAAAGACAAACTATGAACGGTGCCGCTCCAATTTCTCCAACCAACCACCAGCCTTTCCCGGTGGGGGGACAGCGCTGTCCGCGCCATTCAACCAACCAGCGATGCTGGTGCATACCCTTCCATGCGAAGCTGACTCATCCATGCCCACCATCTTTTCTTGAGACCTACGTGGCGCAAATCCGGTCCGCCAGCGGAGGACGTCAAGGAGCCAACCGCACAGATTGATGCGTCACCAGGGCCGACTTCCGCGTACTGGGGGAAAAGCGGAGGGCATCCCGAGGTGACGTGGAAAGGTAAGGCTCTCTCTCGATTAGGACTTGTTGTTTTCGCCGACCCGAAACCACCATGTGTGATTGGGGCAGCGGAACATTCTCACTGGTCTGTTGGTCTGTAAAGTTCCGCCCACCACCACCCCCCTATCCCCACGTTCTGTTATTTTCTTCGGCCCAGGTGGCCCTGATGGAACACTGTAGTGGATCACCTCCCGCCTTCCCCCTCCTCCCCTGGCCCAAGTCCCCTCATGAGCAGCCCTCTGGAAGTCAGGGCAATTACACTGCTTTGTCGAGGAAACCAGGGTTAAATTTATACCTAGCCCTGCTTTTGACGCATTCAGAATATCGGTACCCATCCATGGACCGTTAGGCCAAAATTATCCCGAGGCCAGTTTCCGAGTAAGGATGGACCCACCCAAAAAAAATCTAATGTAAACGTTCGCGCCCCCAGAAAAAATTGCTTCCCGTGTCATTGTCAGGAGTGGCACATTCCGAGCTGGTCGAAACTCTGGCCTGCAAAAACAGGCCAAAAATTTGGGCTATCCAGCCTGGACAAGTTGGATTCCGGGCAAACTCGGATTCTGCGGGGTGGCCCCTAGAATATCGAGAGGCCTGCTCATGAGCCTCCTCTTGACTGACCTGCCCTGACCTGACCTTGAAACTGTACCGTGCAGCACAGTGCAGCAGGGTGAAGGCGAAAATACTGAGCTTCAGCTGAGCTCAGAGGAATGCTCCCTTGCTGCTGAACAGGTCGTCAGCTGAGCCCAGCTGAGCTGAGCTGTTCTCTTTGGTTCAGTCATCCCTTTGGTTCGGTGGTTGAGTGGGAGGGAGAGAGATCAGAGCAGCAAGAGAGATCCCTGATCGTGAGGTGAGGGGGAGGGGAGCGCAAGGCGCCAGCAGGTTGCCTATTGTCTGATGCCTAGCTGTTTCTTTAGCCCTGTTAGTCTTGCTCTTATGCTGGCTTGGTCTTCCACGGTCAATTGTGCTCCCAGCTCCCTCTCTGTTTCCGCCTTGCTTCCCCGAGCCTCGCACTTGTCAGTACAGGTTACCATAGATTTTAGCAACTTAGGCGCTTACTGCCAATAAGCTCTTTATTACAAATAGCACCTCCTTGCGCCTTCCAAGCAATGCTACTTACTCCACACTCCAGTACCTCCTAATCTCTCTCAAACTATGGACGCCGACTTAGCTCCAGAAAGACTGATCATTCCCGACGGGGACGACGTATACTACCCTCCAGCCGTCGTACAGTGCTTTCCATGGCGATCGCCCTACCCAATTTCCAGCGGCTCTCGTTACAGTCCGCGCGATAATTCCTCAGGCATTCGCGACAGCTCCCCAAGTCCCCGTCGCGAGAGCTCGTCAGGCCCTCGTTCCGGTTTTCACCCGCCGAGCCCCCGTCTCGTGCCGTCTTGCCTGAACCCTCCGCGGGTGTTTTCGCACGGCGCAAGCGCCGGCGCGACGCAGTTCAATCGCGTGCTCGAGGTTCTGGTCTGGCAGCGATGGACTCGTCGCAGGGCGACGGGCGACTCTGTCGCAGAGCTGGGCAAGCGACACGCCGACGGTTTAGCGGAGACGGTCGAAACGACGACGACGACCACGACGACGACCCGGCGTGCGATGGGCGGCAATGTCGCCGGCGCTGGCGCTGGGAGAAGGCGAATGGCTGGTCGTGGCGAGTTCAACAGGCAGGATAGCAGCGCGAGCACGAGCACTAGTGCGAGCACGAGCACTAGTGCGAGCACGAGAACGGGAGCGAGCAGCGGAGCCAGCAGCAGCAGCGCCAGCGGCACTAGCAACACACCGAGCATGCAGCTGAGTAACTGTCAGGATTATAACCATCAGAGTTCAAGTCAACATTTGAATCAGCAACACCGTCAGCACCAACTTCACCACCCGTCTGCAGTCTCGGCCACCTCGTTGAGGGATTTCAAATTCAAGGCGACCCCTCGCGTGTCGAATCATGAAACGGTGACATGCGAGCGCGTTGTGCGTGTAGTGACTCGAGCGGAAAATGCAGCAGCAGCAGCAGCAGCAGCAGCAACAGCAGAAGCTGCAGCAGCGCCTGCTCAGTTACCCGTGAATTCGACCGCCTCGATGCACGTGCCCCCCCCAACGGCCGCCTCTCCCCCTCCCAGTTTCCTCTGCCTCTTAGAAAAGAGGCAACCCTGGCAGAGCAAGCAATCGCTGCCGGCAGCAGTGCTACAGCAGCGGAAAGTACTACCGACTATAGCTGTGCTACAGCCTGCCGGCCCGCTACATGCGCCGGCCCGCGCGCTGGCGGAGGTGGGGGCGCATGTGCAATCGGCGGAAGGGCTGGGGGAGCGCGCGGAACTGGCGGAGGGGCAGTTGGACCTGGCGGAGCTCCAGGCGCGCGTGGTGGGGTCGCAGCTGCAGCTGCTGCGCGGAATGCTGGCGGAGCGGGAGGAGCAGGTCCGCGCGGTGATGGCGGACCTGGCGGGCATGCGCACGCGGGTGGTCCGCGCGCGGAGCGTGGCGGAGCAGTCCCCGCGCGGAATTAGCAGAAGCCGCAGCGCCGCGCATGGCAGATGCACCGGCGGGTGCGGTGATGCGGGGGAAACGGGAGCCGCGGAGGACGAAGTCGCAGCGGGAGGATCAGCGAACGTGGGAAATCAAGGCGCGCGCAACGATCAGGCTCTAGGAACGCGGAATGGCCCCACAGGTAGGCGGAGCTCTCTCTCCGTTCCTGCGAGTATGGCGACCAGCAGACGGGCCAGCACGGACCGGCGGCCGGCGGAGAACTGCCACGTGTCTCACCTACAGAGGAAGCTGGAGAGCGAAGCTGAAGTGGGGAGGAAGGAGAGTGTGGAGGGGAGCGGCGAGGGGAGCGCGGGAATGAGAGTGCGCGGAGAGCAGCTGCACCCTTCCTTTAATGAGGCGCCTGTGTGTTTGGAGGCATGTGCTGATGGCGCTTGTATAGAGGCCGCGGCGGAGTTGCAGCAAGTGGAGATGTCTGTAGCGAGTACGGAGGCCTGGCTGTGGGAGGTTGAGGCAGCAGCAGCAGAGGCGCGGGACGTGCTCCTCCAGGCAGAGGAAGAAGCGGCAGCAGCAGCGGCAGCCGCTGTGGGAGGGGTGGGAGGACCGGAGGGAGCACGGGGGAGAGGGGAGAATGGCCGGGCGATACATTCTGCAGGGTTTCAACATGAGATGGCTCTTACAGAAAGTGCTTTTACCGAGGAGCTCTATAGGCGGTTGGCGAGGCTCCAGGCGGATTTGATCGAGGCGGGAGAGGGTGAGAGAGTACTGCTGGGAATTCTGCAGGGGGTGGATGAATCGACTCGGCCGAATGGCTGTAAAGGGACTGTAGCGGGTAGTCTTGTAACGGGGATGGGTAAGGAGAATGATGGGGACGGAGGGGATGGTGGGGAGGGGGTAAAGGAGCAGAAGGGACTGAGTTTCTGGGATAGAATCCATGGAGATGAGATCCTCAAGGGAGGCCTAGAGGAGCCCAAAAAGGGCAGGCAGGGGAGACAGACTCATCAACAAGCATTTGAGAATCGGGACTGGGATTACAGAGATTTGTGGAGTGCTGCCAGGGATTCGTATGTCGCGGATTGTGGGCCAGCTCTGAGAAAAGAAGGGGCAGGTGACGGCAGTGACCAAGGGAGTGAAGCAGGTTTGTATGGGGTGAAGCCACCTCTTGTGCAGTTGCAGCAGCAGCAGCAGCAGCAGCAGCAGAGGAAGCGTATTTGGCACGCAGGGATGCATGTGGATGGTGAGGAGGAGGATTCTGAGGAGGCGCTGATTCTGCAGCAGGCGATGGAGTACCTGAGGAAGCAAGTGCAAACGCTCGCTTGCTGAATGGACGCAGGAGCTTCTGGGTGCAGAATCGGCGATGGAGTGCCTTAAGAAACAAGTGTCATGAAGTGACACACCCAACCACAGGAGGGTTATGAGAAGGCACTGAGTCTGCAGCAGGCGATGGAGTATTTGAAAAAGCAAGTGCAAACTATCACTTGCTAGTTGGCTGAAAGAATGCAGGCAGATTTGCAGCTTGCATCACCAAAAGCTGAAGGGGATCAAAAGCTTACCACATGCCAGGTGACTAGTCCCTAGTTTCTGATTATTTTGCCGAGCAGTGGCACTGCCACCCATTGCTCTCTGACCATGGCTAACTAGGCCTCTTGCAAATTATGGGCCATAGTGTAAGTTCACTATACAGTTCGGGATATACAGGCATTTTGACTGTAAGAAAGGACAGTGAGGTTATTATTCAGCCAGTTCTTTTCTGTCCTTGTTATTTTGTGTGGCCTATATCTCAAAGTAGCGGAATAGAAACTAGTAACAAGGGTACAGTGTGGTTTTGACCTAATGAGTTGTACTCCCTAAGGGCATACACCTAACCAGCCTACAATAACATGTGAATACATATTTGACACACACCCTAGGCTAGACAAGGGGCATTGATTGGCAAGAGACACGCAACTCAGGGTGGCACTACTAGTCCAACCTTCTGAGACAAGGGTACGAAGACCAGTCAGAAGAGTACAAACTAGACAAGAGCAAACCAGGGCGGCACTACTAGTCCAGCCACTGGAAGTGAAGCCACAACGCCAGTTAGGAGAATATATAGTAAATAGGAGTACACAATCAAGGACCTATTTACTGGAGGGGCCCAGGAGGGGCGCTAGGGGGCCTGTGAGGAGCGCGACGGGGCCTGGGAGGGGCGCGACGGGGCCTGGGAGGGGCGTTACAGGGCCCAGGAGGGGCGCTACGAAGCCCAGGAGGGGCGCGACGAGGCCCAGGAGGGGCGCTACGGGGCCCAGGAGGGGCGCGACGGGGCGCTACGGGGCCTGGGAGGAGCGCGACGGGGCCCAGGAGGGGCGCTAGGGGGCATGAGCGGAAGCGGTAGGTGGGGGGGATCCTATCTACACGTGATACCATATTAGAATTGGAATTGAATAATGGTAAAGTGAGAGTACACACAAATATACCTAAGTGTTGTACCCTCTAAGAGGTAACCCTATACAGTCTATACAAACATGACAAATACAGATGTTTGACACCTAGCAAGTGAGGAGCTACAGGAATCAGACCAAGCTGTACACAGTGGTGCTGATGATCTTTATTCGCAAGCGCCTTCGTAAAGATATCAGCTGTGTTGGCACCAGAGGCCAAGTGTACTACGCGGGCCTAGCGGCGCTGCTATAGCTCGCGCATGAGGCAGTTTCGTAAGAGGACATAAGCGTCTTAGCGTCGTCCGCCCACGAAGCGTCTGTGTGCCCTGTAAGGACCACTGGCCTGCATCCTCCTAGCACTAGCCCCATGCCCGATGTACTTGCTAGATAACGCTTAACCCTCTCAGTTGCCGACCTGTGCTGTGGTCGGTGTCTGCCTATCGCCACAAAGCGAGCCAGGATGCTGAGAGGGTAAGCGAGATCTGGACGAGTGCAAGTCATCATGTACATGAGGCACCCCACCAGCTCTGCGTAAGGACCACTAGGCTCTACAGACTCCTCAGGAACTGGAGCAGAGACTCTGTGGTCTACTGGCAGAAGTGTGGCTTGTGCGGAGGAGAACTGAAAACCGAACCTTTGAAGGACCTGGCGCACCAAGTGTGACTGTCTGAGAGTGATGGTGTGCGCTGCTCCGTCCCTGGAGATCTGCAGGCCAAGGTAGCGGCGCAACTCTCCTAGGTCAGTGCAGGTGTGTCTCTTCAGTAGCTCAGCCTTCACAGAGGCCAGTGCGTCTCTATCTGCAGCAGGTCTTCTACGTAGACAAGAATGTAGAACGAGGTCTGGCTAGCACGAACGAAGAGCGAGGGGTCTGCAGCCGACGAGAAGAACTGCAAGTAAGAAAGCATAGCACGCAGCGTGTCGTGCCACTCACGGGGCGCCTGCCGCAGGACGTAGACCGGGCGCCGGAGGAGCCACTCAGTCCGAGGAGGGAAGGTACCGGTGAAGCCCTGCGGACGGCGCAGGTAGACCTGCTCGTGTAGACTGCCCTGGAGAAATGCTGTGGAGAAGTCGAGGGAGTGGAGCTCATAGTCACGATGTGCTGCTAAGTATAGCAACGCCCGAAGAATAGTCATCTTCGGGGTCGGAGCGAAGGTCTGAAAGAAGTCAACACCCTCGCGTAGACTGAAGCCTCTAGCTATGTAGCGCGCTTTGAATACTGGTGGCTCTCCAGGAGGGTGCTTTACTTTGAAGAGCCACCGGCCATCGACCACGTTCACATTAGGTGGGGGAACTGCGTCGACGGAGATGCTGGTAGATCTCCAAGATGCCATCTCCTGCTCCATGGCAGCTATCCACTGAGAGGCTCAGGATCCCCAAGCCGCCTCAACGTAAATGTGAGGGGTCGGGATGTAAAGAGCGTCTGGGTCACTCTCAAGGACTAGCAGCATGGAACAGAGATGGGGAGCAGCCTCAGACAGGAAAGCAAGCCCGTACTGCCTGTCCTCTAGGATGTCACTGCCAAGGGAAGGAGCACCCCCGACGGAAGGAGGGCAGGCATGGTCAGAGACCAGAGCGGCGGCGTAGTCAAGGCGGCGGGCAGAGGCAAAGTCAGTGACAGCAGCGACTAGAGCCGACAGACTAGCGACACGAATGGACGGGTCGGTAACAAGAGAGGCAAGGACTCGAAGGACAAGGGGACGCGCAGAACGAAGAACGTCAGAGAAAGGAGGCGGGGCGACAGCAAGCGACGACGGAGGAGGCGACGGAAGGAGCGGAGGAGCACGAGACGCATGGGAACGAAGCAACATGGGGTGAGAGCGCTGAACAGGAGAGACAAGACAAGCACGAAAAGGACGGCGTGACCAGACGTGAGAGGGAGATATCGTGTCAGGAGAGAGAGGAGGAGACACAGGAGGGGAACGAGGGGGGAAACGAGCCGAAGACGAGTCCGGCGGAGGAAACACAGGGCCGTAAACTGGCAGGGGAGGCAGTGAAGGAGGAGGAGCAACTTGGCGGTGGGGTGAGGGAAGACCAAGGAGGCGAAGGATGGGCACCGACGGCGACCGCTGCTCCGGATGCGGCGGCCGCTGCTGCTCCATACCAGGACGAGCACCCCCAGAACTAGCACCCTCTCCAGCACCCTCTCCAGCACTCGTGCCACCCCTAGGACCGTTGGGACGAGCCACGATAGTAACCCCAGGACTAGCACCCTCTCCAGCAACCTCCTCAACGCCCGCACCCCACGAGCGCGCGAAACCCAACGGTGGCGACGACGGCGGTGGCGGCTGCGGCGACGACAGCGGCTGCAGCTGCTGCGACGGCGGCAAAGGCGGGTGCTGCGGTGGCGAGGAAGGAGACAGTCGACGGTGGCGAGGAAGGCTGCCTCCACCGCACTCCACAGCTCTCCACCGCACTCCACCGCGCTCTACCGCACTCCATTGCACTCCACCGCACTCTACCGCTCTCCACCGCACTCCACCGCACTCCACTGCTCTCGGGCGCCCTCCTCCTCCTTTCCTCCTCCCCTTGTCAATGGCAGTCAGCTGCTGCAGCCGTGGTGATGGCGGACTCTCTGCTCCGCCTGGACGCAGAGGGTCGGGCCGTTGAGTTTGAGGCGTGTCTCCTCGACCTCCGGCGCCAGCTAATCAGGCAGCGCCAGAACGGCCACTCCCTGGCCGTCCATGTCGACAGTAAGCTCCCTCGCCCCGCCCCACCTAGTGCCCTCCCTGACGCTCAGACGTCTGCTGAGTGTGAGGCTGTTGTCGCTGCTGAGCTTGCCTGCGCTGTCTGGGATTTGCGCGACGTTGTTGCTCAGCTTGCCATTAGTTACGCCCTCCTTCTGTCTGAGCGTCCCCGCTTTACCGCTGTAGTGAACACCAAGGAATACTTAGATGCCGTCATCACGTGCTATTCCACTCCCGCCTCCGCCTCTGCCGGCCGCCTCATCCTCCCCATGCTGTTCCTTGACCTTGCGTCTTTCCCCACAGTCGCTGACCTACCTCCGCGCACTGGGGATTAGCTACCGCATCGCTAGCACAGGGGCACAGCTCAGTGCCTTTCCGTCGCCGCTTTACGTGACCCTTTACATCATTGCCACGCGCCTGCCTGACCGCCTAGCCATTGCTCACGACCACTTTCTTAGTCAGCACCCAAGTGACCTCACTCTCACTGCCTTTGTCACCGCCCTATCCACGATAGAGACCCGTCAGCGCACTATCGTTCAGTCTAGCGGTACTATGCCGGTCCCTATCTTCCAGGGCTGTGCTCCCTCCCAGTGCACTTACTCTGACATTTCTGCCACTATTGATGAGACAACCCCTACTGCTGAGACCGCCGCCATGGCCTCAGCGCAGTAGCATCAGGGTAAGGGCCGCCGCCCCAAGGGGGGGCGTGGCGGGGGGAAGGGCGGTGGGGGTGGTGAGGGTGGTGGAGGTGGTGGCGAGGACGGTGGTGAAGACGCGGGGACCGGGGCTGGTGCGTCGGAGCAGCAGCAACATCATCCTCAGTAGCAGCCGCAGCACCCTCAGCAGCAGCAGTCGCAGCAGCAGTTGCCGTGGGGACCTCCGCCGTCGTGGTGGCCTGGCGGCGCTGATGGTGGTGGTTGTGGTGGTGGGGCGCGCAACTCGGTGTCGGGTGGCGGCTCCAGTGTAGCCACCTGCCAGTTGCAGCTTCAGACCGGCCCCCCTCGCGGCACCGTCTGCGACCGTCCAGGTCCCATTGCCGCCCGCTGCTACTGCCGCCTTGAAGACCTCTATCATCTCCGCTGTGGTCCCACCTCGGACCCTCCTGACTGGTACGCCCTGGCCCGCCCTCGTGTGCTTGTCTTTGAGCTTGACATGGATCAGATTAGGACTGCTATGTATGTTATGTATGCTGATAAATCTAGTGTGATCTGATCTTATTACCCTGTGCTGCCTAGTGTAGGTGTGCCTCATGTGTGTAGTCTAGGTTCCCCTGCTGCGTCAGGCGTAGGAACTCCTGCCTTTTTCAGCTTAGGCTCTACGCTAGCCCCTTCGGCGGCCAACGCTACAGCTTCTCTCTCCTTCACGCTCGACTCTGGAGCGTCTGCCTGCTTCTTCCGCGACCACACTGCGCTCACGCCGCTTGCTGCCCCTGCCGCTATAGCGCTTGCTGACTCCTCCTCAGGTCCAGTAGTCGCACGTAGCTCCACTACCCTTCACTGTCCGGCGGTCCCCTCAGGATCTCTTACAGGCTTGCACATCCCCTCGTTCTCCAGGAACCTAGTTGGTGTCATCTGTCTTCAGGACCTGGGCGTCACCACTACGTTCCTTGGACATGAGCAGTACGCTATCTGTACCGAGGCCGCCACTGGTGCCCCTCGTACCACGTTCCCTTGGTACCCCGTGTCTGGCCTGTTCACACTGGACACCGCGTCCCCCCCGGTGGAAGCGTCCCCCCAGGTCGCCGCGTCCTCTCAGGAATCTGCAGCCTGCTCGTGTCGGTTGCTCACCTACCCTTCCCTGCTGTGGCACCACCACCTAGGTCACCCCGCACTCCCGCGTCTGCATCACATGTCCCATCACGGGCTTGTCCGTGGTCTCCCTTCGTCTCTCCCTGCCCTCTCTCCCTCGCCTCCGCCGTAGTGCACGCCCTTTGTGGAGAGACGACTGCACCATTCCAGACCCTCCAGACCCTGCACCTGGACGTTTGGGGTCCCGCCTCCGTCTCTGGGCCGCGTCGAGAATGCTACACCACGGTGTTTCCATTGGATCAGAAGGCCGATGTGGTTGCATTTCTTATCTCATAGGTCATGCTGCGTCTCCACTCCGACCATGGCGGCGAGTTCGCCTCTGATCGGCTTGGCCAGTTTTGTCGTGCGGAGGGCATCACCGAGTCGTACACCTTGCCGGACTCCCCGCAGCAGAATGGGGTCGCTGAACAACGCATGGGTTTGGTCATGGAGGTGGCTCGTACCTCCATGATCCATGTCGGTGCACCCCATTTTCTGTGGCCGTTCGCTGTTCGCTACGCTGCTCACCAGCATAATTCTATGGTCACACTCCCAGCAGCCACAGGTTTCGCCGACCCTTCTCTGGACCGGGTTCCCACGTTTGCAGTCCACATCTTGGGCTGCCTTGCTCACGTTCGTGCCTCTAGTATGGACAAGCTCAGTGCCCGAACCGTTCCTTGGTTTCCCCCTTCACTCATCTGACTATCACTTTTACCACCCGCCATCTCACTGTTTCTTTCCCTCTCGTGATGTCAATTTGACGAGTCTGTCTCCTTCTACACCCGCTTTCCCCACTGAGGTCTCCCGGTTGCCCCGTCCCTGTTCCCGGTCCCCACCCCCTCAGTAGCCTCTGCTCCTCTTCCTCCCCGTCCTGCCCTGTCTGGTGTGTCTCTCGTCACTCCCCTCTCGTCGGTTGTCCTGGTCGAGGAGTCAGCTGACTCTGGGGGCCCTGCGGCTTCGGTGTCGCTGCCTGTCTCTGCCCCAGTGTCCCCTCCTCTGTCGCCGCCGCAGCAGCCGTCGTCGCCGCCGCAACCGCAGCAGCAGTCGTCGCAGCTACAGCCGCCGCTACCGCCGCAGCAGCAGCCGCCGCAGGGGTCTGTGAGCTCTGGGGGTGCGGGAGTTGAGGAGGGTGCTAGTCCCGGGGGTACTGTCGTGGCTTGTCCAGGCGGTCCTGGGGGTGGCACCGGTGCTGGAGAGGGTTCTCGCTCTGGGGGTGCTGGTTTTGGGGGTGCTAGTCCTAGGGGTACTGTCGAGGCTTGTCCCGACGGTCTTGGGGGTGAAACCGGTGCTGTAGAGGGTTCTCGTTCTGGGGGTGATATCGTGGAGCGTCTCGGAGGTAGCCGTGGTGCAGCTAGAAGTTCTGGTATTGGCGTGGAGCAGCAGCAGCAGCAGTCGCCGCTGGTGTCTGCCCTTCGCCTCCTCGGTCTTCCCTCCCCTGACGCCCCGCCTGCGCCTCCCCCGCCTGTCTACAGTCCTGTGTTTCCTCCGCCGGACTCGTCTTCGGCTCGTTTTCCCTTGCGTTCTCCTCCTTGTGTCTCCTCCTATGTCTCCTGACCCCACGTCTCCATCCCACTTCTGGGCTCGCCGTCCCTCTCGTTCTCGTGCTGTCTCTCCTGTCCAGCGCTCTCACTATATGTTGCTTCGTTCCCACACATCTCGTCCTCCCCTCCTCCCGTCGCCTCCTCCGTCCTCGCTGTTTGTCGCTCTGGCTCCCTTGTCTCATTTCCTCCGTTCCACTGGTCCTCTTGTTCCTCAGATCCTTGCCTCTCTTGTTGCCGACCCGTCTGTTCCAGTCTCCAGTCCTGACACTATGCCACCGCTCTCGCTATCGTCACTGACTTTGCCTCTACCCGCCGCCTTAACTATGCCACCGCTCTGGCCTCTGACCCTGCCTGTCCTTCGTCCGTCGGGGGTGCTCCTGCCCTTGGCAGTGACGTCTTTGAGGACCGGCAGTACGAGCTTGCTTTCCTGTCCGAGGCCGCGCCTCACCTCTGCTACATGCTGCTAGTCCCTGAGCGTGTGCCAGACGCCCTTGACATCTCGACTCCTTGCACTTACGCCGAGGCGACCTCGGAACCTTGGGCCTCTCGGTGGATAGCTGCCATGGACGCGGAGAATGCATCTTGGAGATCCACCGGCACCTATGTCGACGCATTTTCCCCACCTGGGATGAACGTAGTCAATGGCACTTAAAGGTGAAGCGCCCTCTTGGAGAGCCGGCAGTGTTCAAGGCGCGCTATGGTGCTAGAGGCTTCAGTCAGCGCGAGGGGGTTGACTTCTTTCAGACCTTCGCCCCGACCCCGAAGATGACCACTCTTCGGGCGCTAGTACTCGTAGCAGCACAAAGTGACTACGAGGTGCACTCTCTCGACTTCTCAACAGCGTTCCTTCAGGGCAGTCTTCACGAGCAGGTCTACCTGCGTTGCTCGCCAAGCTTTTTGGTACCTTTGCCTCGAGGATCGAGTGGCTCCTTCGTCGCCTAGTTTACGGCCTGCGGCAGGCAGCTCGAGAGTGGCACGACACCCTTCGTGCTACGTTGGCTGACATGCAGTTCTTCCTGTCCGCTGCAGACCCGTCGCTCTTCGTTCGTTCAGGTTAGACCTCGTTCTACATCCATGTCTACGTAGATGACCTAGTCTTTACTACTGCAGACACGGAAGCACTAGCATCTGTGAAGGCCGAGCTCCTGAGGAGACACACCTGCACTGACCTAGGGGAGCTGCGCACCTAGGGGACCTGCAGATCTCCAGAGACAAAACAGCGTGCACCATCACTCTCACACAGTCACACTTAGTGTGCCAGGTCCTTCAGAGGTTCGGCCTTCAGTTCTCCTCTCCACAGCCCACACCATTGCCAGTAGATCACATGCTCTCAGCTCCAGTCTCTAAGTAGTCAGTAGAGCCTAGTGGTCCATAAGCAGAGCTGGTGGGTTGCCTTATGTACCTGATGACTTGCACTCGTCCCGATCTCGCATACCCTCTCAGCATCCTTGCTCGCTTTCTGGCAACAGGCAGACATCGACCGTAGGACTAGTCTGCCGCTAAGAGGGTTTTGCGTTATCTAGCAAGTACATCGGGCATGGGGCTAGTAGTAGGAGGACGCAGGCCAGTGGTCCTTACTGGGCGCACAGACCCTTCTTGGGCAGACGATGCTGAGACCCTCAGTTCCTCCCAGGGCTACTGCTTTAGCCTTGGTTCTGGTGCCATCTCGTGGAGTTCCACTCGCTCCTTGTCTGTTGCCCAGTCTAGCTGTGAGGCTGAGATCTACGCCGGTGCCATGGCGGCACAGGAGCTCCGCTGGCTGACCTTCTTGCTCGTCGACTTAGGTGAGCGGCCTAGCTCAGCCCCGGTTCTGTACGCTGACAACAGGGCCATGATCCTCCTGTCTCAGGAGCCTCGACTTGAGGGAAAAACGAAGCACATCCAGCTGCGGTACTTCCTCCTGCGCGAGCTATGGCAACGCCGCCAGTCCCGTGTAGTACACTTGGCTGATATCTTTACAAAAGCGCTTGCGCCTAAAGATCATTAGCGGCACTGTGTACAGCTTGGTCTCCTTCCTGTAGCTTCTCACTTCCTATGACCTTGATTGTGTACTTCTCTTTATATTATCTTCATTGGCCTTATGGCCCTTGTTCCAATGGCTGGACTAGTAGTGCCGCCCTGGGTTGCTCCTGATTTGTTTGTACTCTTGCTGACTGGTTTTCGGACCCTTGCCTCAGAGGTTGGACTAGTAGTGCCACCTTTAGCTGTGTGTCTCCTTCCCAGGCACTGCCCCTCATCTCGCCTAGGGGGTGTGTCAAACATATATTGATATGTTATAGGCTAGATAGGTGCGGTCCTATAGAGAGTACAACCCCTTGGACAAAACTACCTTGTACCATACCTCTCATCTTATTCAATATGTTACTCTGAGAGTATGTGCGTGCCCCCGTGTTCGTGTATGTGCCTGCTTGCCCTGGCATTTGTGATTATGTCAGCATGCATTTCATTGTGCCACAAAACCGAAGAAGGCAGGCAAGGGCTCACCTCACCACTCCCCCCCTCAGTCATCATGAGCCCAAATGTGGTAAGATTCTGTCAAGAGACACATTGGGGTTGCCCTTGATCCTCGGGGAAGGGTTACAGGCCATCTCTATGCCTGGGGGGTTATGGGCGCACATACCCGCTACTTAAAAAGCCCTTTAGGTCAGTGGTTAGTGACCGAGTTATGACAGATTATACCTATGCATCCCGTACCGTACCTTGCCCATAATATGAACACATATACCGTAAACGCTCGGATATAAGTCTTGCTTAATTAAAGCCCCACTGTGTCTATTTGGCGGTGGGGTCTTAAACTCAGTGGTGTGACTGAGTGTACCCCCCCCTTGATGGTGTAGACGGTATAAGACCCCCCAGCTCGTTTTTTTCCACTATATTAGCCACTATCACAGCAATTAGCTACATGAAAACATTAGATGCACATGACACAGCATGATGCCTGTCAGAATTAGTATGCAACCTGTCAGCTACAGCAAACTAGAGCACGCCTTCACACATCCTAGTAGAAAACACTACAGCATGTTCCAGAAAACATCGTACTTGTTGTTGCAATATTTCCCACCATCCTCATCCTCACTATCGTCATCTTCTTCCACGGAGTCTCCATAGTCTTCGACTGTGGCATTTAGCTGCTGAGCAGCTGTCATACGGGGCAACGGTTCAAGTGCCTCTGGCGCAGCGCTCTGCTCACCCCCGGCAGGCATGGGGTTGATGCCGCACAGAACCGCTGCAACGGACACACCAATGTCGTCGAAGTCCTCTTCATCCAGCTCTTCCTCCTCATCTAGCACCACCTCTTCCGCCATGTACTCCTCCTCAACCGCCTCCACCTCCTCAACATCCTCCTCCCCCTCGTCCTCGTCGTCGTCATCCTCCTCCTCCTCCTCCTCCTCCGCAGCCAGCTCTGCATCCTCGGCCTCCTCCGGGACGTTTGCGGAGAAGGAATTGTCGCCCTCGGACCCCACAGAGCCGACGTCATCAGTCACGTCCACCTCGTCCGGCGCCAAGGCCTTCAAATGGCGCAGGATCAAGTGGTCTTCGCTCCTGTCGAGGGCACAGGAGATGCCCGTCACCTTGAATGCTTTTTGGATGAGGGCCACTGGGACCACCGCCCAGCACTTGCCGACCCAGTGGAGCACTTCTTCAGGGGGGGGCTTCTTGGGGTTTCCTGCGCAATAAGGGAGCGCGCGGAACTAGTGTGTATTCTGAAGCATGGATTGCATAATCGGGGCAGAGACCATACAACAACACGATCCTTACCAGCACGGGTGAAAGAGTTGATCCCGACATTTGTGAACCAATCGCTGTACTCGGCGCGGACGCCAGCTTTGAAGGACTTGAACACGGCTACGTCGAGAGGCTGCAACACGGAGGTGCAGCCAGCGGGGATGACGGCGGGAGTCATTTTGAAGAGCCGCATTGTTTGCTTCACGCCGTCCGTCAGGTGTCCGCAGTAAGAATCAAGGACCACGAGGCGTGCAGGGCATGGCCTGCCAGACCGAGGGGCGACGTGGGGTGCCCGGACTTGCGTAATCCAATCCTTGACGAGCCCCTCGTCCATCCACCCCTTGGGTTGGGTGCGGATGATGGCGTCTGCGAACACAAACAGCGACAATCAAATGCACATGGTCAGTTGCGGATCGTGAAACCTGAATCGGATTTACAAGCCGACAGTGCCCACAGTAAGCAAGTCGGAGTTGAAGGAAAACTGGCGGGCGGCAATGCACTGCTGTCACTCACTTGGCGGCACTTGCACCTTTGGCGGCCGCACGCGCTTGAAGACCACATAAGCGGGGAGCTTGGCACCGGCGGCAGTGCATGCGAGCATGACGGTGACTCTCTCCTTCTCGTATCCCGCACTCCGCACATGCACCGTTCGAATGCCCTTGTGCTTGACGGTGCGTTCCTGCAGCATCTCAAAGAAGAGTGCCGTTTGGTCGGCGTTGATGATGAGGTTGTTCGGGATGGCCTTATTGAAGACCTGGCGGCAACAAAAGTGCCAAAAGCTCTGCGCCTTGGGCTTGATGTATGCCAGGCAGAGGGCCAGAGGACTCGATGCGGAATAGGAAGGGGAAAGGGACTAGCATTAACCCATGTCCGTTGAGCATAGCACGGTATTTGTGATGCAAGAGTGATACAGAGATTCATCGTGCCGACAGCAGGGAGAGTCAGAAAATGTTGACATGCACAAGACACCAAACGTACAACCACCTACCAGCCGCCAAGCGCTGACCAATTTTGGTCTTCACGCGAACACTCAACCCCCACCGTGCGCACATCCACTGCGTCCAGCGCGAAGAGGCTTTCCACTCGACGCCAGGGTGGTTCTTTGCCATGTACCGAGGCTCCATTGGCGGAGAAGGTTGACAGAAACAGGGAGGCCGAGTTGGCGATGGTGGAGAAGCTTCATGTAAACCCAGATTTCCATCTCTGGTTACAGGGAGTGGCAGCTCGCGCCATGGAGCCGCTTCCGAAAGGAGGCCGCGCTCTCGAGGCGTCCGCGGTCCTTCATCCAGCGGCGAATGCTGACGGGCTAGACACCCGCCTTCTTGGCGGTAGCGCGGACGGAGAGGTTGTTGGCGTCCATGTACTGCAGCTAGCAAACTTTCTCCTTCACCATGGGGGAACGCCGCAAACCTTTCATTGGGCGGGAGCGGGGAGAAGGAGGGGAAGCATCATGGTTCACCTCCCGATCTTCGCGCGAACGCCTACCAGTGGGGTAGACAGGGACACGGAAATTGGGGTTGGGCCCGTCGTCCTCGTCGTCGACGTCGTTGACATTGTCGGCGTCATCTGCCTGGTCGTCGTCTGCCGTGCCATCGACGAAGTGGACGTCGTCGGCATGGACATTCTCCTCCTCGAACATACCGTCGAAATAGGCGCGCGGTTCGGGAAACAGGTCGGTACGGTATCGGAGACCGAGAGGAAGCACACACTGGCTAGGAGGGTCGGGAGGAGCGGGAGGCGCCGTCGGCGCGGGAGGGGCAGGAGGCGCAGTTGGGGCTGGCGGAGCGGGAGGAGCAGACAGCCATCGATCTAGCGTACGGCTCGTGCCGGTGCGACCTTTGATTATGGCGGCAAGACCACTTCTAGTGGTTGGAGGCATGATGGGATTGAGCTGCAGCAGGCAACCTATACTTACTTGCTAGAGCACACCTGGATCCCATCGTCTGAATGCCATTTAAGCAGATTCTTTGACCAGTCGGTATGGCGATTAGGAGTGAGACACAGTCATCGAGCAGGAACGAACGACGCGCGAGCTGGAGCACGGTAGACGATAGAGCAGTAAGGCCATGAGAGCAGGAGAGGAAACATAACGTGACCACAAGGAAGTCACCCCAATGAAGCCCGCCTTGAAGGCGCCAAGGCAAACCTTGCCAGAGCACCGGTCGTGGAGTGCTGCATGGTGCGAGGGCTAGCAGTGCATCGCCCTGATGGACCACGCAGCATGTTCCACAACCGTCGATGCTCAGAGCAGGGCATCCAAGCCGGCAGCACCTGTCAAGTCGCACGAGACATCTTGACAGCATCCACCTGCCAGCGACAGCAATGCAGGTGCAGGAATATTCCTGCCCTGCTGGTAGCTGTCCCGCCAAAGCGTTCTTCGATTGGCTGAATTTCGGCAGACGGAGACATGTTGGCAGATGCCGAATCTGCACATGTATGTGTCTAAACTACCATGCACCACAGCCGAAACAACTCAGAGTCGAGGTGTTGGGCTGAGAAAATGCCCTTAGGATATTTCCAGAGACTAAGTCCCAGTTGTAAAAGGAGACTTTGAGTAGTGCAGCGGAAGTTGAGTAGTTGAACCCTTGTACTCGTATGTGAGAACAAGTGATTGATTAAAGGAAACGAGCATACAACAATATATAGAAATAAGAAAGCAAGCAGTTGTAGAATACAGTTGAAGGGCGGTTATCGAGTCGCACAACGACTCGATTGTCGCTTCGGTTACCATTCTTGCAGTTGTAACGGTCAGTCGCAACCTCCGGTTGCGACCCTTCGAGTCCTTTCGTGTTCTTTGTCCATCCCCTCGTGTAACCTCCGTTGACTCGCGTACCCGTTACGATCTTCCTCGAGTGTGGTGTTACACTTCAGAAACGCTGAAGTCCTTGAAGTATTTCCAACACTCCCCTTCGTTTCTGGAGTGTTGACGTGTTCAGATCCGGTAACGTTTGTCTGCCCGGTCAGCAGCATGCAGTAGTCGAACTTTGCCTTCGCCAGTTTCTTCGTCAGGTAGTCTGCGGCCATTTCTGTCGTGGGGCAGTAACTGAGTTGAAGTCTCCCCTTCGCGATTTCATCTTTGACGAAGAAGTACCGCAGGGCGATGTGCTTGGTTCGGTTGGCGAAGCCGTTCTTGTTCGCGATTTTGATCGCAGATTGGTTGTCGCAGAGGAGTGAGAAGACGGGCAGGGTCGCAATCTTTGCTTCCTCGAGCAACTCTCGCAGGTGAAGTCCTTCCTTGGTCGCAATGCAGAGGGCGATATATTCTGCTTCAGCCGAAGATAGTGCGATTAGTTCCTGCTTGCTCGACTGCCAGGAGATAGTCCCGATAGGCTCTAGTCGGTAGATGTAGCCTGTCCTTGATCGTCGATTTCCCTTGTCTCCCGCGTGATCGGCGTCGACGTATCCGAGCAGTTGTACGGACGATGTCGTTGCTTTACTGTAGGTAAGTCCGATCGTCGGCGTAGAGACGAAGTAGAGTAGTGCCCGATTTAATTCCTCGAGATTTTCTTGTTCCGGCTGCTTTAGATGCGTCGCCAGTTGGCTCGCGCTGTAAGATAGGTCCGGTCGGCAGGTTACTGCTACGAATAGTAGGCAGCCGAGCTTCTGCTGATACTCCTGGATTTGCTTCGCGGGGAGTTTTGCGGAGGTGTCGTTGTTGTTCCCGTAGCGGTAGGGAGTCGCGACTGTAGTTGGTGTTAGTCCGAATTTCTTCGCGACAACGCCTGCGTATTTTCCAGCATGTAGGTAGAACGCCGAGTTGTCTTCGACGACGTTCAGACCCAGGTACTGGGTTACGGTGTCAGACACCGTGAGTGTCAAGTCCTTTTTTAGCTCCCCTTCGAACCAGGTGGCGATGTCGGTAGTGGAGCCGATGTAGAGCAGGTCGTCGACGTAGACGATGGGTAGGATAAATTCCTTTTCCTTTTATAGTCGGTACATGCCTTGGTCGTGCGGCAGCTGTAGGAATCCGATTCTGACGAGGTATTCGTGAAGATGCGGCTGCCAAAGCCGCGGGGCTTGCTTGATCCCGTAAAGGGATTTTATCAGCTGGCATACTTTTGTGGGGTCGTCGATGAATCCGTGGGGCTGCTCGACGAAGATCTCAGCATCCACAGGTGCGTACAGGAAAGCGTTTGCGACCTCGATCTGGCGTAGTGGTAGTTTCTTCGTGGCCGCGACGGCGAGTAGGATGCGCAAGGAGGTGTGACGGGAGACTGGGGCGAATTTTTCTGTGTAGTCGGTTCTGTATCGTTGATCGAATCCTCGTACGACCCAGCGAGCCTTGAATCGTTCGATGGAGCTGTCCGCATTGGTCTTGATGCGGTACACCCACTTTCCCGAGAGAACGTTCTTCCCGTTGATGTTCGTTGCAGGTATCAGCTTCCATGTATTTCGGTCTTGCAGAGCTTTCAGTTCCTTTTCCATTGCTTCTTTCCATTTCGCCTTGTGTTCCCCCCCCAGAGCCTGCGACAGGGTCGTTGGCTCATGCGGAGACGGCGGCGGCGGATGCTGGACGGAGACCCATAAGCCGAGGATCTGCAGTCCCGTGGGTGTGTGTCGAGGGGAATTTTCATTCCCCAAATAGGCTGCTTCGTCACCATCTTCTGGATCAGGTAAGAAGTTTGGGCCGATGCGTTCTGTGACATTTGTGTCGACCGGGTGAGGTGTAACGTAACCTTGGTCAGCGAAGTGGTAAAGGGTGTCGAGGTTGTTGCTATCGAGAGGACTATCTTCGTCGAGTGGAACAGGCACGGAACAGTAAGGGAGTGGTCCGGCAGCTTCCGAAGCTCCAGGTACGGCTTCTTCGGCTGCGTCAGCTTCGGCAGCACAGTCAGCGAAGGAGCGAAGGCCCGAAAAGCCGTCGGTGGGGTCGTCTGTGTTGGCAACGTTGTCCAGGTAATGCTGCAGCGTCAGTCGTTCGTAGAAGATCACATCACGTGATGCCACGGTATTTTTGTCTTGTATGTCGAGGATTTTCCATGCTTGAAAATGTTTTGCGATGCCGAGGTATAGTCCCCACCGTGCTCGTTGAGTGAAGCGTCCTGCTCGGGCTGTGTGGGATCTGTACTATACCATGCAGCCGAAGACCCGAAGTAATTTTGTGCTGCCCCTTTTTCGTGTCCGCAGCAGGTCCGGTGATGCGTTGTTGGGAAGCGATGATGAGGATAGCAAATTGTGCAGGTGGACTGCATGGGTCATCGCGTCTGGCCACAGTGTGTTGGGCCGTCTCATCCCCAGGAGCAGCTTCCGCATCGTCGTCTGCAAGGTTCGGTTCATTCTCTCTGCGACCCCCTGCTGCTGGTGAGCGTAGGGCAGGGACACTAGGCGTCTGATTCCTCTTTTCTGCCAAGTAGATCCTGAATCGTTGTGACGGTTATTCCAGTGCGCCGTCTGACTGGAAGCTCTTGAGTTTGGTTCCTGATTCTTGTTCAGCGATGGGGAGCCACGTCGTGAAGGCTTCGAAAGCTTGATCGCGTGTCTTGAGGTTGTAGTGCCAGACATATCTTGTTGCTGCATCGATGAACGTGATGACATAGTTGAAGTCGGCTTCAGTGTCGTCTCGAGGCATGTTTAAGATGTCGCTGTAAACTTTTTCCATCGGTGCGTATGCAGGTGCGCTTGGGTTGTGATGTGATGGAAAAGGTTGGCGAGGAAGATTGGCTTCGGGACACGTGAAGCACCGTGCGCGTGGTCGTCGAAGTTCTTGGCCGCTCGTTGTAAGAAGAGCGTTTCTCTCTAACACTTCGGCTTGAATGGTTTGTAGTACCGTGCTGTTTGCAGGATGCCCAAGGCGTTGGTGCCAGATGTCGTCGGGGGCGCGATGGCCGGGCGAGCGTTGGTACATGTCAGCGTTGGAAAAGAACGCGACGACCGTGGCGGGACTTCGGCAGACTTCGCGTGTGATGGGCATAAGTTGATCTGCTTCGGTTGGTGGTCCTCGGATTGCTGGTGATGGTACTCGGCTGGGTCCTGCTGCTGCTACTGCAGATGATGTCTGGGAAGAGACGCTTGCTGGTACTTGTCTTTCTTGTCTGATGACTGCTAACGCTCGTGTTCTTTCTGCTGCAGGTATGGTGTTGGAGTACCAGAATCCATCTGGGGTGAAGTCGGGGTCAAGATCCGGCGGGTGCGTCCAGGCTGCGAACGACACGATGCCATCGCTGTCGGCAGTACCGCGGTCGGGGACGAAATCCAACACGAAGACGCCGGACTTCAGGAGAGCACGACCGATGAAGAGACCGCCCTTCCCGTGGTAAAGACGAAATTCGTTGGAGTCCGGGTCGCATTCCAGGTGAATACCTTTTGCCATTAACTGGCTGACGCTGAGTAAGTTGTATCCCAAGTTGTCAACGATTAGAACTTTGTTTAGTTGTAGTATGACGTTCGTCTCCATTGTCTGAAGCTGAACGACGCCTTGTCTGTTTGTTTTCAGGTTCTCGTTGTTGGCGACAGTGATGATGACATCGCGGTTGAGGCGTCGCTCTCGCTGCACGAAGCGCCTGGAAGAACACATGTGTTGACCGCAGCAGCTATCCAAGAACCAGGTGTTTCGTCCGGTGGGTTCGGCGTTGGCTACTGCAGCGTATGTCGGGTTAACCTGAAGTCCTTGTGAGCGTGGCGGCGGCAGTTCTTCTTCGTCTGGAGCATAAGTGGGTGGTGATCCGGGTGCGCAGCTGTCGATGTGTACCATGCAATTTATGATGTTTGGTGTGCCTTGTGCAGATGAGGATGAACGTCTCGGTGGGCTGTCTTGAGTGGAAGCGACTTGTGGGTCTACTGGACGGTAAGCTCGGGGACATGTGCAGTTGACTTTGGAGTGTCCGGATGTTTGACAGTTGTGGCAGAACGGCGGCACAATGGTGAGTCCTCTGTTGTCGCGTTGATCTTGCTTGCCGCGTCGATTGTAGTTGTTGTCGTTCCTTCGTTGAGTGTAGAAGACTAATTGTTGCTGTTTCCTTGGTTGCCTTTCTTCGAACAGGTCCATCTCCTGTTGTTCAGCATGGAGCTCGGCGCAGAGGTGCATCTCCAAAATTCGTCCGTGGGCACGAAGGAGCGAGCGGGTGGTTCTCCATTCTGGCCCGAGCCCAGCGAGGACAAGCGTCTCGAAGCTTTCTTCAGTGATTGTTCCTCCGCACCGAAGCAGGCGGTCGCGGAGTGTCTGGCATCGACTCATATACTGCATTGCCTTTTCCCCGGTCTTCATCTGTATTGTTGTCAATTGCTGCATGAGTCTGCTTTGTTGCTGTTTGCTTGATAGAGACACTTGAGGTGATGCCATGCGAGTTCCGCGGAGTTTCCTTTGCTCCGATACGTTCTGATGCTTTGCTGTTCTTGTGGTGACAGGTTCCGCAGGAGGACTGTGTACGCTAGCAGCGATTGATACGTAAAAATTTCTTGCTCTTTCGCAGTACCATTGCTTGGAAATGGCAGGGACCCGTTGAAGTATCCCAAGAGATGCACAGCCTCCATCAGCAGCTCGAACTCAAAGCTCCAGGTAAAGAAGTCGTGTCTGTTGAACGGTGAGGATGTCTGCAGTTTGATCACGTGTGAAAACTGCGCCTGGAGACTAAGTATCTCGTTTGGTGTTTGTTGTGATGCAGCTGCTGTTGGTTGGGCACGGGGCGGCATGAACTCGAACGTCCCCGGTGAAGAGTGATAAGGAGCAAAGGTAGGCGCTTGATTGTGTCGCCCGAACGATGAGTTGTCGAAGCTCATCGGCGCTAATCCCATGTTTCCTCCGTTGCTCTGTGTTGAATGCGCAGGTGTCCTTGTCTGCTGCTGCTAGTCGAAGTGTGACATGAAGCTGAAGAACCTTTCCATAAGGTTCGGGTCCACGCTTGAAGAGGGTGATGGGGTCACCATTTCTGGTGCTCTTCTTGTTGTTTCTTGAGCAGCGCCGGTCTCGGTTTGCAGTCCTGAGGTGTGCAGTCCACAGTTGCCGGGTTGAGTGTCTTGGGCACTGGGTGAGCCCGTAGAGGTTTTCTTCCCCTTGCTGTCCATGACTTGTTATCAATGAAGTCGTTGGTGTGCTGATTGTAGATAGGGCGTAGTTGCTGGGAGTTTGGTCTCTGACCAGCTCTCATACCATGTTGGGCTGAGAAAATGCCCTTAGCATCTTTCCAGAGACGAAGTCCCAGTTGTAAAAGGAGATTTTGAGTAGTGCAGCGGAAGTTGAGTAGTTGAACCCTTGTACTAGTATGTGAGAACAAGTGATTGATTAAAGGAAACGAGCATACAACAATATATAGAAATAAGAAAGCAAGCAGTTGTAGAATACAGTTGAAGGGCGGTTATCGAGTCGCACAGCGACTCGATTGTCGCTTCGGTTACCATTCTTGCAGTTGTAACGGTCAGTCGCAATCTCCGGTTGCGACCCTTCGAGTCCTTTCGTGTTCTTTGTCCGCCCCCTCGTGTAACCTCCGTTGACTCGCGTACCCGTTACGATCTTCCTCGAGTGTGGTGTTACACTTCAGAAACGCTAAGTCCTTGAAGTATTTCCAACACGAGTCTTGTGGATTGGTTTGATAACGGGACGCTGAATTACACTTCCAATCACACATTCCATAGGCGTACACCTTAAGTCCCTCGTAACTTATTTGCAACTCCTCATTCAAGACCCACCCCCTAAATTCTCCAGGGTATGATTCAAGACCCTAGGGTCATATATCCGGGGGTTTACAGTATCACTCTTCCTGCCTGCTCTTGGTTTAACAGAATCATCACGACCGGACTTGACACGACCAAACAAATCCACCATAAGAAGCAACCAATCAATAAATCATTCCTCTCACAGCAATGTGAGCAAGCACCACCACATCACAACACACGCAGGACAACAATACGTGTATCATCCTTGCACCCGGCGCCCACCGGCTTCTCAAAATGCTTCCCTCCAACCCTCTATATGCCTCGTCCCAATAACCGCCACCCCCCTCCCACCAGCCCTTCTCCTTGCCAGCACCAGCAGCAGCAGCCATGGCATCAGTAGCAGCCTGCTGCCACTGCAGCAGCTCCACCTCCCTCTCTAGATCCGCCATCCCCGCCCAACCAGTCAGTGCCCTCCTCTGCTGCCCACCTGTCTCTTCAATTCACCTGCCCGCCGGAAGCACCTTCCTGATTTCCGTCCCCACTACCTCCCCCCTCCCCACCAGCCTTTGCCCTTCCCGGCATTAGCTTCAGCCATGGCGTCGCTGGCAGCCTGCTGCTGCTGCAGCAGCTCCACCTCCCTCTCTAGATCCGCCATCCCCGCCAGCCTCTGCCTGTACTCCGCCACTTTACCTGCCAGCCTTCGCTCCTCTCTTACCCCCCTCTCCCCCCAAATCACCGCCCTCCTCCCCACCATCCCTTCCCCTTGCCAGCGCTAGCAGCAGCCATGGCATCAGTAGCAGCCTGCTGCCGTTGCAGCAGCTCCACCTCCCTCTCTAGATCCACCATGCCCGCCAGCCTTCACTCCTCTCGCCTCCCCCCCCCTCCCCCAACAACAATTTACCGCCCCCCTCCCCACCATCCCATCCCCTTGCCAGTGCTAGCAGCAGCCATGGCATCACTGGCAGCCTGCTGCCGCTGCAGCAGCTCCACCTCCCTCTCTAGATCCGCCATCCCCGCCAGCCTTTAATCCTCTCTTCCTCCCCCCCCCTCCTCCCCCCCCCATTTACCGCCCCCCTCCCCACCAGCCTTTCCCCTTGCCAGCACTTGCAGCAGCCATGGCATCACTGGCAGCCTGCTGCCGCTGGAGCAGCTCCACCTCCCTCTCTAGATCCGCCATCCCGGCCAGCCGCTGCCTGTACTCTGCTACTTCCACTTCCAGCCGGAAGCACCGCGCTTGCTCTGCTGCCAGGGTCGTTCTGGCCGTCGTCAGCTCCTGGTGTTTGGTGGACGGCGGGGGAAGGATTTGGGGGAGAGCGGGGGGGAGAACAGGGGGGAGCGGGGGAAGAGTAGGGAGGAATCAGATTCTGGATAGCAGCTCCACCCCCCTCTCTAGGTCCGCCATCCCCGCCAGCCTCTGCCTGAACTCCGCTACTTCCACCTGCAGCCTGAAGCAACGGGCTTGTTCTGCTGCAAGGGTCATTCTGGCCATCGTTAGCTCCTGGTGTTTGGTGGACG
Source organism: Closterium sp. NIES-67 (assembly GCA_027943415.1). Lineage (NCBI taxonomy): Eukaryota > Viridiplantae > Streptophyta > Zygnematophyceae > Desmidiales > Closteriaceae > Closterium > Closterium sp. NIES-67. The sequence goes on along the minus strand of BQMB01000923.1, from coordinate 458,696 downwards.
GGGGGGGAAGGATTTGGGGGAGAACGGGGGGGAGAACGGGGGGAAGAGGGGGGGGAAGGAGCGGGGGAAGAGTAGGGCGGAATCAGATTCTGGATAGCGGATCCACCTCCCTCTCGAGATCCGCCATCCCCGCCAGCCGCTGCCTGTACTCCGCCACTATCACTTCCAGCCAGAAGCACCGTGCCTGCTCTGCTGCCAGGGTCGTTCTGGCCGTCGTCAGCTCCTGCTTGGGGGGGGGGGGGTTTGGGAGGGTGGGGGAGGGGGTGGGGGGCATGAGGGGGGCAGGGGGGTTGGGGGAGGGTGGGAAAGTGGGTGGGGTTGGGGCGGGGGAGCAGGAAAGTGAGGGGTCCGTGGAAGGGGGGCAATGAGCGTGGGTAGAGAGGGAATTCCCATTCCTCATTCAAATCCAACCTCGTTCCTCGTCCCATCCCACATGCTCCATATCCGCCACGAAATTTCACTGCAGGCTGCAGCACAACCCTTCTGCAGCGTTGCCAGTCCCCCCTTCTGTGAGCCCACCCAGTCTACCCCAGATCTTTTGAGGCGCCTCAAAAGTTGTACCCCAGATCCCACCTCCCCTGTATCCCACCACCCTCCATTCCCATCCCACCTGTTCCATATCGGCCAAGGCATTCTTCAGCGCAGCATAGTCCTTTTGAAGGGTGGCCATTCCCCCGTCCGACCCTGACTTCTTCGCCAGCTCGCCCTCCAGCTCATGCACCTGTGCAGACACGATGGGTCCTCACAGTGGTGAATTCACCATGCATTGAAAGGTGATATAGCAAATGGTGCAGTCAATGCATAGCCTTCTACAGGGTTGCCATTCCCCTGTCTGACCCTGACTGCTTGGCTATCTCGGCCTCTCATGCACCTGTGCAGCCAAGGTGGGCCATGAGACATGGGGAGAGAAAAATAGTAAATTCACAACGGGTACAGTCACAACGAGTACAGTCACCACGGGTACAGTCACAACGCGTACAGTCACAACAGCTACAAGAACAGCATAGCCCGTCCAAAGGGAGACGCCCCCCCTCGTCTCCCCTCCCTTTGAGTCTGCACTCGATCAGGTCCATCCTTCCTTCACTGACCCGCGTCTGCCTGGTCCGCGTCTGCCTTTTCACCACTCAACTGTACTCCGTTCCCACCTTGAGTCTGCACTCGATCAGGTCCGTCCTTCCTTCACTGCCCCGCGTCTGCCGCGGCCGAGGCTGAAGCCGCCTGGGCCACCACCAACCTGGCGTGCCCCTCGGCCCCTCTCCCTCTTTCCATTTCCCTCCCAACTGAATTCTTCTCTCACCTTTATTCTGCACTCGGTCAGGTCCTTCCTGATCTGCCCCGCCTCAGCCTCAGCCTGAGCCGCCACGACCTTGGCCTGCCCTTCTGCCCCTCTCCCTCCTTCCACTCCGCCCCCAACTGAATTCTTCTCTCACCTTTATTCTGCACTCGTTCAAGTCCTTCCTGATTTGCCCCGCCTCAGCCTGAGCACTTGCGGAAGCTGCCTGGGCCGCCACAACCTTGGCCTGCCCCTCCGCCATCTCATCCTCAGCCTGCTGCTTCGCCTTGATGGCCGTCGCCAGATGCTGCTTCAGCAGGTCCACCTCCATCTGCGCCTGTCGAGGAGAAAGGAGGGGTGTGAGGTGGGGTGGGGTGGGGTGGGGTGGGGGTGGGTCAGCCTGTCCCTCGGCCATCTCGTCTTCTGCCTGCTGCTTCGCCCTGATGGCCGATGCCAGCTGCTGCTTCAAGAGGTCCACCTCTATCTGCGCCTGTAGGGAGGTGTGGGCAAGGAAAGGAAAGGAAACCAAAGGAGTGGGAGTGGGAGTGGGAGTGGGAATGGGAGTGGGAGTGGGAGTGGGAGTGGGAGTGGGAGTGAGAGTGGGAGTGGGAGTGGGAGTGGGAGTGGGAGTGGGAGTGGGGGTGGGAGTGGGAGTGGGAGTGGGAGTGGGGGTGGGAGTGGGAGTGGGAGTGGGAGTGGGAGTGGGAGTGGGGGTGGAAGTGGGAGTGGGAGTGGGGGTGGGAGTGGGCATGGGAGTGGGAATGGGAGTAGGAGTGGGAGTGGGGGTGGGAGTGGGAGTGGGGGTGGGAGTGGGAGTGGGAGTGGGAGTGGGAGTGGGAGTGGGAGTGGGAGTGGGGGTGGGAGTGGGAGTGGGAGTGGGAGTGGGGGTGGGAGTGGGAGTGGGAGTGGGAGTGGGAGTGGGAGTGGGAGTGGGGGTGGAAGTGGGAGTGGGAGTGGGGGTGGGAGTGGGCATGGGAGTGGGAATGGGAGTAGGAGTGGGAGTGGGGGTGGGAGTGGGAGTGGGGGTGGGAGTGGGAGTGGGAGTGGGAGTGGGAGTGGGAGTGGGAGTGGGAGTGGGAGTGGGGGTGGGAGTGGGAGTGGGAGTGGGAGTGGGGGTGGGAGTGGGAGTGGGAGTGGGAGTGGGGGTGGAAGTGGGAGTGGGAGTGGGGGTGGGAGTGGGCATGGGAGTGGGAATGGGAGTGGGGGTGGGAGTGGGAGTGGGGGTGGGAGTGGGAGTGGGAGTGGAAGTGGGGGTGGGAGTGGGAGTGGGAGTGGGAGTGGGAGTGGGACTGGGAGTGGGGGTGGGAGTGGGAGTGGGGTTTGGGAGTGGGAGAAGGAGTGGGAGTGGGAGTAGGAATGGGGGTGGGAGTGGGAGTGGGAGTGGGAGAAGGAGTGGGAGTGGGAGTGGGAGTGGGAGGTATGCTTCGCCCAGATGGCCGTCGCCAGCTGCTGCTTCAACAGATCGACCTCCATCTGTGCCTGAGGGACAGAGAGAAGCGAGGGGTACGGAGGGAGGGAGGGAAGTCCAGAGGATCAAGGCACAAAAAAACGGTTTCCGTATTATGCGGTCTGTATACTACGGTCGTTTTTTTTCGGTGATTTTGGGGGGAAAAATGCCGTTTTCTCAAACGAAATCACTTCTGCGGAAAAAAAAAAAAAAAAAAAACCATTTTTTTGAACTCAAACATTACATGGTATTATCCCGATGCCTAAAGCTGTCATGGGATCTACGGATCTCCGACCTGTCGCAACAGAAAAGACGCCACGAGGGCGTCGTGTCCTAAGCTGTAAAACCTACTGTGGATGTGAGCTGCTTCAGGGAATGTTAGAGAGTCGTTTGGTGAGGTGGGGAAGGCAACAGACGTTGACCAGATAGCGCGCTTCGTTTTATGCCACACAGAAACCGTCCCAGCAGATTTGCATACCCCATATACGTCGACATCATATTGGCGAAAAAAAAACGACCGGAAACAAACGATCGTATTTTTTTAACGAGACCTAAAATGGACACTTCAACCCCTTAAATGGCCGAAAACTTCGGTACAGAACAGAACGGGGAAAAAAGGAAACAAACGACATTTTTTTGCGCCTTGCAGAGGATGCATGAGCAAGCAACCACCTTGGGCGCTAATGGGCTGTGAGAGGGCGATTGAGGTCATCTTCTAGAATCTAAAAAATATCTGCCAAAAGGTCACGGTGAACAGAACAGGAAACATTTTCATCCGCGGAAGCGGGGGGGTGGTTAGGGGGGGAGGGAGGATGTGGGAGGGAGGGAGCTTCACTGTACATATTTGCCTTTTATATGTTTACCTTGGCAATAGCGGCCCACGCATCGGCACGTGCCTGGAAAACACAGGGCAGCAAAGAACAAAGCGGCAGAGGAGAAGCAGGGTGGAAAGGGGGGGGGGGAGGAGGGGAGGGGAATGGCGGTGGGTGGGGTGGGATGTCACAGAGAAGCTAGGGGCAATGCAAAACGGGGTCCCCAGACAGGTCGGATGATTTGTTTGTTTGTTTGTTTGTTTTTTTTTTTTTTTTTTTTTTTTTTTTTTTTTCGGAGGACTAGTTAAACCTCGAACTTAAACCCCGGACAAAAAGAAAGGAAAATGAACCCTCAAAACACAGGCTTTCAAAATGGACCGCACTCTTTCAAAACCCAAACCTGGCACCTATTGTGTTGCTCCCCATACCTCTGCTGCTGTTTGACTGGCTTCTGCTCTTGCCTGGAGGGGAGGAGGACGCAAAAGGGGAAGGGAAGACGAGGAAAAGGAGTACAGCAGAAGGGGATGGGAGGAGATGAGAGACGGAGGTGCGTAATGAGTCTGGTTTTTAGTGCCACAACGACTTCTCAGCTTTCAGCGACTTCTCAGCTTTTAGCAACTTCTCAGCAGCGGCGCGTCCCGTGCTGTTGGCAACAACTCGACGTCATCCAACCCAAAAAGACTCACACCACGCAGCACCAACAATAGATGTGCGCAAGCAACCATCCCGCACGAGAAAGAGGGAGGAATGAACCTACATCAAGAGCTACTTTCTCGGCTCTGGTCGTGGCTGCTTCAGCCTCATCCAGTTGAGCCAGCAGAAGCGCATCCCGTGCTGTTGGCGACAACTCAACGTCATCCAACACCACACAGCACAACATTTGATACGCGCATCACTCACATTGAGGGCGACTTTCTCAGCTCTGGTGGCGGCTGCTTCAGCCTCTTCCAGCTGCGCCAGTAGCACCGCGTCCCGTGCTGTTGGCGACAACTCAACGTCATCCAACACAACTGCCCCAGCCGACAGCGACGGCCCGTGACCAGGCACCGGCACAGCAGAACCACCTGGAATTCCACCTGACAGGGTGCCTCCAATGATGTTGGAAGCTGACCCTGCCCGAACCATCTGCTTGCCCCCAGCACTGGCACCGGCAGCACCCGCCCCCATGGTGTGGGGTGCTGTGTCCATTGCGGCAGGAGCTGAAGGCATGGGGCCAAGAGCAGCAGCGGCACCAGAAGGAATGGGTGCTTGAGGGGGCATTGGGGGTAGGGAAGCTTTGGACGGTGCCGGTGTTGGAGCTGCTGCTGCTGCTGCTGCTGCTGCCGTTGCGGCGGTGGTGGTCGCGGCAGGTCGAGAGTTGTTGCTTTCAGATGCTGCTGCTGCTGGTGCTGGTGCTGGTGGTTGTTTGGATGCGTCCTTTGCTGCTGAATCCGAAACGCCAGTAGCAGCAGCAGTGGCTGTAGCAGTCGCGGCTGTAGCGGCAGCTTCCTCCTCCTCCTCTGCTGCTCTGAGCAGGGCAGCAGTGTCCGGAAGCAGCAGGAATACCTCGTTATTGTACCGCCCGTTATAACCACCGAAAGCTATTAGCACAGGGCCCAGGGATGTTCCTACAGGTACCACTGACAAGCCCTGGCGAAAAAGGAGAGGTGGGGGAAGGAAGGGACAAGGGACAAGGGACACAAGGAAGAGACATGAGCACAAGGCCCAGGGAAAGGATGTTTCCACAAGCACCACCAGTGAGAGACCCTGTGGCGGTAGATGGGGAGAAAAGAAGGGAGACTGGAGAGGAGATAATGCGAAGGAGAACGGAGAGTGAAAGGACGGCGAGAGAAAAAACAACAGAGATTCTATGAGTACAGAATGTGCAACACCGTAGAGCCTTTTGTGCATCCTCGAAAAGCCTACACTGAAAAAAAAGTGTAAGGCTTGCAACACCAGCAACAAACGCGCACCCTATTCTTTATACCCACTTTATGAGAATTCTAAAAAAATGAGTTAATTCTTTTAGAAATCTCAAAAATGAGTTAGTTTTTTTAGAATTCTACAAAATCTAACTCAGCCTTGCAGCACCAGCAACAAACGCGCACCCTACTCTTTATACCCACTATACAACCTGCCCCCCCCCCTCGACAATCACTTCAGAAGCCAAGGTTGTATTCTCAAGCGATGTGGTAACCACCGACCAGACCAGTGAGTCTAGGTCCAGCAGCATGGATTCAGACACATTCACTTCCACTATCCCTCTCTATAAATCCCCCCGATAAAGCCCCCCTCTTCACTCACTTCTGAGGCCAGTGGAGTCTTTTCAAGCGATGTGGTAACCACCGACCAGACCAGCGAGTCGAGATCCAGCAGCATGGTTTCGGACACCCCCCCGTGGTTGTCCCCACCTCCCATGATGAACCAGAAGCTCCCAAACGCCACTCCCACCAGGCCAGCCCTTGGGGATGGCACCTTGCCGTACGTCTCTGCATGGGACCACTCAGCCTGGAGGAAAGAGGGGAGGGGTGGGGAGAATGTGGTACAGTTACAGTATGAGATCGTATGCCGTGGTTGTCCCCCCCTCCCATGATGAGCCAGAAGCTCCCGAACGCCACTCCCAGCAGGCCTGCTCTCGGCGATGGGACCTCGCCATACATCTCTCGGCATGGGATCACTCAGCCTGGAGCAAACAGGAAAGCAGGTGTGGCAGGAGCAAGGGGCGAGGCAACGGGGGAGTGCCCCAAGTGGATATGGTTGGTGGTTGTGTTGTAATATATTCTTATATACAACATGCATGACTAGAATAGGAGGTCTAGACATTTAAGTTATTGGGGGGTTGTTGGTTGGGTTCACCAACCACACCTTGGTTGGTCAAGATTGGATTTGGCCTTGGTCCTTTGGTTGGCACTTTCTAGACATGAGCAAAACCGGGTATTACCCGACCCGACCCGGTTTTGCCCTACCCGCGATCGAGTCCGGGTCGGGTCGGGTCGGGTGAGAGAAGTAACATTAGAGAAAAAGTGTTGACTAGAAAGGGAGCCAAGAGGCTCTATAGTACAACCAAGGAGCAAGGAAAGGTTGGAACGGAAGGCATTCCTATTGGCTACAATAGTGGCCAATGGGAGAGGTAGCTTGGAGGGGAAGCAACCCCAAAGTATGGTGGTTGCTGATTGGTGGAGCCTTGGGACCATTCGGTTGGAAAGTGCCAACCAAAGGACCAAGGCCAAGTCCAATCTTGACCAACCAAATTGTGGTTGGTGATCCCAACCAACAACCTCCCAATAACTTAAATGTCTACACCTCCTATTCTACTCATGCATGTTGTATATAATAATATATTACAACATCGGGTAATTTCCGGGTAATGTTTGGAGGTCTGTTACCCGACCCGATATTTTAATACCGGGTAATTGGGTACCCGTCTGGCGGGTCGGGTATACCCGACCCGCATTTAAAAGAAGTCGGGTAATATTACCCGGGTACCCCTAGGTGGCTGAAAAACCCGGAGTAACAAACCCAAAGACGGGTCGGGCACCCGGGACCCGACGCGTAATAAATTACCCGACATTTCGCGTAATTCTCGGGTAACGGGTATGCATTACCCGGCCTGAGTACCCGAACTGACCCGGCCGGGTAATTAGTCAAAATCCTATTACCCGACCCTGCCAAAATGTCGGGTCGGGTCGGGTACAGCGACCCGACCGGGTAAAATGCTCAAGTCTAGCACTTTCCAACCGAATGGTCCCAAGGCTCCACCAATCAGCAACCACCACACTTTGGGGTTGCTTCCCTTTCAAGCTACCTCTCCCATTGGCCACTATTGTAGCCAATAGGAATGCCTTTCCTTCCAACCTTTCCTTGCTCCTTGGTTGTACTATAGAGCCTCTTGGCTCTCTTTCTCTCTTTCTCTTGGTTCATTCTTTTCTCTCCTAAGTTGAGTTCTTTCAGGTTGCTGGCCCCCTCTCCCATGGTGAACAAGAGGCTCCCAAACGCCACTCCCACCACCAGTCCTGCTCCAGGCGATGCGACCTCGCCATATTTATCTGCATGGGACCACTCCGCCTGGAGCGAACAGGAGGGGGAAAGGGTGTTTGTGCAGCAGGCTGATGGCTGGGGTTGACGACCATCCCTTGTACCTCTTTTAGAGTGGTTGGGTAGAGTAGCTGGGTAGCCCTTACTGTGTCTATCTGGGTAGAGCACGTGCACGTTGTTGAAGCACATGGAGTGGGAGGAGGGGCGGACTCAGTTGACCCTTACATACACCACAGCAGGGAGTTGCAACCGCATCTAGAGTGGTTCTTAAAGCATACATAGTGGTGCTGCTTACCGCGTCTAGGTCCAGGACATGCGCGTCACTAAAGCACATGGAGTGAGAATGGGTTTTTTTACAGCGTTTGAGGCAGTCCTCACCGAATCTAGGTCCAGCACGTGCATGTCATTGAAGCACACGGAGTGGGAGTGGGTTTTTTTAACAGCATTTGAGACAGTCCTTACCGCGTCTAGGTCGAGCAGGTGCACGTCGTTGAAGCATACGGAGTGGCATCAGGCTCTAAGGTTGGGAGGGAGTAACCGTAACCACATTCGGGCACAGGCTAGAAAGCCTGACCACATCTAGGTCCAGTCCAGCATGTGCACGGCGTTGAAGCACATGGAGTGGAAAGGGATGACCCAGGTGCTGGGCCTAAGAGACCCAGCTGATACCCCTATACACCATACCGAGCAGCCCTTACCGCGTCCAGGTCCAGCACGTGCACGTCATTGAAGCACACGGAGTGGGAGCCGCCTCCGAAGATGGTGAGGTAGTGCTCGTTGTACACCGTGGCCGTGTGCCCCGCTCTGGGCACCGGTGGGGTTCCCCTGGTGAGGTGAGAGAGAGGAAGCGGGAAGGGGGGGGGGTAGAGTCAGGTCGCAGGGAAGATGGTGCTTGTTATACTCTGTGGCTGTGCTGCGTGCCCTGCTTTTGGCACCGGTCCGGTGGGGTCCCTCTGGCGAGTGAAAGCAGGGTACTGTCAACAGAAGGAATAGGAGGGAGGAGGGGAGGGAAAGAAAGATGGTCAGGTAGTGCTCGCTGTACACTGTTGCTGTGTGCCCCGCGTGAGGAGTCTATTTTTGAGGCGCCTCAAAACTAGACTCCTCGCACTGTTGCTGTGTGCCCCGCTCTGGGCACCGGTGGGGTCATTCTGCAAGACAGTTCACCCATGGGGGACGAGGGGAAGCGATAGAGGAAGGGCAACACAGTGAGTGGTGTGCTAGATGGCGAGGTGGTGCTTGTTGCAGCAGCAGTCACCAGCAGCAGTCACCAGCAGCAGTCACCAGCAGCAGTCACCAGCAGCAGTCACCAGCAGCAGTAACCAGACACAGACTTTTGAGTCGAATCAGAAGTCAACCCATGGGGGAAGAGAGGACAGGAAGAGCAGCACGATGGTGAATAGTGTTCTCACTGCTCATGCACGTGGTTTCCACATGTCTGCCCCCCCCTCTCCCATCTCCCTCCCAGAAAGCAACATTTAGGCGACATAACTTCACATGGCAGCGACTGAAAACGCTTACGTAGAAATATTAGCGTGTTCGCTTGCTTGGCTTTAAAACGATTTCCCGCTTGTTTGACCCACCTCTCCCCTCTCCTTCCACTCCTCCCTCACTCCCTCACTCACGTGGTTTCCACCTTATCCCAGACAAAAGTGGTTGTATCCAGGCTGTAGACGTCGTTCAGCAGGCGCTTCTTGGAGTCCTCCCCGCTTGCCATCCCCCCCCTCTTCCCTTCCCTCCCTTGCTCTCCCCTCACTCCCTCACTCCCTCACTCACGTGGTCTCCAGCTTGTCCCACACAAACGTGGTGAGGTCAAGGCTGTAGACGTCATTCAAAAGGCGCCTCTTGGAGTCCTCCCCGCCGAACACCCACACAGTGGACCCCACCTTGGCTGTGCTGTGCCCGCCCCGGGCGCACTGTAGGCGGTCAACGGGGGTCAACGGGGGTCAACAGGAGAACAGGAGTCAACAAGAGTCAGGGTATAGGCATCGTTCAGCAGGCACCTCTTGGGGTCCTCCCCGCCAAAACACCCACACCGCCGCCCCCACCTTGGCTGTGCTGTGCCCTCCCTGCGTGCACTGCAATGGAAGTGAATGGAAGTGAATGAAAGCCAAGCACAAGTCAAAGGAGACCACTGGGGGAGCAATGGCATTCAAGGGAGGAGAACAACAGCTACAACAGCTACAGTTGTTGGTGCTCACATCCAATGGCCGCACTGCCTGCTACTTCCTGCCCCTCGCTACCACTCCCCATCACTCACACCGCACCCAACTGCTCCCTACCCCTCCCTAACCACTCACGGGTATTTGGCCTCGTGCCTTCATCACCCTCCACGTCTTGGTGCTCACATCCAATGCCCGCACTGCCCAAGGGAAGATCCAGGGGATACATAATAACTCAATATAAAGACAATGAAGTAAAAGCAACGTGGTCAACAAGAAATACGTGGATACAATTCAGCAGCCTCATTCTGACACAAATTTTCAGTTGTACAGTATAGTGTGGTTACAGCAATACTGACTTGCACCCCACGGTCCCTCCCACCCCATAAAGCACCCACCCACCCAGCCCAGGGTTGACCACAACTGGAGGCACACAGAGCAACACATCACGACCGTGGCGCATCTCACCTGTCATATTTTCAGTGCATTTTTTAGGCGCCTGAAAAAACAGACCCCAGTAAAGCACCCACTCACCCACCCAGCCCAGGGTTAACCACAAGTGGAGGCACACAACACAACACAACACAGCACAGCACATCACAGCACTGCACAGCACTGCACAGCACTGCACTGCACTGCACTGCACTGCACTGCACTGCACAGCACAGCACAGCACAGCACAGCACAGCACAGCACAGCACAGCACAGCACAGCACAGCACAGCACAGCACAGCACAGCACAGCACAGCACAGCACAGCACAGCACAGCACAGCACAGCACAGCACAGCACAGCACAGCACAGCACAGCACAGCACAGCAAAACATGACTGCGGCCCGTCTCACCTGTCATCTTCTCGGTGCCATTCTTGAAAAACCCTCCTATGCACAGCAGAGTGACCTCGTCTAGAATGACCTACACGCAGCACGGGGTACAGGAAAGGGGGGAAGTGGGAGGGGGGAGGTGGGGGGGGGGGGGGGGGGGGGGGGGGGATGCGTTAGCAAGAGAGGAGAGTTCCATCTTGGACCAGGAGATTGAGGCGGGGTCCAGCACATGCACACCTACGGGCGCCTCAAGAATCCAGCACATGCACACCTACGGGCGCCTCAAGAATCCAGCACATGCACACCTACGGGCGCCTCAAGAATCCAGCACATGCACGCTCACATGCGGCACACACCACCTGAATGCACCAAAAAAAAAAAAGCCTCTCACCAGGCTGTTCCCAGCGCAGGGGGGAAGCGCGTTGGCAGGGGGGAAGAGAGCTCCATCTTGGACCAGGAGAGAGAGGCGAGGTCCAGCACATGCACATGCACATGCACCACACCTACCCATCCATGCACACACAACAAGCTGCAGCACGCACGTGTACTCACCAGGCTGTGACCTGCACAGGGTGGGAGTGCGTTGGCAGGTGACGAGAGCTCCATCTTGGACCAGGAGAGAGTGGCGAGGTCCAGCACATGCGCGTCGCTGGTGAACCTGGCTCTGTTGCCGCCTACGATGTACATTCGCCCGTCCAGGATCTCTGCCGCATGCTGCACGCATTAGTGAGGGGAGGGGGAGAGGGAACGGGGAGGGAGGGAGAGTGGAGCGGGAGAGACCAGTAGCAAGTGTGAACCTGGCCCTGTCGCCGGCTACGATGTACATTCGCCCGTCCAGAATCTCTGCTGCATGCTGCACGCATTAGTGAGGGGGGAAATGATGGGGTGTTGGGGGGGGGGGGGAGAGGGAAAACAGTAGTCTCTGGGTGAACCTGCCCCTGTTGCTGCCTACGATGTACATTCGCTCGTCCAGGAAGTCTGCAGCATGCTGCACGCACCAGTGAGGGGGGGAGGGGAAGAGGGGAAAGAGTAGGTTCAGCGGAGGGCCAGCCCCTGTCGCTGCCTATGATGTACATTCTCCCATCCAGTAACTTGGCTGCATGCTGCAAGCATTAGTGAGGGGGATTGATTGAGGTCGGGGGAAGTGAGTGCAAACTTAGGTGAACCTAGGATGAGTGTAATTTGAGTCAACTCAAAATACGCCTGCCCCTGTTGCCACCAAGGATGAATGTACTTTGATTCGACTCAAATACACCTGCCCCTGTTGCCACCTAGGATGAACAACATCCTCCTGCTGAGTTACCCTGCACTACACCACACCCATCACCTCCCTCTATTACCGCAACTCCGTTCTCACCTGACTTTTGAGTCGACTCAAAAGACACCTCTGTACCACACCACACCCATCACCTCCCTCTATTACCGCAACTCCGTTCTCACCTGACTTTTGAGTCGACTCAAAAGACACCTCTGTACCACACCACACCCATCACCTCCCTTTATTACCGTAACTCCATTCTCACCTGACTTTTTTGAGTCGACTCAAAAGACACCTCTGTACCACACCACACCCATCACCTCCCTCTATTACCGCAACTTCCTACTCGCCCGGTATCTTGCTGAGGGCTCCTTCCAGTGACGGGTGATAAGAGTCTATTTTTGAGGCGCCTCAAAACTAGCCTCTATTACTGCAACTCCCTGCTCACTTGGTACCTCGCTGAGGGCTTTCCCCCAGTGACGGGCACAGAGACCCACTTGCTGATGCAGTCGCTGCTCCTTTGCACACCCATCACGCCTGAATCCCCCACAACAGCCCCCAGGGGAAGAGGGTCAGGAAGGGGGGATCGGCGTCAGGCCAGCACCGGCTCACCTGGTATCTGGCTGACGGCTTCCTTCCAGTGAAGGGTGCAGAGACCCACTTCTTGACGCAGTCACTGCTCCGTAGCACACACACCCATCACGCCTGTATCCTCCACAGCAGGCCCCACGCAACAAGCACAAGGGGGGGCGGGTTCAGCTCACCTGGTATCTGGCTGAGGGCTTTCTCCCAGTGACGGGCGCAGCGACCCACTTGTTGACGCAGTCACTACTCCGCAGCACTCCCATCACGCCCGTGTCCTCCACAGCGGCCCCTTGGTGGAAGCCAGCTCCGTTCATCGCAGGGTAGCCATCAGGGTAGGTCTGTGGGAAGGCCCCGGATAGTGCTGCCTGCTGTGGGTGGGACGGCGGGGGGAAGAGGGTGAGGGGGGGAGGGGAGAGGGGGGGGGGGGGGAGAGGGGAAGAGGGAGGAAAAGAGACTCATCAAGAACTCGATGTGGGGGGAACAGCAGTGTTCATTGCAGGGTAGCCATCAGGGTAGCCATCAGGGTAGCTCTGTGGGAAGACCCCAAGTGCTGCTGCTGCTGCATGCTGTGGGTGGATGGGGGGTCGAGGGGGGGAGGAATACTGGAATCAGCCAGGCTCCCCAGGAGAATCTTGAGAAGTCGAAGAATTTACCTACAAGGCGGAGTGTGGCATGCTGAGTTCCGAAGCACAAACCGTACTGGTAACCGAGTCAGATCACCCAACCAACGCAGCACAAAACGAAGCGTACTGGGTCAGATGCGTACAACACTAGGCAAAACACAAGGCAAAGCATACATGAGGGAGTGAGATTGCAAGAGCGTACCGGGTCGGATGCTTCCAGTAGTTGAGCATTGGCCCACCAATTCGGGTCCTCCTCCTGCCACAAGGAGAGCGAGAGACAGCAAGAGAGAGGGAGAGGGACACGCACAAGAAACACCAGTGTCACAATCCCTCTGCACCCTAAGTGATAGAAGATATGTTTTGAGACGTCTCAAAACAAATCTTCTATCTTGAGAGACAAGCACAAGAACCATCAGCGTCACAATCCCTCAGCACACTCCTAAGTGATAGAAATTATGTTCGACACGTCTCAAACAGATCTTCTATCTCGAGAGACAAGCACAAGAAACACCAGTGTCAAAACCCCTCTGCACCCTAAGTGGGTCTGGTCTGATGACCCCACATCAAGTTTGAGGCGCCTCAAAACAAAACCCCTCTGCACCCTAAGTGGGTCTGGTCTGATGACCCCACATCACATAACGTACGGTGCCTCACCTCACAGCTCCTACAGGCGACTTGAGAAGAGACGAAGAAAGGCAAATCTTACCTCTAGCACCTGCACGAACAGCCTCATGGCCTCTACTGATTTTTTAGTGGACTCAAGAAGGTGGTTTCTGAGTGGACTAAAAAATCACCTAAGAACGGCAGATCTTACCTCCAGCGCCCGCACGAACAGCCGCATGGCCTCTACTGGCGCCATTTTGCCCAGCTCCGTCCAACTGCCATGGGAATGGAGGGTGGGGGGGAGGCAGGGGGTGGTTCAGAGGAATTGTGGGGCTAATTGGTTTATTCGCCTCTACTGGCGCCAATTAGCCCAGCTCCGTCCAACTGCCATGGGAACAGACGGTGGGGGGGAGGCAGAAGGCGGATCAGAGGAATTGTGGGGCTAATTGGTTTATTCGCCTCTACTGGCGCCAATTAGCCCAGCTCCGTCCAACTGCCATGGGAACCGACGGTGGGGGGGAGGCAGAAGGCGGATCAGAGGAATTGTGGGGTCTATTCTCCTCTACTGGCGCCAATTAGCCCAGCTCCGTCGCAATGGGAATGGAGGGTGGGGGGGAGGCAGGAGGCGGATCAGACGCACTGTGGGGTCTATTCGCCTCTACTGGCAGGCGCCAATCCCCCCCCCCCCCTGTCCAACTTCAGTTACTGCAGTGTGAGGCGAGCGTGGGAAGGCAATGGAGGACCAGCGAGAGCCATGGGGGAGCGATACTGTGGGGTGTGAATCGTGATACTGATACTGATACAGCATCATTCGTCTGGTTCTTGAGAATTCTCAAACACCAACTTGAATCGTGATACAGCATCATTCGTCTGGCTTTTTAGAATTCTCAAAAACCACTTGAATCGTGATACAGCATCATTCGACAGACTGATGGTGTGAGAGTGCTCAATGAGGTGACTTCTGAGGTGACTTTTGAGTCGACTCAAAAGTCGCCTTGTGTGAATCGCGACACTGATACAGCATCATATCATACGACTGACTGATGTGATGGGTGGGAGTGCTCAATTCTCTCAGTAAAACAGCAGGCAGGGATTACGCTCTAAGTCACTTAGACAAGGCATTGCCTCCACTGAGGTGCATGGTCCCTCCTCCATCGCCTCTATCTGCTTCCACTTGCGCCCCTGCAAGCCTCTGCTGTTATCACACCCACTTTGCCATCTCGTTCTAATCGCACCCAAGTGTGCACCCACCTCTGACACTCTCTTATAATCACACCCTCCTCTGCCACCTCGCTATAAAATCACCCACCTCTGCCATTTGGCGAGCTCCACTATGTTCCACGCCCATGGCTTCGGCTTGTTGCATGGGCCGTGTACCGCCTGCAGCACACATGGACAGGGGAGAGGCGCGGGGTAATTCGCGGGGTAATTTGCATATCAACAAGAATGGGTCTGCTTGTAAGGCGCCTCAAAACCACGCCCATGGCTTCGGCTTGTTGCACGGGCCGGGCCGTGTACCGCCTGCAGCACACGTGGAAGGGAGACAGGAGCATGGTGAGTGGTATACCTAACTAGACTAGTTCTGACACCCTCGCTACACAGACGCTAGTGCTGGAGGCTCTTTTTTTTTTAGCGCCTCGAGAATCGATTCCTAGCCCGCCCTACTCGGACGCCGCTTCTGCTGCGGAAAACGCACCTGCTGATAGAGCGAGTAGAGCGCGAGGCACGCACTGCTGCTCTTACACGGGGGGACTTGTTGTTACGGAGGTGGTTTGGATTCACAAACTCCTCGTGTAACGCTTGTGCTGCATGGCATGGTAACACGCAACGCACCTGCTGCTGATAGTGCAAGTAGAGCGCGGCACAGACTTCCCTGCTTACTCAGACTACTGCCCTTCGGACACGCGCATGGGGACACGTTTTTTTAGTCGACTAAAAAATCAAGTAGAGCGCGACACAGACTTCCCTGCTTACTCAAACTACTTCCCTTAGGACACACGCATGGGGACATGTGCATGGGGACACGCGCCTGGGGACATGTGCATGGGGACATGTGCATGGGGACATGTGCATGGGGACATGCGCATGGGGACATGTGCATGGGGACATGTGCATGGGGACACGCGCATGGGGACATGTGCATGGGGACACGCGCATGGGGACATGTGCATGGGGACACGCGCATGGGGACATGTGCATGGGGACATGTGCATGGGGATACGCGCATGGGGACATGCGCATGGGGACATGTGCATGGGGACATGTGCATGGGGACATGTGCATGAGGACATGCGCATGGAGACATGTGCTGGACGGAAACACACCTGCCGCTAAGTCTACTAAACGCACAGGAATCGCACCTGCTGGTACAGCGAGTAGAGCGCTAGGCACGTGAGATCGGAGTACTGCGTGGAGTTGCCCGACCCCTCGGGAATATCCACGGTCCCCGGGATTGCCGCGTACCGAGCCGCGATATAGAACCGATCCGGGTACGGCGGTAGCGCTGCTGTCGGCTGCTTCGACATGCTAGGCGCCTTTTGAGAATTCTCAAAAACCAACTCAAGGGAGTTGCAAGGCCGTCAGTCACTGTGTTAGTGGCTGTAACGGGAGCACGGCTGAGAGGGAGCGATTGTTAACTGGAGTGTGCCAGTGCCTGTAACGAGGGCCGACCACTAGAATCTATCAGGCGAGACAGCTGTAATAATCGCCAGGACAGCTTTAACTAGTAGTCGGTTTTCCGAGCACCAACTGTTTGTACGTCCCTTCCGCAGCATCCGCTCTCTACCACACTCGCGCAATTCGCTTAGTCCAACTCAAGCCTAGGTTGTACGAGACATTAAGCCGAGTCGGCTTAACTTCCGCGCGACCAGAGCAGCACCTCGCCGCAATTCACGCGTGACTGGTGATTTTCTCAACTCGCTACCTTCCTAATCGGTTCGAAAGGCCAAGCCTGGAGCTGCCTGCACATGCGATTAGCCGCATCTGGTGCACCGCATCGCGACCCTGACAGCAGATAATGATCTGCTTCCTCACTAGCCTCTTTTCCCTCGCGGGGCTCGGCAATCTCAAGAGAGCTCTGCTCGGCAATCCCGAGGGAGCTTTGAGCCTTTAGCGCGTTCGTTCTGCCTGGCGTTGTTGCCAGCAGCTGATGGGTTGCCTGTTGCTGGGCTCAGCTCGACTGGTGCAGTTGGTGAGGGGACGGCTCACGGGAGGGGGAGTGCGGTCCTGATGATGTGAATAAACTAGATGAACCAATGTACACTATGGCACCAATACATAGTCATTATGCAAGCAATCAACAAACCTCACGAATTATGGTACCAACACTAGGTGCCAGCGTGACAGGTAGGGCACGACCTAGATTCACTGTAGTTGTTTGGGCCCAAAGGTAGGGGTGAAGGTTTCAACGAGCGCAGTAATTGGGGAAATGCTCCACGACTCGTTGTGCAGAGCCACAAGGTTGTCATCGTCCAACTCATATACAGTGGAACCTGCACTTATGAGACAGGAGAGAAAAGAACACACAAACACACCCACGCGCACACAATGATCGACACCAATACAGTGCACCAGTGGCAATGGCACACTAATGGCAACACATAAAAAATTGCAATCCACTTCCATGCCACAAAACACAGATCTTACCTGTGAATGGCTCAACCCTGGGCTGCCAAGGGAACTTCAGGTACCTGCAGGGATATATGAAAACCAAGGAACAGCAGTAGAATGAAAGCAAGACACCAGGAAGGAGGTGGGGATGTTGTGTGCGTGAGGTGGGGGGGGGGGGGGGGGGGGTTGGGGGGGGAGGGAGGGAAGGGGGGGGGGAAGGTGGGACGAGGATGAGTTTGGGGACTAGAATGCCAAAGAAGCTGCAGAAACGGACAGAAAGAGGCATGAGGCAGAGCTTATCTTCCCTTCCAAGCTTACCCGCCGAGCCGCCACGTGGCGGTGATTGATTTGTCGGAGGTGACTGCGATGGAGAGCAGCTCTTGCTTGGAGTATGCGGGGTCAAAGAGTATGCTCACTGCTGCCAGGTAGCGACCCAGACCCGATGTGTCATTGGTGGGGTCCTTGAACCTGACGTGGAAGTGTTTAAAAGGGGAACACAGATGGAGTAACCGGGGTCGAAGAGAATGCTCACTGCCGCCAGTTAGCGACCCAACCCTGACGTGTCATTGGTGGGGTCTTTGAACCTGACGTGGAAGTGCTTATAAGGGGTACACAGATGGAGTATGCGGGGTCAAAGAGAATGCTCACTGCTACCAGGTAGCGACCCAGACCCGATGTGTCATTGGTCGGATCGTTGAAACTAAAGTGGGAGGAAGGAGAGGGGGGGGGGGGGGAGGGGGAGGGGAGAGAGGGGATGGCATTGGGGGACTTGCGTGCATGGGTAAAGATGGGGTATGTGGGGTCAAATAGAATGTTCACCGCAGCCAGGTAGCACGCCAGACGCGGCGTGTCATTGGTGCAAGGACTATAAGGAGTACAAGACGGATTACTGTGTTTGACAAGGAGCAATACATTGCAGAGAATGGATGCAGGTACGGATCATTTTGAGGGCCCTCAAAACTAGACTTGCATTACGTGAAATTTGAGGTAGGTAGATCATTTTGAGGTTTGTCATATCAACCACGCAAAGGGTTTGAGGCAATGGCGCGTTAAACGCACAGGTTCTATTGCGCGTTAAACACATAGGTTCTAAAACACAAAGATTCCACGCACCTGCAGTCATCTCGAAAGATAGAGGCCGTGAGGTCCCCTGTGACAAAGTATTGCCCCTCGCTAATGTCACGTGCTATGAGATCCTGCCAAATCATTTTCAGGAACAATACAGAAGTGTACTGGTCAGGCGGGCAACGCAGGGGAGAGAGGCGAAAAAAACATGCATTCATCTGCTGATTAAAACCCGCGTGCCAAGTAGTTCAATGGTAGGAAGGTTGGTTGGATAGGAGGACGGGATTGGTTGTCGAGTAGTTCTCTTGGGGAACTCTCAACCAAAGGTAGGAAGCTCGAGGCATTTTTGGGACATTTGGTACGCGGGTTTTAAAGAGGAATTTTATGGAGCCAATGTCATGTACTTAGTCATTAAATGCACGCAATTCTCGACACCCCGGTGAATTCACATTCGTCTCAGTCACACCTTCACTTGCTCGATAGGAAGGCCGCGCTGCTTCCCGTCCCCCGCTACCGCCGCCGCAGCCGCTGCTCCCCCGTCTAGTTCGCCCGCGCATTGCGCCGCGATCACCGCTGAAAGCCCAACTAACGCAGCCCGACGGGTCGTCGAGCCGTAAAATCGCTCTTTCCCAGAAGGTTCGGGAACCGAGTCCGCGTTTCCGGAAGTCGCGGCGCTGGAGGAGCAATCCTCGCTAAGAGACGAACGGGGGACGACTACAAACGAGGCTGGAAAATTCAACGATGTACGTGCTCGCGCCGGAAGAATGGAGGCGGGGATAGATGCGACGCGAGGATTGGAGGAGAGAGCAGGTGGGTGGAGAAGAGCTGGGGAGGCCAGGCGAAGGGCAGCCATGATGAGTGCACGAAGGGTGATGCCAAAACAGGAGCAGCGAGCAGCACTCAAATTCAATCAGCTCGGCAACATCCAGGTCCCTTGGTGTTGGTTCGATTTGAACGCGCTTTAGTGCTGCTGCAAATATATTGGCGGTGTATATGCAACCTTGAGGGAACTGGTGTGGCGTACAGTGGAGAAATTATGTGAAGCATATTTGCTGGATGGAAACTTTTTCACCTCAGCTTGAACACCGCTTTCATGGTTCGTGGTACGTATCTACAAGTAAGGGATATGCGGACAGGATCGCTCAATGAGCCAGATTCGTTATATGCAGCTTCTGTTGAAGTACAAGTTGTAGCACCGTGAAGATAATCTGCGAGGGCAAGAAAGGAGAGACAAAAGATAGGGAAACACGTTCTGAAAGGGCAATCTCATAGTTTTGTCAGCAAAATCATCGTGCAGTGGCACGATGATGTAGTCACAAAGAGACTCAACAACATCATGCCTTGACATACTGCCATGACATGACCTGCCATGACATGACCTGCCATGACATGCCATACTACCATGCCATCTTTCCACTTGATATGCCATGTCAGCATCTGCCAACCACCCATCCTCGCAACCACCCACCTCACCTGTGTACGCTTCGTCCTTAAACACCAGCAGGCTCCGAGGAGGCACAGCAGCGCACTCCCTCCTCACTACTACTACAGGCGTCTCTAGAGTAGCCTCAGAATGAGGAGCAGCAACACACTCCCTCATCATCACGCCACCGCCACCGCCATCAGAGCACCGCTCCCCTGCCTCTGCTCCCCCCACTTCCTCCTTCCCATCCCCTCCGCTGTCAGAGTCGGCGCAGGGGATGGCAGCACCTTTGCTGGCAGCTCCTGCTCTTTCGCTCCCCTCTCCGTGTTGCTGTGCCAGCCTTTGGTGCGGAGTGAATGCCATGGTTGCAGGCAGGCCAAGAGAGAGAATGGCGACACAGGGGAAGTAGGCTGGGCCGTCCTGGTGAGGCTGAGGTAGGGGGGACGAGCAGGTAGACGAAAGAAAGAGGGGGAGGTAAGGAGGACTTGGTTGCAGGGAGGCCGAGAGACAGTATGGCAGCGCAGGGGAAGTAGGCTGGGCCGTCCTGGTGGGGCTGAGAGACAGGAGGTCGGACAGGGAGGGGGGAACAGGGGAAAGGGTCTAGGGCGCTTCTAAGGAGCCTCAAACTGGCCGTCGTTGCAGGGAGGCTGAGAGACAGTATGGTGCCACGAGGAAAGTAAGCCGGATCGCCCCTGTGGCTGAGGGAAGTGGGGGGCTGAGTGAGGGAGGGGAGAAGGAGGGGAGAGGGAAGGGAGAGGGGGTAGACGAAAGAAAAGAGGGGGAAAATGAGTGAGTGAGTGAGACAGGGAAAAAGGGAGGCGCTGCAAGGGAGGAAGGCTGGTGATCAAATTCGTGGCTTACCATGATCCCCTGCCCCTCCTTGTACTCATTCACCAGCACGTGGTTGACGGGGGAGGGGAAGAGACTGCTGAGATCAGATGATATGCGAGATGTGAAGTGCTGCAGCCACGCAGGTACTGATTGGAGGGAAAAGGAGGGCAGATGGAAATGTAAAATTTACGTTCTGTCTTGTGAAGGTTGAGGCTAGTTAAATGAGGATGTAAGGTGTCAAATGCTGCAGCCACGATGGTATTAACTGGGACAATACTTGACAACATGGAGAAAATGAGTGGATGTGTCACGGTTGAGCGTAGTTTAGAAATATCATATTGTCATCATATTGTCATCATATTGCTGTCATCATATTGTCATCATATTGTCATCATACTGTCATCATATTGTCATCACATTGTCATCATATTGTCATCATATTGTCATCATATTGTCATCACATTATCATCATATTGTCACACACGAAGGTTCCCCGAATTACACTCACACGGTTGCGCTATGAGCCCCTTATCATGCACCACGCCGCCTGCAGCAAACACAAGGAGACAGAGGGGGGATGGGAGATGCGCAAAACAAGGAGCGGTAGGGTCATGTGGGTGGTAGCATTGCATAAGCACTTGCTTTTGAGTCGGGTCAAGAGCAGACTCATAACACACGGTTTTGGCAATATACTTGTTAGTGTTTTTGAGACTCCTCAAAAACATCCTGCAGTCAGCTTGGCGGATCAGGATGCGAGATGCACAAACAAGGAGCAGTACGATCATGTGGTTGGTAGAGCATTGCACAAGCATCGCACAAGAATGTGCGTGCAAGCACCTGTCACCACGATCGTATTGGACCCTGCCCATGCACCCAACCGCTCCTTCTTGATCGGGTTGGTAGAGCATCGCACAAGAATGTGCGTGCAAGCAAGCACCAGTCACCACGATCATATTGGACCCTGAAAATCCACCCAACGGGTGCCACGGTGCCACCTATCCCTCCACGCACCCAACACATGCCACTCATCCCAGCTCTGCAATTTCCTAGCAGCTGCCTACGCCACCTTCCAGCACTCACCCCCATTCAATGCCACTCGTCCATGCCTCCTGAGCGCTCTGAGTGCCCATGCCACTCCTGCCAGTGACGCCTTCCACGAGGAGCCCTAGCCCATCCCCATGCACCCCTGGCCACACATCCATCCGCATGTCCTCATCCCCTTGCACCCACCCCATCCCACTCACCCCATCCCACTCACCCCAGTTTTGCAATCTCCTGCCAGTCACGTTCTTCCACTTGGTGATTGGGGCTGACGCCACCTGGATGGCCGGGATGACGTGGCGGGATGCTGGCATGAGGTGTCAGTTAGCAATAATGAAAGATAGGAAGGAGGGTGAAGTGAAGAAGAAAAAAATCACTCACCTGTGACATCAGCAACTGCTCCTCCTGCACTGTAAGGTAATCCGGGACCACGTATACCGAGGACACACGACCAACGCGAAACGGCTCCAAGCCTCGGCACCGAAGCTGTTGCCGAACCAGCTCTGGCTGCTGATTCGGCGTCGGCGGATCCGGTGTCTCATTTGAACGTAACGGAATGGAGGGAGGAGATTCAGCCATCATTTCCAACTAGCATTCTGATTCGGACCTAAAGCGTCGACCAAGCAAACGCAGAAATCTAAAGCTCTCTGGCGACTAATGGCGACTAATTGCTGGAGGTTTGGCGCGATGAATCCAGAATGGTGGGAGATAGAACGGCTGGTTCTAGGTTAACACCCAAATATTCGTTGAAAACCCACCTGATAGAATCGGATTTTTGGGCCAAGTTTGAATGTGGGTTTCTCAGGCAGCGGACTGTGTAGCTTTATAATCCCTGCGCCAGGTAAAAACCGTCGACGGAACTGCCATATTAACGAATACTTAATGTAGTAGCTCTTCTGTTCACCCCTGGGTTCCTGAATCCTCTGGTGTAAGCGGTATGAAACAACGTTCGATAATGTGACAGAAGAGAATGCACTTTGTTCGATATTAGCACAGTAATCATCACTTTTATACTGTAATCACCCTCTTCTTTTGTAATGCCCAACATGTTTCCTTCATGTGGCCTATGGAAAATAGTGAGAACAATATGTGTCATCCACTAAAGAGGGAAACACAATGTGGCACCAAAATTTAGTAGTCTTGGAACACGAGTGCAACCGCCATTGTGGAAAGAGCCACTTTTTTGTGGCATTCGGGGTTCCCCTCGGGTACATAGCGGGCTACAAAGTCGGCTTGAACACTGTGAATCGAACTTGGCGTACAGTGTAAGTCCTACACAAGCCTCAATATAAGGCTGCATAGATACAAGCATCTGTCTTCGGAGCAACGCCCACCATGTCAAGCCACACAAGGGGGGGCACCCAGAAGTAAGGGCTCCACTCCCACCTAGGCGGCTTGAGCGACATGAGGAGTGCCTCGTTATAAGCTTGTACAGTTATAAGCACGTCTTTCAGTCTTGGAACATGAGTGCAACGCCCACCATAGTAAGCCATACCGTAAGAGCCACCCAGAAGTAAGGGCTCTTCTCCCATCTCGGCGGCTTGAACGACATGAGATCATCCATGTAATCTCTAGAGCCTGACCCTTTCAGCTTCCTGATCTTCTTTGGCTTCCTGTCTCTCACCATCTGACTCCACGTGCGCCCAGAGCTGGGGATGGGGTAAGAAGGTGGGGGAGAGGAGGGAGGGGAGAAGATGGTTTAAGGGTCGAAAGGCTCGAACGACATAGGTGACTTTTGAGTCGACTCAAAAGATCATCCATGCAGTCCCTTGCCCCAGAACCTTTCAGCTTCCTGATCTTCTTCGGCTTTCTGTCTCTCACCATCTAATTCCAAGTGCGCCCAGAGCTGAGAGGGGGCGGGAGGGGGTTGTGTGGGGAGGAGGCAGCGATGGGTGGGGAGATAGGAGAAGTGGGAGAGAAGGTGTTTGGGCAGTGCATGTGAGGCACACCGACAGAGGCGGCAAGAACAGTGACATCATCCATGTAGTCCCTTGATCCAAGTGCGCCCAGAGCTGGGGATGGGGTAAGAAGCTGGGGGAAGGGGAGGGAGGGGGGAAGATGGTTCAAGGGTCGAAGGCTTGAACAACGAGAGATCATCCATGTCGACCCTTGATCCGGATTCTTTCAGTTTCTGACTTCGCTCCGGCTTTCTGTCTCTCACAATGTGACTCCACATGCGCCCGGCGCTGTGGGGGAGGAGGGGGAGGAGGAGGGAGGGAGGAGAGGGGGGGAGGAGAGGGGCGGAGAACGGGAGGGAGAGGGGGGAGGGGGGGGAATAGGCGTAGAAGAGAATGGAAGGGGGAAAAAGGAAGGGGGGGAAAGGAGAGAGGGTGTGGATGCCACCCGAGGGCAAGCCGCCCAAGGGCATGCCGCCCGAGGGCAAGCCGTCCGAGGACATGCTGCCCGAGGGGATACCGCTCGAGGGCAAGCCGCCCGAGGGGATGCCGCCGGAGCGCATGCTGTCCGAGAGCATGCAGCCAGAGGGGATGCCGCCCGAGGGCATACCGCCGAGAGAATGCCGCCCGAGGGGATGCCGCCCGAGAGAATGCCACCCGAGGGCATGCCACCCGAGCGCATGCGGCCCGAGAGCATGCCGCCCGAGGGGATGCCGCCCGATGGGATGCCGCCCGAGGGGATGCCGCCCAAGGGGATGCCGCCTGAGAGCATGCCACCCGAGGGGATGCCGGCGGAGGGGATGCCGCCCGAGCGCAAGCTGCTTGAGGGCATGCCGCCCGAGGGGATGCTGCCTGAGGGGATGCCGCCCGAGAGCATGGCGCCCGAGGGGCTGCCGCCTGAGAGCATGGCGCCCGAGGGGCTGCCGCCCAAGCGCATGCCGCCCGAGAGCATGCCGCCAGATGGGATGCCGCCTGAGGGGATGCCGCCCGAGGGGATGCCGTCCGAGAGCATGCCGCCCGAGGGGATGCCGTCCGAGGGGATGCTGCCCGAGGGGATGCTGCCCGAGGGAATGCCGCCTGAGGGGATGCCGCCCAAGGACAAGCCGCCCGAGCGCATGCCGCCCAAGAGCATGCCGCCCGAGGGCATGCCGCCCGAGGGGATGACGCCAGAGGGTAAGCCGCCCGAGGTCATGCCGGCCGAGGGGATGCCGTACGAGGGCATGCCGCCCGAGAGCATGCTGCCCGAGAGCATGCCGCCCGAGAGCATGCCGCCCGAAAGGATGCCGCCCGAGAGCATGCCGCCCGAGGGCTTGCTGCCTGAGCGCATGCCGCCCGGGGGGATGCCGCCCGAGAGGATGCCGCCCGAGGGCAAGCCGCCCGAGGGCATGCCGCCCGAGAGCATGCTGCCCGAGAGCATGCCGCCCGAGAGCATGCCGCCCGAGGGGATGCCGCCCAAGGGCATGCCGTCCGAGTGCATGCCGCCCAAGAGCATGCCGCCCGAGGGGATGCTGCCGGAGGGTAAGCAGCCCGAGGTCATGCCGGCCGAGGGGATGCCGTACGAGGGCATGCCGCCCGAGAGCATGCTGCCCGAAAGCATGCCGCCCAAGAGCATGCCGCCCGAAAGGATGCCGCCCGAGGGCATGCCGCCTGAGCGCATGCCGCCCGGGGGGATGCCGCCCAAGGGGATGCCACCGGAGGGCAAGCCGCCCGAGGGCATGCCGCCCGAGAGCATGCTGCCCGAGAGCATGCCGCTCGAGAGCATGCCGCCCGAGGGGATGCCGCCCGAGGGCATCCTGCCGCCCGAATGCATGCTGCCCAAGAGCATGCCGCCCAAGGGCATGCCGCCCGAGGGGATGCCGCCCGAGGGGATGCCGCCCGACCGAGGGCATGCCACCTAAGGGCTAGCTGCCCGAGGGCATGCCGCCCGGGGGGATGCCGCCCGAGGGGATGCCGCCCGAGGGGATGCCGCCGAGGGCATGCTGCCCGAGAGCATGCCACCCGAGAGCATGCCGCCCGAGGGGATGCCGCCCGAGGGGATGCCGCCTGAGGGCATGCAGCCGCCCGAGCGCATGATGCCCGAGAGCATGCCGCCCGAGGAGATGCCGCCCGAGGAGATGCGCCTGAGGAGATGCCGCCCGAGGGGATGCCGCCCGACCGAGGGCATGCCACCTAAGGGCTAGCCGCCCGAGAGCATGCCGCCCGAGGACACGGGGGTGCAAAAGGCTTGAAAGGCATCAGATCGGCAATGCTGCAGATGCCCTTGTTTAGCATGTGCACTGTCAAAGATATCCTCCGAAGACAGCCTCAGCTTGGGCGACTGAGCAATGTACCGCATGTCGGCAGCCTGCTTGCTGCCCTTCCAGCCACCACCAACTATTCCTCTCAAACCCACCCTGTGGTTGTATGGCTCACCTGTTGTTGTCCTTGTCTAGAATGGGCACTTTCAATATCTCGTCAGGAGACAGCTTCAGCTTGGGCGCCTCTGCAATGTACCGCATGTCGGCTGCCTGCTTGCGGATGGCTGGCATGGGGTGGTTGTTCTCTAGTTTTCGGTAGAGCGCCAGACACTCGGGCCTTTGCCCGTTGGCATCGTAGGACATTGCGAGCCACAGCTGGATCTGATGGGGGGTAGGGAGGAGGGAGGAGGGAGGAGGAAGGGGAGGGGTGGTTGTTCTCTAGTTTCTGGTAGAGCGCCAGACATTCTGGTCTCTGCCTGTTGGCGTCTTAAGACATGGCTAGCAATAGCTGGATCTGGTGAGAAAAAGGGGAGGTATGTAAGAAAGAGGGGGGCATGTAAGAAAGAGGGGGGCATGTAAGAAAGAGGGGGGCATGTAAGAAAGAGGGGGGCATGTAAGAAAGAGGGGGGCATGTAAGAAAGAGGGGGGCATGTAAGAAAGAGGGGGGCATGTAAGAAAGAGGGGGGCATGTAAGAAAGAGGGGGGCATGTAAGAAAGAGGGGGGCATGTAAGAAAGAGGGGGGCATGTAAGAAAGAGGGGGGCATGTAAGAAAGAGGGGGGCATGTAAGAAAGAGGGGGGCATGTAAGAAAGAGGGGGGCATGTAAGAAAGAGGGGGGCATGTAAGAAAGAGGGGGGCATGTAAGAAAGAGGGGGGCATGTAAGAAAGAGGGGGCATGTAAGAAAGAGGGGGGCATGTAAGAAAGAGGGGGGCATGTAAGAAAGAGGGGGGCATGTAAGAAAGAGGGGGGCATGTAAGAAAGAGGGGGGCATGTAAGAAAGAGGGAGGCATGTAAGAAAGAGGGGGGCATGTAAGAAAGAGGGAGGTATGTAAGAAAGAGGGGGGCATGTAAGGAATGCTTGCGGATGGCTGGCATGGGGTGGTTGTTCTCCAGCTTGCGGTAGACCGCCAGACACTCCAGTCTCTGCCCGTTGGCGTCATTAGACATGGCCAGCCACAGCAGGATCTGATGGGGGGAGGTGGGTGAGGGCGGGGGGAAGAGGAGGGGAGAATGCATGTCAGCTGCCTGCTTGTGGATCGCCGGCATGGGGTGGTTGTTCTCCAGCTTGCGGTAAAGAGCCAGACACTCGGGCCTTTGGCCATTGGCGTCATAAGACATGGCCAGCCACAGCTGGATCTGATGGGGGGAGGTGGGTAGAAGGGAGGGCAGGGGAGGACTGAGGCTTGGTATGGCTGGCATGGGGTGGTTGTTCTCGAGCTTCTTCTGGTAGAGTGCCAGACACTCCCGTCTCTGCCCGTTGGCGTCATAAGACATTGCGAGCCATAGCTGGATCTGGTGAGGGGTAGGGAGGAGGGCGGAGGGAGGAAGGAGGAGGGAGGGGAGGGGTAGGAGGGGGAGAATGCTTGCGGATGGCTGGCATGGCATGGGGTGGTTGCTCTCCAGCTTGTGGTAGAGAGCCAGTCACGTGGGAGGTCGACCCTGGGGAGGTGGAACCCAGGGAGGTAGAATCTGTGCACGCATCCACTCAGGACCTGCCTCCCCTCCCAGCTTCGACGCGAACTCCATGTTCCCATGTGAACTCCCAGCGCCTGTTACACGATCACCACGCCACGCTCTTGTCCCTGTCAAGGGCGACTCATACTCCAATGTGGGCGGTTAAAAAGGATTGCAGCCCTCACCTCCTCTCCCAGCTTCGCCGTGAACTCCATGTTCCCCAGCACTTGTTACACGATCACCACGCTCTTGACGCATTCAGGTCAGGGGCGTCGCTTAGTACCATGTGCGCATTCCGGTGCGCTTAGTACCATGTGCGCATTCCGGTGCGCATAGTACCATGTGCGCATTCCGGTGCGCATAGTACCATGTGCGCATTCCGGTGCGCATAGTACCATGTGCGCTGCCAAAGGTGATGTTTTAGTCGACTCAAAATCCCGATCGCCATGCTCTTGACGCATTCAGGTCAACTGCGTTGCACCTCGCCGTTGCACCTCGCCATGGCACCTCGCCGTTGCACCTCGCCATGGCACCTCGCCGTTGCACCTCGCCGTCGCACAGTACCGTGTGCGCCGGAAGAGGGAAGCTCAACGCACCTCGCCTCCGAGCTTCGACGTGAACCCCACGTCACTCAGCACCTGCTCCAGGATCGCCACGCTCTTGTCGCTTTCAGGTCAGGGGCAACTCAGACTCCAATGAGGGCAGTTAAAAAGGTTGTGGCCCTCACCTCGCCTCCGAGCTTCGACGTGAGCCTCACGTTACTCAGCGCCTGCTCCAGGATCGCCACCCTCTTGCCGGTTCTGAGACGACTAACAGTACAATGTGGGGTGCACAAGTTCAGTTAGTGACTGCTTTTGAGTCGACTCAAAACCGCGTGTAATGAGTCTGCTTTTGAGTCGACTCAAAAGCAGACGACTAACAGTACAATGTGGGGTGCACAAGTTCAGTTGGTGAGCCTCACCTCGCCTCCGAGCTTCGACGTGAACCCCACGTCACTCAGCGCCTGCTCCAGGATCGCCACGCTCTTCTGGCATTCAAGGGCGTCTGTCTCAGACTCCATTGTAGGCGGTTCAGAGGATAGTAGCCCTCACCTCGCCTCCGAGTTTCGACGTGAACTCCACGTTTCCCAGGGCCTGCTCCAGGATCGCCACGCTCTTGTCATACACGCCCCGCCCGTACGCCTGCTGCCCGAACGCAAACAGCTGCTGCGCCTCCTGCCGCCGCTCCGCCTGCTCCTGCGCCCGCTTCGCCAGCAGCTCGCGCAGCCTCGCCGCCTTCTGCTCGGCGCGCTGCTCCGCAGTCAACCCGTCCTCCCCTATCCCTGTTGCTGCTCCTGCTGCGCCTCCTGCTGCTGCTGCTCCTCCTTCTCCTCCTCCTGCCGTTGCAGCAGCAGCCGCTGCTCGTCTCATATCCTCTTCTGCTTCATCAAGCTCTTTCTCCAGAGCCTTCCTCTCCCTAAGTATGGCTTTAAGCTCCTCGATCTCGTCCATCTTCTGCTGACCCTCCTCGCCTTCCCAGAAGCTAATCTCCTCCTCATCATCCTCGTCGGCCGACTCCCGGTTCCCGCGCGAATCTCGCGGATTCGCTTGAGCAGCCACGTGGCGCGATCCTGTCGCTCCTCGACCTTCTCGAAGTCGTGAATGAGATAGCCGAGTTACATGCTTTCTTCTTCTAGGAGGATTTGAAAAGGTGGCGAAGGGTGCAGCGCGGAGTCCTCGATCTGAAGCGGGAATCGAAGAAGATTGCAGCGAGGATAGAGGACTCGGCTTTGCAGAATGATGCGAGAATGATGAGACATTAGCCATGGCGCAGGGAAGCATCATAACGCGGACAAATTTCGAATATATTACTAAGCACGTTGACAGAACGACCAGGAAGGCTCAGGCTCCAAGAACTACGAGCCTTGCGTGAACGAATCGCATTCTACGAGTCGTCCTCAAAATCAACGAGCTTGCATTTGCGCGGGTACCTCAGCACGCCGTGCCGCTGTGACTCATGCCAAAGGCTGGAAACTATCGGCTGTGACTCGTGCACTAAGCATATTGAGTCGGTGTGGTAATGACAGGACGGTGCACTACAGTTCTAGCATGGTGGACCAGGACAGGATGCAGGAACTACTCCTATGGACTAGTTCAGGCCTCAACTATTTCGTAGGCCTTGTGACCAGAACCAGGGTCCAGCATTTCGCGCCAATTTCTGTGGCCTCAGAACGTCGAGTGGCCGCCACGTGGTCATTTCGCTGTATCCGCAAGGGAAAAAATTCGAGAAAGGTACAAGAGTGATTATTATCACCACATTCTTACAAAGACTAACTAGATGAAGAATTGTGGTAGTCGTAAATACATATTTGACGGAATTCTGTGTGTTTTAAAACCCTCGGCCCAAATTGCGAGGCGCGGCCTTCAAATGCACTGCGTTTAAAAGTAGCGCTTTCGTGGGTGTAGAGTGGGGTAACGCGAGTCTCGCCACTTTGGGGGTGCCTTTCAAGTTCACTGCGCACTGCAACTTGAAACTCCATATGTAGCACGTTATTAGACCGTCCATTTTTCACAGATCTGCATCTGACGGTCTGGACGCAAACTTTTCTTTCCAAAGCACCACAAGTATTTCGGGCTCAAATCTCAAGCGTCCAAAATCTTCTCAGTGTAGCGACATGGATAGAAACAACAGTACATAGTACTTTTGCCTAGTGGGTTGTACTCTCTAAAGGCCTATACTAACATATTGCATATATGTTTGACACACACCCTAGGCTAGACAAGGGGTAGTGCGGGGCAAGAGGCACGAAACTCAGGGTGGCACTACTAGTCCAACCTCTGAGGCAAAGGTCCGAAGACCAGTCAGGAGAGTACAAACAAGACGAGCACACCAGGGCGGCACTACTAGTCCTGCCACTGGAGTAGAGGCCACAAGGCCAGTCAGGAGAGAATAATAAGAGTTGTACACAATCAAGGCCCTAGCAAGTGTGAAGCTACAGGAACTAAACCTAGCTGTACACAGTGCCGCTGATGATTTTTAGGCGCAAGTGCCTTAGTAAAGATATCAGCTGTATTGGCACCGGAGGCCAAGTGAACTACACAAGCCTGACGGCGCTGCTGTAGCTCGCGCAGGAGGAAGTACCACACCTGGATCTGCCTCGCTCTGCCCTCAAGTCGAGGCTTTTGACACAGGAGGATCATGGCCCAGTTGTTAGCAAACAGAACCGGGGAAGAGCTAGGCCGCTCACCTAAGTCAGTGAGCAAGAAGGTCAGCCAGCGGAGCTCATGTGCCGCCATGGCACCAGCGTAGATCTCAGCCTCACGGTTAGACTGTGCAACAGACGACGAGCGGGTGGACCTTCATGAGATGGCCCCTGCACTAAGGCTAAAGCAGTAGCCCTAGGACAACCTGAGTGTCTCAGCGTCGTCCACCTACGAAGTGTCTGTGTGCCCTATTAGGACCACTGGTCTGCGTCCTTCTAGCAGTAACCCCATGCCCGATGTACTTGCTAAATAAAGCAAAACCCTCTTAGCGGCCGACTAGTGATGTGGTCGGTGTCGACATGTGGCCACAAAGCGAGCCAAGATGCTGAGAGGGTATGCGAGATCTGGATGACTGCAAAACATCATGTACTAGACGCAACCCACCAGCTCTATGTAAGGACCACTAGGCTCTATAGACTCCTCAGGGACTGGAGAGCCCGTGATCTACTGGCAGAGGCGTGGGCTGTGCAGAAGAGAACTGAAGGCTGAACCTCCGAAGGACCTGGCGCACCAAGTGTAACAGTGTAAGAGTGATGGTGCGCGCTGCTCTGTCCCTCGAGATCTGCAGGCCAAGGTAGCGGCGCAACTTTCCGAGGTAAGTGCAGGTGTGTCTTCTCAGCAGCTCAGCCTTCACGGAGGCCAGTGCGTCTCTGTCTGCAGTAGCGAAGGCCAGGTCATCTACGTAGACAAGGATATAGAACGGGGTCTGTCCAGAATGAACGAAGAGCGAGGGGTCTGCAGATGACGGGAAGAACTGCAGGTTAGCTAAGGTAGCATGCAGCGTCTCGTGCCACTCACAGGGCGCCTGCTGCAGGCCATAAACCGGGCGTCGAAGCAGCCACTCGCACCTGACTGCGCACATGGTACCGTGCTTACCTGAATGCCATGGCAGGTAGACCTGCTCGTGCAGACTGCCCTAAAGAGACGTTATAGAGAAGTCGAAAGAGTGCAGCTCGTAGTCACGCTGTACTACTACGTGTAGTAGCACCCGAAGAGTGGTCATCTTCAAGGTCCGAGTCAAGGTTTGAAAGAAGTCAACACCCTCGCACTGACTTAAGCCTCTAGCCACATAGCGCGCCTTAAACACAGGCGGCTCTTCAGGACGGCACTTCACCTTGACGAGCAACCGGCCATCGACTAAGTTCATCCCGGGTGGGGGAACTGCGTCGACGTAGGTGCCGGTGGATCTCCAAGCTGCCATCTCCTGCTCCATGGCAGCTATCCACTGAGAGGCCCAGGGTCCCGAGGTCGCCTCAGCATAGGTGCGAGGGGTTGGGATATCGAGGGCGTCTGGGTCACCCTCAGGAACTAGCAGCATGGAGCAGAGAAAAGGCGTAGCCTCGGACAGGAAAGCTAGCTCGTACTACTTTTCCTCTAGGACGTCACTGCCAAGGCAGGTGCACCCCTGACGAACGGAGTATAGGCAGGGTTAGAGACAAGTGCGGTGGTGCAGTCAAGGCGGTGGGTAGAGGAAAAGTCAACGACAGCAGCAAAAAGAGCGTCAACACTGGAAACGGGAACAGACTGGTCGATAACGAGGGAGGCAAGAACTTGTGGAATAAGAAGACTACCAGCACGAAGGAAGTCATTGAAAGGAGGCGGCGCGACAACAAGCGACGACGGAGGAGGCGACGGGAGAAGGGGAGGACAAGACGCATGAGAACGGAGCAATATAGGGTAAGAGCGAGGAACAGGAGAGACGAGACAAGCACGAGAGGGACGGCGAGACCAGACATGAGACGGAGGCGTCGAGTCAGGAGACAGAAGAGGAGACACAAAACGGGAACGAGGGGGAAAATGAGCTGGAGACGAGTACGGCGGAGGAAGCACATGGCCGTAGACATGCAGGGGAGGCGGCAGTGAAGGAAGCGCAGATAGGGGGTTGGGGGAACGAAGACTGAGAAGGCGAAGGGCCGACACTGGCGGCGACTGCTGCTGCTGCAGCTCCACGGCGACACCAGAACCTCCTGCTGTACTACGGCTACCTTCGAGAAGCTCCTCACCAGCACCTCCAGAACGAGAACCCTCTCCAATACCGGTGCCATCCCTAGGACCCGTGGACCCCCGCGGCGGTTGCTGCTGCGGCGGCGACGACTGCAACTGCGGCCGCGGCGGCGACTGTTGCGGCTGCGGCGGTGGCGACTACAGCTGCTGCTGCGGTGGTGACGACGGCTGCTGCGGTGACAGCGGAGGAGGAGACACAGGGGCAGAGACAGGTGGCGAGAACGGAGCTGCGGAGCCACCAGAGTCAGACGGCTCCTCGAGCGGGACAGCCGACAGGAGGGGAGTGACGTGAGGCACACCAGACGGGGCAGGATGGGGGGGGAGAGGAGTAGGGGCTACCGGGGGAGCGAAAACTAGAAACAGGGGTGGGGAATCTGCGAGACCTTTGTGAGGAAAGCGGTGATAGAAGGAGACAGACTCGTCAAAGGTGACGTCACGCGAGTGAAAGAAGCAGTGGGACGACGGGTGGTAAAAGTGCATGTTGGACGAGTCGAGGGGGAGCCAAGGAAGATACAGGGGACAGTATGGGCAGTGAGCTTGTCCGTGAATGAGAGGGAAGCGGAAGCTCCAGCCGGCGGAGGAGAGAGCGTGGAGTAAAGCGTCAGTCAAGCGTGAATGAGAGGGAAGCGGAAGCTGCAGCCGGCGGAGGAGAGAGCGTGGAGCCTAGACTAAACAAAGCAGAAGGTCCTATGCCTGACGCAGCAGGGGAGTCTGAACTACACACAGGTGGCACACCTAAACTAGACAACACAGGGTGATAGATTCCGGTCACACTTCAGGCATCAGCATACAGGGAATGCATAGCAGAACAAATGTGATCCATGTCTAACTCAAAAACAAGCACAGCACGGCGCACAAGACTAAACATTCGGGGAGGTCTGGCGCCGGGCCAGAGCGGCGGCAAAAGAGGTCGTCGAGGCGGCTGAAGCAGCTGGTGGTAGGGTGCGGACGACCACACACAGTGCCGCGGAAGGGGCCGGTCTGGAGCTAGTACTGTCAACCCCCAGCGCTGGAGCTGCTGCCCGACACTGAGCTGCGAGGGCCGCCACTGCGGCCACCACCACTAGAAGCACCAGGCCACCCCGGCAGAAGGCGCCCCACGAGTGCTGCTGCTGCTGTTGCTGCTGCGGCGGCTGCTGCTACTGCTGCTCTGGGGCACCAGCCCCGGTCCCCTCGTCGGAATCACTATTCCCGCCCCCACCTCCACCACCCCCACCACCCGCACCACCCTGACCTCCACCACACCCCCCCTTGGGGTGGCGACCCCTACGCTGATGCGATTACGATGAGGCCGCAGCGACGGTCTCAGCAGCAAGGGCTGTCTCGGCGACAGCGGCAGAAACGTCAGCGTAAGTGCACTGGGAGGGTGCACAGCCCTAAAATTTAGGGACTGCCGCAGTACCACTCGACTGAGCGATAGTATGCTGGAGAATCTCTATCTCGGACAGCGAGGCGGGCGTGGAGTAGCGATCAACTACTGCCTCTAAGAATGTCTGAGCGTTCACTACGGTGCTAAAGTGAGGATGCTTAGTCAGGGGGAGGGCATGACTAATGAAAGGCTGCGCTACGTCGCCGCGCGGATCCCAGACAGCGCGAGCATGCACACCACCGGTAAAGGCCTCATGCTCAGCAGTGGTGGGGGCGTCAGTGAGGGCAACATGCGAGAGGGGGCGTGGAAGCAAGCCATCGACATGAACAGCCAGGGAGTGGCCATTCTGGCCCTGACCTGTCAGGTGTCAGCAATGGTCGACAAGCCAGGCATCGAAGACGATCGTGTGCCCTTCCGCGTCCAGGTGCAGCACAGCATCCGCCATCGCACGTCCTCAGGGACACGGCGGCACGTCAAGACGGCGGCACGACGACGCGGCTCCACGACGCCACGGCGCAACTGTGGCACAACTACACTGCGGCGCGGCTCCAAGGCTCCACGGCGCCACGTCGGCACTCTGACACGGCTACACGGCGGCGCAACGGCATGGCAACACGGCGGTGGCGCGGCGGCGGCGTGAGGACGGCGGCAGAGCGGCGGCACGGCGGCGGCACGACAGCGGCACGGCGGCGGCAGGACAGCGGCACGACGGCGGCACGGCGGCGGCACAGCGGCGGCACGGCAGTGGCACGGTGGCGGCACGGTGGCGGCACGACGACAGCACGGCTATGTTCGGCGACCGCACGGCGGTACGGCGTCACGGCGGTACGGCGGCATGGTGGCGGCACGGCGGCGGCGCGGCGCGCCACGCTGAGGACGGCAGGAATGAGAGCTGGCTCGAACGGGACCAGCAGGGTGCTAGGGGGCCAGCGGGGCAGGAACGGGGCCAGCAAGGTGCACGGGGCCAGCAAGGCGCACGGGACCAGTAAGGTGCACGGGGCCAGCAAGGGCGCACGGGGGCCAGTGGGGCACGACGAAACCGGTGAGGTGCAGCACTAAGGCTAGGGCGTACGGGGCATACGAGGCGAACGGGGCCAGGAGGGCGCTACCGGGCCAGTGGGGCGCTAAGGGGCCTGCAGGACGTACAGGGTCGGCGGGGCGCACGGGGCAAGCGAGACTCGACGGGGCCAACGGGGCACTAACAGGGCCTGCGAGGAGCAAAGGGTTAGCATGGCGTGACGGGGCTAACGGGGCGTACGGGGCGAAGAGGGCGCTAATGGGTCAGTGGGGCGCTAAGGAAATAGCGGGGCGCTAAGGGAAGGGCGAGGGAGGAAGCGGGTGGGAGGACGGAACCTACTCGATACCATCTCAGAGTAGCGAGATGGATAGAAACAACAGTACAGAGTACTTTTACCTAGTAGGTTGTACTCTCCAAAGGCATACACCTAACTAGCCTATACTAACATATTTCATATATGTTTGACAAATCTTAGGGGCGAATCTAACTATGCACGAACACTTAGCAGTTCACGAGGAAAAACACCCTCGCGATTTTCCCGTGTGTTTCGTAAAACAGCACGCCCAGAGTTCTTCTACAGTGCGTTTGAACAATTTGGTCCGCGGGTTATAAGTTAACCATTTTAAGCAAAAAAAGGGGCTTAAATATCGCTATTTTATTGGTTTTGCATGTGCCTTCACCACCTCATCAAGCAATAGTTTCTTCTGCTAGCAGAATAATGACTTATACCGTTAACGGAACCATGAGCTTCTGACGAGATCCAATTTCCCTCCCCTTCTCTTCCCTGTAATCGCCCAGCGACTGGGTTGGGGTTGCCTCCAGGGCTGACGTTGAAAAAAAAAACACCGTGAGCTGTCAACTAAAAAAAAAAAAAAAAAAAAAAAAAAAACCCAGAGGGCTCTGTTTTCAAAAATTGCCTACTCTGGTCTGCCGGTTTTCAGAAAGCCAAAACCCTGAAATTCTCAGCGTTCACTGAACGCGATCAAGGTCGAATTCAGCAACAGCTGTAAGCATGTCCAAACTGCCGCATCATCTCCTTTCGTAGAGAGGGTCTTCGCTAGCCTTTTTCCTAAGCGGTTAGACGAGGGGAGGTGGGGTGGGCTGGGGGGCGGGGATATCGATTTCTGATTTCCCAGACGAAGTGAAGATGCTAACATATCGGACGGCCTACAGTCCAAGTGAAGGGGGGGGGGGGGGAGAATCGAAAGGGAGAGGTGGGGGGAATTGAAATCGAGGGGAAAAGGGGGGGGGGGGGGGGGGGGGGGAGGGATCAAAACCGGGGGGAGCAGGGAAGCGAAACAGAGGGGGGACAGGGATCAAAACGGAGGTGAGGGGGGGATCGAAATTGAGGGGAAGGGCGGACGTAAGTGAGAGGAGACTGAGCCCTCGCAATTTGCCAATGAGAGCCATGCATAGGAACGACTTTGCTTGCTTCCAGCGTCATGGAATTGACTTCAAACGGCAAGAGAAATCTAGGCCGTTCATTACGAGAATCCATCGACGAATGATAAATGTCGAAACGATCGCATTCGATCATGACCGTCAAAGCGTTTAGGTCTTTTAGTGATAACGCACGGGCAGTAGGCGGAAATTCTCCCGAAAGGAACAACTGCTGCTAGAGGCAAGGTTTTGTCTTGCTAATGCGTTGTCACTAGTACCCTTGCAACTAAGGAGTACATTGCTATGCACAAATTTCACTGCTCCACTGGGTTGCTAAATTCTCAGGGTTTGTGGGGAGTGTGGGGGTGATGTTGAAGCCTTAGCTAAATTATACGGGTTGGGGGAGTATGGGAGGGGGAATGTCTGTACATGAGGACTTAGCCAAAAAGAATGTTGAGGAGGGTGATGTATCTGGCTATTAGGACTTGCCGAATTTTTGTAGGTTGCTAGGTGTGTGGGCTGAGTATTTGTACAAGAGGACTTGGAAGATTTTTGTAGGTTGCTGGGTGTGTGGGGGGAGTGTCTGTACAGTTGGACTTAGGCGATATTTGTACGTAGGTTGCAGTGTGTGTGGGGGGGATGTCTCTGGCGATTGGGGACTTAGTCAAAAATTAAGGATTGTGGGCAGTTCGGTACAGTTGCCTGTATCGGGGGGTCGATAGAAAACTAAGTATCCGCAGAACACGGTCCTTAAAATTATCAACCTTACATCCCTGAAGGGTTAAGCGTTTATATTTTGACAACCCTAAAAATCTAGGGCTTGCCGAAAAACATACCCTGTGAAATCAGGGAATCAGAGTAAAATACCTTGATAGCGTCAGCCCCGGTTGCCTCGCCTCGCTGACGCAATAGCGAGTCGTGTCGTCGTCACACGTCGAGAGAGACGCCCACCCCCGAAACAATATCTAGAATAAATATGGATTCCTGACACACACAGTTTCCACAAAGCAATTTTCTTCTAGGCAACCAAGTCAAGCGATTCAGTACAGCTTGGCGTAACGAGCCATGTCGCCTATTTGTACAAACGTGTATTGTTGCTGCTTTAGAAATCGCCGCTCTCTCCCGCAGAGGAGAAATTTCTCATCATTCTTGAAGCTCGTTGAGGATACGTCCCAAAAATTGGGGGCCAAGAACCTATGCACCTACTTCGCACGTTCGTGGATGTGCTCT
This sequence comes from Closterium sp. NIES-67, assembly GCA_027943415.1. Classification (NCBI taxonomy): domain Eukaryota; kingdom Viridiplantae; phylum Streptophyta; class Zygnematophyceae; order Desmidiales; family Closteriaceae; genus Closterium; species Closterium sp. NIES-67. The sequence continues at coordinate 421,080 of BQMB01000923.1, read as the reverse complement.
GCACCTACTATGATCGTGAAGGCTATGTCTAAACGTGTTCATCTGTGAAGCATAAACATAGTTTCGAAATGCATAGCTCATACAAAGCGCCCACTTAGTGCGAGGTACAGTGACGGAACAATCTGTCCACATGTCGGCCATTAACTGGACAAAATCAGGGCCCATGAGAAAATGACCAGGTTTTTTTTATTTCCTGGTTTTAAGGTTCTAGTTGCCATTGTTGTAGGCTTGTGTGACAAATGACATCTGTCCAAAAAACACACCATAACAGAATATAGCAGAACGAAGATCACAGGTGGTGCACTCGGACAGAATGTTCCCGGGATGAGCGACATTCGAAATTATCGATATCGATACCGGGTTTATCTCCCCTTAGCCCTACTTCCTGCTTTGATCCTCCTAGGCATATTGTCTAACAGAGCCTTGCACACGCCAGCCCCAATGCTGTCCCATGCCTCGTGCATGTGCTCCCAAGTTTGCAGCATGCCTGTGGCGGGTTGATCATGCTTGGCGAGCTGCTCGATGGGATTGGGGTCGGTGAAGGAATAGGGTCATTGTAGGACCACGAAATCTTGCTCTGCTAGACACTCCTGAATGATCCTGCACTTGGGTTTGGGGTCGTATAGTGTACTGGAATGTCATGCCAGAGATGGTCAAATCATATAAATCAAGAGTTTGAGCCACCTCGTCCTGCAATATGCTGTGATAGAGTTGGCCATCTGTGCGGCCATCAATCTTGCACATGTAAGCAGGCGCATCAGATATTATACAGACTCAAACCATAACTGGCCCACCCCCATGCTTCACAGTCTACTTCACCTGATGCCCCTGGAGAGCAGCGCCTTTGCGAATCCATGCGTGGGTGTGGCTCTCCGAGCAATATCAAGTGATCTGAGTCTCGTTCGACCTGATCACCCGCCTCCACTCGTCCAGAGTCCAGTCTAGGTGGGCTCTGGCAAAATTCCGTAGTCGCAGATGTTGCGCGCTAATAGTTGAGGCTTGCGCAATAGCTGTACAGCGACTAACTCATTCACCCAGAGGTTTCTCTGATGCGAAGCAAGCGGGCGCGTGGTTGCTGGAGGATCACAGGGTAAGGGGCATGCGCTTTGCTACTGAGCGACTATGCTAGCTCGTGCAAAGAATGCTCGACGGAAACAGATCTAGTCTCTACTCGGGTAGTATTTGTCCATATCGACCGTCGAGCGTTAAAGCTTGTACTCTCTACTAGCAATTCAATACTGGCTAGAGTTTGTCATATCTAGAGGTGCATAAACTGTTTGTGCATTATGTCCACATGCTCTAGATTGTAAATAATTCATTTATACTTGTCAAAATGTCAGGAACTTGCTAAACAGTGCCATTTTGTGGACTTATTGTTCCGTCACTGTCTGTCGAGGTGCATTGCGTATAACATTGTCCATGCCGACCTTCGTCGAATGACGCTGCGCTATACGTAGCATGCACTACGCATGTGCTTTCTGTGCTTCCGTAAATGCTATGTTGACGCTATGTAGACACTTTCAGGCCACAAAGCATTCCTGTTACTGTTCGTGTCATTTTGTACCTAGTAAACTGGGTGTAGTGATTCTGTGCACAGATGTTCAATATCACAAAATTTAACGTACAAAATTCAGCATAATACAAATTTGACCTAGAATTCCGTATTTTCGTAGCTCAATTTTGGGAAAACGATAGATCGCTAGAACAGGAGGAAAACGGTGACAAGGAAGCGGATTCCGCTAAATTGCGATTTCCACCATAGATTCAAATTTTCTTCATCAAGGTCGTGCCAGGGTTCTATCCATTCTATTCCAAAGCCTTGCATGTGAGCTGAGTACAGGGCAGAGAATGCAAGGCGACAAGACAGGTAGAAATCCTAACACCAAAATATAACTTACGGATTTTTGCGTGACGGTAGTAGTACAATCAAAATCTTGTCCTGCAAACAGGAAACCGGGACCGGAGTGTGAGTTGATAAGAGAAATAGGACGGGAAGCGACGGAGTCAGGATACATTCAGACTTACCGTTTAGGATGCCAACATGGTCGTGCCCGGATCGAGGATCGCGCGATGATGCGGAACCTGCAACGAAGTAAGAAAAACCAGCGTTATTAGTCAGCAGAAAGGGGTTGTACTGTGGGACGCTTTAAAAGCGACCAACTGTATAACTACAGAAAGGCAGGAACCAAAACGATGCGGCTCCTACTCAGTGCAGTCTTAGCTCTATGCGTTCAGAGTGGTCTGAAATGAAGAAGGAAGACTAGGGAGAGGGAGAGCTAAGTGTAGAAATGAGGGAGAGGGATTTGAGCAAATGTAGGGTCTGAAATGAGAAGGAATTGAGACGTACTTGGAAATGAGCTGTCAAATGAGAAGGAAGCGAGCGTCTGTGGCTATATATTCTCGTTGTGGATTGGTCAGAAGTTGGCTGCACAAATTTTACCGGCTCGACCGTTCTTTGGTACGATACAGAGTGTTTCATTTCCCTAAAATGAATTATACTGTATTGCCTGGCTTTTATGGTCATAAATTATACAGCTCGGTACCCAGTTTGTCGAACTGAAATTCTTTTCGCGAACGCAAAAAAAAAAAAAAAAAAAAAAAAAAAAAAAAAAAAAAAAAAAAAACCCCAAATTGTTGCCGAAGCGCGTCGAGTTCTCGTTGACCAATAAGAGATGAGAAATTTGGCCTCTCGCACGTTTTCTCATTGGCTCTAGCAATATTTGTCCTCGGCCAATCAGAACCGACCCAACGCTCTTCTCTTGGCCTAGGCAACCCGTGCTTCTTTGGTATGGTCGTTGGGTTGTGGCTAGAATGAAGCGGAAACCAAAAGGACGCTAATAATTTGTCACGCTAGCGAATAGGTTTATGTTTGGAGGGCTCGATGAAGCGGGGACATAGGGCCTATGGACAAAGCCTTTTCCAATGGGAACTTCGCTTCCACGAAGCCTTCGTCCCTGCTTCATCCCCATTTTCTCTCAACCTCGTGTTCGGGGACTTCGTAAACCCTTAGTCGCAAATGTCTAATCCAACCCCGATTCACCTTTTGGGGACGTAAGAAGCAGCGTTTCTCTCTTGCATGGCCAAACCAAAGGCCTCCCCATCGTCGACCGTACGACTGTCGGCGTAAATATGTTGTTTTTACTTCTCTGACTAGGGCGTGTGTCCAGTTTCATGAAAGCTCTACTGCCATTGAACTACTAGTCCAGTATACTGCGTCTGTACTAGGACCCAATGCATGTAGACATTAGCAAGTATGACGAAGTTACTAATATACTATAGAGTTCTTATTGTAGCTACGGAAGATCCTCAAAGTGTAGATGGTGTGGTTCACCGTGTCGTCAAAAGTAGTACCGAACAGCGTCACTAAAGGAAGCAGAGTTTGGGATCGGCTTCCTCGAATTTCACCGCCTCGTTGCATTGCCCCGTGCAGGATGGATTTGAAAAAATGGGTCGCCGTCTTCCTTGTTCTTACCATAGCAAGCAACGAACGAGGCGATGGCGGAAAGCCGGCTCCTAAACCGCGCCTGGGTCCGAGAAGATGAGAGCTGAATGGCTTCAAGAGTGCCGTGGAAAGGGTAAGAAAAATCATGATCTTTATGATACACTTCAATAGAACATGTTAGTATGCAATAAGCTTTGACGTTTACAAAGCCTCTACTATTTTCCCATACCTTGCCAGTATCCATCTGTGCATATCCTAACTTGTGAAGCAACCCCCGGGGCTGAGTTTTTTCTCACTGAGTTTATCTCGTGCCTTCTTCCTCTTGCCCTTTCATTCCCACTATCGCATGATTCACATCAAATTCTGAGCATTTTATCGCCTTGTATGCGGTCCGACAACCAATCGCCTTCCTAATGCCTACAGACCGCGCGTTTTAGACTCTTCCCCAACAAGATTCGCGACCAGCTAACCGGCAGAAGGCTCGTGAAGATGGTTATGTACCACTTGCTTCTGGAGAAATGGTCTTTCATATTTTCAATGCGCGAACCATGAAAACAAAGGTCCGTGCGTTCCGTACAACTTTTGGTGCTTACATGTATGTGCTTCCGTCGACCCCGGGAAATGACACAGTTGTCGTGAATTCTAATACGACCGTTAAAGCAAGGACTCCATGTTACATCATTCTTGCTTACATTTGGGGGAGAGAGACTTATCCCCGGTTTCTAGGGCTCGGGTTGAACCGGATTATTTTCCAGCCGGGGGTGTTCTCATTGTAAGAGACGAGAATTGCCAGCACTTCCTCCATTGTTAGGATCCAACAAGAAAGTAGGAGTTTCAATAGCTCCTGACTACTATTGGGCTCGTAAGGCCTTAGCGATGTGCCGCATGCCAAAGACTGGGCACTTGCACGTCTTGGCATACTGAGCAGGTACCGTTATGCTAGGCTAGCAGGGACGTGCACCGATATCTCTACGCACTAGATTCTTGCTACTGTTATTACTATGTGGCCACTATATGTGGCTCATCAGAAATTAGATATGATACACGCAATGAAATGTACGTGCTAATGGCATAGCTCAGATTAAGGTAGAGAAGTGTCACCAATTCCTAGGAAAACCGGTTGATGGCCTAAAATAATTTATTATAACTATGGTCCATATAGATGGCTACACTACTCCGTGGGCACATATTTCGTTTCGTCACACGCCAAACCATAGGGATGAGACTGAGGGATGGGAGTTACGTGTACTACAGCTACACGTAATGATAGCCGGATTTTAGCTTTATGCACCTGGCATGCGTTATTTTCGGAGCTGATATTTTCAACGGTTTTCTTTGCTGGGGGCTGTCCCCCTCGTGAAGCATCACAAATGAGGCCAGTTGAGAGGCCTCTGGAAAAAAAAAATTTATAAAGAAGAAGAAGGAGAAAAAAAAAATCGACATTCCTTCTCTAGATGACCGATGTTTACAATGTGTGAGATCCCGCATTTTGGTAGTGTTGTCGAGAGAGGAGATCCCGAAACCCCTTGGGAACGAAAACAAAGTTTTTGGTCTCCGGCCAAACACCCCCCAGATCCAGAACAAAAGATTTTGATCTCGGGGGTTCTAGGATCCTTGTTGAAGTATCGGATCCAAACCTTCCACTGGCTCGTGGCTTTTATGAACACGGAAATGCTTTCTGCTGACCCTGAAACGGCCAGTGTGCTAAAAAAACTGATGCTGCCGTCCACTTTCACCCTTTAAATTTACCGGGGGGCAGGTGTACAGTAATAAAACCGTGAGCTTGTGACAAAGTTGAATCCTTCCCCTTCCCTCCCCCCTGATGTCGCTTGCCGATTGGGGTAGGTGGGAGGGTTGAGTCAACACAACACGTCTCGCCGACATAAGATAAATCAGCCGTGACACCGTCACAAATCACAACACAACCAGACCAGACAAGTTATGGTACCAGACCAGAGGGAGATGCGGAGATCCCAATTGCCCACCGCCATACACACAGCTTCCCTGACGTCAGGGTCATATGTCACAGGATCTGTCTGAGACAGCCATAAAATGGAGTCCACTGTCACAAGTAACTGTGGTCCGCGTTGTCGAGGCGTGTCGCCTCTTTGTACTGCTCTGCCAGAGCTACAGAGTGGCAACAGAGGTGCTGGCACAATGACTAGTTTCAGGAAATTCTTGTCGTTAGAAACTGCCGCTCTCTTTGCCGCAGCTTCCGCTCCCGGCGATGTCACGCTGGGCACGTTCGTAGCATGAAATGTGCGGCTGGAGTGTTTTGGTGGAATAGATGAGTTGGAAGAGGATGAAGTAGGCGGAGGGCCGCGGCCGTCTGCTGTGACTGGAATGGGGTGTTTCTACCAAGGAAAGGGGAGGTACTATCTTGTAACAAGATACTGTATATTCTCTTCATTCCTGTCGGCGTTTGAGAACGAAGAAAGTCTCTCTCTCGCACAGCCAGGCAATACATCCCACCTTCGACTTAACCTTTGAGGACAATATCAAGTTACAAAGCCTTCAATCGAGAGTACTGCGTCTGTACTATTAATAGTTTAGTAGTTCGTAGAACGTGCTTTATCTGACAGGTACGAATAACCTACTAATAAACTGTCCTAGTACTGAACAGTTGTGGAAGAGCTTCAGACACATAACCTTTGAAACAGGGTGTCGAAATGAAGTCGAGTTCGGGATGGGGTCCCCTGCGTCGCATCGTGCTGTCCGGGGTGGAATCAAAACGATGGGCCATCGTCCTCCTTACTCTAATCTGCTGCAGTCAACATGGCGATGCCGGCAAGCCAGCTCCCAAACCAAAAATGGGCCCAGGGAGACGAGAATTGAACGGCTTTTCCAAGGCCATTCTGGGGACTAGAAAATACACCGTCTTTATGGTTCACTTCAGCAAAACAGGTTAGTGTGCAATGAGTTTTGATGTTCATAAGAAGCCTGGCGACCGTTGACTATTTTCCCATTTCCTGCCAGGATGCATCCGTGCATTCACTATCGTGTAAGGCAGCCTCCTAAGACTGAGTCCTTCCTCACTGAGTTAATGTCGTGTCCCTTCCTTCCTTCTTGGCCTAACTTTTCCTCCTATCACTTCAGGGCTTGATCCAATGATTGCCAGGTATGCGGACCGACAACCACTCACCTTCTTGCTGCCTCCCGACCTTGCGTTTAGGGCTCTCCCGAGCAACATCCGCAGCCAGCTATCCGGCGTGAAACTCGTGAAGCTGATTCAGTACCACCTGCTTCTGGAAAAATGGACATTCGAATTTTTCAATCTGCCATCCTTAAAAATTAGAATCCGTCCGTTCCGTACAGTACTTGGTACCTACATGTTTGTGCTTCCGGCGAATCCAGGGAGCAACGCGGTTTTTGTGAACTCTGGTAGATCCATGGATGTTGGGACTCCAGGTTATATCAATCGTGCTGACATTGGGGGGAGGGAATCGTATCTCCGGTTTCTGGGCCAGGGGATAAGTAGAGTCATTATTCCTCCAGGGGTGTTCAGCTAGTAACATGATTCCGGGACTTGTTTCCACGGTCAGGATGTGACTGGAACGTAGGATCCGCCTATCCCTCTCCCGCTGTGCGTTGTGACATAAATACTGTATCAGAAGGGTTGATGCGGAAGTCTATCACAGTCTCTCTCATGTCTGTTCTTCTCTGGCCTCTTGGATGCTGGCTGGCTGGGAAGAAGAAATATGTTCTTCCTGCTGCTCGCAGAGTTCTCAACCTTCTCAACAGTACTACTACTGGAATTATGGTACCACCTTCCACCATAAGGGCGTGGTAAATTTCGATCGGTTCAATGGACTCGTTCGGGTTACTTGTGTCGCCAGCGTCGCGAAAGCGTCGTTAAAAGGCTTTCGCGAATAGTTGACAGATCTGGATTTTTTAAAACCCGCACTCACGACCAACAAGGGTTCGTGTAATGAAGCAACTTGACGAGACGTAGACGAAAATACATTTCGTAATAGACGAAAATCTGGACTTCGTCCGAGGCGGGATTTGGGGTGTTTTCGAGCTCCTCGCTGCTGCGACGTTTTGTTTTCGCTGACACCCAATTTGGTGTCGCCAGGTTCGTGTCGCAGCGTAACATTTGTTTCCGTATACAAACACTCGACTGTGAATCTTCACCAAATGTGCGAAGGTTGTGTTCGCTCTAAACGTTCGATCTTTTCCTAAACGTACCACGCCCTGACGTGTCTTCTACTATGTTTCGCACGAAAATTCTTGTGCCACGAGTCACGAGTAATCGAGTACAGATTGGGATCACCATCCAACCAGCGCCCAACAGAGACACACGATTGGTCGACTCTCCCGACCACCAATCGTCCCGCCCGCAGCACAGCCGTCCGATTGGCTGACCTCAAGCTTTTCCCATCGGCCAGGACATTGAGAGCCGTTGATGCGCGCAAGACTCCCCCGAACACGTCCTTCGTGAGCACTGAGCAGGATTCCAGCCAGGATCAGAGCCTGGCCAGAAGGTGAATCAATCAACACACACCCCCTTCCGTGACCATTTCTTGCAGCTTCAATTTCCCTTACCTTTGACAGCATCACCCTCCTAAAGCCCTTTTTGCCGAGCGGAACAAGCAGAACACCGAAGTTGCGGAGTCCTGACTCGTGACCTGACAGGTTACAACACCTAGTTTCTGACCCGAGGTCAGGTCGCCATTGTTGTGGACGAGGATTCCCCGATTTTGGGTAGTTCGGACATTCCATTCTTTCTTTCTCGGGTTGATTAGAACGCAGACATCTCCAATGGCCGCCTCAGCTGCTGTCATTGGCTCTGGTTTACTGGCGAGCAAAACTCTTAGCGCTGTCCCGCATTGCTCTTTGGCTGCGTGCTCAACCTCCCTGACCAATGCCAGAGCGCCAGCTGGCGAATTCCAACTTAAAGAGTCCGTTTCCCTCGAGTCTCTGAAGAGCAGACTTTCACGGTCTCAAACGCGTCGAGTTTCCGGCTGCTCGAATTCAGAGAGCAAGAGAATCTTCCTCCAATGCTCGTGCCAAAGAAACGAGGGGAGCTCACAAGCTGACCAGTCCGCTGAGAATGTTCGGACGATTGAGCAAGTGCAAAGACCAGCAATATTTTGCAGCTCTTCCCAAAGGAAATCTCTCCAATGGCCTTCGATACCATCGGGTTTTCTCCCATCAACCACCCAGTCGCCGTCCCTGATCGCGTCTGCTGCCATTACAGCAGCTGTAGGTGCATTGTCTCTCTCCTTACTCGGACTTGCCACACCAGAAACGGCAGCAGCAGCGACAGCTGACGTCATCGCAGCTTCCGCTGCCGTCCCAGCTGACGTCAGCAGCCTTTTGGACCTCGCCGACTTCCAAGCTGGCTTCGCATCGGTGCGTGCATCGAAATCTCGTATAACGAACTCCCGTGCACTCTCCATCGCGATTTTCTTTGTATGAGTATCACGCCTCCGTCATCCCTTCAGCCTGCATGTTCCGGTTGCTCTGCCCTCATTTCCTCCATTTCATCGGTTTCTTCCTGGGTTCCCCTGACTGGATTCTCCTATCCCTCCGTGCCTCCAGGCTTTTCTTCTCGTACTGTTCTCGGAGATCGGTGACAAGACCTTCTTTATCGCGGTAGGGCTTCTTCTGCCTGTCAGCCATCGCTCTGAGAATGGTTGTCATTTTGCGATTTCGTTTGACCAAACCATTCAAGTTCGCATTCGTCACAGGCATGCCTGGTACCTTTCTCTCCTGGTTCGTACTTCGTAAGGGTTTTCATGGGGGGGATGTCTTTATGATGATCCGGTGGAAGCACACACACGCCACGCACGAACAGATTTGAAAGCGAAAGAAATCAACCACAAGCATCCTCTCTCGTTCCTCTCTCTACCCCCCCTCTCTCCCCACCAGGGAGTGCTCGCCACGAGGCGTCCCAACGTGGAGGTCTTGAGGTCTTTGGATGCACCTTAGGAGCCCTGGCGCGGGTCTAGAGTACCCTGTATGGTTACATCTAATTCCCCCCCTCTCCGCTCCCCTGCTCTCGGCCTCCCACTGGCCTCTACTACCCCCCATCCCCCACCAGGCAGTGCTCGCCACGAGGCGTCCCAACGTGGAGGTCTTTGCAGGCACCTTTGGAGCCCTGGCGTGAGTGTAACTCCACCTATATACAAGTGTGGCTTTCTTGAATAGCGTACATTGCCTTCAGTCCCGAAAGAGTTCTATTGCTATGCGATTGCGTGGTCAAGTTCGTGATTGGTCAGTCCCGGGGTGTGGTTTGGTCCGTGTGTCAGTCAGGTCCCACGAGGATGCCTCTATGTACCACAAGTGACACTTACCACTGGCGGGACCGTTTCCCTGCATTTTGGGTCGGCTCAAAAGTCAGCTCGGGGTGTAGTTTGGTCCGTGTGTCAGTCAGGTCCCACGAAGACGTCTCTTCCTACCACAGATGACCCTTACCACTGCCCAGACCGTCTCCCTGCCTCAATCTTCACCTCGGCTGCTTCCCTGCTCTGGCCCTGCTGATTCTTCATTCTGGACCATGCATCCTTTCCCCCCTCTGTCTCCTCTTCCTTCCGGCAAAGCACTCTTCTTCTGGTTCTGCTTGTTCCCCACCTCTCTCCCTCCTCCCCTCCGCGCCCCACCCAACCACAACCCCCCCCCCCCCCTCCCCCCCCCCCCCCCCCCCCCCCCCCGCCACCCCTTTCGCTTCTGCAGTGTCATGACCGTGCTATCTGTGGCTCTTGGCCGGATCTTCCACTATGCAGACGAGCTCCTACCCGCGTATGCCTTCCCCCTTGCCTGATCTCCCATTGACAGCATGCTCAATGCACTCTCTCTCATCCCCAACGCTTTAACTGCGTCTGATCAGCTCTGTATCCGAGTCTCTGTGTATCTTCCCTCGTGGCTCTTCCCTTTGGAGGCATTCTGAGATTCGCTCTGACTTTGTTTGTCTGCTCCCTCTCGTTTGACTTTCTGCAGCTTTGGCTCATTTGACTTCCCTCTCGACGATGTCGCCTCTGTGGTTCTGCTGGTAAGCTCCCAATGCAACCCATTAGGGTGGTGCTGCTGTTAATCTCTCACTGTAACCCCCTTGGTGACTTAGGTTCTAATAAACTCAAATGCCACGTCAGCTTTGGCTCCTTTGACTTTCCCCTCGATGATGTCGCCTCAGCGGTTCTGCTGGTAAGCCGCCATTACCCTCTAGGGCACCTTTTGTACCCTTTAGGTGTGCTTTAGCTAGGAAACCGCACTATAACTCACAAAGCTTCCCTGCATCTTCTTTCCTGGGCAGCATTCCTTGTTTTCATCAAGCTCCTTCTTTCACAGCTGGCTTTGGCGGGCGGGACACAAATTTTGCGAGTGTGCCTCCGTTCCGTCTTCCATTGCTTGCATGTTCGTTCCTTTCTGTCCCTTTGCAACTCTCGTTGGCCTCTCCACGCTGAGGGGCGCAGCAGGTATGGACCCCAAGGCTGTTAAGAAGCAACTATATGGCTCTCTCTCCCCCCCTTCACCCCTCCCCCTCTCCACGCTCTCCATGCAGCTCTTCTTCGGCCTCTCCACGCTGAGGGGCGCAGCAGGCATGGTCGCCAAGGCTGCTCTCATGGGACTAGAAGCACACGAGCATCTTCTCTCCACGCAATGCCCCTCTGTCCCTCTGCCCCCACTGCAGCTCTTCGTCGGCCTCTCCACGCTGAGGGATGCAGCAGGCATGGACGCCAAGGCTGTTAGAAAGCGACTATGTGTGTCTCTCTCACTTCACCCTCCCCCCTCTTTTTCCCTCTCCTCTCTTCCCTTGCAGCTCTTCTTCGGCCTCTCCACGCTGAGGGACGCGGCAGGCATGGTCGCCAAGGCTGTTAGAAAGCGACTATGTGTGTCTCTCTCACTTCACCCTCCCCCCCTCTTTTCCCCTCTCCTCTCTCTCCCTGCAGCTCTTCTTCGGCCTCTCCACGCTGAGGGACGCAGCAGGCATGGACTCCAAGGCGGAGGGGGAGCAGCAGGAGGTGAGAGAGTGGAAACGGGGGGGACGAATGAAAAGGAAGGGCTAACGTGAAGGTGAAGGCAAGGACGCCAAGGCGGAGGGGGAGCAGCAGGAGGTTGAGTGAAGTGAACAGTGGTGATAGACGAGAAGGGATTGGTGTGCACGCACAGTGTGGCTGATAATTATGCAAGGGCGAAGGCGAGGGTGAGGGGGACGAGTGCACAAGTTGTTTCCAGTAGGCAAGGCAGCACTGCAAAAAGAAGCCCTTGTTTCCTCCTTGCACCCACCCTTTCCCCCCACCCTTCCCCCCACCCTCTCCCCCCACCCTTTCCCCCCACCCTTTCCCCCCACCCTTTCCCCCCACCCTTTCCCCCCACCCTTGGCCCCCGCCCTTGCCCTCCACCCTTTCCCCCCACCGTTGCCCCCCACACTTGTTGCTTCCATCAGTTTACAACTTTACACTGCTACTCCCATCGCCGCATCCCACCCGGCGGAGAAGGCACTATCAGGGCTGAACGCAGAGGCGACTGAACGGGACGCATCTCCTTGATGTTATGCATGGGAGGGACCTCCACATGCAGTGTGAACGACCTCCACCTCCTCCTCGCATTCTTCTGCTGTCCCCATCCCCCAACTCAGCAGGTGGAGAAGGCAGTGGCAGTGCTGAACGCGGAGGCCACAGAAGCAGGCGTTTCCCTAGCAGTGCGTGCTGCACGTCTTCTTGAACGTGCCCTGTTCTGCGTTCCTCCGCTGCTCCCATCCCCTCATTGCAACAGGCGGAGAAGGCCGTCGCAGGGCTGAACGCAGAGGCCACAGAAGGAGGCATTTCTCTGGCGGTGCTGGCATCAGTGTTCGCTCTGGTCTTCACAGCAGAGTGGGGCGACAAGTCCTTCTTCTCCACCATTGGTAAGAGAAGCTGCCTCGCTAGAAAACACATAAGAAGAGGGGAGAGGGGGGGGTGAGGAGATGGGTCCTCTCCCTTGCAGTGCTGGCATCAGTGTTCACACTGGTCTTCGCAGCAGAATGGGGCTACAAGTCATTCTTCTCCACTATTGGTAAGAGAAGCTGCCTCGCCAAAAAACACAAGAGTGGAAGGGAGAGGGGGAAGTGGGGCGGAGAAATGGGAGGGCAGCTCTGATTTCTCTGGCGGTGCTGGCATCAATGTTTGCGCCGGTCTTCACAGCAGAGTGGGGGGGGCAACAAGACCTTCTTCTCCACTATCGGTAAGAGAAGCTGCCTCACCCAAAAACACACAAAGAGAGGGGAGAGAGGGGGGGGGAGAGAGAAGGGGGGGGGCAGCCCTCATCTGCCTGGCGGTGCAGGCATCAGTCTTTGCGCTAGTACTCACACCAGAGCTAGTGTTTGCATCATTCAGTAGCACACCTCACCACGCCTCACCACCCCTCACCACGCCTCACCACGCCTCACCACGTCTCACCACGCCTCTCCCCTTTCCCCGCCCTCCCTCTCTCCCGTCAGCCTTGGCGGCCGCCTCATCCCCAGCTGGAATGGTCACTGGGACTATGTCTGTGTGCCTCACACGGTATCTCGCATTCTCACAATCCCCCCCCCCCCCCTCGCCCCCACCCCCCCGATCAGCCTTGGCGGCCGCCTCATCCCCGGCTGGAGTGGTCACAGGGGCTGTGGCTGCCCACGGTGTGGCAACAGTGGTGAGTGTGAAGCTGCCAGTCATTGCCTTCCATTGTGCCCACCTTCCATTCCCATCCGTAGCCGTCCAACATTACATCCACGTGTGGCTTGAGCCAACTCAAAACACACCTGTGAGTGTAAAGCTGCTAGTCATCGCCTTCCTTTGTGCCCACCTTCCATTCCCATCCGTAGCCGTCCGACATTATATCCACGTGTGTCTTGAGCCAACTCAAAACACACCTGTGAGTGTAAAGCTGCCAGTCATCGCCTTCCTTTGTGCACACCTTCCATTCCCATCCGTAGCCGTCCGACATTATATCCACGTGTGTCTTGAGCCAACTCAAAACACACCTGTGAGTGTAAATCTGCCAGTCATCGCCTTCCTTAGTGCCCACCTTCCATTCCCTTCCATTTGCTCCTCGACGTTCAGCCCTGTCACTGCCTTCCAGCAGGCTCCCTTTATAGTACGCTCGTTGCTTTCGTACTCCCCTCCCTTCCGTTCCCATTCCCATCCATTTCTTCCAATAATGCCTTATTTTTCTTTTTACTTTGTTGCACGATTGCCCATCATGCTCCATTCCAGATGGCAGTGCTGGGCGGGTCATTCCTCTCAAAGTACATCTCCGAGCGGGTAAGTGGCTGACTTTGAGTCGACTCACCAGGTTAGTGCTGGGCGGGTCGTTCCTCTCAAGTTACATCTCCAAGCGGGTAAGGTGGAGTCATTTTTCAGAATTCTAAAAAACGGTTCCAGATGGCAGTGCCAGGCGGGTCGTTCCTCTCCAAGTACATCATCGAGCGGGTAAGTGTGGCCATTACCTACAGGCTACCTACAGGTTATCAATGTACTAGACCCATCATTACCAGCACGTGAGCCCCAACACTACCAGCGTGTGAGCCCCACCACTACCAGCGTGTGAGCCCCATTGTGTGGATGACGCTGGTATCTCCAGTGCTCCATTCCAGATGGCAGTGCCAGGCGGGTCATTCCTCTCCCAAGTACACTTCCGAGCGAGTAAGTGCGGTCGTTGCCTACAAGCTACCAACAGGTTACCATTGTATTAGCCCCACCATTACCCCTTTTTACCCTCTACTTTCTAAGAAGATATGGACTTCTTTTTATAAAGCTCCTAAGAACGGATGGAAGATCCCGGCGTTCTATGTCCTTCTGAAGATCCATAAGAAAATTCCAGCTGGTCGTCCTATCGCGGCCTGTCATTCCTGGGTGACGTCGAATGTTTCTCGCTGGCTGGACGCAGTACTCCGACCTTTGGTACTACAGCAGTCCACTTATGTCAAAGACTCACAAAGTCTGGTACTGCAGCTTGAGCAACGGCGTTTTTCTAACAATCTTCTTCTCGCATCCTACGATGTGGAATCTTTATACTTGTCGATTCCCCTGCTCGATGGGATTGATGCAGTTTCCTATTTTCTTCAAAGGGCTAGACATCCACTAGCTCCACTGATTATTCGCCTGCTGAAGTGGGTGATGTTTAACAGCTATGTTTCTTTCAACGGAAGATTCTTCCGCCAAATCCACGGAACCGCTGTGGGGACTTCAGTCGCAGTTTGCTTCTCGGCCCTATTCATGAGTTTCTTGGATATTCAGCTGCACCGTTCGATCCCTTCATCCCCCGCTCTACACCTCCGTTTCATCGATGACGGTCTGATCTTGTGGGATGGGTCTAAGGAAGATTTTCAACAGCTAAAAGTGCGTTTCGACACGCTTCATCCTTCAATTCGCCTGACATGGGTGTTGTCTGAAACTTCGATGGATTTCTTGGACGTTACTTTCTTCAAAGGAGAACGTTTCACAAACTCCGGGGTTTTGGACGTCAATGTTGTTTCAGAAGCCGATGAATCGGTATCTGTACTTACCCTTCAGGTCTTATCATTCCCGGACTACCAAACTTGGTTTCATCCGGAGCGAACTGCACAGATTCCTGCTGCGGTCTTCATCACGGGCTGACTTCCTGCACTCTAGGGCCCTTTTCTTCGCTCGGCTAAGAGCCAGAGGGTACTCTGAGAAATTTCTACTACCAATCTTCAAGTCAGTCTCCTTCGCCTCTCGCAACGAACCTCTCGCTCGCGCCTCTTCAATTCGCGACTCTCCTAAACGTGGGCCCCTCATGTTGAAATGTCTGTTCAACCCTCTGGTTGACCGTTCACACTTGGGGAAACTTTTGAGTCGACTCAAAAGTCACCTCGTTACTTTGTCACACGACACTTACGCTTCTAGGAGAGCTATTATCGCGTGGAGTCTGCCGAAGAGAATCGGAAGCTTTTTAGTTTCTGCTCATAAGTGCTAATCTACAGTAGAGTTTTACCGATTGTGCTTATTTCGTTTTTTCGTTGCGTCCCCATTTTCCCCGCGACGGTTTTCCCGCGCGAGGCGAATCTTGGGCGACATCTTTTTGGCGTATAAGTAGTGCTTGTTTTTCTTTAGGACTCTGTGGTCTGAAGAAGGCTTCAAGCCGAAACCCGTTACCACCTATTTTTAATGCAAGAGTTTTTTCTACAAGCACTCTACGATTTACACAAGGTGTCATCACACAAAGTTGCTGCCACGTATTGACACAATGGCACCTATTTGGTGTTCAATTAGCCCCACCATTACCAACATATGAGCTGAGCACCAATGTATGGGTGCCACTAGTTTGTCCATTCCAGATGGCAGCGCTAGGGGGGGGGGGGTCACTCCTCTCCAAGTACATTACCAAGCGGGTAAGTGTGGTGGTTACCCACGGGTTACCAGCATGTTTTCTCCATCACTACCGACAAGTCAGCACTCTTGGTGGGTGGAACTAGTTTCCCCCTTGCTCCTCCCCACCTTTCCGTGCTCCATCCCATTTCCGGCCTCCTTCCCAACAATCTGTATTCTAGGTGGGTGGTACTCTCTTCTTCGTATCTGGCCAGCCAAACCAGTATAGACTTGTGATGAATGTAGATCTTATCATGTATGCTCCCTACCTTTGGTCCTCCATCCCCCTTCTGACCACACTTTCTGAAAGACAGAAGTCTACTTTTTAGGCGCTTAAGAAACTGCGATGATTTCTTAGGTGCCTCAAAACTGCAATCCTTACCTCCGTGAGCGGAACTCTCTTGGATTGCACTTGTGATCCTATGTGAGCTGATGCATCTGCAGCTGTATCTCTCGTGTTTGATTCATCCCCCATCTTCCTGTGGCCCATCCCTCTCTTCCCGGCAGACTGTGGCCTACGTGGGCGGCACTCTCTTCCTTGTCTTTGCTGCTGCAACACTGGCTGAAATCATCTCCAATGGTGCTGGTGCTTGAAAGGTGTGGAAGGAACGGCACAAGGGCATGGATGGGCGTAGGGACATAGATGGGCGTCAGGGCATGGATGGGCGTCAGAGCATGGATGGGCGTCAGGGCATGGATGGGTGCGGTGAGGCTTGTGTGAGAAGGCGGGTCTTTGAGGCGCCTCAAAACTGCTGGTGCTCGAAAGAGGCATGGAGTGCTGGGCTCAGAGGGGCTTGTTTGAGAAAGCGGGATTGGGAAATGGTGCGCCAAGTACGGGCTATATGTTCTAACAGTGCAAATGATCTGCTGTGCAGGAGCCCGTATCTCCAAACCTCAAGACGATGCATGCACTGGAAAGCCAGTTTCGCCACTTCCTTATGAGCCAGACGTTTTGAGCTTGTTTGTGTCTGAAGGAGGCAGCTCTGTAGCCGTTGTGAAGTTGGCCGATTTTGGGCTTGACATTTCTGCCAAAGTGGATCCGGTCCAGAGATGACTAGCATCAATGCGTTGTCCGTTAAAGCGAGAAGTTATAATCGTGAAGGCTGGCCCAACTTGAAAGAGGGCTCCCTCTGAGCGACTCAAGTTGGAAACCAGCTTCAACAAATAACTGTTCCAAAATGGCAGGGGTAGGCAGATCGTGTTAAAATTATATAAGTTATAATTTTATATAGGCTTGGTAGGTTGCTACTGAACCTTTCTGTAGGGGGTACAAACCCCTCCTTGTACTCCCTTCTCTTCCTAATCCAACTCTCTTTCTTCTCGACTTTCCTCCTACTCCTAGATCCGTTTTTCCTAGCGCCGTTCCATGGCGACCTTGCTCCTATCCTAGCTAAACTAGTGTCCTAACTTTAGGGACCTAGCATCCTAAGTTCTTAACAGATCGGAATTTCAGCTCAAAGCTGATTGGGTCCCGCCAAAATGTTGATCGCAGGGCGAAATGCGCGACACGCAAATCTGAAAACGAATCCTTGTCAGGGGTCGCACTTCTCGATGCGACACTTGCACGGCGAGTGCAAGCAACGAGTTGGGGCTCTCGGATCGAGATGGGCCCAACTCGTTTTTCAACTTGGGCCTGGGTTCACAATTGCCGAGGATTCCCCACCTTCCCCACGCAAAGCGACATCCAGCTAGCAAAAAATCGTCGAGAAAGCAAGCTAGTTCCGCTACCTGCCCCACCGCATAGAAACTTGGTACCGATAGAGCTGTGAGAGCTAGTGTGGCGCTGCGGGAGAGATAGAGAGGGAGAGACGCGGATAGCGAGGGAGAGACTCGGCGAGAAAGGGTGAGGCACGGCGATAGAGAGGGGGACGCGGGGAGAGAGGGAGAGACGCGGGGAGAAAGGGTGAGACGAGGCGATAGAGAGAGAGAGACGCGGGGAGAGAGGGAGAAACGCGGGCGAGAGAGGGAGAGAGAGGGAGACGCGGCATGAGCGGGAGAGACGAGGAAGCGGGGAGAGAAAGAGAAACGCGGCGAGAGAAGGAGAGACGTGGGCGAGAGAGGGAGAGAAAGGGAGACGCGGCGTGGGCGGGAGAGACGAGGCCAGAGATGGAGAGACGTGTCGAGAGAGGGAGAGACGCGGGGAGAAAGGGTGAGACGCGGCGATAGAGAGAGAGAGACTCGGGGAGAGAGGGAGAAACGCGGCGAGAGAGGGAGAGTCGTGGGCGAGAGAGGGAGAAACGCGGGCGAGATACGGAGAAACGCGGGCGATATACGGAGAAACGCGGGCGAGAGAGGGAGAGAGAGGGAGACGTGGCGTCAGCAGGAGAGACGAGGCCAGAGATGGAGAGACAAGGCGAGAGAGAGAGAGACGCGGGGAGAAAGGTTGAGAGACGCGGCGAGAGAGAGAGAGAGAGAGAGAGAGAGAGAGAGAGAGAGAGAGAGAGAGAGAGAGAGAGAGAGAGAGAGAGAGAGAGAGAAAGGCATCGTTAGCGGTAGAGGCGCGGTGAGAGAGTGGGGGAGTGACGCGGCGTGGAGGAGAGTGGCGCGGTTAGAAGGAGAGAGGCGGAGGTAAGAATAGGGAGAGAGTGGCGCAGCGGGAGAGAGAGAGAGAGAGAGAGAGAGAGAGAGAGAGAGAGAGAGAGAGAGAGAGAGAGAGAGAGAGAGAGAGAGAGAGAGAGAGAGAGAGAGGAGGAGGAGCGAGCGTCTCGCCATGCCATTCCCTTCCCGATGTGCCACACTCGCTCGCCCCTCGCTCCCGCCATATCTCCCTCTCTCCACACCTCTCGCGCGTATCTGTTCCCACTCATGTATGATCACATGCCCTCGATTTTTGCATTCGCTCGCTCACTCTCTCTTTCTCTTATATTTTGCACTCAGTCTTTGGTGAAATGTTTCGCTTTGGGGGCTTGGAAGTGACATCTGATGAGAAAGGGTGTGCCTTGACTTCCAAAATTTAGATCCGCAGCTAGTTTTGTCGCAGCGTAGCGAGTGATTGTGTTATGCGACAATTAGGCAAAATGTCCATTTGTAATCTTTTCGCCAAGGATCGGCTACCTAAGAACTGTCGGGGAAAAAAAAAAAACGCCTCCCAAGGTTCCAACCAATACACTCTTGATCCGAACCATTTCCAGTTGGGTCCAACTCGAAGTGGGGGTCATTATTATAGCTTCTCGCTTTAAAGCCCGCGGCCCAAATTGCGAGGCGCGACCTTCAAACGCACTGCGTTTGAAAGTCGCGTTTTCGTGGGTGTAGATGGGGGTAACGTGACTCGCGTCACTCGGGGCTGGCTTTCAAGTTCAGCGCGAAACGTATTTTGGGAAACCAAGTGCCTCGTGTTTTTTAGCTGTTCAATATTTGTCGATTTCCATCTAACGGTGCGCAAGTAAAGTGCTTCCCCCAGTCAATCAAAATGTAATCTCAGCCGTCGCACTGCCTGCTTGCAAATTGGACGATCTACGACAAATTACGAATTCGCGACATGAAATACCCTCACGAGTTTTCTGTGTATTTCGTCCAGGCCGAGGCTCACAGTTCACACGCAGTGCGTATGAACAATTTGGGCCGAGGGTTTTAAAGCGAGATGTCAAAATAGTGAAGGCGGGTCCAACTTGAAAGGGCCCAGACGCCCGTTTTTGCGACCAAGGGACAAAACTGCGATGGGGCAGAGGGTACACAGTCGAGAAATGCAAGCAGGGGAAACTGGGCGAGAAGTTGCAGTTACCTGATTGGTTGGCGGGGAAAACATGTCGTACGGTGGGGAAAATGGCACGGGCAAAATCGCAAGCAGCGCGCCACCTGTAGCCCAGCCCTCACTGCCTGTAAGCTGCACCAAGTGGGCCCTGCCAAACATGTGTATTAGTTATGTTTGCATAGACTGTATAGGGTCACCTCTTAGAGGGTACAATACTTAGGTATATCTATCTGTACTCTCCCACTACTCATCATTCACTTCTCTCATTTTGATATGGTATCACGTATAGGTTAGGATCCCCCACCTACCGCTTCCGCTCGTCCTCTAGCTAGGCCCTGCCGCGCCCCTCCTGGGCCCCGTCGCGACCCCCTAGCCCCGTCGCGACCCCCCTGGGCCACGTCGTGCCCCTAGCCCTCCCGCGCCCCTCCTGGGCCCCGTCGCGACCCCCTAGCCCCGTCGCGACCCCCCTGGGCCACGTCGTGCCCATAGCCCTGCCGCGCCCCTCCTGGGCCCCGTCGCGACCCCCTAGCCCCGTCGCGACCCCCCGGGGCCCCGTCGTGCCCCTAGCCCTGTCGCGCCCCTCCTGGGCCCCGTCGCGACCCCCTAGCCCCGTCGCGACCCCCTAGCCCCGACGCGATCCCCCTGGGCCCCGTCGTGCCCGTAGCCCTGCCGCGCCCCTCCTGGGCCCCGTCGCGACCCCCTAACCCCGTCGCGACCCCCTAGCCCCGTCGCGACCCCCCTGGGCCCCGTCGTGCCCCTAGCCCTGCCGCGCCCCTCCTGGGCCCCGCCACGCCTGCAGGCCCCGTTGCCCCCCCCGCCCGGCCCCGTCGCGCCCGCCCAGCCCCGTCGCACCTGCCCGGCCCCGTTGCACCCGCCCGGCCCCGTCGCACCCTGCCCGGCCCCGTCGCCGCCGCCCGGCCCCGTCGCACCCGTCCGGCCCCGTGGCGCCCGCCCGGCCCCGTCGCACCCGCCTGGCCCCGTCGCACCTGCCCGGCCCCGTCGCACCCGCCCGGCCCCGTCGCACCCTGCCCGGCCCCGTCGCCGCCGCCCGGCCCCGTCGCACCCGTCCGGCCGCGTCGCGCCCGCCCGGCCCCGTCGCACCCGCCTGGCCCCGTCGCACCTGCCCGGCCCCGTCGCACCCACCCGGCCCCGTCGCACCCTGCCCGGCCCCGTCGCCGTCGCCCGGCCCCGTCGCACCCGTCTGGCCCCGTCGCGCCCGCCCGGCCCCGTCGCGCCCGCCCAGCCCCGTCGCACCGGCCCGGAGCCGTCGCACCCGCCCGGCCCCGTAGCACCCGCCCGGCCCCGTCGCACCCGCCCGGCCCCGTCGCGCCGGCCCAGCCCCGTCGCACCCGCCCGGTCCCGTTGCACCGGCCCGGCCCCGTCGCACCGGCCCGGCCCCTGCGCTCATCCCTGCCCCGGCCCCTTCATCCTCCCTGGTCCGGTTCTCCCCCCCCCCCCTCCCTGAACCGTCCTGCTCCGCACTGCACTGCCCTGCACCGCATTGCACCGCCCTGCACCGTCCCGCACCGCACTGCACTGCCTTGCCCCGCACTGCACCGCCCTGCACTGCTCTGCTTTGCACTGCACCTCACTGCACCGTACTGTCCCGTCCTGCACTGCCCCTGATGGCGGCGGAGCTTCGCTTCGACGCTGAAGGCCAGCCTCTGGAGTTCGAGGCGTGGCTTGCCGACCTCCTGCGCCAGCTCACTGGCCAGCGGCAGGATGGTGAACCGCTTTCCGCACACCTTGACGGTACGCTCCCCTGCCCAGACCCCCCTGCTATTCTGCCCGCTGACTCCACACCCACTGAGCGCGAGTCTACTGCTGCCACTGCCCATGCGCGCTCTGTCTGGATTTCTCGCGATGCTGTCGCCCAGCTTGCCATTAGCAACGCCCTTCCCCCGTCCGAGCGCCCTCGCTTTAGGTCCCTCACTACTGCTCAGGCATACTTAGATGCTGTCATCAAGCGCTATTCCACCCCTCCGGCTGCCTCGGTGGGTCGCCTGATCCTCCCGATGCTCTTTCCTGACCTTGCATCTTTCCCCACTGTCTCTGACCTCGCTGCCCATCTGCGCTCGATAGATGAGACCTGGCGCGCTGCCTGCACTGACGCAAAGCTTAGAGCCCACCAGCCGCCCATTACCTCTACCCTTTACCTGCTTGCCACCCGCCTCCCTGACCGCCTTGCTGTCGCCTGCGACCACTTCCTTAGCATTCACCCCGCAGACCTCACCCTCACTGACTTTGTAGACACCCTGACTGTGATTGAGACCCGCCACCGCTCCATCGCCCAGGCGAGCGGTACCGTGCCGGTCCCTATCTTTCAGGGTTGTGCCCCTGCTCAGTGTACCTTCTCCGACGGCTTTGCCGCAGTGGCTGAGACCGCTGCTGCAGCGCAGTTTCGTTCGGGGAAGGGCCGCCGCCCCAAAGTTGGGCGCGGCGGAGGAGGCGGGGGTGCGGGAGGGGGTGGTGGTGGAGTCGGGTCGTCTGGTGCTGAAGCGGACGAGGGGACCCTGCCCAGTCCGGCAGAGCCGCCGCCCTTGCAGTTGCAGCAACCGCAGCAGCCGCCGCAGTCGCAGCCTTCGCAGCAGCCGCAGCAGCCGCCGCAGTCGCAGCCGTCGCAGACGCGGCAGACGAGTGTCCTCCCGCCCGGGTGGCCCTGCGCTGGCGGTGGCCGGGCGCGTGGTGGTGTGCCGAGTGGTGGCTCTGGAGGCGTGCGTTGTCAGTACCAGATCCAGACCGGTCCTCACCGCGGCTTCGTTTGCGGTAAGATCGGTCACTCCACGCCCTGCTGTTTTCGTCGCCTCGACGACCTCTTTCGTCAGCGCTTCGGCCCGTCGCCAGACCTTCCGGACTGGCACAGTTTGCTTAGTCGTAAGATTCAGATTTTTGACATGGACATGGATGCCATTGTTTCTGCTCTGCATGTGATGTATGCTGATGACTCTAGTGTGCTTCCCGCTTATTACTCACTGTCGGCTAGTGTAGGTGTGCCTAGCTTAGCCTCCCCTGCTGCGTCAGGCGTAGGATCCCCTGCTTTGTGTAGTCTTGGTGCTTCCGCCGTCGTTCCGTCGCCAGACGCCTTTGCTTCGCTTTCCTTCACCCTGGACTCTGGCGCTTCTCGGTGTTTCTTCCGCGACTTCACCACCCTGACGCCGCTTCCTGTTCCTGCTGCCGTTTCTCTTGCTGACCCCTCCGGCGGTCCGGTAGTCGCCCGCAGTTCCACCACCCTTCCCTGTCCGGCGGTTCCTTCGGGCACTCTCACAGGTCTGCATATCTCCTTGTTCTCCAGTAACTTAGTTGGTGTCGGCTGCCTCCAGGACCTTGGCGTCACCACTACGTTCCCTGGTCACGAGCGGTATGTTGTCTGTACCGAGGCCGCCACTGGTGCCCCCCTGTCCACGTTCCCCCGGGACCCCGTGTCCGGCCTGTTCACTCTGGACACCGTGACCCCCTCGGCTGTAGCGCTCACCCAGGTTGCTGGTGCCTGCTCCTGTCGGTCCCTCACTCACCCGACTCTCCTTTGGCACCACCGCCTAGGTCACCCTGCGCTCCCGCGTCTGCGTCACATGTCCCAGCATGGTCTTGTCCTTGGTCTCCCAGGTTCTCTCCCTGTGTTTCCCTCCTCCCCAGCCCCACCTTGCACGCCTTGTGTCGAGGGTCGGCTTCGCCGTGCCCCTCACTCCTCCTCGTTTCCCCCTACCGCCGCGCCGCTGCAGACCCTGCACCTGGACGTCTGGGGCCCCGCCCCCGTCCCTGGGCCGCGTCGAGAGCGCTACTTCCTTGTACTTGTCGACGACTTCACTCGTTACACCACAGTCTTTCCCCTGGAGCGCAAGGCCGACGTGCCTGGCGCTCTCATCCCCTGGCTTGTCTCTGCGCGTGTCCACCGCGGTCTCCCTGTCTTGCGTCTTCACTCCGACCGTGGTGGCGAGTTTGCCTCAGGTGTCCTTGGTCGCTTTTGTCGTGCGGAGGGCATCACCCAGACGTTCACCCTACCGGACTCCCCACAGCAGAATGGGGTCGCTGAGCGACGCATCGGTTTGGTCATGGAGGTGGCTCGCATCTCCATGATCCATGCCGGTGCACCCCATTTTCTGTGGCCGTTCGCTGTGCGCTACGCTTCTCACCAGCTTAACCTGTGGCTGCACCCTCAACAGCCGCAGGTTTCGCCGACTCGTCTTTGGACTGGGTCTCCTGGTGACGCGTCTGCGTTCCACGTCTGGGGCTGCCTTGCTCACGTCCGTGCCTCCGGCACGGACAAGCTCACTGCCCGCACCCTTCCCTGCGTCTTCCTCGGTTTTCCCCTTGACGCGTCCGACTGGCACTTTTACCACCCGCCGTCTCACCGCTTCTTTCACTCTCGCGACGTCACATTTGACGAGTCCGTCTCCTACTACCGTCGCTTCCCCCACCGTGGTCCCCCGGTTACCCCCCCCTGTTCCTGGTCACTCCTTCCTTGGTAGTCCCTGCCCCTCCTCCTCCTCCTCCCCGTCCTGCCCCCTCTGGTGTGTCCCACGTCACCCCCCTTCCGTCGGTAGACCCGGTTGAGGAGTCTTCTGACTCTGGTAGCCCTGCTGCGCAGTCCTCGCCGGCCGCCCCTCCCCCGGCGTCCCCTCCCCAGTCCCCTCCTCCACCGCCTCTGCCGCCGCTGCAGACGTCGTTTTCGCTGCCGCCGTCGTTTTCGCTGCCGCCGCCGCCGCCGCCGTCCCAGCACCCGTTCGCTGACTCTGGGGGTGCTCGTCCCGGTCGCCCTGGGGGGGGTCCCTCTGGGGGTGCTGGTGTGGAGTGTGTCGGTGGTAGCCGAGGAGCAGCTTGCGGTCCAGGTGTCGCCGTTGTGCCACCGCAGCAGCAGTCCCCGCCGGTGTCAGCCCTTCGCCTGCTCGGCCTTTCGTCCCCTGACCTTGCGGCTGTTCCTCTCCGACCGTCTCCTCCTCTTCCCGTCTACGGCCCTGTGTTCCCTCCGCCGGACTCGTCCCCGGCCCGTCTTCCCCCTCGTTCCCCTCCTGTGTCCCCTCCTCTGTCTCCTGACCCGACTCCTCCGTCGTACGTCTAGTCTCACCGTCCCTCCCGTGCTCGTCGTGCCTCGCATGTCTTGCGCTCCCACCCTATGTTGTTTCGTTCCCACGCGTCTCGTCCTCCCCTTCTGCCGTCGCCTCCTCCGTCCTCCCTTGTTGTTGCACCCCCCCCCGCTGTCTGACTACCTTCGTGCCGCTCGTCCTCTTGTTCCTCGGGTCCTTGCCTCTCTCGTTACCGACCCGTCTATTCCGGTCTTGTGCTTTGACGCTCTTGTAGCTGCGGTCGCTGACTTCGCCTCTACCCGCCGCCTTGACTACGCCACCGCTCTTGTCTCTGACCCTGCCTGTCCTCCGTGTGTCGGGGGTGCTCCTGCCCTTGGCAGTGACGTCCTTGAGGACCGCCAGTTCGAGCTTGCTTTCCTGTCCGAGGCTGCTCCCCATCTCTGTTCCATGCTGCTAGTCCCTGAGGGTGACCCAGACGCTTTTGACATCCCGACCCCTCGCACTTACGCTGAGGCGACCTCGGGACCTTGGGCCTCGCAGTGGATAGCTGCCATGGAGCAGGAGATGGCATCTTGGAGATCCACCGGCACCTTCGTCGACGCAGTTCCCTCGCCTGGGGTGAACGTAGTCGATGGCCGCTGGCTCTTCAAGGTGAAGCGCCCTCCTGGAGAGCCGCCTGTGTTCAAGGCGCGCTACGTGGCTAGAGGGTTCAGTCAGCGTGAGGGGGTGGACTTCTTCCAGACCTTCGCTCCGACCCCGAAGATGACTACTCTTCGGGTTCTACTACACCTAGTTGCTCAGCGCGACTACGAGCTTCACTCCCTCGACTTCTCCACTGCCTTTCTTCAAGGCAGCCTACACGAGCAGGTCTACTTGCGTCGCCCTCAGGGCTTTGCTGGCACCTTCCCTCCTGGGACCCAGTGGCTCCTGCGGCGCCCCATCTACGGCCTGCGCCAGGCTTCCCGTGAGTGGCACGACACTCTCCGTGCTACGCTTGCTGACCTGCAGTTCTTTCCGTCTTCCGCAGACCCCTCACTCTTCGTTCGTGCTGGCCAGACTCCGTTCTACATCCTTGTTTACGTTGACGATCTGGTCTTCGCCACAGCAGTCAGGGACGCACTGGCCTCCGTGAAGGCAGAGCTGCTGAAGAGACACACGTGCACTGACCTTGGAGAACTGCGCCGTTACCTTGGCTTGCAGATCTCCGGGGACAGAGCAGCGCGCACCATCACCCTAACTCAGTCACACTTGGTGCGCCAGGTCCTTCAGCGGTTCAGCCTTCAGTTCTCCTGTGCACAGCCCACCCCTCTGCTTGTAGACCACAGACTCTCCGCTCCAGTGTCTGAGGAGTCGGTTGAGCCCAGCGGCCCCTACGCAGAGCTGGTGGGTTGCCTCATGTACCTGATGACTTGCACTCGCCCAGATCTCGCATACCCTCTCAGCATCCTGGCTTGCTTTGTGGCCACAGGCAGACACCGACCACAGCACTCGTCTGCCACTAAGAGGGTTTTGCATTATCTTGCTAGTACATCGGGCATGGGGTTAGTGCTAGGAGGACGCAGGCCAGTGGTCCTTACTGGACACACCGACGCTTCGTGGGCGGACGACGCCGAGACACTCAGGTCTACCGAGGGCTACTGCTTCAGCCTTGGCTCAGGTGTCGTCTCGTGGAGAGCTACCCGCTCCTCGTCTGTTGCCCAGTCCAGCTGTGAGGCCGAGATCTACGCTGGTGCCATGGCGGCACAGGAGTTTCGCTTGCTGACCTTCTTGCTCACTGACTTAGGTGAGCGGCCTAGCTCTGCCCCAGTCCTGTTCGCTGACAACAGGGCCATGATCCTCCTGTGTCAGGAGCCTCGACTTGAGGGCAGAGCGAAGCATATTCAGCTGCAATACTTCCTCCTGCGTGAGCTACAGCAGCGACGCCAGGCTCGCGTAGTACACTTGGCCTCAGGTGCCAAAGCTGATATCTTTACGAAGGCGCTTGCGCCTAAAGATCATCAGCGGCACTGCGTACAGCTTGGTCTAGTCCCTGTAGCCTCTCACTTGCTAGGGCCTTGACTTTGTACTGCCCTTTTATATGTATACTCAGACTGGACTTGTGTCCTCTACCAGTGGCTGGACTAGTAGTGCCGCCCTGATCTTGTTCTTGCCTTGTTTGTACTCCTTCTGACTGGTCTTTTAGACCCTTGTTTCAGAGGTTGGACTAGTAGTGCCGCCCTGAGCTGCTTGTTCAGGACATTCCCCTATGCAGTCTAGGGGGTGTGTCAAACATGTGTATTAGTTATGTTTGCATAGAGTGTATAGGGTCACCTCTTAGAGGGTACAATACTTAGGTATATCTATATGTACTCTCCCATTACTCATCATTCACTTCTCTCATTTTGATAGGCCCAACTTGAATTTCAAGTTGGACCCGGGTTCACTACACCAGCAAAACCGAGGCTGGGCCCCGATTGGTCGAAATGCTAACCACGCAAATCTATTGTCGTAAAATTTGTCGCCAGTGCGAAATGTCGCAAGCGCAATTCGATTTCGTGGCCTACGGCTTGGTAAAAATCGGGGGCTGATGCCTGCCCCTCCAAAAACATATTCACTGTTGGGTCGTTTCTAGTTGGGCCCAACTATAAAGGGGGGTCACTATTATAGTCTCTCGCTTTAAGCAAAACGGAGGTTGCAACAAGGAACACCTGTAGGAGGGGAAAACACTGCCCGTGGACCAGCACTGACCTCCAAAAGCATTTGGGCAAGTTGCGAAAGAAATCGCATGCCCCGAGTGAGGATCGAACTCACGACCTTAGGATGGCTCCGCCCACCAGAGTGGGAGTCGGATTGCTATGAGACCTACGCGCTACCGACTGCGCCATCGAGGCATGCCACGGAAATGGCTTTCAAACATACGACCTACAAAAGCGCGAAACCAAATCCAAATGCTTTGGTTTCGGGTTGGCGAGATGATCGAAACAGTGACAGCGAACCCCCCAACACCCCTCACCACACCTCGCAATTTTCGCGACCTCTGGAAACCAAAACCTTTGGGTTTGGTTAGTTGCTTCTTGAAACATGTAAAATTAATAGAGGAAGTCGGCTAGCCGACATTTTTTTGGTTCGGTGGTTACAGCGGCAGCCTAGAGTGTTCTGCACTGCATTCCAGGCGGCCGGCGACTCCAGCTTCCGCTTCGCTTCGTCCTGAGTCCTCTGACCGGATTCGCCGATTCGTCTCGATTCGTGGATTTGCCTAGGCGGCCGTCAACGCAGCCCCACCTGCTGCGACACCACCAATCGTCGCACCTGGGCAACCACCGACTTGCAGCCCACACTGGGTCTTTGCTAAGTACAGTACAGTACCGTACCACCGATCAGCTCCTCCCGGCCTTCCACTTTCAACCAGTTGTGCGGATTTCGCCCGGCACTGCCACGTGGCTCACCCCTTCTCTTTTCCCACCACTCCCAGAACCTCGAGATTCCAAGAAACGGCATCGACGAATGGGAGAGCAGATAAGGGCAGAGAAGAGAAGAGAGGATGTGCTCGGCTGGACTCAAGTGGGGGGTTGAGGGGAGAAACAAGGCACTCGCACAACACGCACACGCACACACAGCACGCGCATACACAGTCTCTCTGAAGTTTCACCAGCCACCCACTCGAGGCGTTTTGCCAAAACACTCTCTCTCAAGGCTTGCGTTGCCCTCGAGCACAATCGCACGCGGACCTCGAGGAGAGTCCCTCCCTCCCGCTCCGCTCCGCTTCAATTCACGTCGGTGCTGTGTTGTCCCAGGACGAACGCGGTGCTGTCCAAAACCTGGCTGACACTCGACGTTGCCAGCCACAATAGGTAGCTGTCAAATCAAGCAGCAGCGACATTTCCCCTACAGCTCACCGTCAGGCAATTTCGTCCCTCACGTGATTCTCTCATTCTTGGGCCCGCTCAGCGTCTCCCATTCCCTGGTGAAAGCCTGAGTAGTGACGGTTCTTGGCCGCACTTCTTCCCGCAGTCTATTCTTCCGCTATTTCTGAGGCGCCTCAAAAATAGACTCCGCGAGTCGCAGTTAATTCTTTCGATACTTCCCGCTCGTTGTGCTAAGCGCGTCACCCTACTAGGCACGGCGCGCCGACGTGCTTCTCGGACTCACAGCCTTTTGACCGTCAGAGGCAGAGGAGTTTCCTTGGCGACTGCCGTAGTAACTTTTGAGTCGACTCATAATATTCATCTTGCGGTGACCTTTGAGAATTCTAGGGGCGTAGTAACTTTTGAGTCGTAGGAAGGGCGCAACGCGGCGCGTCGCATTTCCTGTAAAGTAGCACAGCGCCACTGTAAAGCCTCTACCGAGTAGCGTTTCTTCAATCATGGCTCCTGAGAACCGTTCGCCGTCCGCCCGCATTTCGCGCCGCACGTTCCGGCCGACACGGTTGGGACGGGGCTCGGCGCGCTCTCAGCTCCAACGCAACGATTCCCTCCCCCCTCCCGCCAATGCTCCCGCCGCTGCGATTCGGAGCGAAAGCTTCGGTTCCGGCAGCGGCGAAACCGATCTGAAGACGCGGGATCTTGACGTGCCACGTGTCGGGCTCGCCGCATCTCACGGCGGGTCTGCTGCTAGTACTAGAGGATACGGAATTTCAGATGTAGGGGCGCCGCCGCTGCAGTTGCGCCGACAGCTTCCGAACTTCAAGCTCCCCACAATTCTCGCGTCCGTTTCCGCCTCCCACGCAACGCACCCGAGCCTCGCGCCGAGGTTCGGCCCGAACCTGCTGCCGAGCCAGCCAGACTCGGACGATGTGTTTCCGTTGTCGCCGGCCAGCGCGGAGGAGCTTCAGCGCGCTGTGATTGGCTGGCTGGAAGAGCAGGCGATGCGCGCGCGCAACCTGCGCAACTTGCGCAACGTGGGGAACGCGCGGACGACGACCGCGGAAGCCGGCGGACAGGCGCAGGTCACCCCCCCGCGCGCGAGCGCTCTTGCGCTTGAGGCGCATGTGAACCACGCTGTAACTTCCGCCCATGCGCGTATCGGCCGTGCGCGGGTAGCACTAGCGCGCGCAGTCGACGGCGCAGTGACCACGGCGCGCGGGCAATTGGCGCAATCCGCGCGGATTGGCGCGCCGTTGCTTGTGTCAGTGGCCGGGGTGGGCGGGCGGATGGCGGTCGTGGGGGAACGCGTGGCGCACGCGAAGGCGGAAGCGGAAGCGCGGATGCTTGCGCTACGGCGATTCGGGGAGTTTTGGTGCCGCATCGTACATATATACGGCAGCTATAAGGTATGGACAACAATAAATTAAGCACCTATACCGAAGCTATAAGGTAAGTACATTAATTTCTATGCGGTTGTCTGGCAGCTGCAAGGTTAATTCGTTATGTAGTGTAGGTATGAAGTATATATATCAGGTGTACAAAGTGTTTTAAAAAGTTCGCTACACATGGGTGCACGTAGGCAGGAGCAATAATCTGATAATAAGTGTATCGCGCAGATTGTCCACCTTCCAATCCTGATACGGAGGTTTTGAGTATTATTGGAAGAAACCTTATTTGTTGAGAGTATTAGTGGAAAGAACCTTGCTGTTTTCACCCTCATCCCTCTCCCCCTCCTCTCCCCCTCCTTCCCCCTCCTTTCCCCTTCCTCTTCCCTCCTTTTCCTCCCTCCTCCTTTTCCTCCCTCCTCCTTTTCCTCCCCCCTCCTTTTCCTCCCCCTCCTTTTCCTCCCCCCTCCTTTTCCTCCCCCCTCCTTTTCCTCCCCCCTCCTTTTCCTCCCCCCTCCTTTTCCTCCCCCCTCCTTTTCCTCCCCCCTCCTTTTCCTCCCCCCTCCTTTTCCTCCCCCCTCCTTTTCCTCCCCCCTCCTTTTCCTCCCCCCTCCTTTTCCTCCCCCCTCCTTTTCCTCCCCCCTCCTTTTCCTCCCCCCTCCTTTTCCTCCCCCCTCCTTTTCCTCCCCCCTCGTCCCATTGTCTTCTTCCTTCCACAGGTCTGCCAACTTCACACATCCTTCAATCTCCCCCTCCCGGGCAACCGGCGACTGGCCTTAGTGAAAGAGACGGAGAGGGAGGCGATATGGGAGCGGCAGCACGAGAGGGCGGCCAACATGCTACACTCCCTGTGCACCGAGATGCGCGGATTCTTCCTTAAAGCGGGGCAGTTCTTAGCAAAGCCGGACATGTCCCCCCCTGCGTGGGTGGCGCGGCTGTCCTCTCTGCATGACGCCGCGCCGGCTGACCCGTTCCCGGTGGTGTGTGAGATGATAGAAGGGGAGCTGGAGGCCCTGATGGGCAGGAAGGGGCTGCGGTGGAGCGACGTGTTTGCGAGGATCGAGGAAGAACCACTGGGTTCGGCTTCCATTGCTCAGGTGTGTGAAATTGTTTACAATGTTACAATGTTACACAGTACCCGTTACCAGTGGCGCGCGATACCACTGAGGGGATGGGCGAGATGGAGGCGTTAACGGGGAGGAAGGGGCTGCGGTGGAGCGATGTGCTAACAGGTGCTAAGGGCGTGGCTCAATGAGGGCAGACCAGTCGCCCTCAAGGTGCAGCTCAGAGGCTCGGATCCACTCATGCTCGTGGACCTGGCCAACCTCAAGGCGTTCTATTTGCCCTCTCCCTCCCTCCCGTCCCCACACCCCTCCTCCCCTCTCTCCCCTGGCCTCTCACAGGTGCACAGGGCGTGGCTCAAGGACGGCAGGCAAGTCGCCCTGAAGGTGCAGCACAAGGGGTCGGAGCCCCTCATGCTGATGGACCTGGCGAACCTCAAGGCCTTTGGAGCTTTCCTGCAGAAGACGGAGCTGAAGCATATGGACATAGTGTCGGCACTTGTAGAGCTGGAGAAGCAAGTGCGGCTGGAGTTTGACTTCCGCATCGAAGCAAACGCCATGGAGCGGATCCACCTGGCGCTGAAAGGGGAAGGGGAAAGGGGGGGGAGGAGAAAGGGCGGGGAAGGAGGAACGGGCGGAGCGATGGTGCGAAGGAAAGGGGCAGCAGCAGCAGTTAGAGGCAGAACAGGCAGGGGCAGGGGAGCAGAGCGCAGAAGTCACATGGATTCTTTTCACTTGCCATCTGCCACCTCCTCCTCCTCCTCCACCTCCTCCCCAGTGGTGGTGCCTCGCCCCATCCCCGGCCTGGCGACCAGACGGGTGCTGGTGATGCACCTGATAGAGGGCTCGCCGCTGCTCAAGGCCGCAGAGGAGATGGGAGCCAAGGCCGAGGGGTTCTTCGCCAGGAGAATCAAGAGGTGAGAAAGAGTGGGTGTGAGTGAAAAGAGGTGGGTCTCCTCGTTCCCTCTTGCCCCGTCCCCCTCCCCGGCCTGGCGACCAGCCGGGTGCTGGTGATGGTGCCTGAAAGAGGGCTCGCCGCTGCTCAAGGCCGCTGAGGAGATGGGAGCTAAAGCTGATTTTTCTTCGCAAAGAGGATCAAGAGGTGAGTGTGAGTGGTGTGAGTGGTATGACTGGAATGAGTGGTATAATTGGAGTGAGTGGGCTCGCCCTTACCAAAGGCTGCTGAAGAAATTAGTGCAAACGCACGGGGGGTGGAAGCGCATGGGTACTCTCTGCAAAGCGGAATAAATTAAAAGAAGAAGAAGAAAAAAACCAACAACAACATTAACAACAGAATCATTGTATGCCTTTCCCTGCGGCATCATTGGGTGCAGTGGATGTATCGTCATGCAGTGCATGCCTTCTGATTCAATTCAACTTTCACCGTTTGTGGGCTCACACAAATCATGTGCCAAGAAAATTCATACAACAGCATCGTTGTATGCCTTTCCCTGTATGCGCCTTTCCCTCTAACTCCTCCCCTCCTTATAATTTCCAAATACCCCCCCACGGAAACAATTTCAGGTCCATTTTTCGTTCGCTTGGGGAGGCTTACGGGCTCATGCTCCTTCGAGACGGGTACTTCCAGGCCGACCCGCACCCCGGAAACATTCTCATCTGCCCGGACAAAAAGGTCGCTCTTCTGGACTACGGGCAGACGAAACAACTCTCCCAGCAGCACCGCCTGCAGCTGGCCGAGCTGATCCTGGCCGTCGGTGACGGCGATGCGAAGCAGATCGGACGGCTGTACAAGCAGATGGGGTTTGAGCTGAGCAAAACGGCGGAGGAGAACCCGGACAGTTTCCGCTGGATGGCTACTCTTATGTTTGACACGCGATCAGCACCTGGCATCACCACTTCAAACCCGTTTTCGGCAGAGCACGTAGGGCAGAGCAACGGAGTGAGGAAGTTTCCGGAGGATCTGTTCTTTGTGGTGCGGACGATGCAGCTGCTGCGGGGCATTTGCATGGGCATGGGGTTGAATGAGTCCCTTGCGGAGCAGTGGAGGCCGATTGCACGGCAAGCGATTAAAGAGGCTCAAAGGCAGCAACAGTGAAGGTGTATGCACGACGCAACGGTGAGGGTGTTTGCAGGCAACGACAGGCTTCTTTGTGGTGCGAAGGACGCTGCAGCTGCTGAGGTGGTTCTGGGTGTGTCCGGGGCTGAATGAGTCCCTGTGGAGCAATGGAGGCCAGTTGCACACCAAGTTATCAAAGAGGCACAGCGGCAGCAGCATGTGGCAGTGGAGGGGATGGGGCTGGGGCTGCGAAGGATCTGCATGGGAAAGGGGTTAAATGAGTCCCTTGCAGAGCAGTGGAGGCGAAATGCTCGGCAACTAATCAAGGAAGCACAGTGGCAGCAGCAGTGAGGGAGTTTTCAGAGGATTTGTTCTTTCTGATGTGCAGTATGCCGCTGCTGCGGGTGATTTGTAGGGGGCACGGGGCTGATTGAGTCACTTGCAGAGCAGTGGAGGCCGCTGCAGCGAGGGTGTTTGCTGGCAGCAGGAGGCTTCTTTGTGGTGCAAGGGACGACGCAGCTGGTGAGGGGGATTTGCAGGCAAGTGATGAGGCAGTCACAGAGGATGTGGTACGTGGCGGTGTGATTGACGGTGCAGTTGCTGAGTGGGTATTTGCACAGCACGTGATGAGTCAGGCACAGAGGCAGAGGCATATGACAGCATGAGGGGCGATGCAGCTGCTGAGGGGGATTTGCATGGGCATGGGGTTGAATGAGTCTCTTGCAGAGCAACGGTGGGCGATTGCAAGGAAAGCAATCCACGATGCGCAGAGGCAGCGCAGATGGACGTATACTTGTGTGCTTGTTGCTCTAGGTGTGCGGGTTGGTGGGTTTAGAGGGACATGAGAGAGGCTCTTTGAGCGCCAAGCATGCTTCAACATAACCAGGCAGGGTACAAGTGTTGGGCAATGCTCGGAGCTCCACCTTGATTGTTTCAAAGTTTTTTGCGTGATTTTTTTTCATTATTTATGAGGAAACTTTCATGCTTGTAGAACACTGCCGAAGTCTATTCACAACAAAGCACAACAATACGTAGTAATATGCATGAGACATAAGAAATATGATGCATCCATTCAGGCAAATCAGTTACATTACTTGTTCTCGCTTTTGAGTTCGCTCGTGACCAGCCGAATCAATGTCGTTGACCGCGTCGCCAATCCCAGTTCCCCCCCCTCACCCCGCTGCATTACCCGTGTCGCCATCATGAAAGCGGTTCCCACGTCTGGAGGGAAATTTGAAACCCGAATTCATCGAATCTCGCATTTTGCAATAATGTTTCCAATTTGCTAGAATTCCAACATTTGCCAGCAATTTGCCCCCTCCCCACTTCCTGTCTCACTTGCACGCACCCATCCTTGTTGTCGGTCCCTGTCCAACCAAACCCCCTTTCACTCCCCCAACCGCAAATCGCTGTAAAAACAGCTCATGTTGGCGGGGACAAATTGCCATTGGAAACTCCGGTCCCTGCGTGGCTGCATTTTCACCACCACCACCACCAGCGGTGCTGTAGTCTGGCTCAAGACGGTTACCCCTTCGACGGGATGTGACAGGCCAGAGATGCAGCCGTACGCAACCTCGTCAATCCCGAGGGGCCAGAGTTCCATTCCAGAACGCTGTCCATTCCACAGTAGTAGCTCTTCTTAGGTTCCTGACTACAGGAGCCACTAGGATGTGACAGTTCAGCGAGGCAGCCGTACGCAGCCTCGACAAGTCCGTCGGTTAGCACCCAGCCATGCACCTCGAGAATGTCGCCATCTACGTACAGTATCCGAGAATGGCCCTTTCCGAGCTGAGTCAGCACCCGTGCTGCGCTCGACACTGACCGGCGTGTTCGTTACAATCGAGTTGAGTCGAGTCGAGAAGAGAAGAGAAGACACTTACCGACCACCAGATGGGTCAGAGATGGTACATTGCTACTGGAAATGTATGGCGACGCTATTCGTATTCGTGTGCAACTAGGAAGAGAGTGCTGTACTGTACTGCGCTGGCCTTTCGCCTCGCAATGCAACGCTTTCAGATCGTGCAGTCTAGTTGACTCAGCATCACGCCCCTATGTCGTCTCCCGGGAGCGACCGCGGCGACCGCGACCGCTATCACTCCTGTGCGCAACTCGCTCGTGCGATGGGCCCCTCGGCGGTGCTCGGACGGATTGGAATCTCGGCGCCGCGTTGATTGGCACAAGCACCAACTTACGTCACTTTCGCCGGGGAGAAACAGCCTGTTTCTGCTGCATCTCTTTTCATCTTACTGTACTGTCGGATGACTCGTAACGTCTCGGCGGGAACTGTGCTGACTCATCGGATGCGGCATCTCTTCTCACCGTCTCTATCGCAGACCGGGTCGTCCACGTCGCGTGTGCGACAGGGTCCTCTGGTGTGCGCGTTCGAGGTGCGACGCCCGCTCGGGTAGAAGTCGCAGAGACCGTGTGATAGCAACCCCGGAAAGGGGCCCCAGTTACTTGGGACCCCTCATACCAAGGGGCCATAGTATGGTCGAGATGCTTGTGGTCTAGAAAGCAGGGCAATGGGAGAAGAACCGGAGGAGTACGGACCTTTTCACGACGGCACTAGTAGCACGAGGAGTCGACATTAGAGCTAATAAATGGCAATGGTTTTCGCGTCGGCGTTTTATAGCGTGCTTGAGGCGAGACATAACCGCGTGAGAGAGACTCATTCTAGTCGGGTCTGACTCCAAATTCTTGCGTAGCATCACACCTCGAGCTCTACTGCGAATCAGACTGAAGCGGAAGCAGTTTTTAAGGCGCCTCAAATATATGCTCCACTGCGATTCAGACTGTAGCGGAAGCGGTTGCCGGTCCGCGCGCCAGTAGTTCGGTCGTATTCACTGAACGTCTTTTTTTAGGCGCCTTAAAAATCGTCTGGGGTACTCTGTTCGATATACAGTGTCGCGCAGATTCAGTGAAGCTTTGGGGCATCATTCACGCGAGAATCCATTATGGAATCGTCTGGCGGGACTGATACTAGTGGCGACGAGCGGCGGCGGCCTCGCTACAAGCCGAATCCGCTGTCGCTATTGTCACGCCGCGTGATGATGGCCTCTGCGTCGTTGCTCCACGCGCCCTCCTCTCCTTCGGGCGCAGAAACGTCCGGCGAGACTGGAAACGAACATCCTCGTTTTAAGCTGAATCCGCTGTCGCTATTGTCGCGTCAAGTGATCTTGGCCTCTGCGTCTTTGCTGCACGCGCCCTCCTCTCCCACTCCCATGTCGCCGTTCCTCCTGCCCCCTGCGCAACTGCCGCTGTTACCACCGGCTTCGCCAGCGTCGCCAGCATCCTCGCAGCCTTCGCCAAGGACCCCTCGGCTACGAGAAGGCTCGCAACAAACGGATGAGTCAAAGCCGCCGCGTTCGGAAGGGGAGGAGGCAGGCGTACCGAAGACGGGCAGGGATGAAACGGGCAGGGATGAAACGGACCTGGGCCGCAGGTTAGTAAGTGCGGGATTAAGAGCCAACTTGGAGAGTCGATGGTTCTTGGAAGCGCCAGAGACATGGCTGGAGACGTGGGCTGATCCGATTGTTGCCAGCTGGAAAGAGGAACATGTGGGAAGCGAGATGGCGGGAGAAAAAGTGGTAGATGATAGCCGGAAAACGATTGCTGCTGCGGCTGCGCGTTTGGATAAAGAGAAGCAGCTACAAACGAGGATGCGAACGGAAGCGGAGCGGGCGAGATTGGCTGTGGAGGGGCGAAGCGAGGCATTGAAACGAGGGGCGCTGTCGTTGCAGCGGGATGTAGAAGCGCAGGGCAAGGCGCTAAAACGAGGGGTGGTTTCGTTACTAGCACAGCGAGACATGGAGGAGCGAGTTGAGGGAGTGAGACGAGGGGCGGTGTCGTTACAGCGGGATGTGCAGGGACGGAGCGAGGCGGTAAAACGAGGGATGGCTTCGTTACTAGAGGAGGATGTGGAGGCGCAAAGCGAGGCACTGAAGCGAGGGGTGCTGTCATTACAACGGGATGTGCAAGCGAACGTGCTGGCGTTTCGACGAGGGGCGGAGTTCTGGCGGCGAGCTGTGCACCTGTACGGCAGTTACAAGGTGCGTTTCATCTTTCCACCGGGACGGGTTTCATCTATCTGGAACTGGATGCTCTTTTTCTTTTTTCTTCTCCGCAGCTCTACCAGCTGCACACGTCATCCCTTCACCCTGTTCACTCCCGGCCCCCTCCCCCTTACTCACTCCCCCTCCCGGTGATGCCACCCTGTTCTCCATTCCGCCTCCAACCTCATCCCCCTGTCCTCCTATTTCTCCGCAGCTCTACCAGCTGCGCGCGGCTTCCCTTCACCCTCCTCACTCCCGTCCCCCCCCCCCTAACTCACTCTCCCTCCTCTTGTGCGGCACAGCTCTGTCAGCTGTTGCGGCACCTGTGGTTACACTTGTTCAACCAGTAGTTACCACATGTCCCTTTCACCACATGTCTCTATTCCTCCAATCATTCCACATGTCCCTCCCCTCCCCTCCCCCCCCTTCCTTCCTCCCCTTATCCTCCTATGGCTCCACAGCTGTGTCAGCTCCAGGTGGCAGTGAGTGGCCAATCAGAGGAGGAGAAAGCTGCCACGTGGCAGAGGCAGCATGAGAAGGGAGCAGATATCCTCTATGCGCTCTGCACCGACATGAAAGGGTTCTTCCTCAAGGTGTGACTACAGTGAAGGTGTGACTAATAAATGAGTCATTAACAACATTGGAGTGTGCTGAGAGGGGAGCAATTTTCTATGCCCTCTGCACCGACATGAAAGGGTTCTTCCTCGAGGTGTGACTACAGTAACGAGTAATAACTAAGGTTGGAGTGTAGTAAGATGGGAGCGATCCGGCATGCTCTCTTCACCAACATGAAAGGTTTCTTCCTCGTGGTGTGACTATAGCGAGTGTGCAACAAAAAAGGCTGGAATGTACTGTGAGGGGCGCAGAAATTCTCAATGCTCGGTGCATGGATATGATCGGGTGTTTCCTCAAGTTGTGCCCATAACGAATTCGATCTCAGTGAGTGCATGCACCTGTGAGTATTATGAAGGTGACTTTTTCTAACTGATATCTCGCAGGAATGATGAAGGTGTGATAATCGTGATTGGTGAAGATGACTACACGCAGATGTCCCTGCAGGAGGGATGACTAGAGTATGCGTTACATCTACATTCAGGTTTGTAAACATTAATTCTTATAAAATTATCAACTTCTGAGGGACAGCTCTCATAGCTCAGTTGGTTAGAGCACCCGTTTAGTAAGCGGGAGGTCTTGAGTTCAACTCTCAATGAGAGCAGATGTTGTTGCTTTAAAGTTGTTGTGTTTTATGAATTCTCTCCCACATATCACCCACTTGGTGGAGCCAGACATAGCTGGAGGGGGAAGCACAGCTAGGAGCAACTAAAAGTCCCCTTATCGTTTTCCTCTTCCTTGCCTCTGCCCCTAACCCGAGCATAGTCCGGTTAGTTCCTAACCAAGCCAGGCCCCTCCCCACCCGCATGTGTGGCCAAGACCCCTCCTTGCTCCACAATTCAGCCCCTTTGGACCCTTCCTCTGTATCCCTTTCCCCCTTACCTTACCCCAGTTCCTTCCCTCTCACTTCCCCTTGCTAGTTTTGAGGCGCCTCAAAACTAGACCTTCCCTCTCTCACTTCCCCTTACTAGTTTTGAGGCGCCTCAAAACTAGACCTTCCCTCTCTCACTTCCCCTTACTAGTTTTGAGGCGCCTCAAAACTAGACCTTCCCTCTCTCACTTCCCCTTACTAGTTTTGAGGCGCCTCAAAACTAGACCTCCCCTCTCTCACTTCCCCTTAAACCACTTTCCCCTTCACTTCAATCGCAAGTCGGTCAGTTCCTAGCCAAGCCAGGCCTCTCCCCGCCTGCATGGGTGGCTCGCCTCTCCTCTCTGCACGACTCTGCTCTGGCCGATCCCTTCCCCCTGGTGCTCCTTTTCCTTCCCTTCCGCCCGCATCCCACAATCACAGGTCGGTCAGTTCCTAGCCAAGCCAGACCTCTCCCCACTGCCATGGGTGGCTCGCCTCTCCTCTCTGCACGACTCTGCTCCGGCCGATCCTTTCCCCCTGGTGCTGCGGACAATAGAGGCAGAGCTTGGGAGGGGGGGTGGCGTGGAGGGGAGACCGTTCAGATCAGATACCCTCTGTGTTTCCCTGTCTTCCGTCTTCCCACTAACCAATCGCAGGCTGGTCAGTTTCTCACCAAGCCAGATCTCTCCCCACTGCCATGGGTGGCCCGCCTCTCTTCCCTCCACGACGCTGCTCGTGGTGACCCTTTCTCCTTCCTCTCCCCTCTCTGACCCCGCAAGCTACAGGCCGGTCAATTCTTGGCCAAGCCAGACCTCTCCCCACTGCCATGGGTGGCCAAGCTATCTTCTCTCCATGACTCTGCCCCAGCCGATCCCTTCCCCCTGGTGCTGCGGACAATAGAGGCGGAGTTGGGAGGGGCGGCATGGAGGGACGTGTGGGAATGGGTGGAGGAGCAGCCTTTGGGGTCTGCCTCGATCGCTCAAGTGCACCGAGGGAGGCTCAGAGGGGGCAAGGAGGTTGCTATTAAGGTATGTGCAGAGCTACCGAGGTGAGTGTTAAGCTGTCGTTCGACTTCTTAACTATAGAGGCGGGGCTGGGGGGGGTGGCATGGAGGGGCGTGTGGGAATGGGTGGAGGAACAGCCTTTGGGGTCGGCGTCCATTGCTCAAGTGCACCGATGGGGAATGGAAGGAGGGATGGAAGTTGCTGTCAAGGTGAGATGCGCACATGGGAGTGAATCAAGAGGAAAAACACGGAAACCCTAAAAACCCTAAAGAACCAAAAGGAGAAGAATAAAAACCTGATTACGATGCGACATGCTGACTGAAAAGCTGCATGTTGTACGCTGCTCACTGTTATACAATGCCAGGCCACACCATGCCATGCACACCATGCCACGCACACCATGCCATGCGCACCATGCCATGCACACCATGCCATGCACACCATGCCATGCACACCCTGCCATGCACACCATGCCATGCACACCCTGCCATGCACACCATGCCATGCACTTCATCGCACTCCCCCCCTCCCCCACACCCCCCAACCCCCTCTGTTACAACGACACACCAGGTGCAGCACACCGGTGCCGATCCCCTCATGCTGATGGACCTGGCGAACCTCAAGGCGTTTGCTGCTTTCATACAGGGTGCTTTGCACGGAGCTCATCCTAAATTGTACGCACCCTCATCCCTCCTCCCACTCCCCCTAACGCCCCTCTTAATACAACACACCAGGTGCAGCACGCCGGCAGCAAGCCTCTCATGCTGATGGACCTGGCGAATCTCAAGGCGTTTGCTGCCTTCCTGCAGCGCACCGAGCTGAACATGGACGTCATGGGTGCTCTGACCGAGCTAGAGAAGCAGGTGAGCTGGCAGCACCCACTCACCACGTACCACATAGCACATACCACATATCACACACCACACCCCACATACCACATAACACATACCACATATCACACACCACACACCACATACCACATAACACATACCACATATCACACACCACACACCACATACCACATAACACATACCACATATCACACACCACACACCACACACCACATACCACATAACACATACCAAATATCACACACCACACACCACACACCACATACCACATAACACATACCACATATCATACACCACACACCACACACCACACACCACATACCACATACCACATACCACAAACCACACACCACACACCATACACCACATACCACATACCACATGCCACACACCACATACCATACTCCCGCTCATTGGTACCTGCAATTTATCCCCCCAAAAGTCTGCATTTTCCCCTGCCAATCCTCTCCCTCCCCATTCCGCTCGCTTTCTATACCTCTCCATTTCCCCCTCCTGTCCGTACCTGTAGATCCGGTACGAGTTTGACTTCCGCAGGGAGGCAGCAGCCATGGACACCATCCAAGTCTCGCTGGCAGGTTCGGCAGCCTCAGGCACGGAAGCAGCGAGCCAGAGGCAACGAACCAAGAAGCGCTGGAATCTCCTCGCAAGGCCTGCTCCTGCAGCTGCTTCCCCTTCTCCCGTGGTTGTGCCCCGGTCTGTACCTGGGCTGGTGACGAAGCGGCTTCTAGTGATGGACCTGATAAAGGGTGTTCCGATTATGCAGATGGAGGAGGAGATGCACAAGAGAGGGGTTGATACCAAGGGGTTCTTTGCGATGAGGGCCAAGAGGTGAGTGCTTAGTGCATTCCAATAATGCAGATGGTGGAGATGAACAAGACAGGAGTTGATCCCAAGGGATTCTTCGCGATGCGGGCCAAGTGGTGAGTGCGATGTGTGCTAGGGATGCTAGTGATGGACCTGATAAAGGGCGCACCACTTATGCAAATGCAGAAGGATATGAATGAACACGAGAGGGGTTGATCCTAATGGCTTTATGACAATGAGAACCAAGCAGTGAGATATGAGATGCAAATGCAATTTATATAGTACGAAATGGAGAATGATCTGTGACACAGCGAGCTCACAATAGGGAAACATTTTGAGCCTTCCCCATCTTTTACTCCTTCACTGGTGCTTTGTTGTTTTCCCTCGCTTCTCTTCTTGTTAACAGGTCGATTTTCCGGTCACTTGGGGCAGCTTATGGGCTCATGATTCTGCGAGATGGGCATTTTCAAGCTGATCCCCACCCAGGGAATATCCTCATCTGCCCGGATAAAAAGGTCACCTGCTCTACCAGCTTTAGTGATTTCATCTTTCACCCGTGTACTTTGCATTTGTGACCTTGCATGTACAGCAAACAACACTCATTCTTTCTCGTCGCTCGCATGCCGTCTTTTTACTGCAGGTGGCTCTTTTGGACTACGGCCAAACCAAGCGTCTCCCACACACATTGCGGCTTAATCTAGCGCGCCTGATACTCGCAGTGGCAGATAAAGACATGCAGCGAGTGGGTACGCTCTTCAAAGCTGTGGGCATTCGGACAACCCTGACAGCTTTTGAGGATCCTAAGAGTTTTCATCGCATGTCGTCGCTTATGTTTGATACTGCTGCGTCGGAGGGTGTTACAACATCAAACCCGTTTTCAAGTGAATCGACGCTGAAGAGAAACGGAGTTGAGGTATGTTAGGTGTAATCCTCCAAGATTGTCCCTCATGCATCCCTTGCTCCCCACCTACAACTTACCCTTTTCTCGTTCTTTCCTTATCCCCATTACAGCCTCTTCTACTTGATACATCTTCGTCGGTGCATGCCTTGATTGTGTAACTCTCCTCTTTCATCTCATGCAGAAATTCCCCGAGGATCTGTTCTTTGTGGTGCGCACCATGCAGCTGCTAAGAGGCCTTGCCATGGGAATGGGGTTGAACGAATCTCTCGCTGAGCAGTGGAGGTCGATTGCAAAGCAAGTTATCAAGGAGGCCGGTGAATCATGAGACAAGAAACATGTACATAGACAAGGAACAAGCTTGCACAAAACGTCATGAATATGTCTGCACTTCTAATTGTTTGCCTGTTATGTGATTGATATACATCTCAAGCTGAAACATCATCTAAAGAACCATAGTAGTCTGTAACGAGTCTCTTGCTGTGACATGAACCAGAGCACTCAAAAGCACGGAAACCTGGAAAATTCCGAATGAGTCCTGTATACCGTGACAGTAGAGGGACATCACCGCCACTCGCGGAGGTCATCCCTGTCACCTAGGTCATTCCCTATTCCCTATGGTCCCGTCTACGATGTCGCAGGAAACGCAGTGACGCTCATGTCCTCGTGTCTGCTTTTCACAAGCTGAGAAAAACGGATTCTGGATTCTGACGGAAGCTGAGCTTGCGACCGACTTTCGAGTCGACTTAGAAGTCACGCGCGTGTCCTCCTGTCTGCCTTCAGAAGCTGCATGGGTCCTATCCCATCCCGTCAGCTTCAAGCTGTGAACGACCCAGGATAATCTGCCTGCTGGCGAATCGCGATGTCGACTCGTCGTCACGTGTCACGTTCAGTCTCGTAGCGCCAGAAAAGAGCGGGGATGACTCTCGGGAATGGAAGGATGGAATGGATGAGGAAGGTTAGCTCGACTCGTCAGCGCTTCACGTCGTGTGTCACGTTCAGTCCCGTAGCACCAGAAACGATTGGAGCGAATCGCGGGATCGGAAGAAGAGATTGGACGAGAAAGGATAGCGCGATCTAATTCCTGGGAGGTATCAATAGTTGGGACGGTTCCTTTCCGCATGGAGCCTGGTTGAATTTGCATCACATGAAGCACCGTGACTAACACCTGACAGTAATTTGTTCCTCCAGAGTACTGTATCGCGAG
The DNA here is from genome assembly GCA_027943415.1 of Closterium sp. NIES-67. NCBI lineage: Eukaryota > Viridiplantae > Streptophyta > Zygnematophyceae > Desmidiales > Closteriaceae > Closterium > Closterium sp. NIES-67. The sequence continues at coordinate 378,032 of BQMB01000923.1, read as the reverse complement.
CTAATGTGCTGGTTTCAGGGCTAGCCTCTGTGGAGCCAAGATTTCGTGAGCCTTAGTGCCACGAAAGCAAGCAGCAGCAAGCAGCCAATCAGTCGTCGCAAGCAGCTTGCTTCGTTTGGACGAATGTCTTCTTCAAAATCTGTTCCTGGAAGCAAGGCACCCAGGAGAATTGCAATCCTGCTGCACCCGTCGTCCTACCCTTCTATCTCCAGGCAGAACCACAGTCAAGAGGATCTCGCTTCGTTTCAACACATGGCTGCTTCTTCACAACCCGTTCCAGGAAGCAAGGCACCCAGGAAGATCGCAATCCTGCTGCATCCGTCTTTCTACCCAAGGCAGAACCAGAGTCAAGAGGCGTTCAAGCTGAAGACCAGCAAATGCTGCTTGCAGTCGCTGTACTCCACACTATACCGTGTGGGACTCCCAGTCGTGGCAGCAAGGTGTCTGAAGCCCTTACTGACACTTACTGAAGCCAACGGCCCTCAAGAGAACAGAGGTAGGTAGTAACCAATCACCACAAGGGCTACGGGAAGACTGCCTCACTTTGTAGCCGCAGGGATAGTCAGATGGCTGTCTGTAGTAGGGGATAGTCTTATGTGATCATTTATTCATGAGATACAGGTCAAATTTGCACGTCAATCATGCAGTCACCAGAACAATATATCTATACAACTTCTGCTCGCATTACAAAGCACCTCAAGGCAAACACTTCCGAATACACAATATCAAGAATGCACCACGCTACAGGGACATAACCTACGCCTCTCTGGGTGCCTCCCTTCACAGGAGGGCAGGCTCGGATCCAGGCTCACAAGGCATGTGAGAGGCATGTACTGGGCCTGAGACCTCTGCTGCGGCTGCTGCTGCGGTTGGTGTTGTCCATGCTGACGCATGTGACCACCTACCTTTGAATGACCTCTTAGGTCTTGCAGCATCTGCCTCAGCAGATGTGAATCTTGACCTTGTTGCCCAGAGCGTATATGTTGTGTGTGCTGTGGCATGTCGTCAGATATAGCGCCTGGTGCTCCTACCACTTCTGCTGGCTGGTCTTGCCCCAGAGAGGCGAAGCAGCCGGGTGCACAGGGGAAGAAGCGGCGGAGCAGAGGACAGCTGTTGATTCGGGGAAGAAGATCGGCCCGACACTGCATGGGGATATGCACACAGAAAGGCAGTGGGGGTTTTTGGATAAGGTTGGGGGATAGAGATACACAGGGAAGAGAAAAAAGGGAAGGTGGACCAGAGGGGCTTGGAAAGTGGGAGAGAGAGCAAGGGTTGTGGGGAGGGGAAGGGGGTGGGGGGAGAGGAGGAACGAGACATGAGAGAGAAGGGATACTCTGGGCTACTGAAGGGAGAAATTCGTGAGTAGTGATCGCTTTGTCAGATGCAGACATATGCGGCAACAGAGCAGATGGAAAGAAAGGAGCATAGACAAAAACGAGTACCTTCAAGCCCTGCTGTGCACACGTGTGATCACAAGATTGGCCAGGCTTGCCAATCTCCATCTTCAGCTCCACGTCCTCCAGTCCCTGACTGAATCCCCCCACACCAACCGCAACAGCAGCAGCACCAGTTGCTGTAGCAGCAGCTGTAGCAGCACCGGCAATATCACCACCACCACTGCCACCTCTGCTCCTTGACTCTTCACCACCTTCTACACTGCTTACATCCGATGCAGAAGAAATTATCTCGCTAGACATTTCACTATCAGCACTGGCACTACCAGTGTCTCCATCCCTTCTGGACAATTTCTTGGCTGCAGCTGCAGCAGCAGCAGCTGAGGCTGCTGCGTCAGCCGCTGCCTGCACTTCCACCGGCAAGCCGTAGCAGTGGTGCCTGTCGCTTATGTAAGCGTTTTCATGAACCACGCTCTTAGAGTTGTGCCTGCAGCGGTGGCGGCAGAAGTCAAAGACGGAGGAGAATCGTCCAGCTGATGGCTGAGCTGCAGTCGCAATGATTGTCGCCAGGCGAGGCGGAGTGCGATCGGGATCTTGACAGCAGGTTACACACTGTTCGTACACTTCGCAGCAGCGGTCAGTAAAGTTACAAGACCGGCAGGAAAATCTCAATGTCCGCTGCATTTCCGAAGCTGATTCGGCACGCTCGTCAGGATTGGTGGAAAGTTTGCCTCCAGTTTCAGAACTTCCTCCGGCAGCTGATATTCTCTCCCAAGCAGACGGACAGCAACCCGTGGTGAAATTTAGGTCGGTCCAATCGCACAGGTAACCCTGGTCATCCGCGATAAGAGTGCGACCTTCCACAGTGTGTAAGCACGCTCTTGTCGGTGTGTAGGCGGGAAGCTGATGCAGAAAGCGCTGGTACAAGGGCTTCCGGCCGAGACGAGGGAGGCTGGAATCCGATTCGGAGGCGGAGACGGAAACGCCGGATGCGGAAGGGATGGTGGAGGAGAAGAAGGTGATGGATATGGTTGCGACGAGTAACACGGACCAGGAGAGATGAATGTGACCGAAACGCATACGGCGACGGGCAAACGTACGAGCTGTTCGGATCATGGAAGCGTGGGATGGCGTTGGCGGTGACGGTGACGGTGACGGTGACGGTGACGGTGACGGTGACAGACCCCGGAAATATCGCAGGGTTGACGTCATCGGCAAAGTGAACAAGAACGGGGTCAAGTTGACACGGACACGCTCATCCCTCACAATTTACGGCCTAAAAGCAGAGAACGGAAGAGTAGCCTACGTAGCAAGGAAGTTGTGCCCGTTGGTGCTTGATGGTAAGAAACGTGCCGTGCTCTATGGCTGGCTTGTCAAGACACAGACACAGCTGATTACTTCAGCACCATGAGAGGAATGGAGGTGGAGATGGGGGGAGGGAAATAGGTTGCTGGTTGGGAAAACCAAGGCTGTGTTTCTGCTGGCACTTTGATAACTCTGTGAAAATAATCTGTTCTCGTTACAACTTCTTCAGGAGGTGCAGCCTGAATTTTCTTGCGGCAATCCTCGCTTGGGGTTGACTCTCGGACATGGAAGAAATGTGACACGACCCGAAACAAGTGTTCGGGCAGAGTCCTCGTAACGTGCTGAAGAAAACGCAGAACCCATCCCTGACAACGCAAGCGAAAAGGCAGCTCTCCACTTCGTCACGCTCTCTGACTGGAATCCTTTTCCAGTTCAGTCCACACTAGAGCCTCTCTGGATGCATTCCTTTCTTGTGAAGCTGCTAGCCCCAATACAGCCATCATTTTTCCGATTCGCAAAGATTCATTCCGAAAAACACGCTGATTCTTCGCCAGAGCTCCAGAAAGATGGCAAAAAAACTGCTGGCGTTTCTACTTCTAGTCGCGGCCTTCCAGTTGTCTCTTCAGGATCAGAAGCTTAGGGATGGAAGTCAGGAATTTAGCTACTTCTGGACCAAGCTTCAGAAGACTAACAGGCATTGGAATTTTCTGGCTTACTTGCGTCTTGCAGGTCCGCTCCACTCACGGGTGACTGCACTGCTTCCGTTAATTTTATACGAGCAAGTTATCAAGATCTGCTGTCATGTGCAGGAATAAGCTCCTTGTCGAAACTGCTTTCGACTACCGAGTCTGGAATCACGATCCTCGCTCCAGTTGATGCAGGTTTCGCTCAACTGAGCGACTTCAATGCGGTGAGTTGCTTAGGAATCGCGACGCTTCATTTGTTCGTCACCTTGTTCAGCATATTCCGAATTTTGAGGCAACTGTCTCCTCAGACGAGGCTGCGGAAGGATCCCGCGTTTTTGGCAAAGACACTGCAGCTGCACATCCTTACTCCTAAGGCCACTGCTGCCAAGCTTCACCAGGATGTCTTGGGTACGGAATACCAGACGCTTGCTGGTGTTACTCTGGAGAAGCGCAACTCTACCGTTCCTGGGAAGGTTCAGCTTGCTGCAAAGGGCTCTTCAACTTTCACAACGATCCTGACATTCTCTTTGTCAGCAAGGAGCGCTGCCAATGTTCATTCCGTGAGCCATGTGATGCTGCCATACCAGAGCACACTGTAACATGCTCAAGCGGTGGGAGGCACACAAGTGTAATGGATTGGGGGGAGGGTTTGGGCATGTAATAAATTGTTGTGTGGGTGTGGGTGTGGGTGGATGACCTTGTAGTACCGTAAGACCATTTTGGGAACCCTTTCCTGTATGACAGACAGGCAGGTACTGGTATCAGAGGTATAGGGCCCATGCAGATCTGGAGAATTCAAACAGGATCAGTCGAGACATAAGTGTTCTCAAAAGCTGTCACAAAGAACAGAGCAGAGCAGTCTCAAGAACGTCATCAAGGAACATGCAATCATGCAGTCTCAAGGATTGGAGTTCTGTATTAGTAGTTTAGTTGCTGTGCCAGCAACTGCGAAATCCCTACCAAAACGTATGTATGGTACACAGCTAAACTAAGCAACGAAAGGAATAACAGAAACTACTGTCAGACGGATCTACGGTACTGGCCCGTCCATATGTACCCTGCACAATGTACTGGGGAATGTACCATATCCATCACTTGAACACCCCAGGAGGGATGATAACTTTGTTGATCCCGTGAGTAATAAACCGAGGGTAAGTGTTCTTCCCTCCAATGTCGCCCGAAATGATGAACCCCATATTGGCGTTCTCAAACCGAACGCTATTCACCTTCACCAGCTTCATCCCTGGATTCGGAAGGAAGTAGATGTACATCCCAAGGACTGTACGGAAGGCGCGCACCACCTTTTGCTGGTTTGCGCTGGAAAGGAAGTCGATCCCCCACTTCTCCATGATCATATGGTACTGCATCAGCTGCACTAGCTTCTTGCCCGATAGTTGCGAGCGGATGGTGCTTGGCAGTGCGGAAAACGCCTCGTCGCGAGGCATTAGGAAGGTCAGCGGCTGCCGATCCGCATATCTGGCAATGAACGGATCCAAATCTGAGGTGGGGGGGGGGGGGGGAGGGGAAGGGCGGGGGGAGGGGGAGGGGGGGAGGGACGAGGGGGGAGGAAAACGTGAGATGGGAATGGGACATGAGACGAGTGTCCGTTGGGGGGGAAGGCGGGATTGGGGAAACGAGGAGAGGGGTGAGAGAGGAAGGTAGCGACGCTGGTCATGACGTGTTTCGAGGCGGCTGGGAACAAGAAAGGTGACCATAGGGGGTCAGCCGACGTCGCACGGGGTTTGGGCGTCGAAGAGCAGCAGCAAAAATTCAGGAGTAGGAATGGGAACTGGGCTAAGGGCAGAGAGGCACAAAGGCACGAAGAAAACAAGCACGAAGGCTTACTTGTTTTCTTGAAGTGAATCAGGAAGACGTTAAATTTCCGAGCACCCTGGATGCGTTTGGTAATGCCGTTGAGCTCTCGTCTCCCCGGGCCCAGCTTGGGAGGCGGCTTGGCCTTGGCATCGCTTCGATGAGCGCAGGCTAGAAGAACAACGGCGAGGAGGACGATGCTCAGGATGGACCTCGAAATAGCTCGTTGAGTCGACTTCATTCCGAGTCAAGCCTAACTAAATGTCCGGACCAGCTAAACGTCCAAGTATATTATTATTATTATTATAATGTCAAGGCCCACACAAACAACCACTTTCGCTCGAAGACTGCGGACGTCAGCGATGCAAAGCTGAGCACGAACTAGCTAACCAAGTGCCCCTGAGCGTTTAATCCACTAAACTAGTCGAGAGCCTTCAGCGCAGAAATCATAAGTCCTTGCGATTGAATCCGTACACAAATTCATCATCAAACCAAACCCTAGCATCTTACTTCTGTAGGTTCCAATCTAGAAGCGTTCAGCACTCCCCCTGGCAGCTGCACCCCACTCACACTCCCACCCTTCAGCATACTGTACTTTGTCTTCCTGTGGCAGCTGCACCCCCCCTCTCCTCCCTGCGTTCCCTCCCCACGCCGCGTTCCCTCCCCCACGCCGCGTTCCCCACCGCATCCCCCTACCGACCGACAGTTTCCGCCGACGTACAGCTGTTTGCGCCCCCTCTTCCTCTTGTTGCTTTCTGCTAGATTTCTTGGTTGGTGGTGGGTGTTGCAAAATTAGGTCCTTGTTTCCCCAACTGCCGATTTTGGGATCGGGCAGCTGGAGGAATTCAGAAGCGACGGAATAGGGACCCCTTTTCGGTGTTGGGGGCGAAATCAGGTCGGAGGGTCGCCAAGCTTGGTTCGGGAAAACGTGGCGCGGATTGAATTGTAGATGTGGTATGTGATGACACAAATATACTGAACAAGGAGGTCAACTCCCGCAGACTTTATCCTTATTATTCAGAAACAGAGCATTTTCCCAGAAACAAGGCATTTTATAGATATAAATGTGATTATTTCAGGGTGATTGCTCTAAAACAAATACAGGGCCCCTCTCTCGCCAAACCCGCCTCCCCCCAACAGATGTGAAATGCAATGCCGACATCGGCGAAACGTGCGGCGAAACGTTCATGGCGCTGTAACGGCGAGTCACAAGACTAGGCGTTTCTCGCCAATGAAGCAGCATCCAACCGAAGTGCAACATGAGCACCCGTACTGTACACTTGCAGCAGTTACGGGTGGTTTCCCAGGTGCAGCTCTCAGGTGGATGTGGCTGTCTGGTTTCAGAAAAGAGGGTGTGTTTTGGCATGGTTATCAGCTCGGAAAATACAGTTTATGGTTGTACAGTTTATAATCAACCATGTGGTTGGCGTGGTGCAAGTACCGTTGGTCCCATCCCATTGCACCGCAGCGTAAAAATGTTTTTTTGCCCTAATGGTCCGCCTGTGCGTTGTGTTGGGCCAGGAGGATGTGACACATGGGACAACGTGGCCTGTGTGCACTACAGCGCGACACTCTCACATCACATGGCCCCCGTGTGTGTGACCTGGTCGTTGGCGTCGCAGCAGAAAGTGTTCAACAGTACAGCACAGTGGAGACCTTTCAATAAACACGGGGCTTACCTCGTTGTGGTGACGTGAGTTCTCTTTACAAATGTATACAGGTCATATGCCTTGTAGGCGACTTCCTTTTACGCCCGCGAGTATCTCATAGGCATTTTATCCTTAAGGACCTCTCCTTGTAAGCAAAGTGTACCCGTCTCAACTGAACAGTGAGTTCGACAGTCAATTCGGCTGATATTTGGCAGTCCAATCAGTTTGTTTTTGTGTTTCCAGGGCGACCTCTCATACTGGTTGGCGAGCCTTTAAACATCCAGACGTGTCAGGCTCGCCAACCAATGTCGAGACCAAAATCCAAATGATGCTATCGATACGACCACCTCGGTGACGGTCCACTAGAACAACGCCAGCAACGCGAATAGAATCCGTCTGCGTAGCCCCGGGCAATTCCGTCATCCGTCTGCCAACAGGAAATCGCCAAGTAAGCAACAGAGGGGTCCCAACGTCGTTCCCCCCGCCAATAATGCAGACACCACGGGGTTATTTGTATAGCCCAATCTTCGACCTTTTCACGACACAAAGAACGAGCCCGTCAGACCCACGACGTCGTCCGCATGGCACCTGTACGCCGAACTGCACTGTCCGTCGGGCAGAAGCTTGCAATCTGCCAGTACGCGAAGAAGAACCCGACTGTACGTCTCGAAGACATTGGGCGATGGTGCCACACCAGATACGGCCTGTGGCCCGATCGCAGCACAGTCGGCCGAGTTCTCCAAAAAGAAGTGAAGTGGCGGGCCATCGGGCCCGAACGCGCCAAGTTCAAAAGATTGCGAAGCCCACACTGGCCTTTACTCGAAGCTCGACTTAAGAGCTGGCTGAAAAGCACAAACGGTGCTGGCTTGCCAGTGTCGACCGCTCTAATCCAGCAGCGCGCTATTCTGCTAGCACCCGAGTGCAACGTCCCTAGCGACTTCAAAGCTTCTGTTGGATGGGTTCAGAAAGCATTGCGCCGAATGGGATTCAAGTGGCGTAAGATGAGCGGCGAGGCGAGGTTTGCCGACGAGGGCGCCGCGCTGACCGCGCAACTGCATTTTCCGAGGCTGTGCGGCCAGCTTGGCCTCACCCCAGAGAACCTCTTTAACTTTGACGAGACCTGCGTCTACTACAGTCTCCTACCCGACCACACTTTCTGCATCGATCCTACCCCGGGAAAGAAGGTTTGCAAGGATCGACTTACAGTCGCGCTGCTGGTAAACGCGGACGGCTCGAAACTGTTCAAGCCGCTCATCATTCACAAATTTGAACGGCCCCGTTGTTTCGCAAAGCAAAAGTTTGACCCTTCGAAGTACTGCTACTGGCGCGCGAACACCTCGGGATGGATGACTGCAGAGGTGTGTGCGTCGTCTTGAATGTCTACCTTGTAATGTGCCGTGTTCTGTCCGATGCGAATTGAGTCGAGCGAACGTAAAATTATATAACTTTCATGAATTTCATCCCATATGCCCCTCGCAGGTCTTTACGGCTTTTTTCGAACATATCAACGCGTGCTGCCTGGCGGAAGGAAGACGCATCGTCGTCGTGCTAGATAACGCTTCGAGTCACCTCCTCCAGACCCCACTCGCCATGTCAGCTGACATCTGCGGCTTCCGGACACGGGCGCTGTCGCACGTGCGCCTCGTTTACTTGCCGCCGAACACGACACCGTTCACGCAGCCTCTGGATCAGGGCCTCATCGCAGCTCTGAAGGCACGTTACAAAGTCGAGTTGCTTCAAGCTGTTCTCGCACAGTGGCAGATACCTGGCGTGACCGTCGCCGCCGTTCAGAAGTGGAAGCCGGAAATGTGGCAGGTGGTTACCTGGGTGTCGGAAGCGTGCCTTGGGCTGGAAACCGCGACCATCCAGAAGTGTTTCTGGAGGACGCGAATGCTGCCAGCCAGCTGGCAGCTGCTGCTACCTCTCCTCGGTGCCACATCTGAAGAGCAGGAGCCCCGGCTAGAGGACGACATCGAGCCGGTGCAGCAGCTCATGAGCGCCCTGCCGTTCGGGCCGAGCGACATGATTTCAGCCGCTCGCTTCGTCACCGCCGAGCGTAACGACGAAACGAGCGAGCCGACCGGGGTGGATCCGCTTCAGGTCGAGCCGCTTGGCATGGCCAAGCGGGACGCTTGGTGGGCGAATGCGCCTCCCTCTTCGGCTGCACAAGACTCAGAGCGGAACCGTCGCAATCTGTCGCGCATGGCGACAGAGATGCTGATTGGCTACGCAAAGTCAATTGGATTGGCGCCCCGCGATCTACGCGTCTTGTTTGACATCCGCGAACCTTCGGTTATTGATCGCCTGGAGCGCGCATCCCCCCGCCTGGACACGAACGCTGCGCCCGGCGCGGTGGAGGAAGGGTACCTCAGTCATGTCCGTGGAGCCACAGCTGTCATGACCGGATACCCTGACGCTGGCGAGTGGATGACTTTTGGCGCGCATGCCGCTACCTACCGCGGATAGTAGGCGCTTAATTTCTGTGCATTAATAGGCAGTTAAATTTAGACTTCGTGTATGGCGCGTGCGAGTCGAGGACCGAGAGACAATGTGCTCTCCGTATGACGTTAGGGGTGAGACGCTTGTGCTGTGTTGCAGTGAAGTGTGTAGTTTTCGTCTTCGTAAGTATGGTTTTCACCCTGAGTCTTTTTTTGCGGGATGGACTTCTGTCGAGTCTTGTCTTTGTCGAGGCAAATCTGTTTGTTGCCAAATAACACAGCATGATTGTGACATGACGCATGTGTTTGAACATTCTGTTGTAACGCAGAGTTGATACACTCGCGCAAAGGCTTGCGACGCTGCGACGTTTACTCAATCGCTGCATATGCTAGACAAGCCGCCCATGCACAGTACACAAAAAACAACTCCCCATTTCCTGGGAAAACCCGATAGTCCACGTTGCCCCTACCGTACGGCCCATATTCGTTGTAAGCGAAATCTCTCGCGTCGCCCCCCGGGCTCTCAGGGCATATGACCTGTATTCTAATTCGGATGGGACACGTTTGATAGGGACGTACTGGTACCGCAGTAGAACATGCCCAACCGTAGTGTAGCGCATCGCAACGTTCCTGGACATTTGGATATCTTGGTGTTGAGGCAGACCGTGGGGACGTGTTCACATTTCACCGGCGTCTGAAGTGAGCGCACGTCACCTTCTCGCCCCGCAGCGCTCTCTGAAATGAATAGAGCACGAAACTTTGAGCGAGACGTTACTGAAAAAGTTATGACAAGGAGATTCCAATTTCGCTAGACATGAAACGAGCCTCAGCTCTCTCGACAACCACAACTCGTGAATCGTCAAGCGATGTTCGTGCGCCAGCATGTTTGCTATCAATCCTAAAGCGATGTCAGTTAGCACGGTTCTATCCGGTTCCCTACGTTCTTAAGCGGGTTATCCAAAAAAATAACGTTTCAAACCGCGAGAAACCCAACTGAAACGCGTCTTACGAACAGTAGCCTAACTCGAAGGAGGACGAGAATCTCGAGGGGTAAAGTGAAGGTCTCTGACTGACGGCGGCACGTTCTTGAGGGGGGAAAGCTCAGCATCACAATCTAGGCGGGGAGAGAAGAAATTTCGGCTGAATCTAGGCTTGGCGGAGCATGGAATGCTCGGCACAATCTATGCTTGGAGTTACCTACTAATTATGTTCGTCACTACCTAGGCTCGGGGAACTTTAGAATGATAGGGAAACCTAGGATGCCATTCTAGTAAGTCGTTTCGCTGCAAATAAATAACGGCTAGTGTGACAATGTCGAAGGATAACGTGGCTATGGAGGTGGAACTCGGGCAGCTTCGAATAAAAAACTCCGACCTTCGTTTCAAGGTCGACCGGCTACAGACCGACTTACGAGCCGCGAGGGACCTCGCAGCGGCAGTCACGGCGGAGCTGGACACGTGGAAGAAGCAGAGCGTTCCCCGCGCCGAGGCGGAGAACCTGCGCGCGGAGGCGGAGAAATGGAAAGCGCGCGCGGAAGCCTCCGCGGGAAGTTCCGCCGGGCTGCGGGGAGGTGGCGGCGGGGGAAAAGAGCTTGAGGAGAAAATAACGGCTTTAGAAGTCGAATTAGGTAAGTATAAATTTAAGAACATGGACCTCCAGAATAAAGTCGATAGACTCTCCAAGGAGTTTAAGAGCCGGCCTTCAGCTGGCGGCGAAGCGGGAAAACCGCCTCCCGGGTCGGTGGCGGGAACCGCGGCGGCGGGAAACGCGCAGGCGGCGGCGGGACACGCGCAGGGAGCGCCGGCGGCCGCGGGCTCGGCGGCGGGGCTGACGGGGAAGGCGCTGTTCTTGAGTCGCCTAAGGAGCGGGGAGCTGTCGTCGCGCGGGCCTGGCGGGCCAGGCGGGCCAGGCAAGACAAGCGGGTCCGCCGGCGGGATTGGCGGCGGGTCTAGCTGGCGAGCGCGGGGTAAGGGGGAGGCGGAGGCCGCTTTGGAGGGGGAGCAGAGGCGGAAGGAGGAGGAGGAGAATCAGCGGAAGATGGGGGAGGAGAATGGACGGCTGAGATCTTCCCTCGAGGAGGCTGAGAAGCGGTTGGAGATGTGGAAAGGCGTTGCGGAGAGATGGAGAAAGGAAGTCGAGGCTTTGAAAGGGGTACCTTGCGAGTCGCCTAAGGAGGTACTATTTTGCGCTGAAGAATCTAAGGAGGAGTCTAAGGAGGAGTCTAAGGCGGGATCTAAGGCGGGATGTCTGGAAGAACCTACGGCGGAATCTAAGGCCGAGTCGAGTACATGCGTTTCTCATGACAGCGCGAGTGGGGCTGAGGAGCAGAAAGAGGAAAGTTTAGGGACGACTTTAAAGATGCATACAGAATCGTCTTCTATTGGCAGTGAGTCTGCTAATGGTGTAGAGTCTTCTAACGCGGTGAAATCGACTAACGGGGTAGAGTCTTCTAGTGGCGCTGAGTCTATTAATGAGTCTAAGAACGAGTCTAATAACGAGCCTAATAACGAGTCTTATGAAGGGGTGGGCTATGGGTTAACGTGTACAGATGGACTCGCAGCCGCAAGCCGCGAGGTGATTGTTGATTCGACTCTAAAATCACCCGCAGCTGCAAAACGCGAAGGAGCTGAAGAGAAGGGAGAGCAGCAAGGGGAGCAGCAAGAGGAGAAACGGGGAGAGCAGCAACGGGAGGAGGAGCAGAGAGGGCAGCAAGGGGAGCGGCAAGGGGTACAGCACGGAAAGCAGCAAGGGCTACAAGGGGCAGAGCTGGAGCAGCGGGGGGGGTGTACAGATGAGCAAGCAGCTGCGAAGTGCGAGGGAGCTGAAGAGAAGGGGAAGCAGAGAGGAGAGAAACGGGGAGAGCAGCAAGTGAAGATGCAGCAAGGGGAGCAGCAAGCTGAGCAGCACGCAGAGCAGCAGCAGGAGGAGCAGCAAGGAAAGCAGCAAGCACAGCAGCAAGAAGAGCAGCAAACAGAGCAGCAGCACAGAAAGACACATCAAGAGGAAACGGAGGAAGAGAATGCACGAAAGGGAGATATTCTGGCAGGGGGGTCGGTTGCAGGAGGGGCAAAGGAGGGAGAGAAGGGGGAAGGGCGTGGGGCGGGAGAGAAGGTGGAAGTGAAGGGGGAAGGTGTTTGTGGGGATGGTGGGGCTGGTGAGGTAGCGGAAGGGATTTTGCAGAGAAATGAGAAAGAGCAAGGGGAAGAACGAGCATTGGAGCAGGGGGGGGAGCATGGGGGGGAGCATGGGGGGGAGCATGGGGGGGAGCATGGGGGGGAGCAAGCGGATGGAAAGGGGGAAAAGCAGGGGGGATCAGGTTGTAACAAATTGACAGTAATTATTGAGGCATCAGCTTGTAACGAGGATGGGATGCAAACACGAGTCATACAAGAAGGTGGGAATAGAGAAAGGCGGCAAGCAGAGCATCTCGAACGCATGACCTCAGCGCGAAAAGGAGCGGCTAATAACGAGGATAAGCTGCTGCAGGGGAGGCTGGCGAGTCCCTCTTTTGGGTCTAATCCTCCAAGTCCCTCCTTCACATCTAGGCCGCTCTTTAGCAAACTGCCTCCTGCTATAGCGAGTATGGAAAGTATGGCCAGGTGTCTGCATCCACACACTTTAGAGGATAACGAGCCTTCTCCTAAGGGGACTCCAAGGCAGCTTATAAAGGGTACAGGTGCGGCAGAGGAGGGGGGAGTTAGGGGGGAGGAAGCCCGGGGGCTGATCCGGGGAGGGTGGTTGGAGCTAGGGAGGAGGAGAGAGGAGGCGGAGAGGGGTATGAAGGAGGCTCTGAGGGCGAGAGAAGTTGCAGAGAGAGGGAGGGAGGGAGCAGAGAGGAGAAGGAAAGAAGCAGAGGAGAAAATGGTCCGGGCTTTAATGGAGAGGGACGAGGCGGAGAGGAGGAGAGAGGAGGCTGAAGGGAGGTTGGCGGAAGTGGAAGGGTGGTGGAGGGAGAGTGAGAAGGGGAGAGAGAGGGAGGGGAGGGGGAGGGAGGAGGTGGAGAGGGCGTTGGAAGAGGAGAGGGGGAGGAGGGAGGAGGCGGAGAAGGGGAGGGAGGAGGCAGAGAGGAGGAGGGAGGAGGGTGATGGAGAGAGGGAGGAGGCGGAGAGGAGAGCGAGGGATGTGGAGCGAGAGGGGGAGAGAGTGAGGGAGGAGATGGAAAGAGCGAGGAGGGAAATAGAGGGGAGGTTGGCAGAAGCGAGCGCAGCACAGAGGGAAGCTGAAGCGAGGCGAAATGAGGCTATAAAGGCAATGGAGGAGGCTTGTCACGGGGAAAGAACAGCCCTAGGGCTGAGAGACAGGGCAGTATATGAGAGAGTGGAGATGGCAAGGGAAAGGGACGAGGCGGAGAGGAGGAGGGAGGAAGAGGAGGGGAGGAGGAGAGCGGCAGAGACGGAGTGTGGGGAAGCAGAGAGGAGGAGGGGGATTGCTGAGAGGGAGAGAGAGGAGGCTATAGAGGCAGCAGTGAGAGCAGAGAAGAGGAGGGGGGAGGCAGAGAGGGAGCGAGATGCTGCTGTGAGAGAGAAGGTAAAGGCTGAGAGGGTAATGGAAGGGGCTGTTCTAGAGAGGGACCTGGCTTTGTTAAAGGCGGAAGAAGCTGCCAGGAAGGTTTGGGATGCGGAACGCGTGAGGATTGAGGCTAAAAGGGTGTGGGAAGATGCGGATAAGATCCGGGCAGAAGCGGAAACTGCGCAGGCTGAGGCTGAGAAAGCTCGGGCAGCTGCGGAAAAGTTTAAGGCGGAGTCGGAGCTGGTCCGGGCAGCTGCTGAGATTGCCAAGGGGGAGGCTGAGGCGATGAAACGGGAGGTGGAAGTTTTGCGGGCAGAAACGGCGGCGGCTTTGGCTGCCCGGGAAGAGGAGCGGGCGAAGAAGATTGGTCTTGAGGGGAAGATAGAATCTTTATTGATGACCGTGGAAGCGCAAAAAAGGGCAGGGTCGGGCAGGTTAACAGAAGGGGAGGAAGGAGAGATAGTGAGGGAGGCCAGGAGGAGAGAGGAGGAAGCGGAGAGGATAGCACACGATTTGAGAGTGTGGGGGCGACAGCTACAGGCAGAATTGCTCAAAGGTGAAGAGGAGAGGAGGGGGTTAGAGGAGAGGTGTAGGAAGGTGGAGGAGAGAGTGAGGGATGTGGAGAGAGTGAGGGAGGAGTCGGAGAGGGGGAGAGAGAGGGCGGAGAGAGAGAGGGAGGAGGCGGCTGGAAAGGTAAGAGAGGCAGAAAGAGTGGCGGAGAGGCTTAGAGGGGAGTTGAGAAGGTTGATTGGAGGGATGGTGGGAGAGGAGAAAGAGGGAGGGGAGGAGAAGGAGGAGAGGGAAGGGGAGGGGGAGAGGAAAGGGAAGATGGGAAGGGAGGAGGGCGGGAAGAGAGAGGAGGACAGGGAGAGTATGACAAAGCCGACAGGGATAGAGGATGAGTCAGCAGGAAAGTGTGGTTTGGCTGGAGAGGGGGGTGTGGGGAAAGGGGAGGGAGGAGCTGACAAAGACGAGAGTGGTGAGGACTTGGAGAGTGTGAAGGAAGGGGGTTTGAGACATGAAAGGGAGGAGGATGTGGTGAGTGAGGCGGTGGTGCTAGTTGCTGATCACTTGACTGCAGTCGCTCCTACAAGGCGGGCAGGGGGTGCTCGGGAGCAGGAGCAGGAGACACGTGAGGCGAAGCGCCAGGAGAAGGAGCAGGAGAAGGAGCAGGAGGATGAGAGGTGGGAGAGGAAGGAGAGGCACGTAAAGAAGGAGGAAGAGGAGGAGGAAGAGGAAGAGGTGAAAGAGGTGTTGACAGTGACAGAGACGGACAGACAGAGAGGTGTTGAAACCCATACTATGGACAGGCAGTTGCAAAGGCAGTTGCAGGGGCAATCGCAGTTGCAGCTAAGAGGGGGGATGGCAGACGGAGGAAGGGAGGAGGTGGAGAGGCTTGTACAGCAACTGCAGCATGCTCTTAGCGAGGCTGAAAGGCAGAAGGTTACTGCTGAGAAGGGAAGGGAAGTGGCAGAGACGCTTGTACAGGAGTTGAAGCATGCTCTTAGTGAGACTGAATGGCAAAGGGAAGAAGCGCAGAGGGAGAGGGTGGTGGATGCAGAGAAGAGAAGGGATGAGATGGAGAGGCAAGAGATGGAGAGGCAAGCCGCTCTTACTGCAACTGCGAGCGAGAGGGAGGCGGCAGAAAATGAACGAGTGGAGGCTGAGAAGGAGAAGCAGGAAGCAGAGAGTGCAAGAGTGAAGGCTGAGAAGGAGAGGGAGGAAGCGGAGAAGGCACGGAGTGAGGCCGAGCAGAAGAGGGAGGAGGCTGATCAGAAGAGAGAGAAGGCTGAGCAGAAGAGAGAGGAGGCTGAGCAGAAGAGAGAGGAGGCTGAGCAGAAGAGAGAGGAGGCTGAGGCAGCGAAATGTGAGGCTGAGAAGGAGAGGGAGGAAGCGGAGAAGGCACGGAGTGAGGCCGAGCAGAAGAGGGAGGAGGCTGATCAGAAGAGAGAGGAGGCTGAGCAGAAGAGAGAGGAGGCTGATCAGAAGAGAGAGGAGGCTGAGGCATCGAAATGTGAGGCAGAGAAGGAGAGGGAGGAAGCGGAGAAGGCACGGAATGAGGCCGAGCAGAAGAGGGAGGAGGCTGAGCAGAAGAGAAAGGAGGCTGATCAGAAGAGAGAGGAGGCTGAGGCAGCGAAATGTGAGGCAGAGAAGGGGAGGGAGGAAGCGGAGAAGGCACGGAGTGAGGCTGAGCAGAAGAGGGAGGAGGCTGAACAGAAGAGAGTGGAGGCTGAGGCGGCAAAATGTGAGGCAGAGAAGGAGAGGGAGGAAGCGGAGAAGGCACGGAGTGAGGCTGAGCAGAAGAGGGAGGAGGCTGAGCAGAAGAGAGAGGAGGCCGAGGCAGCGAGATGTGAGGCAGAGAAGGAGAGGGAGGAAGCGGAGAAGGCACGGAGTGAGGCTGAGCAGAAGAGGGAGGAGGCTGAGCAGAAGAGAGAGGAGGCTGAGGCAGCGAAATGTGAGGCAGAGAAGGGGAGGGAGGAAGCGGAGAAGGCACGGAGTGAGGCTGAGCAGAAGAGGGAGGAGGCTGAACAGAAGAGAGTGGAGGCTGAGGCGGCAAAATGTGAGGCAGAGAAGGAGAGGGAGGAAGCGGAGAAGGCACGGAGTGAGGCTGAGCAGAAGAGGGAGGAGGCTGAGCAGAAGAGAGAGGAGGCCGAGGCAGCGAGATGTGAGGCAGAGAAGGAGAGGGAGGAATCGGAGAAGGCACGGAGTGAGGCCGAGCAGAAGGGGGAGGAGGCTGAGCAGAAGAGAGAGGAGGCCGAGGCAGCGAAATGTGAGGCAGAAAAGGGAAGGGAGGAAGCGGAGAAGGCACGGAGTGAGGCTAAGCAGAAGAGGGAGGATACTGAACAGAAGAGAGTGGAGGCTGAGGCGGCAAAATGTGAGGCAGAGAAGGAGAGGGAGGAAGCGGAGAAGGCACGGAGTGAGGCTGAGCAGAAGAGGGAGGAGGCTGAGCAGAAGAGAGAGGAGGCTGAGGCAGCGAAATGTGAGGCAGAGAAGGGGAGGGAGGAAGCGGAGAAGGCACGGAGTGAGGCTCAGCAGAAGAGGGAGGAGGCTGAACAGAAGAGAGAGGAGGCTGAGGCAGCGAGATGTGAGGCAGAGAAGGAGAGGGAGGAAGCGGAGAAGGCACGGAGTGAGGCCGAAAAGAAGAGGGAGGAGGCTGAGCAGAAGAGAGAGGAGGCTGATCAGAAGAGAGAGGAGGCTGAGGCATCGAAATGTGAGGCAGAGAAGGAGAGGGAGGAAGCGGAGAAGGCACGGAATGAGGCCGAACAGAAGAGGGAGGAGGCTGAGCAGAAGAGAAAGGAGGCTGATCAGAAGAGAGAGGAGGCTGAGGCAGCGAAATGTGAGGCAGAGAAGGAGAGGGAGGAAGCGGAGAAGGCACGGAGTGAGGCCGAGCAGAAGAGGGAGGAGGCTGAGCAGAAGAGTGAGGAGGCTGATCAGAAGAGAGAGGAGGCTGAGGCATCGAAATGTGAGGCAGAGAAGGAGAGGGAGGAAGTGGAGAAGGCACGGAATGAGGCCGAGCAGAAGAGGGAGGAGGCTGAGCAGAAGAGAAAGGAGGCTGATCAGAAGAGAGAGGAGGCTGAGGCAGCGAAATGTGAGGCAGAGAAGGAGAGGGAGGAAGCGGAGAAGGCACGGAGTGAGGCTGAGCAGAAGAGGGAGGAGGCTGAACAGAAGAGAGTGGAGGCTGAGGCGGCAAAATGTGAGGCAGAGAAGGAGAGGGAGGAAGCGGAGAAGGCACGGAGTGAGGCTGAGCAGAAGAGGGAGGAGGCTGAGCAGAAGGGAGAGGAGGCTGAGGCAGCGAATTGTGAGGCAGAGAAGGAGAGGGAGGAAGTGGAGAAGGCACGGAGTGAGGCTGAGCAGAAGAGGGAGGAGGCTGAGCAGAAGAGAGAGGAGGCTGAGGCGGCGAAATGTGAGGCAGAGAAGGAGAGGGAGGAAGCGGAGAAGGCACGGAGTGAGGCCGAGCAGAAGGGGGAGGAGGCTGAGCAGAAGAGAGAGGAGGCCGAGGCAGCGAAATGTGAGGCAGAAAAGGGAAGGGAGGAAGCGGAGAAGGCACGGAGTGAGGCTAAGCAGAAGAGGGAGGAGGCTGAGCAGAAGAGAGAGGAGGCCGAGGCAGCGAGATGTGAGGCAGAGAAGGAGAGGGAGGAAGCGGAGAAGGCACGGAGTGAGGCTGAGCAGAAGAGGGAGGAGGCTGAACAGAAGAGAGTGGAGGCTGAGGCGGCAAAATGTGAGGCAGAGAAGGAGAGGGAGGAAGCGGAGAAGGCACGGAGTGAGGCTGAGCAGAAGAGGGAGGAGGCTGAGCAGAAGAGAGAGGAGGCTGAGGCGGCGAAATGTGAGGCAGAGAAGGAGAGGGAGGAAGCGGAGAAGGCACGGAGTGAGGCTGAGCAGAAGAGGGAGGAGGCTGAGCAGAAGAGAGAGGAGGCTGATCAGAAGAGAGAGGAGGCTGAGGCAGCGAAATGTGAGGCAGAGAAGGAGAGGGAGGAAGCGGAGAAGGCACGGAGTGAGGCTGAGCAGAAGAGGGAGGAGGCTGATCAGAAGAGAGAGGAGGCTGAGGCAGCGAAATGTGAGGCAGAGCAGGAGAGGGAGGAAGCGGAGAAGGCACGGAGTGAGGCCGAGCAGAAGAGGGAGGAGGCTGAGCAGAAGAGGGAGGAGGCTGAGGCGGCGAAATGTGAGGCAGAGAAGGAGAGGGAGGAAGCGGAGAAGGCACGGAGTGAGGCCGAGCAGAAGGGGGAGGAGGCTGAGCAGAAGAGAGAGGAGGCCGAGGCAGCGAAATGTGAGGCAGAAAAGGGAAGGGAGGAAGCGGAGAAGGCACGGAGTGAGGCTAAGCAGAAGAGGGAGGATGCTGAACAGAAGAGAGTGGAGGCTGAGGCGGCAAAATGTGAGGCAGAGAAGGAGAGGGAGGAAGCGGAGAAGGCACGGAGTGAGGCTGAGCAGAAGAGGGAGGAGGCTGAGCAGAAGAGAGAGGAGGCTGAGGCGGTGAAATGTGAGGCAGAGAAGGAGAGGGAGGAAGCGGAGAAGGCACGGAGTGAGGCTGAGCAGAAGAGGGAGGAGGCTGAGCAGAAGAGAGAGGAGGCTGATCAGAAGAGAGAGGAGGCTGAGGCAGCGAAATGTGAGGCAGAGAAGGAGAGGGAGGAAGCGGAGAAGGCACGGAGTGAGGCTGAGCAGAAGAGGGAGGAGGCTGATCAGAAGAGAGAGGAGGCTGAGGCAGCGAAATGTGAGGCAGAGCAGGAGAGGGAGGAAGCGGAGAAGGCACGGAGTGAGGCCGAGCAGAAGAGGGAGGAGGCTGAGCAGAAGAGGGAGGAGGCTGAGGCGGCGAAATGTGAGGCAGAGAAGGAGAGGGAGGAAGCGGAGAAGGCACGGAGTGAGGCTGAGCAGAAGAGGGAGGAGGCTGAGCAGAAGAGAGAGGAGGCCGAGGCAGCGAAATGTGAGGCAGAGAAGGAGAGGGAGGAAGCGGAGAAGGCACGGAGTGAGGCTGAGCAGAAGAGGGAGAAGGCTGAGCAGAAGAGAGAGGAGGCCGAGGCAGCGAAATGTGAGGCAGAGAAGGAAAGGGAGGAAGCGGAGAAGGCACGGAGTGAGGCTGAGCAGAAGAGGGAGGAGGCTGATCAGAAGAGAGAGGAGGCTGAGGCAGCGAAATGTGAGGCAGAGCAGGAGAGGGAGGAAGCGGAGAAGGCACGGAGTGAGGCCGAGCAGAAGAGGGAGGAGGCTGAGCAGAAGAGAGAGGAGGCTGAGGCAGCGAAATGTGAGGCAGAGAAGGGGAGGGAGGAAGCGGAGAAGGCACGGAGTGAGGCTGAGCAGAAGAGGGAGGAGGCTGAGCAGAAGAGAGAGGAGGCTGAGGCGGCGAAATGTGAGGCAGAGAAGGAGAGGGAGGAAGCGGAGAAGGCACGGAGTGAGGCTGAGCAGAAGAGGGAGGAGGCTGAGCAGAAGAGAGAGGAGGCCGAGGCAGCGAAATGTGAGGCAGAGAAGGAGAGGGAGGAAGCGGAGAAGGCACGGAGTGAGGCTGAGCAGAAGAGGGAGGAGGCTGAGCAGAAGAGAGAGGAGGCTGAGGCAGCGAGATGTGAGGCAGAGAAGGAGAGGGAGGAAGTGGAGAAGGCACGGAATGAGGCTGAGCAGAAGAGGGAGGAGGCTGATCAGAAGAGAGAGGAGGCTGAGGCAGCGAAATGTGAGGCAGAGAAGGAGAGGGAGGAAGCGGAGAAGGCACGGAATGAGGCCGAGCAGAAGAGGGAGGAGGCTGAGCAGAAGAGAGAGGAGGCTGACGCGGCAAAATGTGAGGCAGAGAAGGAGAGGGAGGAAGCGGAGAAGGCACGGAGTGAGGCTGAGCAGAAGAGGGAGAAGGCTGAGCAGAAGAGAGAGGAGGCCGAGGCAGCGAAATGTGAGGCAGAGAAGGAAAGGGAGGAAGCGGAGAAGGCACGGAGTGAGGCTGAGCAGAAGAGGGAGGAGGCTGATCAGAAGAGAGAGGAGGCTGAGGCAGCGAAATGTGAGGCAGAGAAGGAGAGGGAGGAAGCGGAGAAGGCACGGAGTGAGGCCGAGCAGAAGAGGGAGGAGGCTGAACAGGCGAGAGAGGAGGCTGAGGCGGCAAAATGTAAGGCAGAGAAGGAGAGGGAGGAAGCGGAGAAGGCACGGAGTGAGGCTGAGCAGAAGAGGGAGGAGGCTGAGCAGAAGAGAGAGGAGGCTGAGGCGGCGAAATGTGAGGCAGAGAAGGAGAGGGAGGAAGCGGAGAAGGCACGGAGTGAGGCTGAGCAGAAGAGGGAGGAGGCTGAGCAGAAGAGAGAGGAGGCCGAGGCAGCGAAATGTGAGGCAGAGAAGGAGAGGGAGGAAGCGGAGAAGGCACGGAGTGAGGCTGAGCAGAAGAGGGAGGAGGCTGAGCAGAAGAGAGAGGAGGCTGAGGCGGCGAAATGTGAGGCAGAGAAGGAGAGGGAGGAAGCGGAGAAGGCACGGAGTGAGGCCGAGCAGAAGAGGGAGGAGGCTGAACAGGCGAGAGAGGAGGCTGAGGCGGCAAAATGTAAGGCAGAGAAGGAGAGGGAGGAAGCGGAGAAGGCACGGAGTGAGGCTGAGCAGAAGAGGGAGGAGGCTGAGCAGACGAGAGAGGAGGCTGAGGCAGCGAAATGTGAGGCAGAGAAGGAGAGGGAGGAAGCGGAGAAGGCACGGAGTGAGGCTGAGCAGAAGAGGGAGGAGGCTGAGCAGAAGAGAGAGGAGGCTGAGGCAGCGAGATGTGAGGCAGAGAAGGAGAGGGAGGAAGCGGAGAAGGCACGGAGTGAGGCTGAGCAGAAGAGGGAGGAGGCTGAGCAGAAGAGAGAGGAGGCCGAGGCAGCGATATGTGAGGCAGAGAAGGAGAGGGAGGAAGCGGAGAAGGCACGGAGTGAGGCTGAGCAGAAGAGGGAGGAGGCTGAGCAGAAGAGAGAGGAGGCTGAGGCAGCGAGATGTGAGGCAGAGAAGGAGAGGGAGGAAGTGGAGAAGGCACGGAATGAGGCTGAGCAGAAGAGGGAGGAGGCTGATCAGAAGAGAGAGGAGGCTGAGGCAGCGAAATGTGAGGCAGAGAAGGAGAGGGAGGAAGCGGAGAAGGCACGGAGTGAGGCCGAGCAGAAGAGGGAGGAGGCTGAACAGGCGAGAGAGGAGGCTGAGGCGGCAAAATGTAAGGCAGAGAAGGAGAGGGAGGAAGCGGAGAAGGCACGGAGTGAGGCTGAGCAGAAGAGGGAGGAGGCTGAGCAGACGAGAGAGGAGGCTGAGGCAGCGAAATGTGAGGCAGAGAAGGAGAGGGAGGAAGCGGAGAAGGCACGGAGTGAGGCTGAGCAGAAGAGGGAGGAGGCTGAGCAGAAGAGAGAGGAGGCTGAGGCAGCGAGATGTGAGGCAGAGAAGGAGAGGGAGGAAGCGGAGAAGGCACGGAGTGAGGCTGAGCAGAAGAGGGAGGAGGCTGAGCAGAAGAGAGAGGAGGCCGAGGCAGCGAAATGTGAGGCAGAGAAGGAGAGGGAGGAAGCGGAGAAGGCACGGAGTGAGGCTGAGCAGAAGAGGGAGGAGGCTGAGCAGAAGAGAGAGGAGGCTGAGGCAGCGAAGATGTGAGGCAGAGAAGGAGAGGGAGGAAGTGGAGAAGGCACGGAATGAGGCTGAGCAGAAGAGGGAGGAGGCTGATCAGAAGAGAGAGGAGGCTGAGGCAGCGAAATGTGAGGCAGAGAAGGAGAGGGAGGAAGCGGAGAAGGCACGGAGTGAGGCCGAGCAGAAGAGGGAGGAGGCTGAACAGGCGAGAGAGGAGGCTGAGGCGGCAAAATGTAAGGCAGAGAAGGAGAGGGAGGAAGCGGAGAAGGCACGGAGTGAGGCTGAGCAGAAGAGGGAGGAGGCTGAGCAGACGAGAGAGGAGGCTGAGGCAGCGAAATGTGAGGCAGAGAAGGAGAGGGAGGAAGCGGAGAAGGCACGGAGTGAGGCTGAGCAGAAGAGGGAGGAGGCTGAGCAGAAGAGAGAGGAGGTTGAGGCAGCCAGATGTGAGGCAGAGAAGGAGAGGGAGGAAGCGGAGAAGGCACGGAGTGAGGCCGAGCAGAAGAGGGAGGAGGCTGAGCAGAAGAGAGCGGAGGCTGAGCAGAAGAGAGAGGAGGCTGACGCGGCAAAATGTGAGGCAGAGAAGGAGAGGGAGGAAGCGGAGAAGGCATGGAGTGAGGCTGAGCAGAAGAGGGAGAAGGCTGAGCAGAAGAGAGAGGAGGCCGAGGCAGCGAAATGTGAGGCAGAGAAGGAAAGGGAGGAAGCGGAGAAGGCACGGAGTGAGGCTGAGCAGAAGAGGGAGGAGGCTGAGCAGAAGAGAGAGGAGGCTGATCAGAAGAGAGAGGAGGCTGAGGCAGCGAAATGTGAGGCAGAGAAGGAGAGGGAGGAAGCGGAGAAGGCACGGAGTGACGCCGAGCAGAAGAGGGAGGAGGCTGAACAGAAGAGAGAGGAGGCTGAGGCGGCAAAATGTAAGGCAGAGAACGAGAGGGAGGAAGCGGAGAAGGCACGGAGTGAGGCAGAGCAGAAGAGGGAGGAGGCTGAGCAGAAGAGAGAGGAGGCTGAGGCATCAAAATGTGAGGCAGAGAACGAGAGGGAGGAAGCGGAGAAGGCACGGAGTGAGGCCGAGCAGAAGAGGGAGGAGGCTGAGCAGAAGAGAGAGGAGGCTGAGGCGGCTAAATGTGAGGCAGAGAAGGAGAGGGAGGAAGCGGAGAAGGCACGGAGTGAGGCCGAGCAGAAGATGGAGGAGGCTGAGCAGAAGAGAGAGGAGGCTGAGGCGGCTAAATGTGAGGCTGAGAAGGAGATGGAGGAAGCGGAGAAGGCACGGAGTGAGGCTGAGCAGAAGTGGGAGCAGGCTGAGCAGAAGAGGGAGGAGGCTGAGGCAGCGAGATGTGAGGCTGAGAAGGAGAGGGAGGAAGCGGAGAAGGCACGGAGTCAGGCTGAGGAAAAGAGGGAGGAGGCTGAGCAGAAGTCCGAGGAGGCTGACCAGAGGAGAGAGGAGGCTGAGGCAGCGAAATATGAGGTTGAGAAGGAGAGGGGGGAAGCGGAGAAGGCACGGAGAGAGGCTGAGCAGAAGAGGGAGGAGGCTGAGCAGAAGAGGGAGGAGGCTGAGGCAGCGAAATGTGTGGTTGAGAAGGAGAGGGGCGAAGCGGAGAAGGCACGGATTGACGCTGAGGAGAAGAGAGAGGAGGCTGAGCAGAAGAGAGAGGAGGCTGAGGAGAAGAGAGAGGAGGCTGAGCTGAATAGAGAGGAGGCTGAGGCATCGAAATGTGAGGCTGAGAAGGAGAGGGAGAAAGCGGAGAAGGCACGGAGTGAGGCTGAGCAGAAGAGGGAGGAGGCAGAGTTTGAGAGAGATGGTGCATTAGCCAAAGCAGAAGTTGCTATGAGGCAATGGGAGGAGGCTGATCGGGAGAGGGAGGGTGCTTTTGCCAAGGCTGAAGTGGCAGGAAGAGGAAGGGAGGAGTCAGAGAGGGAGAGGGATGGTGCACTTGCCAAAGCAGAAGAAGCAGAGAGAGCAAGGGATGGTGCTCTTGCTAAAGCTGAAGAGGCGGAAAGAGGAAGGGAGGAGGCAGAGGGTGAGAGGGATTGTTGTATTGCAAAGGCCGAAGAGGCAGTGAGAGCAAGGGAGGAGGCAGAGAGGGAGAGGGATGGTGCTATTGTAGAGGCAGAAGAGGCGGGAATAGCTAGGGAGGAGGCAGAGAAGGAGAGGGATGGTGCTTTTGCAACGGCAGAAGAGGCGGGAGGAGCAAGGGAGGAGTCAGAGAGGGAGAGGGATGGTGCTATTGCAAAGGCAGAAGAGGCGGGAAGAGCAAGGAAGGAGGCAAAGAGGGAGAGGGATGGTGCTATTGCAATGGCAGAAGAGGCGGGAATAGCGAGGGAGGAGGCAGAGTGGGAGAGGGATGGTGCTATTGCAAAGGCAGAAGAGGCGGGAAGAGCAAGGGAGGAGGCAGAGAGGGAGAGGGATGGTGCACTGGCTAAGGCAGAAGAGGCCGAAAGAGGAAGGGAGGAGGTAGCGCATGGGGAGAGGTTGGGGGAGAGAGAAAGGGAGCTGGTGCGGGCCCTTGAAGAAGCTGTAGGGGAGCTGGCTGGTGTCGAAGAGCATAGGGAGACCTTGATTGAGAGAGAGGCAAAGATTCTGCGCGCCCTAGAGGAAGCTACAGCGGAGCTGACTCGCGCAAAAGAGCATGGGGAGAGGTTGAGGGAGAGAGAAGCAGAGATTCTGCAGGCTCTTGAGGAAGCTGCAGGGGAGCTGGCTGGCGTGAAAGAGCATAGGGAAACCTTGATTGGGAGAGAATCGGAGTTTTTGCGAGCTCTGGAGGAAGCTACAGGGGAGCTGGCCCGTGCAAAGGAGCATGGGGGGGACTTGGAGGAGGAACTGGGCCGAGTGAGGGTGGAGCTTGAAAGAGTCAAGAGTGATGGGGAGAGTGTGCAAGAAGAGCTTGAGAGAGAGAGAAGAGAAGGGGAGAGTGTGAGGGGGGAGCTAGAGAGAGTGAAAAGAGATGGGGAGAGTGTGAAGAGGGAGCTAGAGAGAGTGAGAAGAGATGGGGAGAGTGTGAAGGGGGAGCTTGAGAGAGTGAGAGGGGAGTTGGAGCGAGTGACCGGGGAGCTGGCGCGGGTGACGGAGGCGAAGAGGGAGAGTGTGCGGAATTTGAGCGAGTCGCTGCTGGCTTCTGAGGAGCAGAGGAAGAAGCTGGTGGAGCTGCTGCGATTGGCTGAGAGCTTTGAAGGTCAGTGTTCTTCGCACCGTTGTGCAAGATTGTCTACAATTTCGTTCAATGCTTTTCTTAGTTTCCAAGTTTTAGAATCTATGGGACTGGTTACTTGCGTTGCTTACATGTGCTTCTGGTGATCTCTTCTGGTCGTGTGTTCATTGTGCAGGGTTTTCTACAACACTTTGGTAGTGTCCAAGGCAGAATTCCAATTCCCCTGGATGTGCCCTCGTATCTAACTTAGTGAGGAAAATGTTTCTGATTTATTTCTGTAAATAATGCGTTATCTCGTGCATACTACAATTATTGCTAACGGTTCGGCTTCAGGAAAAGTTGGAGTGTGTTGCTGACGGTTTCGAACTTATGAAAAGGTTGGACGGTCAGAGTGGTACAGTGGATTTAATAGCGGTTCTGGCGTGTTGCAGCTAGATACTCACGTGGTACGGTGTGGTTGAGATTCGAACCAAAGCTGTTCGGACGTAGGCATCACGCCCTCATTGCGGTTGAGTTTCGGCCGCTCTCAGCTTCCACGAAGGCCTCTGATGTCGTGTCGAGTGGAATCGCTTATGGTCACGTCATCATCGGCATCTCATTTTGGAATCAAGTCGCCTTTCCCAGGGAGTGGGCTTTCGTGCGTTTCGTTCTCTCGTCCTTGCTGGTCCCATCCTTCTGCGTCTCTGCAGATTGTAGCGAGCTTCCCTTTTAATAGAGCAACGTGATTGGGTGCTGTTTCCTGGTGATCTGCCAGCACCTCCAGATGAAACGGAACCCCTGTTTAGTGGCAATTTGGTGGCATTTTTGCTGGAAAACGGCTAGCTCCGTTCAGGACGCGGAACATTGGGACCGTTTTGCCTGAATTGATCCCCAGTTTTTCAAGGGCTGGGAACGGGTCTAATACGTTACAGCTGGGTATGACAATGGTACAGCGTGGTACTCAACGTGGTACGCCAGCAGGAGCTACATAACCACCCCAGCCACACCAGGCACCAAAATTACTTGCTCCACTTCCTCAGCAAAAAGAGCTAATCCTGCGGAGAGGTAGTCCAGCTGAGAGCTAATTTACCACACCGATCGCTTCCGAGTTGCTCCTGGACGCTGCGATTCGTCTGTGTTGTTATTTGGACTGAAAACGCGTCGGATCAGGAGGAAGTAAGCTCTGCAGTGATTGGATGAGAATCGAGGAGGTCGTTGAGTTAGCAACTTACGGATTGTTGAGTCGGCTTCAGCGATCAATGGATCAGCATCCACGGTCTCGTTGAATTGGCATCCTAGTTGTGATTGTAAAATTAGCATCTCAGCATGTCGCTTCAGTGATCCATTGGATTAGCATCGACGCTAGCTCCCAGTGATCATCAGCGTCTTAGTGATCATTAAATCAATCTCCCAGTGACCGTAAAATTAGGTTGTCAAATTAGCTTTTCAGCATGCTCAGCGGGGGGGGTCATCATGCGGCCGGTAGCAGCGTGTCGCATCTTGTGGATAAGGCGTGCAGCGAGTATCTGGCGGATCCTGATTGGACCACCAACCTCCAGCTCTGCGACCTCCTCAATGCATCGCCTTCGTAAGCCGACCGTTGATCTGTTTCGATCTGACCGTCGAATTGATTCAATCCGACCGTTGATTCCAGCCGGCCGTTAGATCGTTGCCTGATTGGAACATCAACCTCCTCAGGATTTTCACTTGACCGTGTGATTTATGAGTCCCTTCAACTGATTTCGGGTCGCTGAATTGACCTTTTGAATCAACAGGTGCTTTAGACAAACATTAGTTTCTTAATTCGCGGCACGATTATTCGGCGCCTTGTGATGACAGTTCCCTAGGCTATGCCGTTCTCGTGGGCTTAAGCCTCTTTGTCATGGAACCATTTTTCCGTTCCCTCCCACCCTCCAGCAAAGCGGGTGACGCCATGCCAGCCATTCACAAGGTCACTTTGAGTCTCTCATTAGCTCCCCCCCCTCCCCCCCCCTCCCCTCTCCCCTCTCCCCTCTCCCTCGTACCGCTTTTGCTTCTTTGGATTCGTTCCCTGCCACCCTCCAGCAAGGCGGGAGACGCCATGCGAGCCATTCACAAGAAGGTCACCTCGCGCCACGCACAAGTGCAGCTCTCCGCCCTCACTGTACGTTACAGCATGTATCCTGTTCGTACACGTTAGAATCCGCGCAGTGTTCTCTGTCACAATGCAACAGCCCATACTCACCGTTCGTCACCGTGGCACGTTTGCTTTTGAGTCGACTCAAAAGCAGACCCAGGCTCAATGTTCATCACCATGGCACGTTGCAGACCGCAATGAAGAAATGCCGGGAGGCAGGTTATGCTCTGTGGTGCGTTGAAATACAGCTGTTTTCTAACCACCGTAACCCTTTCCCTCCCCCCACCCCCCCTCCCTTTCCCCCTCCCACAGCTTTTGGAGACTGTGATGAAGAACTGTGGGGGGGTGGTGCACTCCCAGGTGGCGGAGCGAGGAGTGCTTGCCGTGCTGACCTCTTTGTACCCTCATAGTCCCCTTCCGCACTGCTGTCCTGTGCTGTCTGTTTCCCCAACAGCTGCTGGAGACTGTGATGAAGAACTGTGGGGGGGTGGTGCATTCTCAGGCGGTGGAGAAAGGAGTGCTTGCTGACGTGGCCAAGATCGCAAGGAAAGGAGGGGTGAGTCCAAGGAGAGAAATCTTTGGCATAACCAGCTTTAATGAAGCTGTTTTTCTGGCAACCACCATCGCCTCTTACACCAACAAACATCCGTCTGAGGCACAGCTGTGTCTCGAAACCAGCTTGAAGCTTTTCGAGGCGACTTTTGAGTCGACTCGAAAGTCACCACCACCGTCTCTTGTACCAACAACCAACCGTCTGAGGCGCAGCTGCTGTGTCTCGAAACGAGCTTGGAGCCTTTCCATTGGAGCTTATAACAACTATACCAACAACCGGCTGAGGCACGGCTTCATTATGCTTTATGTAGCAACAACAAGCCCCACACCAGCAGGGACAGCCAGGGCTAGAGGGCTCTTTTAAGAGTTGACAGACGCCTCTAAAGACTCTAACCATGCGAGTTCACCCGTCCCTGTGCATACATACCAACCCCCTCTGTGCATACATACCAACCCCCTCTGTGCATACATACCAACCCCCTCTGTACATGCATACCTACCCCCTCTGTACATGCATACCTACCCCCTCTGTACATGCATACCTACCCCCTCTGTACATGCATACCTACCCCCTCTGTACATGCATACCTACCCCCCACTCCCCCCCCCCTCCCTCCCCCTTCCCCCCGTCCCTCCCCCTCCCGCTTACATACATGCCAAACCCCCTGTGTCATCCCAACCCTTTTGAGGCGCCTCAAAATTCCTCCCGCTTACATACATGCCAAACCCCCTGTGTCATCCCAACCCCCCCTCTGTACATGCATACCTACCCACCCACCCCTTCCCAACCTCCCTCCCCCTCCCCCCTTACGTGCATGCCAACCCCCCTGCGCCATCCCAACCACTCCAGGCTAGTCCAGCAGCGACAGCGAGAGCACGAGGGCTCATTCAGGAATGGTCAGTGGCGTCTATGATTATCGCAGCAGCAACAACACATGCGTGCCTTCCCCCCTGTTCTCCCACCCCATACTACCAGGCTAGTCCAGCAGCGACAGCAAGAGCACGAGGGCTCATCCAGGAATGGGCGGACGTTTTTCCCCCTGGCCCGACTTGCCGGCACACGGAATACTTCCTCACCTACGACGAGCTCAAGGTGAGATTCTTCTATCAAGCGTTGCGTGATTCTGTCAGGGATGTTCCACCGATCAGCATATTGCATGATGGCTAGACGGCTAGAGGTCAGTCCAGGGGTGGGCGGACGTTTTCCCCCCTGGCCCTACTTGCCGGCACACGGAATACTTGCTCACATTCGACGAGCTCAAGGTGTGGTTTCTGGGATTTGCCCTTCTGGAATGCGCCTGCCCTTCTGAAATGCGCCTGCCCTTCTGGAATGCGCCTGCCCTTCTGAAGTGCGCCTGCCCTTCTGGAATGCACCTGCCCTTCTGGAATGCGCCTGCCCTTCTGGAACGCGCCTGCCCTTCTGGAATGCGCCTGCCCTTCTGGAATGCGCCTGCCCTTCTGGAATGCGCCTGCCCTTCTGGAACGCGCCTGCCCTTCTGGAATGCGCCTGCCCTTCTGGAATGCGCCTGCCCTTCTGAAACGCTCAAGGTAATCTTTTCCTCTGGGCGCCACCTGCCGGCACTCGGAATACTTGCTCACATTCGACGAGCTCAAGGTGAGATTTCTGGAATTTGCCCTTTTGAAAGGTTCAAGGTGACTTTTCCCCTCCAGGCGCCACCTGCCGGCTCACGGAATACCTCTTCACGTTCGACGAGCTCAAGGTGCGATTTCTGGGATACTCACGCTGACACATGAAAAAAGAATCTGCCCTTCTGAAATGGGGGTAACTTCCCCTCCGGGCTTTACCTTACCACCACCTGGGATGGCACGCAGAGTATTTCCTCACATTCGACGAGTTCAAGGTGTGGGTCTGTCTGTAAAGGGTATGCTGTCATCTTGTTATGCATGTGCATGTGGTATGCGCTTGTGAAGTTTATGGAGGTTTCTAGAAAACCTTTCTTCTCCCACTCCTTCCCCCTGTCTCTCTGTCCCCTCGTACCCCTGTCTCCCTCTTCTGCCCTCTGCTGCCCTCTGCTGCCCTCTGCTTCCCTCTGCTTCCCTCTGCTTCCCTCTGCTTCCCTCTGCTTCCCTCTGCTTCCCTCTGCTTCCCTCTGCTTCCCTCTGCTTCCCTCTGCTTCCCTATGCTGCCCTCTGCTGCCCTCTGCTTCCCTCTGCTACCGCATTTGGAGATAGTGCCGTCCCCTTCCCGCCCCGCCCCTCCTCCCTTGGCCATCAGCCCAACTCCATCCCCATGCCGGCTCCTGAGTATGCAGCAGCCAGCCACACACCCATCCATTCCTTCTCTCAAAACACCCTCCCTATCCCCCTGCGTGCGCCTGTGTCCCTGTCCCTCTGCCCTTTTCTCTCCCTGCAGAGAAATGGCATACCTTTCCCACCCCGCCCCTCCTCCCATCCCCATCATTCCCACTCCATCCCCATGCCGTCTCCTGAGTATGCAGCAGCCAGTCACGGCGTGCCACCTGGCGTGCTCCCCCCGCACTTGCAGCATCCCTCCCAGTCCACCCCTCCTCAGCTCTACAACTCGCCCACGTATGGCAGCCCCATGGGGGGAGCTGCTTATAACGGATCTCCTGCTTATAGCGGAGCTGCTTACAATGGAGCGCGCTCTCCTCTTGCTGCTGGTGGCAGGTCGTTGCCGCAGCAGCCACAGCCCCCTCCCTTGCAGTACCAGCAACCGCAGCAGCAGCAGCAGCAGCAGCAACAGGGTGGGAGTGGATCCCAGGAAGGGGCGAGTGCTAAGCCAATGAGGTGAGAAAAATAGGGAGTGAGAGGGAAGGAGGGAGAGGGAGAGAGCATGTGGAAGGGGAGGTGAGGGAGGGAGGGAAGGGGATGTGGGGGGGAGAACGGGGGGAGAAAGAGGGGGGGGGGAAGTGCACTGTCATTTCCCTACCCACACTTCTCCAGTCTAGCAGACATCACAATGGGGGTGATTCGGTGGAGGTGCTACCTGGCCTGCTGTCACACTATGTATCCCCCCCACCCTCCCCTCTCCTCTCCCCACCTCCTCCCCCCTGCCCCTATCCACACCCACCCACCAGTCTAACAGACAACACAACGGGGTTGACCTCGGTGGAGGTGCTATCTGGCGCTGTCAGGCGCATTCAAGGGGATGCCTCTCTCTGCATTAATTTCACCCACGCCCTATTCCATGCGTGAGGAGTCTATTTTTTATGCGCCTCAAAAACAGACTCCCCACGCCCTATTCCGCACCCACACCCACCGGGGGGTGTCGAGCAGACATCACAATGGGGGTGAACTCGGTGGAGGCGCTATCTGATCTGCTGTCACACC
Organism: Closterium sp. NIES-67; assembly: GCA_027943415.1. NCBI lineage: Eukaryota > Viridiplantae > Streptophyta > Zygnematophyceae > Desmidiales > Closteriaceae > Closterium > Closterium sp. NIES-67. The sequence continues at coordinate 347,124 of BQMB01000923.1, read as the reverse complement.
CATTTATCCCCCCCCCCATCCCCCCCGCTCTCTCCCCCCTGCCCGTACCCACAAATCACCAGTCTTGCAGACATCACCATGGGGGTGAATTCGGTGGAGGTGCTATCTGACCTGCTGTCAGCCGCGCCCAAGGACAACCCTGCCTCGGTGCTCGGGGACGAATTGGTGCAACAGCTGGTGGGAGAGTGCCGGGGGCTGGAGGGGCGCCTAGAGGCTACCATCAACTCCACATCGTGAGTGTGTACGACTTCCTTTAAAAGACACTGAGCGTGTAGGTGTTAACTGTGATCTCTGCTGTCAGCTGCACCCAAGGAAGGCCCCAGCTCGGTGCTCGGGGACGAGTTGGTGCAGCAGCTGGTGGGGGAGTGCCGGGGGCTGGAGGGGCGCCTAGCAGCGACAATCAATTCAACGTTGTGAGTCTGCATGGCTCTGCATGGCTTCTGAATGATTGACGTGCTGCCAGTAGGATGACCCTGCCTCTGTGCTCGGGGACGAGTTGGTGCAGCAGCTGGTGGGGGAGTGCTGGTGCTTGGAGGGCCGCCTAGCAGCCAGCCACCAGGCAGCCCGTGCATCCTACCTCCGTGCTTTCCCCCTCCCCATCCCCATGCCCCTCCCCATCCCCATCCCCATGCCCATCCCCATCCCCATCCCCATGCCCATCCCCATCCCCATGCCCATCCCCATCCCCATGCCCCTCCCCATCCCCATGCCCCTCCCCATCCCCATGCCCCTCCCCATCCCCATGCCCCTCCCCATCCCATGCCCATGCCCATGCCCATGCCCATTCCCATGCCCACGCCCATTCCCATGCCCATGCCCATGCACATGCCCATGCCCGTGCCCATGCCCATGCCCATGCCCATCCCATTCCCTTGCCCATGCCCATCCCATCCCCATCCCCATGCCGATGCCCATGCCAATGCCCATCCCCCTCTCTCATTCTCGAGCTCTCTCTGCAGTGACGAGCAGCTATTGAGGTCGGCTTTAGCGCTCAACGACGAGGTGCAGGCATGCATCAAGCGGCACAGCCAGCTGCAAGGGAACGCCCCATGTAAACCCCTATGCATATCCACCCCACCTTTCCCCACAGTGACGAGCACCTGCTGAGGTCGGCTTTAGCGCTCAACGACGAGGTGCAGGCAGTCATGAAGCGGCACAGCCAGCTACAGGGGGCATCTGCTCCTGTCCCGCCTGCAGCAGCAGCAGCAGGGGGAGGGGGAGGGGGAGGGGTGCAGTGGTCGCAGTACGATGGGGAGGGCGACACTGACAGCGAGCCCAGTATTCAGCTCGACAGGCACGGGTGAGTGCGGTGGTAAACCCTGGTGACTGCTGAGAGTTACTCTGTATGCTGGTGCTCCCAGCGTCAACGGCAGCAGGTGGGGGGCAGTGATCACAGTATGATGGATGGGGAGGTGGGCGACACTGACAGCGAGCCCAGCATTCAGCTTGACAGGCATGGGTGAGTGCTAAGCCATGGTGAGTGCTGTAGGTGGCTTGGCTTCGTGTGCTGGTGCTCCCAGTGTCAGGCTGTCAGCAGCAGCAGCAGCAGCAGCAATGGAAGGGGGTGAGGTCGGCAGCAGCAGGGGGGGGGGGGGGGGGTCGCAGTGTCGCAGTATGATGGATGGGAAGGGGAGGGACACTGACAGCGAGCCCAGCATTCAGCTCGACAGGCACGGGTTAGTGTGCTGGTGAACCCTGGTGACTGCTGAGTGTGGCTCTGTACTCTGGTGCTCCCTGTGTCAACAGCAACAGGGGGGGGGGGGGGGAGGGAGAGGGGGTGGCAGTGATCACTGAATGATGGATGGGGAGGGGGACACTGACAGCGAGCTCAGCGTTCAGCTCGACAGGCGCGGGTGAATGCAGTGCAGCAGTGCGCCTTGTTGGTAGGTGTTCCCCCCACCCTCCATCCCCCCCCCCCTCTCCCCCCCTCCTCCGTCCTTTGGTGATTTTTGAGTTGACTCAAAAACCACCCTCCACCACCCCCCCCCCCCCCCCCCCCCCTCCTCCGTCCTCTCCATTCTTTCTGCAGTGTGCCATCCGCTTCCCCATCCTCCTCCTCCTCCTGCCCCTCAGCTTCCCCTAATCTAGCTTGACTCTTTCCATCCCCCTTCCTTCCCCCATGTCCCCCTTTCTAGCTTGACTCCCCCTTACTCCTTCCCTCTTCCTCCCTTCCCCTTCCGCCTTCCTCCCCCCACAGTGCGCCATCAGCTCCCCCAGCCTCCTTCTGCATGCACCCCTCAGCTTCCCCCCAACCTAGCTCGAGTCATTCTTTCTTTCCCCACCTTCCCCCCTTCCCCCCTTCCCCCTTCCCCCTTCCCCCCGTCCCCCCTCCTCCCCCCACAGTGCGCCATCAGCTCCCCCAGCCTCCTCCATCCGCTCCTCAGGTTCCCCCTTCCCCTCCCCCAGCGCTCCCCTCGCCTCCCCCCTGCTCCCCCTTCCCCCTGAGTGGAAACGCTCTGCTACGCCTCATGCCCCCGCTGTTGCTGCTGCTGCTGCTGGGACTGCTGCTGCTTCCCCCGCTGCTGCTGGTGCTTCTGATGCTGCTGCCGATACCGGGGCAATAGGAGCACCTGCAGCAGCTGCTGCAGTGGCAGCAGTTGCAGCAGGAGCAGCGGCAGCGGCAGCAGCAGGGGGGCAGCAGGGGGAGCAGGGGGAGGAACAGGGGGAGGAGCAGCACCCCCCCATCACCACCCGCCCTATGGTTCTGCCCCTGACTTGCCAGCCATGACCGCCCAAATGAGCCACATGGCCCTCTCCCAAGCCTCCCCAAACGCACACCCCCACCCACATTCCGAACCTGCCTCTCGGGATGTGTCCCCTTACCCGGCTTCCCAAGCCTGGGAAGCAGGTCTGGGCATTCCTCCTCCTCCTGCTGCTGCTGCTGCCTATCGCTCTGTCACTGATATGCTTCTTGCTGAGCTGTCGCCGTCCAATCCGTTTGCACCAAGTGTGCAAGCGTCCACTGCAGGAAATGCTGACTCATCATCAACTCCACCAGCAGCAGCAGCAGCAGCATCAACAGGAGAGTCAGCAGCACCACCACCAGCAGCCGCTCGTGCGTTAGACTTTGGCTCTAGCCCTGCTGTTGCTGGTCCGGATGCTGCTCCTAACGCTGCTTCTGGTGCTAGTTCTGCTGCTGCTGATGCTCCTACTCTTTCCATAGGCTCGGCCCCTAACCCCTTTGGCCCTGTCCCTCCCTCTTTCCCCACTGAGCCCTCTCCCTTTGACTCTGAACCCTCCTTCCAAGCCCTTCCATATAATTCCTCTACCGCCCCCTCCCCTTCCCCTGCTCCCTCCTCCGCCCCATCCCCCTACGGCCCCCAAGCCACCCACCCGTCGCCCCACGCTTACACCTCTCCGTACACTCACACCACGTTACAGTCCCAGCCCCCCTCCACCTCATCCACTCCTGCTGCTGCTGCTGCTGCCTCTGCTCCCGGCTCCGCCCCTCCCCGCCTCCCTTCCTTCCCTGGAGCTCACTCACCCACCGATCCCTTAGGGGGTTCAGGCTCTGTTGCTGCTGGTGGGGGAGGCTTGACTGGTGTAGGTGCGTCTGGCTTCCCTGCTTCTGCCTCTCACCCTTCCTCTGCTGCGCCTAGCTACCAGCCCCAGCCTGGTCAGATGTACCCTCCCCAGTATAACCCAAACCAGCAATCCTGGCAGCAGCAGCTTTCACAGCAGCAGCACCAGCAGCAGCAACAGCAGCAACAGCACCAGCAGCAGTATCCACCTCCACTCTACCCCCAGATGCCAGGTCAGCAGCAGCAACAGGGTTACCAGCAATACCAGCAACCACCCTGGCAGCAGCAGCAGCAGCTGCAGTACCAACAGAATCAGCAGTACCAGCAGCAGCAACATCCAATGGGGGGAATGGGGGGGATGGGGGGAATGGGGGGAGTGAGTGGGGACACCCCTCCGCCCTACCCCATCACCACCCCATCCTACCCTCCCCTTGGTCCCACTCAGAATTTCTCCCCTCTCGCCCTCCCCTCTCCAGCCGTCTCCAACGCCATGCCGCATGCTGCTGCTGTGGCAGCAGGAGCAGGGGGGACGGGCATGGGCACAGGCATGGGTATGGGTATGGGCATGGGCATGGGTATGGGTATGGGTACGGGTATGGGTATGGGTATGGGCATGGGCAACGCTTACCCATCCGTCTCCCCTACGAAGCCTCTTGCTGGTTCGGCAGGAGGTCTGGGAGGAGGTTCGGCAGGAGGCATGGGAGGCACCAGCAGCAGCTTTGGCAGCAGTGCTGGGATGCAGCAGCAGCAGCAGCAGCAGCAGCAGCAGGCGCTGGGCCCTGCTGGGTTGACGCGGCAGCAGCTGGCACGAAACGAGGACCCCATGCTGACCACGTCCATGTTTGCGGATCTCAAGGATATCAACGCCTCTCTCGTGCGCGATATCAGCTCTGCGAAAGGAGGGGTAGGTAGGGGTGGAGGAGGGGTTGCTGGTGGTGCAAGTGCTTCTGGTGGGAGGTAGCAGCAGCCGCGGTAGGAACTTAGGTAGCAGTGGCAGCAGCAGCAGGCAGCAGCTGGTGTGGAACGAGGAGGACCCCATGCTGACCACGTCCATGTTTGCGGATCTCAAGGATATCAATGCCTCTCTCGTTCGCAACATTAGCTCTGCAAAGGGGGAGGGGTGGGTAGAGGTGGTGCCAGCGCTGGTGCAGCTGGTGGGAGGTAACAGCTTAGGCAGGCGCTTTCGTTTGCAGCAGCAGCAGCACCAGTAGCAGCAGCAGGCATCAGCAGCAGCAGCTTGCTGGTGTTGCTGCTGCTGCTGGTACCAGCTCTGGTAGCGGTGCTGCTGGCGGTGGTATGGGAAAGAGTCCATGGGTTATGGGGCTCCTCCCACTACAATGGGTGAGGCAACCGGACGTTGACTGGATTGCGTCACGTGCTGCCAAGAGCCTATTCAGTGTTGAGCAGCTTCCATGGGCATGTAACGCTCACTAGCTGTCCTTTCGTTGTGTGGCATGCTTGCCAGTGATGTGTGTTGGGGCACACTATGGGTGTAGTTTATATTTAGATTGTCCGTAACGCTCTTGTAGACTAATGGTGTGAGATGTCATACTCCGTATTGTAATTGTTGGGCTGAGAAAAGCCCTTGGGATCTTTTGCAGAGACTAAGTCCCAGCTGTAAAGACTTGAGACTTGGGGTAGTGCAGCGGAAGTTGAGGCAGTTGAACCCTTGTACTAGTATGTGAGAACAAGTGATTGATTAAAGAAACAAGCATACAGCAATATATAGAAGATAAGAAAGCAGTTGTAGAATACAGTTACAGGAGCGGTTTATCGAGTCGCACAGCGACTCGATTGCCGCTTCGGTTACCATCCGTGATGTTGTAACGGTCAGTCGCAACCTCCAGTTGCGACCTTTCGAGTCCTTTCGCTTTCTTTGTCTGCCCCCTCGTGTAACCTCCGTTGACTCGCGTGCTCCCCTGTAATCTTCCTCGAGTACAGTGTTACACTTCAGAAACGCTTAAGTCCTTGAGATATTTCCAACACTCCCCTTCGTTTCTGGAGTGCTGGAGTGTTCAGATCCGGTGACGTTTGTTTGCCCGGTTAGGAGCATGCAGTAGTCGAATTTTGCTTTCGCCAATTTCTTCGTCAGATAATCTGCGGCCATTTCTGTCGTCGGGCAGTAACTGAGTTGAAGTCTCCCCTTCGCGATTTCATCCTTGACGAAGAAGTACCGCAGGGCGATGTGCTTGGTTCGGTTGGCGAAGCCGTCCTTGTTCGCGATTTTGATTGCAGATTGGTTGTCGCAGAGGAGTGAGAAGGCGGGCAGGGTCGCGATCTTCGCTTCTTCGAGTAACTCTCGTAGGTAGAGTCCTTCCTTGGTCGCAGTACAAAGGGCGATATACTCTGCTTCAGCCGAGGATAGTGCGATTAACTCCTGCTTGCTCGACTGCCAGGAGATAGTTCCGATAGGTTCTAGTCGGTAGATGTAGCCCGTCCTAGACCGTCGATTTTCGCTGTCTCCCGCGTGGTCGGCGTCGACGTATCCGAGTAGTTGTACGGACGGTGTTGTTGCTTTGCTGTAGGTGAGCCCCGATCGTCGGCGTGGAGACGAAGTAGAGTAGCGCTCGATTGAGTTCTTCGAGATCTTCCTGTTGCGGCTGCTTCAGATGTGTCGCCAGCTGACTCGCACTATAGGATAGGTCGGGTCGGCAGGTTACTGCTGCGAATAGTAGGCAGCCGAGCTTCTGTTGATACTCCTGGATTTGTTTCGCGGGGAGTTTTGTGGAGGCGCTACTGTTGTTCCCGTAGCGGTAGGGAGTTGGGACCGCAGTCGGTGCTAGACCGAATTTCTTCGCGACGGTGCTTGAGTACTTTCCAGCGTGTAGGTAGAACGCCGTGTCGTCTTCGACGATGTTCAGTCCTAGGTACTGGGTAACTTCGTCGGACACCGTGAGAGTTAAATCTTCTTTCAGCTCCCCTTCGAACCAGGTGGCGATGTCGATAGTGGAGCCGATGTAGAGCAGGTCGTCGACGTAGACGATGAGCAGAACATAATCTCTTCCCTTCTGCAGTCGGTACATCCCTTGGTCATGCGGTAATTGTAGGAAGCCGATCTTTGCGAGACGGCCGTGGAGATGCTGCTGCCAGAGCCGCGGGGCTTGCTTGATCCCGTATAGGGATTTTGTCAGTCGGCATATTTTCGTGGGATCGTTGATGAATCCGTGGGGTTGTTCGACGAAGATCTCAGCGTCCACAGGTGCGTATAGGAATGCATTCGCGACATCGATTTGGCGTAGTGGCAGTTTTTTCGTGGCCGCGACGGCGAGTAGGATGCGTAATGAGGTGTGACGGGAGACTGGAGCGAAGGTTTCTGTGTAGTCGGCTCCGTATCGTTGGTCGAAGCCTCGTACGACCCATCGAGCTTTGAATCGTTCGATGGAACCGTCTGAGTTGGTCTTGATGCGGTACACCCATTTCCCCGAGAGAACGTTTTTTCCGTTGATGCTCGTTGCAGGTACCAGTTTCCACGTTTCTCGGTCTTGCAGAGCTTTTAACTCCTTTTCCATTGCTTCCTTCCATCTTGCCTTATGTTCCCCCCCCAGAGCCTGCGACAACGTTGAAGGCTCTCGCGGAGAAGGCGGCGGCGGATTCTGGACGGAGACCCAGAGGCCTAGAATCTGGAGTCCCGTGGGCGTGTGTCGAGGGGAATTTTCATTCCCGGAATAAGCTGCTTCGTCACCGTCTTCGGGGTCAGGTAAGAAATTGGGGCCGATGCGGTCCGAAATATTCGTGTCGACGGGGTGAGGTGTAGCGTAACCTTGGTCGGCGAAGTGGTAAAAGGTGTCGAGGTTGTTGCTATCGAGGGGATTATCTTCATCGAGTGGAACAGGTACGGAACAGAATGGGAGTGGTCCGGCAGCTTCCGAGGCTCCAGGTACGTCTTCTTCTGCTGCGTCAGCCTCGGCAGTGTGGTCAGCGAAGGAGCGAAGGCCCGCGAAGCCGTCGGTGGGGTCTTGTGTGTTGGCAAGGTTGTCCAGGTAATGCTGCAGCGTCAGTCGTTCGTAGAAGATAACATCGCGTGATGCCACCGTGTTTTTGTCTTGTATGTCGAGAATTTTCCACGCGTGAAAATGTTTTGCGATGCCGAGGTGTAGTCCCCATCGAGCTCTTTGTGAGAAGCGTCCTGCTCGGGCTGTGTGGGGTCTGTACTGTACCATGCAGCCGAAAACGCGGAGTAATTTTGTGCTGCCCCTTTTTCTTGTCCACAACAGGTGCGGCGATGCGTTGTTGGGAAGTGATGACGAGGACAGCAGGTTGTGCAGGTGAACAGCATGTGTCATCGCGTCTGGCCACAGTGCGTTGGGCAGCCTCATCCCCAGAAGCAGTTTTCGCATCGTCGTCTGCAAGGTCCGGTTCATGCGTTCTGCTACCCCCTGCTGCTGGTGAGCATAGGGCAGAGACACCAGGCGTCGGATTCCCCTTTCCGCGAGATAGGTCCTGAAGCGTTGTGACTGGTATTCCAGTGCACCGTCTGACTGGAAACTCTTGAGTTTGGTTCCTGACTCTCGTTCGGCGATTGGAAGCCATGTGGTGAAGGCCTCGAAGGCTTGATCGCGCGTTTTGAGATTGAAGTGCCAGACGTATCTGGTTGCTGCGTCGATGAACGTGATGACGTAGTTGAAGTCGGCTTCGGTGTCGTCTCGAGGCATGTTTAGAATATCGCTGTAGACCTTTTCCATCGGAGCGTAAGTGGGTGCGCTTGGATTGTGATGGGCTGGGAAAGGTTGATGAGGAAGATCTGCTTCGGGGCATGTGAAACACCGTGCGCGTGGTCGTCGGAGTTCCTGGCCGCTCGTCGTCAGAAGGGCGTTGCGTTCTAACACTTCTGCTTGGATTGTTTGAAGTATCGTGCTGTTTGCAGGATGTCCGAGACGTTGGTGCCAGATGTCGTCGGGAGCGCGGTGACCGGGCGAGCGGTGGTAGATGTCGGCGTTGGAGAAGAACGCGACGACCGAGGCGGGACTTCGACAAGCTTCTCGTGTGGCGGGCATAAGTTGGTCTGCTTCGGTTGGCTGTCCTCGTGTCGCTGGTGGTGGTACTCGGCTGGGTCCTGCTGCCGATACTGCAGGTGATGGTTTTGTTGGGACACATGCGGGTACTTGTCTTTCTTGTCTGATAACTGCTAATGCTCGTGTTCTTTCTGCTGCAGGTATGGTGTTGGAGTGCCAGAAGCCGTCGCTGTCGAAGTCGGGATCAAGATCTGGCGGATGAGTCCAGGCGGCGAAGGATACGATACCGTCGCTGTCGGCAGTTCCGCGGTCGGGGACGAAGTCCAACACGAAGACACCGGACTTCAGGAGGGCACGACCGATGAAGAGACCGCCCTTCCCGTGGTAAAGTCGGAACTCGTTGGAGAAGGAGTCGCACTCCAGGTGAATCCCCTTAGCCATTAGTTGGCTTACGCTTAATAGGTTGTATCCCAGATTGTCGACGATGAGGACCTTGTTGAGCTGAAGAATAACGTTTGTCTCCATTGATTGTAACTGAACCACGCCTTGTCTATTTGTTTTCAGGTTTTCGTTGTTGGCGACGGTGATGACGACGTCACGGTTGAGGCGTCGCTCGTGTTGTACGAAGCGTCCGGAGGAGCACATGTGCTGACCGCAGCAACTGTCCAAGAACCAGGTGTTCCGCCCGGTGGGTTCGGCGTTAGCGACTGCAGCGTATGTCGGGTTGACCTGAAGTCCTTGCGAGCGCGGCGGCGGGAATTCCTCTTCGTCTGGTGCGTAAGTGGGTGGTGAAGCGGGTGCGCAGTTGTCGATGTGTACCATGCAATTGATAATGTTTGGTGTCTGTTGTGCAGATGTTGAAGAGCGCCTTGGGGGACTTGCTTGGGTTGAAGCAACTTGTGGGTCTGCTGGACGGTAAACGCGAGGGCGGTTGCAGTTGACTTTGGAGTGCCCGGAAGTCTGGCAGTTGTGGCAGAACGGCGGTACGATGGTGAGTCCTCGGTTGTCGCGTTGATCTTGCTTGCTGCGTCGGTTGTAGTTGTTGTCATTTCTTCTTTGAGTGTAGAAGACTAACTGCTGTTGCTTCCTTGGTTGTCTTTCTTCGAACAGATCCATCTCCTGTTGTTCAGCGTGAAGCTCGGCGCAGAGGTGCATCTCCGAAATTCTTCCGTGGGCTCGAAGAAGTGATCGTGTGGTTCTCCATTCTGGCCCGAGCCCGGCGAGGACAAGTGTCACGAAGCTTTCTTCAGTGATCGTTCCTCCGCACCGAAGCAGGCGGTCGCGGAGGGTATGGCAGCGACTCATATACTGCATCGCCTTTTCCCCGGTCTTCATCTGTATTGTTGTCAGTTGTTGCATGAGTCTGCTTTGAGTCACGCTGTCGTTTGCTTGATAGAGGCACTTGAGATGATGCCATGCGAGTTCTGCGGAGTTTCCATAACTTCGATACGTTCTGATGCTCTGCTGCTCTTGTGGTGACAGGTTTCTCAGGAGTACCGTATACGCCAGCAGCGACTGATACGTGAAGATTTCTTGTTCCTTCCCAGTGCCGTTGCTTGGGAATGGCAGGGACCCGTTGAAGTATCCCAGAAGATGCGCGGCCTCCATCAGCAGCTCGAACTCGAAGCTCCAGGTAAAGAAGTCGTGTCCGTTGAACGGTGAGGATGTCTGAAGTTTAATTACGTGTGAGAACTGTGCCTGAAGACTTAAGATTTCGTTCGGTGTTTGTTGTGATGCAGCTGCTGTTGGCTGGGCACGGGGCGGCATGAACTCGAACGTCCCCGGTGAAGAGTGATAAGGCGCAAAAGTAGGTGCTTGATTGTGTCGCCCGAAGGATGAGTTGTCGAGGCTCATCGGCGCTAATCCCATATTCCCTCCATTGCTCTGTGTTGAGTGCGCAGGTGTCCTTGTCTGCTGCTGCTGGTCGAAGTGTGACATGAAGCTGAAGAATCTCTCCATGAGATTCGGGTCCACACTTGAAGAGGGAGACGGAGTCACCATCTCCGGTGCTCTTCCCGTTGTTTCTTGAGCAGTCCCGGTCTCTGTCTGCAGTCCTGAGGTGTGCAGACCAGAGTTGCCGTGTTGAGTTTCTTGGGCGCTGGGTGAGCCCGTAGAGACTTTCTTGCCCTTGTTGTCCATGTCTTGTAATCAATGGAGTTGTTGAATCAAGTTGAGTTGCTGGTTGTTGATGGAGTGTAGTTGCTGGGAGTTTTGGTCTCTGACCAGCTCTCATACCATGTTGGGCTGAGAAAAGCCCTTGGGATCTTTTGCAGAGACTAAGTCCCAGCTGTAAAGACTTGAGACTTGGGGTAGTGCAGCGGAAGTTGAGGCAGTTGAACCCTTGTACTAGTATGTGAGAACAAGTGATTGATTAAAGAAACAAGCATACAGCAATATATAGAAGATAAGAAAGCAGTTGTAGAATACAGTTACAGGAGCGGTTTATCGAGTCGCACAGCGACTCGATTGCCGCTTCGGTTACCATCCGTGATGTTGTAACGGTCAGTCGCAACCTCCAGTTGCGACCTTTCGAGTCCTTTCGCTTTCTTTGTCTGCCCCCTCGTGTAACCTCCGTTGACTCGCGTGCTCCCCTGTAATCTTCCTCGAGTACAGTGTTACACTTCAGAAACGCTTAAGTCCTTGAGATATTTCCAACAGTAATTGGGTGCCTCTTCATGGTGCAACTTTTGTGGAAGGACATCCACAAATGCAGTGACCAGGGCTGTCGTTATCAGGGTATTTTACCCTGATTCCCTGATTTCACAGGGTATTTTTTTGGCCAACCCTTAATTTTCAGGGTTGGGTTTTCTTGAACCCTAACCTCTTCAGGGTTGTATGTTTGTGAACACTGAAAATTTCAGGGTTTGCGTTATCCCAACACTGAGTTTTCAGGGAGTAACGCGTACGAACCCTGAATGCGACATCCATGCGGACCCTGAGTTTCCTCGAAATGGCCCCCTTACGCGTGACGGGGCCCAGTCCATTGAACATGCCCAGCATGCGTCACGTGGGGAATCTGCACTCGGCAAGATTCCCGCCGTGAACACGCTGTATGTTGCCATTACAGCAACATTCGCAACCGTCAACTGGCATTCGTGACTCAGCACGCAGCAGACGAGGACAGAATATGATGAGCGCGGCAATGTCAGCCTCTGTATGACATCACCCCGCCAATCATCTCTGTGCAGACGATGCCAGCGCAGGTGCGTCTCGCCGTTGACGTTATTGCCATGGCGATACGGGAACCTGGATGGGTTATGCACCATCCATGAAAATCGAAAGATGGTGCTTCTTGGTCCTCTTCCCGTCTTCTTCACCAGCTCCTCCTCCAACCCAGTTTTTTTCTGTTCTTCACGTCACAGCTACGAGATGCTCCAGTCTTCTGTCTCCTCTAGTTTCGTCGCGCCGATTTCTCATTTCCATCATATCCGCCGCTTCTAGCCATGGCGGATGTAGGAGACTCTGGTGAGTCTCCCACTGCCGATGATGGTTCTGGACTAGGTAGGGACCCCCCCGTGGAGGTCCGTAGATCCGCTCTAGACATCTTGCGGTCTCCCACCGCAGTCGTTACACCATCACAACCCGTATCTACTCCCGCCGCTCCCTATGTACCTCCGCCCGCTGTTGCCTCATCTAGCCGGGGCCCTTTGGTTCCAGACTGCGAGACAGCCACGACCGTGCGTTACACGGTCGAGTGTGCGTCGACGATTTCATCTGGGAAGAAAGCACGCGTCGGGAAGTACACCCAGAGCACGATAGTCCTCGGCGGGAAGCTACATCGACGGTCGCCGCCTCGCACGTCGCCTGAACCTCAGGCCCCTGGTATTCCAGAACCCGAGCCGCCGAATCTCTCAAAGAAGGAACTCATCGAGCAGAAGTATCTCATGGCTGAGCACAAGTATAAGACCAGCTGGCTTCCATTTTTCCCTTGGCTTCTGCTAACGAAAACGAAAGACGGTTACCCTGCTTTGAAGTGCAGTGTGTGCAAGGCTTTCGGCAAAGAGACAACACCGTACTCCAACAGCCGCGACGGGGCACGTGACCTGCAGACGCAAGCGATGCGGTTCCACGAACACACGACAGCCCACGAAGTAGCAGTCAAGCGTTAGATGGAGATCGCCGAAGACATCGCCAGCACCCAGAGACGCATGGAGAATTACGCGCGGACTGACATCGAGGGGAAGCGTGTCATGAGGCTCCTACGCTGCGTCGACTTCCTGTGCAAGTGTGATGCACCCATCAGCATGTACCCGAGGCTACTCCGCTTCATGGCCGAGCAGGAGACACCGGACATTCCGCTACTGTCTTACGGAGTCTACCTGACACGGTAATGCGCTTACTCGAAGTACACCATGTTCTTCATTTTTCATAAAGGTCTAACCAACACCCTGCTGTCACTTCTGCTACTACAGGTATGGCTTCTGTCAGCTCGTCAGCAGCCTCGCAACCTACCTGCAGCGCCGACAAATGCAATACATTCTCGCCTCACCCTACCTCGGCATCAGCTGCGACGAGAGCACTGACCGTACTCGCGGTAAACATCTTATTGTTTATCTGACCCTCTTGCGTGCGCATCGTGTTGTCACAGAGTTTTTTGCTCTCCTGACCGTCGAAAAGTGCGATGCCGCGTCTCTCCTCGCCGTTCTTCTGGCTCACTTGCGAGCAACTGGCATCGACCTCTCCCGAATCACCGGCATGAGCACCGACGGCGCCTCTGTCATGGTCGGCCGAGACAATGGTCTCGTCGCCCGACTTCGCAAGCACATCCCCCACCTCGTCTCGTCGCACTGCATCGCCCACAGGTTTAACCGCTTGTCATTTCAGTCGCTTAGAGTTCCTACAACTGCTTGTCTAAAATTCCTTCGTGTGCACCATGCAGGGAAGCCTTGGCGGTGAAGGACGCGGCCACTGCTTCTCCAGACTTCGACATGGTCGACCTTGTGATTCGGACTCTGGCCGATCTTCTGGGACGTTCCTGTGTCTGGAGTCAACACTTCAAGTACCTGCAGCGGGCAATACACAACACCAACCTTGAAGTGCAAGGAATTCACACCGTGCGCTGGCTTTCAAGGGGTGAGGCTGTGAGGCGCCTCTGTAAGGTCCTTGGCGCCGCTAACATTCTCTTTTATGAGTACGGGCATGAGCTGTATGATGTCGTCATCTGTTACAAGTTCCAGTTCTGTCTTTTTTTCCTGGCGGACGTGCTCGGAGTGATGAATGAGCTCAACCTCAAATTCCAGAAGAGGGAGGTGAGCTTATATCCCTGTTAATGTTGTAGTTTTTGTCCCATGCATCCACGTTTGGAATCACCCTCTGACTCCACTCCCTTGTCTGTCACTTCCATCAGGTCGATGTCACCGAAGTGACAAAGGACATCGACGAGGCGACAGGGGACCTCCGCCACCGCTACTTGGAGTGCGGAGAGGTGTTCGGTGGGGGTGTCGAAGGCACGTGGCTTTCGGCTTTCTTGGCGGTCTACGGGCGCGGAGGGGGCAAATGCGTAAAGGTGCGGGGCATCGACAAAGACGGCAACCCAGTCACGCACACCTACACCATGCACGAGAAGCAGATCGACGGGCATGCCTTCCGCAGCAAGTACCCCGATTGCGAGCGGCTCTGCGCGCAGTTCGCGAAGGACACGATAAGCTTCCTGAAGACGAGGATGCTGGACCTGAACAATCTCGGCCCGACGAAGCTCTTCCGCGTGTCGAAGTGGCCCCGGATGAAGCAGCAAAGAGAGAAGAAGCTGAAGGAGTACCTACATGGCTGCAGTGCCTTGTTCGACAACAGGCTGACAGGCTTTTCCTTGCAAGCTGCGCAGAAGGAGCTGGTCACGTGGGCGCCACTGATGCTGAGCCACCATGCCGACGAGGGATTCCATCAAGGCTTGACGAACTACCTCGGCTCGACGGAGTCGACCTTGTGAGAGAGTGCTGCTCGAAGGACGATGGTTCCTCTTTTTTTTTTGCGCTTTTATTCTTCCCTTTGGATGTTGTTTATCGATTGTTGACTAGCATCGCTAATGCACTGGTCTTGTTCCGTGTACTCTATTCCCCCAACCCTTTTGGCAGTCGCTGGCCCAACCTCATGCGCTTGTGGCAGGCGTGCGCTGTCCTGCCGCTGAGCACAGTGGAGTGTGAACGAGGCTTCTCGCGGCAGAACGTCGTCAAGTCATGGGTGCGGGGCGCGTTGTGCAATGCGCGCCTCAGCGAGCTGATGGTCATTTCCCTGCTGTAGTACGAGACTGACTGGGATGAGGCCCTTGAGTGTTGGCGCGAGAAGCTGAGGCGCCCTGCTAAGTCTGTTCTGTTTGCCGCAGCGGAGAGGAAGCGTAAGGCGAAGGCGATTGAGGGGGCAGAAGTGAGGGTGGAGGAGGAGGCAATCCCCGACTACATGGGGGATTGGGCAGAGGATGAGGGAGAGGGGGAGGGGGGAGTGGGGGGAGAGGCTCCTCCTGAAGTGGAAGACAACCCGTTTCTGTCCGATGACGAGGCAGAAGACGAAGTGAACATGGATGGCCCAGAATTTTAGTCAAGTGTAGGTAGTGGCGTGGAATCTTGTGAAGTCTAGACTAGATAGAGGACTTGTAAACTGGCGTGGCGTAGTGGTGCTTTTACTTCTGACCTAGTAACTGTACATTCCTAGTTGATTTTTTCCAAGTGCAATGCAACCCTGATTGTTGATAGCCAACCCCGGAGATTTCAGGGTTGTAGGTTCCAGAACACTGAGAAATCAGGGAAGTCAAAATTCCAACACTTGGCCCTCAGGGTAAATTTTTTTCTACATTCGACAGCTCAGGGTGCTATTTTTTGAAACGTCAGCCCTGGCAGTGACCACAATTATGTCATAATATGGCATCCACTAATATATGTGACACGACTTTCAGAGGAGTGTGCAGTGCAGTCGTCATAGCATTTCATATCTCAATGATACAGCACACTCATAGTTAGAAGTACATGGATGTTCTAAAGGACGAAGCTAAATAGGCAGATGCCGACTAGGAAAATGGGAGAGGGGGGTGGGAGCAATCAGAGAAGAGAAATGAGAACGAGACTAGGTGGCAGGTCCATCGGACCTGCGAGAATGTGAAGGAGCTTGTCTCCTTTACAGCAAAACCCCTCCTCAAATCGAATCACAATCTGTTAATTTTTTATTCCAAAAAATTTATTCATATTGTGACACGACTTTCAGAGGAGTGTGCAGTGCAGTTGTCATAGGTCGAACGAAACATCAGGGAGGGGGTTGACGGCGGTGGCGCTCAAGCGTGGCTGCATATCGAGCAGTTGGACTAGAGCGGAGAGGGTCCTGAAGGGTCCGTGAGGCAGCGATAAGCTCGCGATCGAGCTAGGTGACATGGTAACGCTCCTTAGCCGTGTCGCTGCGCCAGTGGCCGAGGGCCTTAAAGAGCCGATCAGGAACACCAACATCAACGGCCGTGGTGGCTGCGGACTTGCGAAACGAGTGTGTGCCAAGGACATCAGGATTGAGTCCGACCTGAGAGAAGGAATCCTGGCACCAACTCCGAATGGTGGCATACGAAGGGGAGCGATCGGAAGGGGAGGCTCGAGAGTTCGGCTGAAACACACGGATGAGGGGGCCGAGAGACTAGGCGTGGTACCCAGCGAGGAATAGGAATTGCTGGACGCGAGAGACGGGGCAGTGGCAAGCGGAGGAGGCAGCCACAGGAATCCATGCACCAGTACCCGCCTGATCAGTCTTGGAGCGGGGAATGAACAACCACATACAGTCCCGGTCAAACTCAATCTGGTGCCACTGGAGGGATATCAGATCAGAGAAGCGCAGAAAGGCTGCAAACATGAGGAGAGGGATCAGCTCCTGTTGGTGCAACCCTATGGCTTCTTTGGGACCCATTTACCAAGAAGTTCTTGGTGAGCAGAGATTGCAAGTTCATGGAGAACTTACCGTACAAGGAGTGGAAGGCGGAGAACCAAGCGAAGATTGGTATGCGGCTTGGAGAGGTGAAGAGTAACGGCTTGGAGCATGTGGAGCTGCCCTTGGAGCTGAGTAGCAGCAGCACAGTCACGAGGCAATCTCCTCAAATGAATGGGGATGAAGAGGAGGAGGAGGTGCAGCAAGGTGATGAGCGTGCACCGTCACTTCCGCCTCGTGCTACAAGTGCTCGTGGGAACCGACCAGATTTACCGCAATGCCATGAGAGCATTCAAGTCCCTGCAGCAGAGGAGGAAGGAAGGGGGAGAAGGAGAACTCAGCCCCCTAATAGGTTGAGCTATGATCGGCTTGGAAGACCAGCCAACTCAACCTTGACCGGTTCGGCTCTCATGCTAGGCGATGATGCGGAAGATGAAAGCGAGGAGTGCGCCTTTGCCTTCTTCTCTCCGGTGGAGATGCCGGGGGAGCCTACAAATCCCAAGGAGGCTTGGGAGGGCCCCAATGGGAAGGAGTGGAAGAAGGCCTCAGATGAAGAAATGGGGAGCATCATCGAGAACGACACGTTTGACTTGGTGAACCTACCTCCGGGGCGTAAGGCGATCTCTTCCAAGTGGCTCTTCAAGCGCAAGACCGACGCCGACGGCAACATCGAGCGCTACAAGAGCAGACTTGTAGCCAAGGGGTATCAGCAGCAAGAGAAGAAGGACTACAATGAAGTGTATGCTCCTGTGGTGAAGGGTACAACCCTTCGAACCCTCTTCGCCGCGGCGGCCATCAAAGGATGGGTGGTGAAGCAAATGGATATCGTAACGGCCTTCCTCAACGGCGTTTTGGAGGAAGAAACCTACATGGAGCAGCCAGAGGGGTACAATGATGGGAGTGGCAGAGTGTGGAAGCTGAAGAAAGCACTCTATGGCCTCAAGCAAGCCCCTAGGCAATGGTACATCAAGCTGCGGGAAGTTTTGGAGGCGATCGGCTTCACTCCCTCAACGGCCGATCAATCGTTGTTCATGCTTGGCGAGGGGGAGCAGAGGAGCTTCATGGTGGTTTATGTGGATGACATCCTTATATTCTCACCCTCCTCTGACCTTGTGAAGGAGGTGATGCTGAAGCTTCAAGACAAGTTCAAGTGCAAGACCCTTGGTGACGTCAACTACTACCTTGGGCTTCACATTGAGCGAGATGTGGAGAAGCGGTGGATGCGAGTGCATCAAAAGAAGTACTTGGAGGCCTTGGCTGCAAACTTTGGGAAGAGTGAAGGTCATGTGGCTACTCCTCTTCCCTCAGGGTTCAAGTGTGTGAAAGGACCAGCGGAGGAAAGTGTTGGTGAAGAGGAGAGGCGCCGTTTTCACTCCTTGGTGGGCAGCCTCATGTATGCGGCCGTTCACACAAGGCCGGATGCAGCCTTTGCTACCGGGCAGCTGGCTAGGGTTGTCCAATGCCCTAATGAAGAGCAGGTAGCAGCTGGAGAGAGAGTGGCCAAGTACCTTGGCCAAACAGCAACTGTTGGACTGCAATACTCCGCGGCGGCACAGAGGCGTCAAAAGGGTGCGGATGGAGTCGAACCCGGGAGGCTTTTCTCACCGCCTTCTCTGATGCATCTTGGGCATCAGAACCAGAGGACATGACAAGTGTGGGAGGCTTCATCTGCTGTGTTGGTGGAGGGCCAACAGCTTGGGAGAGCAAGAAGCAAGTGGACCAAGCATTGAGCTCGGTGGAGTCCGAGTACATGGCACTCTTCCGTGCCATAAGAGAGGTTGTGTGGCAGCGGCGTTTGCTAGCTGAATTGGGGGAGGAGCAGCAAGGACCTACCCCACTCTACTGTGATAGCCAGGGTGCTATTGCATTGGCTAAGAACCCCGTTCTTCATGGCCTTACCAAGCACATGAAGGTGAAGTGGCATTGGGTGAGGAGCATGGTAACCGCGGGTGAAGTGGAGTTGCACTACGTGAAGACGACGGCGCAGCCAGCTGATATGATGACCAAGAGGCTGGTTGAGCAGCAGCATTGGAAGTGTTGCAAGCTTGCTGGGATGGCTCTGAACTAAGGGGAGCAGATTCTAAGGCCAACAATCCGAGGGGGAGTTTGTTGGTGCAACCCTATGGCTTGCACTCGGCTTGTCGTCCTTGTTTGTGTGTGTGCATGCATGGCATGGAATGAATTGTGAGTCTATGTCATTGCTATCCAGTGCTTGTGTGTGTGTTTGAATGGTGTATCACAATGTGGTTTGTGCCGGTCAAGACATTAGCAAGTTTTTACAACTCGCATGTCAAGTCGTCGTTTGTGTGTCGCATGTGTTTTTTCTATTTTGTCGAGTGTGAAGTGTCGATCGTGTCGCAGGTGTGTGCAGCAAGCCCCCATCAACTCAAGAAGAATTTATCTTGCAGATCCAGGAACAAGAGCTCAAGATTTCAAGCCCAAGGGACGCGGATAAATATTAAATAGTGAAAATAGTAACGTTACTTCGTGTAGTGTTACATTTCACTTGGTGTAGCCCCTTGGAGGGTTGGTTTCGAGACTCTTCATGGTTGGGGACCCTGTGGTGGTGTACCACCAACCTGGACCTCGGCTCTTGGGGTATGTAGAGGCTGGGAACCATCTCCCTCTCGAACTCTTCTTGCTAAGTTTGTACTCCTAAGACTATTGTGGCTGCTATACCTCCTGCCAGTCAAACCGCCATAGCGTCGTCAAATCTTCATGGAATTTCATGATTCAACTTGCTGCTGATAGACGACAGCAACACGCTCCAGATCCAATTTACACATCACCGTTTGATTCAGTGACCAGATCGTTATCAGTATTTGAAGCCGTCTGACAGAAATCCGACTGTGCTCTCTATCTCTCATTATAGGCACATCTAAGCCTATTGTGATTATAACAAGTGGTATCAGAGCCCCTTGGAGCTGTCTCGACCATGCCTAGGCCTGAGGAAGGGGGTGGCAGAGGTGTTGGAGGCAGAGAAGACGCCCAAGCACAAGGTCAACACCAAGATCCACCCGTTGCTCCGGTGCAACCTAGCCTTGGACCCTCTAGGGATGAGCCTAGAGTGTTTGGCCTTGACAAGTTCAACGGTGACAACTTTGCTGAGTGGTCCTTCAAGATGGAGAACATCTTTGACCATTATGATCTGCTGGAGGTGATGGAAGGAACGGAGAAGCGCCCGAGAACGACCCGGAGAAGAGCCCGTGGGTGCGGAAGAGCGCACAAGGCTACCTTCTACTTGGGCAAGCGTTGGGGAGCAGCCAAATCCGTCACATCAAGCCTTTTCAGCGTGAACCAGCAAAGGGACCAAAGGCATGGGCTGCTCTCAAGGGTGTACACGCTCCTGCAACAGCGGCGGTGGCTGTGGTTTTGGAGCGGCAAATGGCGGCACTTCGAATTGACGAAGGCGAACCGGTGGAGGAAGGAGTGCAGAAATTCTTCGACTTGTTGACACGGCTCGAAGGAGCTGACCTGAACTACAGTGACCTTCAAAAGAAGACCAAGCTGCTAGCCTTACTTCCGGACTCATGGTCCTCGCTCATCATCAACCTTAATCGAGATCTGCCCCGTCTCTCACTCGAAGATGTGAAGCGGGAAATCTTACAAGAAGATTTCCGCCGTCGCGAATTGGCGGGTCCCGATGGTGCCGGAGTTGCAAGCATGGGCCGTGGGCACGGCCGTGGAAGGGGCAGAGGGCGAGGAGGCAGATTTGGCAGCAGCAACTTCAATGGAGGCCGTGGTAATGGAGGATATGGCAGCAACAACAATGGCTACGGGCGTGGGCGCGGTCGATTTGATGGCGAATGCCACTTTTGCCACAAGACCGGCCACATGTGGAGAGATTGCTTCAAACTACCTGATGGCTGGACCCCCTCTCAAGGCCAAGAGGGCAGAGGAGCAAGGGGAGGAAG
The DNA here is from genome assembly GCA_027943415.1 of Closterium sp. NIES-67. NCBI lineage: Eukaryota > Viridiplantae > Streptophyta > Zygnematophyceae > Desmidiales > Closteriaceae > Closterium > Closterium sp. NIES-67. The sequence continues at coordinate 326,847 of BQMB01000923.1, read as the reverse complement.
AGGCAGAGGTCGTGGAGGCCGTGGTGGCCGTGGAGGCGAAGCGGCAAGCATGAAAGGTGGAGACTACGACAAGGACTCGAGTGAAGATCGATACCCGGGCCAATTCTTCTTTGTCTCCACGCAAGCGGCAGCTGCAGCAGGAGGTGTGGAAGGCTTTGAGGAGCCAGCTACTGTGGGAAAGGTCACCCTTCACTCTCTGGACTTTTGGGTGATCGATAGCGGCGCCACCTATAGCATGACACCTCGTGCGGACTTGCTCACCGAACTCGAACCGTCGCCGGTCAAGCATGTTACATCGGCTTTGGGACAGCGAGCAGAGGTGAAAGGCATGGGCAAGGCCATGTTCAAGGGTGCTGATGGGAAGATGGTGGGCCTCAAGAACGTGCTTTTGGTGCCCAACCTAGCAGCCAACCTGATTTCCGTTCGGCGTTTGCAAAAGGCCGGCATGGACACATCTTCCAAGGGTTCGAAAACATATACCGCGAGGCTTGGTGAGCGGAAGCTTTGGGACCTTCATGAGGACAGGGACATCTACAATGAGATGTGGCAAATCCCAGTGGTCCCCATGCCTAAGGAGAGGCAAGTGGCAGCAAGCGTCAGCACCAAGAGTGAAGCGGATGGTGGCGGTGATCACGGAAAACAAAGTGACACCAAGAGTGACTCGAAGGAGTGCAATCTTGGAGAGACCAGCAAGGCGTGTGAACCCAAGGAGAGTAGTGCAGCAGCCAAAGGTGGTGGAAATGAGGAGGGGAAACCTAAGATCAGCAAAGCAGCAGCGGCGAAGGAGAAAGGAGAGAGCTTGTGGGACACGATTGCGAGTGCCGCTTTCTCCAACCCGACTTCCGCTACGGGAGAGTGTGATTGGCTGACCTTGCATCGGCGAATGGGGCATGTGGCATTGCCCATTTTGCAGCAGATAGTTAAGCAAGAGATGGTCAGTGGGATACGTGTCAAGGGGGAGCCCAATGAGGTGCTTGGCTGTCCAACATGCATGCAAGCCAAGTTCACCCGCTACCCGTTCCATAGCTCGGAGACAACGGCGAAGGCACCACTTGATGAGGTGGTGATGGATGTGGTGGGCCCCTTGAAGCTTGGAGCTGCTGGAGCTGCGTACTTCCTCACCATTGTGGACGTCTACACTCGCATGACTTGGGTGTATGTGCTGCCAAAGAAGAGTGACGTAGCTGAAACGGTGAAGACCGATTGGTTGCCGATGGTGGAGCGGCAACAAGACCGACTTGTGAAGGCGATTCGCACTGACCGTGGGGGAGAGTTCCTGAGCAAGGATTTCTCAACTTGGCTGAAGAAGCAGGGCATAAGGCACTCTCTTACCATGCCCTACTCTCCTGCAATGAACGGCATCGCCGAGCGTGCGAATCGGACACTCACGGAGACGGCTCGGGGACTTCTCATTGAAGCCGGTCTTCCCAATTACTTTTGGCCGGATGCGGTGCGGCATGCTTGTGTGGCCAAGAACAGAGCCTTGACTCATGTGGGAGAAGACAAATGGGTGCCCTATGTGGAGTGGATTGGAAGGAAGCCGAAGGTGGATATGCTTCGGGTGTTCGGGTGCATGTGCATGGCACTTGTGCCTAAGAAACTTCGGCACAACAAACTTGATGCCAAGGCAACATGGGCCGTGCACCTGGGCATGGCTCAAAACAGCAAGGGATGGCTTCTTTGGGACCCATTTACCAAGAAGTTCTTGGTGAGCAGAGATTGCAAGTTCATGGAGAACTTACCGTACAAGGAGTGGAAGGCGGAGAACCAAGCGAAGATTGGTATGCGGCTTGGAGAGGTGAAGAGTAACGGCTTGGAGCATGTGGAGCTGCCCTTGGAGCTGAGTAGCAGCAGCACAGTCACGAGGCAATCTCCTCAAATGAATGGGGATGAAGAGGAGGAGGAGGTGCAGCAAGGTGATGAGCGTGCACCGTCACTTCCGCCTCGTGCTACAAGTGCTCGTGGGAACCGACCAGATTTACCGCAATGCCATGAGAGCATTCAAGTCCCTGCAGCAGAGGAGGAAGGAAGGGGGAGAAGGAGAACTCAGCCCCCTAATAGGTTGAGCTATGATCGGCTTGGAAGACCAGCCAACTCAACCTTGACCGGTTCGGCTCTCATGCTAGGCGATGATGCGGAAGATGAAAGCGAGGAGTGCGCCTTTGCCTTCTTCTCTCCGGTGGAGATGCCGGGGGAGCCTACAAATCCCAAGGAGGCTTGGGAGGGCCCCAATGGGAAGGAGTGGAAGAAGGCCTCAGATGAAGAAATGGGGAGCATCATCGAGAACGACACGTTTGACTTGGTGAACCTACCTCCGGGGCGTAAGGCGATCTCTTCCAAGTGGCTCTTCAAGCGCAAGACCGACGCCGACGGCAACATCGAGCGCTACAAGAGCAGACTTGTAGCCAAGGGGTATCAGCAGCAAGAGAAGAAGGACTACAATGAAGTGTATGCTCCTGTGGTGAAGGGTACAACCCTTCGAACCCTCTTCGCCGCGGCGGCCATCAAAGGATGGGTGGTGAAGCAAATGGATATCGTAACGGCCTTCCTCAACGGCGTTTTGGAGGAAGAAACCTACATGGAGCAGCCAGAGGGGTACAATGATGGGAGTGGCAGAGTGTGGAAGCTGAAGAAAGCACTCTATGGCCTCAAGCAAGCCCCTAGGCAATGGTACATCAAGCTGCGGGAAGTTTTGGAGGCGATCGGCTTCACTCCCTCAACGGCCGATCAATCGTTGTTCATGCTTGGCGAGGGGGAGCAGAGGAGCTTCATGGTGGTTTATGTGGATGACATCCTTATATTCTCACCCTCCTCTGACCTTGTGAAGGAGGTGATGCTGAAGCTTCAAGACAAGTTCAAGTGCAAGACCCTTGGTGACGTCAACTACTACCTTGGGCTTCACATTGAGCGAGATGTGGAGAAGCGGTGGATGCGAGTGCATCAAAAGAAGTACTTGGAGGCCTTGGCTGCAAACTTTGGGAAGAGTGAAGGTCATGTGGCTACTCCTCTTCCCTCAGGGTTCAAGTGTGTGAAAGGACCAGCGGAGGAAAGTGTTGGTGAAGAGGAGAGGCGCCGTTTTCACTCCTTGGTGGGCAGCCTCATGTATGCGGCCGTTCACACAAGGCCGGATGCAGCCTTTGCTACCGGGCAGCTGGCTAGGGTTGTCCAATGCCCTAATGAAGAGCAGGTAGCAGCTGGAGAGAGAGTGGCCAAGTACCTTGGCCAAACAGCAACTGTTGGACTGCAATACTCCGCGGCGGCACAGAGGCGTCAAAAGGGTGCGGATGGAGTCGAACCCGGGAGGCTTTTTCTCACCGCCTTCTCTGATGCATCTTGGGCATCAGAACCAGAGGACATGACAAGTGTGGGAGGCTTCATCTGCTGTGTTGGTGGAGGGCCAACAGCTTGGGAGAGCAAGAAGCAAGTGGACCAAGCATTGAGCTCGGTGGAGTCCGAGTACATGGCACTCTTCCGTGCCATAAGAGAGGTTGTGTGGCAGCGGCGTTTGCTAGCTGAATTGGGGGAGGAGCAGCAAGGACCTACCCCACTCTACTGTGATAGCCAGGGTGCTATTGCATTGGCTAAGAACCCCGTTCTTCATGGCCTTACCAAGCACATGAAGGTGAAGTGGCATTGGGTGAGGAGCATGGTAACCGCGGGTGAAGTGGAGTTGCACTACGTGAAGACGACGGCGCAGCCAGCTGATATGATGACCAAGAGGCTGGTTGAGCAGCAGCATTGGAAGTGTTGCAAGCTTGCTGGGATGGCTCTGAACTAAGGGGAGCAGATTCTAAGGCCAACAATCCGAGGGGGAGTTTGTTGGTGCAACCCTATGGCTTGCACTCGGCTTGTCGTCCTTGTTTGTGTGTGTGCATGCATGGCATGGAATGAATTGTGAGTCTATGTCATTGCTATCCAGTGCTTGTGTGTGTGTTTGAATGGTGTATCACAATGTGGTTTGTGCCGGTCAAGACATTAGCAAGTTTTTACAACTCGCATGTCAAGTCGTCGTTTGTGTGTCGCATGTGTTTTTTCTATTTTGTCGAGTGTGAAGTGTCGATCGTGTCGCAGGTGTGTGCAGCAAGCCCCCATCAACTCAAGAAGAATTTATCTTGCAGATCCAGGAACAAGAGCTCAAGATTTCAAGCCCAAGGGACGCGGATAAATATTAAATAGTGAAAATAGTAACGTTACTTCGTGTAGTGTTACATTTCACTTGGTGTAGCCCCTTGGAGGGTTGGTTTCGAGACTCTTCATGGTTGGGGACCCTGTGGTGGTGTACCACCAACCTGGACCTCGGCTCTTGGGGTATGTAGAGGCTGGGAACCATCTCCCTCTCGAACTCTTCTTGCTAAGTTTGTACTCCTAAGACTATTGTGGCTGCTATACCTCCTGCCAGTCAAACCGCCATAGCGTCGTCAAATCTTCATGGAATTTCATGATTCAACTTGCTGCTGATAGACGACAGCAACACGCTCCAGATCCAATTTACACATCACCGTTTGATTCAGTGACCAGATCGTTATCAGTATTTGAAGCCGTCTGACAGAAATCCGACTGTGCTCTCTATCTCTCATTATAGGCACATCTAAGCCTATTGTGATTATAACAGCTCCTTCTAGAAGGTCGCAGGATCGGACGACGCGAAGTAGACGTCGCAGATATCGTAGATTTTTTCGGGTGGTATCGGCTCCTTAGCTCGAGCGGGCCTGCCGCAGTGGCGTTGCGCATACTCCTTCACTTGGGAAGATAACGGGCCGCGAATAGGAGAAGGAAGGCCGACCAGCCAATGGGCACATGAGATGGCAGAACATGCGGATCGCAATGCTGAAATAGTGGCGCCACTGCGGATCGAGTGCAACAGGAACAGTGCTGCCGTAAGGTCGCTTGCAGGTAGAAAAGGAAGTGAGTGCGCGGTACAAAAGGCCCGATACTGTCGCCAGTAGGGCTCGTATGTTCGAAGAGTAGACTGTGCACGAAGATCGACTGTGAGCGTCAAGAGATCCAAAAGTAAGCGGCCGAGGGAGGAATCTGCGCAGAAGCACATCGCTATGTATTAGTGAATAGCAAGCGAAGCGCGTACATCAATGAGTTCGGGAGACCTGCACCGCTAAAGGCAGAATGGTCGCTACCAATGCGCAAACAACTAGAGCCAGGAGCAAGGTGAATGGTTGCGACCACAGCGGGGGCCCAAGAGGAGCCGTCCGGGCATAATAGTGGCCACCAAAAGGCGCTAGGCCAATGCGGGACTACAAGGGTGAGCGAGGTGCGCGAGCGGCGGGCGTGAGCGAGGACAGCGGGGATCAGAGGTGGGGGAGGAAAGGCATAGTAGTTGTCGCCCGACCAGCTAAGAGAAAACGCATCCTGCGCGACTACCGCATTAGAGAGCTCGAGCGAGCAAAAACGAGCTAGTTGCGCATTAGCGGGGGAAGCGAACAAATCAATAGTATGAGGACCCCAACGCCTCTCTAGCAGAAGGAACCAAGGCCGTGCGAGAGAGTAATCGTCGAGAATATCCAACTTGGAGAGTGTGTCGGCTTCTGTATTAAGGGTGCGTGGGATCCACTGGACTGTGAGCCGAATTTGGTGGCGCACGCAAAAGTGGATAATAGCTCGGCATATCAGAGTCAACTCAAGCCGGCGGGAACCCCCTTTTTTCATAATGTAATACGCTACTTGGCTGTCACTGCGGAGTAGGACGTGCGAGCGTCGGACCTTGTCAAGAAAGGTTGACAGTGCCCAAAGGATGCTAGCAAGTTCGCGGAGCGTGCTGGATGAAGAGACGAGGGCCCGGGGGAGTGGTGAAGCATGCGAACCGGCGTCGCCGTCCGGCGCTGAAAAACACGCGCCCCATGCACGATCACTGGCATCCACATACATCACGACGTCGTAGAGATGAGGATTGTGGAAGCGTGATCCATTGAAGACATCGAACTGGGTGAGCCAGCAACGCAACTCGTCGAGAGAATTGGGTGTCAAGAGAATTGACGCCCCCCAAGAGTGACACTCAGAGATCTGAGAAAGAAGATTGTGGGAGAAGGCACGCCCAACCGTGCCAAGTGCGAGCGCCATGGAGGCTAGCAAGCCAGTGATGCGAGCGGCCCGACGGACTGGGATAGGCCGCCCTTGCGCGCTAAGTGCACATGTCTGCTCAAGTTCGGCGAAGAGTCGCTCGCGTCTGCCGTTATCGACAGAGAAAGACGTGGTGCGAGTGTCCAGCAGGAGGCCCAAAAACTTTAGGCACTGGGTTGGTTCGAGCTGCGACTTCTTGAAGTTGACAGCGAAGCCAGCTGACTGAAGATCCGATAAAATGACGGCACGGTGGCAAAGGGCCTCGGCTCGAGTAGCGTTAATGAAGAAAATGTCATCGACGTATGGGATAAGTCGGATGCCGCGTCCGCGCCAACGTTTTGCGAGCTGCTTGATCAGCTAAGTAAAAACGAATGGCGCAGTAGCTAGACCAAAAGGCAATGATAGAAACTGGTAGCGCTGCCCTTGGAGTGTAAAACCAAGGAAGCACCAATACGAGGGATGGATATCCACATGGTGGTAGCCGGATTTTAGATCGATGGTGAATAGCCAATCGTCTTGCTGCACCAAGTCGGGCACCCGATTCAAGCCCTCGTAGCGAAAACGGGGGGCGGAAAGAAATGAATTCACGTGGCGGAGGTCCAATATGAGCCTCTTTTTGGAAGGTTGGACGACTACGTTAAGCGGGCTGATGCATGTGAGTGGCTCCGATGGAGGAACGAGCCGGGCCGCTCCCGTAGCGAGGAGCTCGTCCACCGCCTCCACCGCGAATGTGTGGAATTGGAGTGCCCCGGCATGGTTTGAGGCATGCCGCACTGTAGGCTCTGAAGAAGCCCAGGGAAGGCGGTAGCCTGACGCGAGGACCGATAGCATGAAGCGGCTATCACACCAACCAGACCACCATGCAAGGCAGGCACGCAGGCGTCCTCGCATACGGATTGTATCACCCGATGTGGCAACATGTACGGCGAAGGAGCCAAGCTCTGGTGAGGGGCGGTGACGAACAAGTACAATAAAAAAGCCGCAAGGGCCGGATGTAAGTTATCGTTCTTGACGGTACAAATACGTTTGCCGAAACATGCATATTTTCACAGAATAGTCGAAGCGAAAGCAAGAATGAAGGCAACACTTTTCGCAGTGTGTGCACCAGCAATGTTACAATCTTTGTCATGCTTTCATCGGTCGGAGGTGCGTGTTCCAATGTTCCACGTGCATTTTGTACCTTTTGGACTGCCTTTCTTTTTCGACACTTCTGCCGTTCTCATGCGTACCCCTACTCCCCTTTTTGGGGTTGTTGTTGTTGTTGTTATTGTTTTTTTTTTGTTTTTTTTTTTTTGCACGCAAATATTGAATAGCATATTGCCGTGCTATATTCGAAGTGGATTTGAGCCGCATGCTCGATCACGAATTGGCACAACATCAATCTTTAACATGAAATAATAGATTTATAGCATCAAGGTTTTACAAAGAATCGGCCCTCAAAGCCTCTAGACAATCTTAGCCGGCCGGTTGGCCCCTTGGCCTCGGGGAGGACAATCTTTAAACCCATGACCGGGTTCGCGACAATAAAAGCATCGACCGTCGCCATCCCGATGCCACGTATTCCAAGTATGTGCGTCTTCACCCCTACTACGAGGGGGGGGATCGGTGCGGGATGTTGAGGTGGTGGGTCTAGTAGGTCTCTTTTTGCTGGCCGCCACGATTTGTGCGGCGGCCTTAATGTTTTTATCTTCCACCACCTCCCCATATTTAATCTTTAGGGCCATATTGGCCACTTCAAAACCGCGTTGATCTGCGGTGAATAAGAAATGAATCTTTTCCTCCACCTCCTCGACTATCTGCTTGAGATAGTCGGCGGCTAACTCGCCACCACTAGGGGGCAAAGCGGAGAGCGCGTGCTGAGCAATAGCCTGGATACGCTTGAAACTAAAAAGTTGGGTTCGAATGCCGTCACTTTTTACCAAAGAAAAACACAACTGAGGATGTGAAGGAGGGATAGGAGCAAGATTCGGGGTGGTAGAACCGGACTTGAGACGAGCGGAATTACCTTCGTCGAGGGTTTCCATGGGCGCGTCGTCGTCCGCGCCATCGCCCTTCGGTTCGGCCGCGACGGGAGGAGGGCGGGAGCGTGGCACTGCTGCTGCCGCAGGTCGAGCAGGTGAAGGGGGTGGTGCTGGATCGCCGGATTGTCCGCGCTGAAGGGCCGCGCGAAGACCGATGACGTGATGAATTGCGTCATTATTAGCGTTGTCGTTGTTGTTGTAACGAGCAGGAATGTGTTCTGCAGATCGGGGCGCTGTAGAAGCAGAGGAGCGCGCTGTAACGCGTTCACCAATTGCAGCACCCGTGAAGATTCGCTGGAAATTTCGCTGGGTGGCAGGGTCCAGACGCGCCATTATTTCGGCGAAATTTGCAGATCCATTGGCGACGATGACAGGATCCTGCTGTGCGCGCTGATTCGTTGGACGAGATTCCAAATCGGCGTGGACGTCCAGATTCTGCGAATCGCCACGATCCTGAAGACCTGCTCGTGTAGGCTGCCCTGAAGAAAGGCAGTAGAGATGTCGAGGGAGTGAAGCTCGTAGTCGCGCTGTGCTGCTACGTGTAGCAGCGCCCGAAGAGTGGTCATCTTCGGGGTCGGGGCGAAGGTCTGGAAGAAGTCAACCCCCTCTCGCTGACTGAAGCCTCTGGCCACGTAGCGCGCCTTGAAGACAGGCGGCTCTCCAGGGGGGCGCTTCACCTTGAAGAGCCACCGACCATCGACTACGTTCACCCCAGGCGGGGGAACTGCGTCGACGTAAGTGCCGGTGGACCTCCAAGATGCCATCTCCTGCTCCATGGCAGCTATCCACTGAGAGGCCGAACGTCCCGAGGTGGCCTCAGTGTAGGTGCGAGGGGTCGGGATGCCGAAGGCGTCTGGGTCACCCTCAGGGACTAACAGCATGGAGCAGAGATGGGGAGCGGCCTCGGAAAGGAAAGCAAGCTCGTACTGCCTGTCCTCTAGAACGTCACTGCCAAGGGCAGGAGCACCCCCGATGGACGGAGGACAGGCAGGGTCAGAGACCAGAGCGGTGGCGTAGTCAACACGGCGGGTAGAGGCGAAGTCAGCGACAGCAGCGACAAGTGCGTCAAGGCGCGAGACAGGAATAGAAGGGTCGGTAACAAGAGAGGCAAGAACCCGAGGGACAAGGGGACGAGCGTCGCGGAGGTAGTCAGACAACGGAGGAGGTGCAACAGCAAGCGACGAGGGAGGAGGGGATGGGAGGAGGGGAGGACGAGACGAGTGGGAACGGAGCAGTGGCGGCGGCAGCGGCGGCGGCGGCGGCGGCGGCGGCTGCGGCGGAGTCGGCGACTGCGACAATGGAGGCGGAGACACCGGGGAAGGGGGACGCGGCAAGGACGGGCTGGGGGTACCACCAGAGTCAGCAGACTCCTCAACGGGGACAACCGACGGGAGGGGAGTGACGTGAGAGACACCAGACGGGGCAGGACGAGGCGGGAGAGGAGCAGGGGCTACCGGGAGAGAAGGAGCAAGGAACAGGGGCAGGGCAACCGGGAGACCTCGGTGAGGGAAGCGATGGTAGAAGGAGACAGACTCGTCAAAGGTGACGTCACGAGAGTGGAGGAAGCGGTGGGACAGCGGGTGGTAGAAAAGCCAGTCAAACGAGTACAGGGGGAAACCGAGGAAGACACAGGGGACAGTGCGGGCAGTGAGCTTGTCCGTGCCAGAGGCACGAACGTGAGCAAGGCAACCCCAGATGTGGAACGCAGACGCGTCACCAGGGGACCCGGTCCAAAGGAGGGTCGGCGAAACCTACGGCCGCTGGGAGCGGGGCCACTGGTTAAGCTGGTGAGCAGCGTAGCGAATAGCAAATGGCCACAGAAAATGGGGAGCATCAGCATGAATCATGGAGGTCCGAGCAACCTCCATGACCAAGCCGATGCGGTGCTCAGCAACCCCATTCTGCTTTGGCGAGTCCGGCAAGGTGTACGACTGGGTGATGCCCTCCGCACGACAGAACTGGCCAAGCCGAGCAGAGGCGAACTCGCCGCCACAGTCAGAGTGGAGACACAACACGGGGAGACCGTGGTGAAGACGTGCAGCCACAACCCACAGGAGAAGAACGTCGGACACGTCGGCCTTCTGCTCCAGGAGAAACACCGTGGTGTAGCGCGTGTAGTCGTCAACGAGCACAAGGAGGTAGCGCTCACCATGCGGTCCGGGGACGGGGGCAGGGCCCCAGACGTCCAGGTGTAGGGTCTGAAGGGGGGCAGTAGCAGGGCGCAGCGTGGAGGAGTGAGGAGCACGGCGGAGCCGGCCCTCGACGCAGGGTGTGCACGGTGGCGCAGTCGAGGGGGGAAGGGCAGGGAGCGACGCGGGGAGGCCTAAGACAAGACCGTGCTGTGACATGTGACGTAGATGAGGGAGAGCAGGGTGACCTAAGCGGTGGTGCCACAGAAGGGTTGGGTGAGTGAGAGACCGACACGAGCAAGGTGCAGCGACCTGGGAGGACGCACCAACTGGGGGGGAAGTGGTGTCTAGGGTGAACAGACCGGACACCGGGTCCCGGGGGAACGTCGCAAGGGGGGAACCTGAGACAACCTTAGAACAGACAGCGAACCGCTCGTGCCCGGGGAACGTAGTGGTGACCCCGAGGTCCTGGAGACAGCCGACACCAACCAGGTTCCTCGAGAACGAGGGAACGTGGAGGCCGGTAAGGGAGCCCGAGGGAACTGTTGGACAGGGTAGGGAAGTGGAGCTGCGGGCGACGACAGGACCCGCAGAGGGGTCAGCGAGAGAGACAACAGCAGGCGCCGCAAGCGGCGGGAGCGTGGAACGGTCGCAGAAGAAGCAGGCAGAAGCACCGGATTCGAGAGTGAAGGACAGCAAAGCAGTGGCGGAGGCCGGGAACGGAGCCGGTGCAGAGACAAGGCTAGGCAAAGTACGCAGTCCTACACCTGACGCAGCAGGGGAGGCTAAGCTACACAAGGGTGCAACACCTAAACTAGAGTACACAGGGTAATAAGATCCAGCAACACTAGAAGCGTCAGAATACAAGGCATGCAAAGCAGCACCTATCTGATCCATGTCTAACTCAAAGATCGGCACGCCCTGGCGGAGCAGGCTGTGCCAGTCGGGGAGGTCCGGGGCCGGGCCAAAGCGACGACGAAAGAGATCGTCGAGGCGGTGGAAACAGCGGGCGGCGGCACAGAGTGCCGCGGAGAGGCCCGATCTGAAGCTGGTACTGGCAGGTCACAGCACCGGAGCCGCCGGTAGACGCCGAGCTACGCGGGCCGCCACCACGGCCACCACCTCCGGAGGTGCCGGGCCAACCAGGCGGGAGACGGGCCCACTGCTGCTGCGGCTGCTGTTGGGACGGCGGCTGCTGCTGGGGCTGCTCCTGCGGCGGAGGGGACTGTGTCTGCTCCTGCCCACCGGTGGTAGTCCTCGCAGGCGGACTACCATCACCACCACTACTCCCACCACCACCAGCGCCACCACCCCGACCTCCCTGGTGGCCACGGCCACCGCGACGCGAGCGCTGCTGCGGGTGGACCGTAGCAGCAGTCTCGGTAAGAGGGGTCGCAGCGGCGACCACAGCCGAAACGTCAGTAAACTTGCACTGGGAGGGGGCACAGCCGTGAAAGATAGAGACTGCCGGCGCACCGCTCGACTGAGCGATAGTGCGCTGGCGAGTCTCGATCTCAGTGAGGGTGTTGACAAAGGCGGTCAGGGTGAGGTCACCCGGGTGCTGGCTAAGGAAGTGGTCGCGAGCACTAGCTAGGCGGTCCGGCAGGCGCATGGCGAGAAAATAGAGCGTCATGCAGAAAGGGGGGGGGAGGGCAATGAGCTGGGCAGCAGTGCTGGCAGTGCGATAGCGAGTCTCTAGGGCACGCAAGTGAGTGGCAAAGTCTGCGACAGTAGGGAAGGCAGCAAGGTCTGGGAACAGCATCGGGAAGAGCAAGCGGCTGGCAGAAGCAGATGCAGTTGTGGAATAGCGAGCAATGACGGCGTCTAAATAAGCTTTGGCCGTATCAACCGTAGCGAAACGCAAACGCTCAGACACAGGGAGGGCATGGCTAATAGCAACCTGAGCTACTGCATCGCGGGAGTCCCAGACCGCACAGGTAAGCGCAGCAGTAGAGAAGATCTCACGGTCATCAGAGGAGGGGTCAGCAGGGAGGGGAGCAGGGGCAGTGGGGCGAGGGAGCAAGCCATCGACATGGACAACCAAAGAGTGGCCATCCTGGCGCTGACCTGTAAGGTGGCGGCGGAGATCGGAGAGCCAGGCGGCGATGTCAACCGCGTGGCCCTCAGCGTCCAGTCGGGGCACGGAGTTAACCATCGTACAGGGTCCGCGACACAGCTCCACAGCGACACCGCAGCACCGCTCCACAGCTCCGCAGGAACACAGCGGCGCGGGGACTCGGCGGCAGCACACTCCAGCAGGGCGGCTGCGAGGCGCCTCAGGGCGGGCGAGCAGAGGAGACAGGGCCCGAGGCGGGCAGGAGAAATCGGAGAGGCGCCGCGGGGCCGGGCGGGCGCAAGGAGCCTGGCGGGCGCGGAAGGGCCGGGCGGCACTAGGAAGGGGCCGGGCCAGCGCTAGGAGGGGCCGGGCGGCACTAGGAAGGGGCCGGGCCAGCGCTAGGAGGGGCCGGGCGGCACTAGGAAGGGGGGCCGGGCCAGTGCTAGGAGGGGCCGGGCGGGCGCTAGGAGGGGCCGGGCGGGCGCTAGGAGGGGCTGGACGGGCGCACTAGGGCCAGGTAAGCGCGCCTGGGCCAGGCGGGCGCGACGGGGCCAGGCAAACGCGGTGGGGCCAGGCGGGCGCGGAGGGGCCAGGTGAGCGCGGTGAGGCCAGGCGGTCGCGGAGCGGCCAGGCGAGCGCGACGGGGCCAGGCGGGCGCGGAGGGGCCAGGCGAGCGCGACGAGGCCAGGCGGGCGCGACGGGGCCAGGTGGGCGTGACGGGGCCAGGCAGGCACGACGGGGCCATGTAGGTGCGACGGGGCTAGGCGGGCGCGACGGGGCCAGGCAGGCGCTACGGGGCCAGGCAGGCGCGACGGGGCCAGGCGGGCGCGACGGGGCCAGGCGGGCGCGACAGGGCCAGGCGAGCGTGATGGGGCCAGGCAGGCACGACGGGGCCAGGCACGCGCGACAGGGGCCTAGCGGGCGCGACGGGGGCAGAGAGGGCGTGAGGGGGGCCTGGAGGGCGCTAAGGGGCCTGGAGGGCGCCACGGGGGCCAGGAGGGCGCGACGGTGCCTGGAGGGCGCGACGGGGGCCAGGAGGGCACTACGGGGCCAGGAGGGCACGACGGGGGCCAGGAGGGCGCTACGAGGCCAGGCGGGCGGGACAGGGCCAGGAGGGCGCGAGGGGCCAGGAGGGCGCGACGGGGCCTAGGGGGCGCTACGGGGGCCTGGAGGGCGCGTCGGGGGCCAGGAGGGGGCTACGGGGCCTGGAGGGCGCCTCAGGGGCCAGGAGGGGGCTACGGGGCCTGGAGGGCGCAACGGGGCCAGGAGGGCACTAAGGGGCGGGCGGGCGGGCGCTGCAGGCCAAGCGGGCGCTAAGGGCCGGGCCGGGCTAGGTAGGTAGGGGGAGGCAAGAGGCTAGGGCGCGGGCGGAAGCGGGTGGGTGGACCTAACCTACTCCTCGCGTTGCATTGCAGGGTGAGTTCCCTGCATTGCATTGGCTGCCTCGCGTCCTTGCCCCCAAATTGGTTTTGGAGGTGTCTGGTTCATTAGACTTGCCTCCCATCCCTTGGTATGGCCATCAGACTCGCCTCTGAAAAAAAGTCTGAAAAATCAGAGTAACAATATATTTTTTGTCTGATAAATCAAAGTCACTAATTTGTTTTATGCTGATTTTTAAACTGTTGTACACTACACGTCAATAAATGTCCTGCATAACCTCCTCTGCCTCGTCCACCGAACTCCTTCACATCCCTAGTGACCTCTTACTACTTGGGCTTGGCATGCCAGGAGCTCTCTTAGAGTAATTCCGCACCTCGGGTCTGACCCAAGGCTGACCCACGGCTGCAGGAGCCGCGGGGTTTGCAGACCCAACTTTGGGTCTTGTGATTTTGACACGAGCTCCAGAATGCTCCCTTATTCTGCTCTAGCTGTCTCTGTGCTGGCGAAATCGCAGAATTTCGCGCCACCCAAGATCCGGCTCGCGCTACGAGTGTGTTCAGAGTGAAATTTCCTGGATTTTTTTTTCCTGACGTCGGCAAATTTTACGCGAGATGCAGCGCAAATACGTGTTCAAAGTGCACGACGTAGGCCCAATAAAATTGATTTTTTTGGGCCGAAGTAGTGGTACAGGTTAACTTTCAGGGATGGGGTGGATAGGAATTGGGGCGGGGAGTATCGAAATCGCAGGGAGGGGAGGGAGGGAAATAAACGCCATCCAGGTGGCAACCACGTGAAGGGCCAATGGGCGCCCTCGCACGCACAGCCCGCGGCAGACATCGGCAATTTTTCTGAAGGGCCAATCGACCCCTCACACCGCCTCCAGCACAAAGATTTTGGCCAAGGGCCATTCAGCTCCCTCACACAGCCCCCAGTACGCATTGGCCTTCCATTTTCGTTAAGGGCCAACCAGCTCCCTCACACAGCCCCAGTACACATTGACCTTTGATTTTGGTGAAGGGACAGTACGCGCCCTCATAATGCCCCCAGCAAGCACCACGCCCTGATTATGGCTAAGGGCCAGTCAGCGCCCTCCACAGGGGTAGCAGCGTTAATCAAGCTCCCCACAAATCTCGGTATTACACATAATCAGAGTCAACCCCCCATACAGGGTTGAGGCATCAGAGTACACTAGTAAAAAATGTCTGAAAAATCAGCGTAGGTACAAAAAGGTTCTCTGAAAAATCAGAGTAAGGTACAAAAAAAAGTCTTTGCAATCAGAGTACACCCCCAAAAAAACTCTGAAAAAAGTCTGAATCAGAGTAAAAAGTCTGCAATTTGGGGACCTGCTCGCGTCAGACCATGCAACACGCGCTTGCAAATCGTTTTTGGTGAAAAAGTACATGCGACCAAAAGGAAATTCGTCGCCACCAATGGCACATCGCCACGGCGATCAAATTGCCCAGGTTGACACCTCAGCGCCGACGCATCTCGCGCGCGCGGGAAAGCACAGAAAAGAACCAGCAGAAAGCGGCGAACTACAGCCTGGATTTTGCCGCAGCAGCGAATTCGCAAATTGCATCTGCGAAAGCGCAAAATTAATTTCGCGCTTAAAATTTCGACAAGTTGTGTGGTGCTGGTTTGAATGAACCGTTATTTGCGAGTGAAACGTACGCATGTGGCATCGCAAACAAATTTTGCGACGCTTGGCACGTGCACCCAAGTCTGACGCGAGGATGGTGAGTCTGAGCAGCGGTTCGAGCAAAATGACGAGTCTGACGCGAGGTTAGTCTGACGCGAGGCTGCCGGAATTTTCCCTTAGCGTATATATTTGCATGTACTGTAGGCTTACTAGGGCAGAATATAGAAAGTACAACACGCATAAAGGAACCCTGTCGTGATATGGTATCAGAGCTAGGTTAGGTCCTAGCCTCCACACTTCCGCCCTAGGTTCTCCCCACTCCCCTCTCATCCTAGCCTACCGCCCTAGCCAGTGCCCAAGTATAGCGCCCTAGCCTGCGCCCTAGTCTCCCGCACTAGCCTGCGCCCTAGCCCTAGCTCGCGCCCGCGCAGTCTCCCGCCGCTGGCCGCCTGCTGCCGCTGGCCGCGCTGCTCGTTGCCCGCCCGCTCGCGCTCGCGCTGCCCGACCACCTACCGCTTGCCGCCTGCCGCTGTCGCTCGCCTGCCGCCTGCCACTACCGCTGGCCGCTGCCACTCGTTCTACCATCGGCAGCTGCCGCCCACCGCCCACTGTGCCCTGCCCGCTGCTTGCCGCCAGCCAGCTGCAGCTGCCTGTGCTGCCGCTGCCGCTGTTGGTGCAACTGCAGCCACAGCCGCCAGTGCAGCCGCAGCCGCACCTGCCAGCGCAGCCCCTGCTGCACCTGCAACCACTGCAGCCGCAGCTGCCGCCGCCGCTGCACCCGTAGCCAACCGCGCTGCGGCGGCGGCCGCCGGTTCCACTTCTACCTGCACCACGGGTCCTCGGCGCCCCGCTCCTTGTTTGGTAGCTCCTAGCTGCTTACGGTCGACGCTGTCGCTGCACCTGCCACCGACCCTACCGCCGCCGCTGTCTCCGTGCGCCGCCCCTGCCAACACCAGCCCCTGTCCGGGAACATGCTTGTTTCTCCTGCCGGCATGGCAACCCCATCGGCGTCGGTGTTTGTTCTTCGGTTGGACATCAAGGGCCGACCGATCGGGTTCACGGCCTGGCTTTCCTCTCTCCGCCGGTAGCTGCTGAGCGAGCGTGTGAAGGGCACGTCACTGGCGGCCCACGTCACTAGTGAGCTGCCCCCCTGGCCCCCCCCCCTCCCCCCCCCCCCACCCCCCCCCCCTCCTGATCCCCTTGGCCCTGAGGCGGTGTCGGCGCAGCGTGAGGAGTACGCAGCGGTCCGGATCACCCACTCTATCTGGGAGTCTCATGACGCCGCCGTGGGAAGAAAGGGGGTTTCGTGGGAGGGATGGGGCGAGTTTGAGCGGCGTGAACAATTGTTCCTGGCAGCTCATTTTAAAACCAAGCGCTATACTAAGGGTATGATGGGAAGAGCAGAATGGGGCTAAGGGTGAAAGGGAAGAATGGGAAGTTTGACAGATTCCTACTCCCCTTGGAGGCTAACTAAATGTCCAGGCCTATCAACCCCCCCCCAAACTCCTATGGGTCAGTAGATAAATCCCCCTCATTCTTTCAGGGTTGGCTTAAAAACAGTCCTAGAAAGCATAGAGCCGACCTAAAAATAACCTTGAATTTTCAATCAAGTTAGGGTGACTACCCTGTTAAAGTGTGCCCTGCCTGGGAGCGGATGTGTGTACCAGATCTAGACTGCCCCTTGCACGACACGGTCTGTGGGTGCACGGGTCATACCGTCGCCCGGTGCTTTCGTCGCTTGGACGACCTGTTCCATGGTCACTTTGAGCCCCTGGCGACCCCACCCGGCGGGCCTTCTCTCATCCACTGCGGCATCTCGGTGTTTGAGTTAGAGATGTCCCAGATAGGCTCTGCCATGTTTTCTTTGTATTCTGACAACTTTAGTATTGCTGACTTATATTATCCTGCTCTGTGTAGTCTATGATCCTCTGCTGTGTGTATTCTAGAAACCTCCGTTGTATGTAGTCTAGGCTCCTCACCGGCAGCCCTCTCCTTCACTCTAGACTCTGGCACGTCTCACTGCTTCTTCTGAGACCGCACTGCACTCACACCAGTTCCTGCACTGGCATCAGTCTCCCTTGCAAAATCACCTGCAGCGCTACGACCCTGCCCTATCTGGCTGTCTTGCCCGACTCCCTTACCAGCTTGCATATCCACTCCAGGAGCTTGGTTGGTGTTGGCCATATTCAGGACCTTGGCTTCACCACCATGTTCCCTGATCACGAGAGGAATGCAACTTGTATAGACGTAGCCACATGTGTCCGTCTCGCCACCCTTGACCGCGACCCAACGTCCGGTCTCTTCACACTTCACATGGAGCCACCCCATGTAGTCGCGTCCACACAGGTTGACACGTCCTGCTCATGTCGCTCCCTCACCCATCCGACACTCCTATGGCACCACCGCTTAGGTCATTCTGATCTCTCGTGTCTGCATCATATGGTGCACCACGGTCTAGTCACTGGCCTTCCCGCATCGCTCCCCGCCCTCCCCCCAACGGTAGACCCTGCGTGCACCTCCTATATCGAGGGTCGGCAGCATGCCACCTCTCACTCCTCCTCTTTTCCTCCGATCACTGCAATGCGACAGACCCTGCACCTGGATGTCTGGGGCCCCTCCCCAGTACTTAGGCCTCACTGGGAGAGCTACTTCCGGGTTGTAGTCGACGACTTCTCACGCTACACTACAGTGTTCCCGTTGGAGCGGAAGGCCGTCGTGTCTGACGCCCTCCTCCGTGGCTCCAAGTCGTTCGCACCCAGTGCTCCCTGCGTGTGCTCTGCCTTCACTCCGACAGTGGCGGCGAGTTTGCCTCCGGCCGTCTTGGAGCATTCTACAGTGCGGAGAGCATCACCCAGACGTTCACCCTCCCGGACTCACCGCACAAGAATGGGGTCACTGAGCATTGCATTGGCCTGGTCATAGAAGGGCTTGTTCCTCCATGATCCATGCCAGTGGCCTCCATTTTCTGTGCCAGTTCGCGGAGCAGTACGCGGCTCACCAGCTTAACCTGTGGTCTAGCTCCTCGCGGCCGCATGTTTTGCCGAGCCTTCTCTAGATTGGGTCCCAAGGTGACGCGTCCGCATTCCATGACTTGGGCTGCCTAGCTCACGTCCGCGACACCAGCGCAGACAAGCTCTAGGCCAACACCCTCCCCTTTGTCGTCCTCGGGTTCTCGCTTGATGCTCCTGAATGGCTATTCTACCACCCGGTGCAGCACCGCTTCTTTCGCTCACGTGATGTTATGTTTGACGAGTCTTTCTCCTTCTACGCTTGCTTCCCTCACTATGGCACTCGTGTTCCTCCTCCCCCTCTCTTCCTAACCCCTCCTCTACCTGCCGCTCCCCTCCCACCCTCCCCGACCCTATCCGGTGTCTCCCACGCCACTCCCCTCCCCTCAGTTGGGCCTGTGGTGGAATCTGCTGACTCTGGGAGCCCCGTAGTTGGGGATGCACCTGCCGCAACTGCGGCACCCCTCCCCCCAGCCCCGGTGCCCTTGGCACCGCAGCAGTCTCCCCCGCTGCCGCCGCCGCAGCAGCAGCAGCGGCGGCGGGAAAATGCTGGCTGTGGGGGGTGGAGATTCTGGGGTTACAACCTCTGGGAGTGCTGGTCTTGGGGGTGCTGGTCCTAGGGGTGCTGGCCCAGAGAGTACTGGCGGTAGCAGTGGTAGGGCTGGGGGTTGTGGCGTGGGTCGCGAGCAGCAGCAGCAGCAACAGTCTGCCCTTCGTCCCCTCGGCCTTTCCTCCGGTTCCCCTGACCGCCATCCCGTGCCTCCCACAGCTCCTCCGCTCCCGCCTCCCCTTGTCTATGGCTCGTTTCCTCCCTCGTTCTCCTCCATCCCATGTCCCGTCCCCTGTTGCCCACCCGTGGGAGCGTTGTCTCTCTTGTAGTCCTCTTGTCTCTCCTCGTTCTCGTGTCCACTCTATGGTCTTTCGTTCTCATACTCCTCTAATCCTCGTCCTACCGTTACCTCCCCAGTCGTCCCTACCCTTGTGCTATGCTCACACTGCACATCCAGTCGTCTCCCGTTTGCCCGCCTCTCTTGTTACAGACCCTACCGCTCCTCCTATTGGTGTCTCTGCCCTCGTCGATGATGTTGCTAACTTTGCTGCGCGCCACCGCCTTGACTACGCTTCTGCTCTGGTCTCTGACCCTGCCCATCCTCTGTCCGTCGGGGGTGCACCTACCCTTGGTAGTGACGTTCTTGAGTATAGGCAGTACAAGCTGGCTTTTCTTGCGACTGCTCTACCTCATCTCTGCGCCATGCTAGAGTCCCCTGAGGGTGACCCGGATGCCAAGGACATCCCCACCCCGTGCTCTTACGATGAGGCGGTGTCGGGGCACTGGGCAGCTTAGTGGATACAAGCCATGGAGGCAGAAATGGCACCTTATAGATCCACTAACACTTATGTCGATGTAGTTCCTCATCCTAGGGCGAAACTAGTCGATGGCGAGTGGATCTACAGTATAAGGTGAAGCGCCCACCTGGAGGGCCGTCGCAGTTCAAGGCGTAGTATGTGGCTAGAGACTTCACCTAGTGAGAGGGTGCGGACTTCTTCCATACTTTCTTTGCTACCCGATAGATGATTACTCTTCGGGTGCTCGCCCACATAGCCGCACAGCGTGACTACGAGCTTCACTCTCTGGACTTCTCGACAGCCTTCTTGCAGGGCAGCCTACATGAGCAGCTCTACCCGCGATGTCCACCACACTTCACTAGGTCCTTCCTTCTTATGACCCAATGGAGCATGCGATGCCATGTCTACGGTCTGCGTTAGACGCCCTATGAGTGGCACGAGACGCTCCGCACTAAACTCGTGGCTCTCCACTTCTTCTTGTCCTCTGCTGACCCCTCACTCTTTGTTCGTGTTGGTCAGATTGTGTTCTATATCTTTGTGTACGTAAACGACCTTATCTTTGCTACAGCAAACAGGGTCGCACTAGCCTCAGTGAAGGCCGAGCTGCACAGGCAACACGCCTGTACAGACCTGGGAGAGTTGCAGTGCTATTTGGGCTTCAAGATCTCTCATGACCGTATAGCGCGCACATTCATCATGTTCCAGTTCCGCGTGGTGCAACAGATTCTCTTGAGGTTCGGCCTTCATTTCTCGTTGGCACAACCTATTCCCCTGCCTGTGGACCACAGGCTCTCAACTCCTGTCTCTGGTGAGCCGGTCAAGCTCAGTGGTCCCTACGTAAAGGTGGTGGATTGCCTCATGTACTTGATGGCATGCACTCGTCTAGATCTAGCGTACCCTCTCATTATCCTTGCTCGCTTCGTCGCAACTGGCAGACACCGACCAGAGCAGTGGTCGGCTGTCAAGAGGGTATTACGGTATCTGGCGAGTACGTCAGAACTGGGGCTTGTGCTCGGAGGACGGGAGCCAGTGGTCCTTGATGGACATACCGACACGTCGTGGGCTGCCACGTAGTTCAGTTGGCTTCAGAGGTCAACATTGCTAATAGTATCTTCACCAAGGCCCTTGGGCCTTGTGACCATCAGCGGTTATGCACTCAGCTTGGTCTAGACCCACTGGCCTCACACTTGGTTGTATCCTGATCCGTACTATACCGGTTTTATGTATGTTGTTTTATACCGGTTGTCTTATTACACTTGCTGACTGACCTTTTGGCCCGTGTCTCAGACTAGTAGTGCTGCTGTGAGCTGCTTGTTACATACACCAGCGGTCAAACTAGTAGTGCTGCCCTGAGTTGCCTGTTACATACACCAGAGGTCAAACTAGAAGTGCTGCCCTGATTTTGCTCTATTTGTTTTTGTTCCCAGACTCTGCCCCTACTTAGCCTAAGGGGTATGTTAGCATACATAGTTTACATAGTTGCATGTACTGTAGGCTAACTAGGGCAGATTATAAAGAGTACAACACACATATTGGAACCCTGACCTGCATGTGCCTCATCAGTTTATTCTCTTGTTTTGACATGAACATCCTTGTTTTTCCAGCAAGCCTCCACCGCATAGTCTATTTCATGCACCCTCTGATTATTCTCCCGGTTGTCCACTAGCAAGGCATAAACACGGAGCCGAGTGCGCTACAGTAAAGCCGGATGATAGCGTAGGCTGAGGACCAGTCATGCATTACAAGATAGACTTCCATTTATCATCCCGGGCGCTTCGTGTATACGGTTCGTCCTAAATAATTTAGCCCCTTGGAACCACGTTCGCTGATGTGGCACATCCTTTTTTTTTAAGCGAGGGAACAGAACAACATCAAGATTCAAAGTAATCTGAATCTTGAGTTTGGATGGGCGAACTAGCGAGACGGAAATAGGAGTGGCAAAACGAAACGGGACTGACGAGGCCGCGCACGACCTGACGAGGTCACACAGCCCTCGCCACTCCTTTGACAGTTGGGGAAAAGGGTGGCAGACTCGTCACATCCAAACTGTTCCAGCAAGAAGAAACAGTAAAGTACTACCGTATTCCCCCGTATAAAGCACCCTAGGGTGGTAACCAAAATGCCTCAAAAATTTGAGAGGGGTGTAAATAGTGGCTAAAATTGTATAACGTCTGGGTATTGTGCAACATGCATTTTATAGTTTAAGGCATTCAATGTGAAGAAAAACAATGGTTCTTAATCCAGACCTTGGAAACCTGCTGAATTGACTTCTGACCTCGACGATAAGGCTCGGGGGCATGCCAAGTGGGATCATGTGTCACCCAAGGGTGAGTTTAGCAGCCAATAAGGGTCTTCTGTCTGCGCCGATTCCTCAGCTGCCTGTCTGATGAATGCCAGCGCACCTCGTCTCGATGCCAGCATGCCAAAGTCGATGAATCTGGCAGGGTACTATGGGGCATCTTGACGGAGTCTTCAAAATGCTTCTAGCACGTGAGCGCGATGGTCCTGACGGGGGTGTCGTGTGCAGCATAACAAGGGAGGCGCTCACGTCCCTCTCCTCTCCATCCTCGTCGTTTCACGAAGGGTATTGTGAGAGTATGACCCCGTTACACCAATTTCCCTTTCCATATCTCCTTTCTATTTCATTCCTCTTTTTCTCTCATCTCATTTGGTTTCCTATTTCTCCTATTCCATTATCCTTTGGTTTATCCTATTATTATGCTTATATCACTGACCAGGCTCGGGATGTACTGGCGCGCTATATCTAGCGTAATCCTGCCGTAATCCCTTAATGCCAATAGCCTCGTGTGGCTATACGCAAGGTGATTCTATTTCTAGAAGGGTTTGTTCCATTTGGATAGGATAAACCTGGTTACCTGGTGTACTTTGGAAGTATAAAAGCGCCTTGTATCAATCGATAGTGCAACTTTTCCTCGACACATTCGACCCTGTAACAGGTATAGCCCACTTGGTCTCCTCATTCCTACATCCGAGATCAGGATGCTCTCAAAACTCCTCCAGTATGGACTGTCGAAGGTATCTTGGGCTCTCTGCCCTTGTCATCCTAGCCTATCGAGGCCATGACTACGGGCTCTGGTCTCAGTCGCCATCTTGCCCAACGCAGCCCTTATGGCCGGCATACATTTTTCTGACGTCCTGTCCCGCGATCGTCTAGTTCATCTCCGCCTAGGAGCTCACTCCGCACAGCTAGCAACGAGGCCACAACTGCCGACGAGGTGGCTAGTGGTGCCAGCCAGAAGCGCCGTCCGCTGCCCCGTGTTACTGTCCCCTCATTCTCGTCACCTGTTGTCAGCAGGGCCCAAAATTGGTTTTAGGCCACTCTTTGAGATCAGAGTAGGAAAAAAAAAACGCCCTGACGGTCAGAGCTAAAAAAATTCAAAGTCTGATTTGGCAGGGTAAAAAAATTCGAAGTCTTTGCTTCAAGTGTAGAACTCTTTGCACCCTTTCTAGCCTTGGCCATTTAAGGAACATTTTACATGAATGAAGTGGGCTGCACTGAGGTGTGGAAAGAAGGGTGTAGCGGATTTGCGCGTGCTGGGGGAGATTGGGGGATGGGATGGGACGGAAAACGATTCTGGGGCGCGAGAGGGGAATCAGATTTACATGGGCGGCAGAGGGGCGGGAAAAAAACCATCTGCTCGTGATTGGTTGGGTGTCAGAAGGGCGTATACGACGTGACGTGTCTTGCTGTGGTGTGGAGGACTTAGCGAAAAAAAAAAAAGTAGCGGGGGTGTGGTTGGGAGGCATGTCTCTTGTGGGGGACTTAGCCATTTCTGGGTTGCGAGGGGGTGAGGGAGCTATGACTCTGGCTACGACTTAGCCGAAATTGCTGGCTTGCATGGTGCGTGGGGTGGGAGGAATGACTCTGGCTGCCAGGGACTTCGTCGAAATTTTTGGTTGCAGGGTGTTTTGGGGGAAATGTTTCTGGCCGCCAAGGACTTAGTCGGAATCTCGGAGTTTCGATACCAGGGTAGTTTTCAGGACGCCCTGAAGGGTCAGGGTTCGGGGCCCCGCAACCCTAGTTTCGGCAGGGTAATATTTTCGTAACACTTTTTGGATCAGGGTAATAAATTTCGTAAGTCTGATTTTTAAGACCAAATGAAAAAATGCCCTGAAAAATCAGGGCAATCAGGGCATTTTACCCGGCTAATTTGAGCCCTGGTTGTCAGGCCGAGAGGACCGAACATCAACCACGATGCGAATCCACCGCCCCCCCACACCAGAATGACAAAACGAGCATGTCGCTCCTATTTCGCTACAGCGAAGCTGTATTGGCTCGCGATGTTTGACGCACAGCCTGACCTGTCTATTCATGCCCTCGCGAAGATTGCAGGTGTTCATCATTCGGGAATGGAAGAAGGCCCGGGAGCGGCTGAGAGTTGCGGCTGGTTGTCGGAAGAGGCTCGCCGGTGGCAGTCGACCAGCTAAGTACCCCGTGATGGATTCGGCTCTCTATCGACAGTTCTTGAGGCATCGGTCCAAGGGGCTCGCAGTCTCGGTCTCCCAGCTACAAAACAAAGTTATAATTATGTGATCTGCTAATGAGAAAATGAAAAAACACATTACATTTCAAGTTCACAATTAGTTAGGAATAGAAAGCCAGGCAGGCAGCCAGGCAGCTATAGCGATTTTGCTAGCCGAAAATGGCGGGGATCTACTTATAATCTAGCACGCCCTACAGTCATGTCCCCTAAAGCCTTGATCCCTCATTCTGCCACAAACCAGGCTACTGTAGCGGGATGGAAGTAAGGGGTGTGCTGGAAGCAGGGGGTAGGAGAAAAAAGGTAGAGGGGGGGGGGGGATGTATGCAAAGAACCCAGGGTGAGAAGGGCAGACGGGAGAGAGAGAGGGGGTGGAGGGGAGGGCGTGGGGCAGAGGGGGAAAGCAAGGGTGATTGGGAGATCCAGGGGGTAATCTACGGGGTGATTGGGGCAAGATCTAGGGGGGTCCAGGGGGTGATTGGGGCACAATCGAGGGGGTGAGAGCATGGGTGATCCTCCTTCCGGATCCAGATTCCCCCCCACCAGAGCCCTCTTTCCCTTCCCCACCAGTTCCCTCCGCTCCCTCCCTCCAGCGCCAATTCCTCCCCCCTCCAGAGTCATCCCTTCCCCCTCCGATGTCCCCCTCCCCCTCCATATATAGCCCTCCCTCTCCCCACTCCAGAGCCCATGTAAACACCGCCCCCCACCCCCCCCCCCCCTCCCCCTCCATACATAGCCCTCCCTCTCCCCACTACAGAACCCATGTAAACACCGCCCCCCACCCCCCCCCCCTCCCCCTCCATACATAGCCCTCCCCCTCCATCCATAGCCCTCCCCCTCCATACATAGCCCTCCCCCTCCATACATAGCCCTCCCCCTCCATACATAGCCCTCCCCCTCCATACATATCCCTCCCTCTCCCCACTCCAGAGCCCATGTAAACACCGCCCCCTCCACCCCCCCCCTCTCTCCTCTTTCCAGAGTAACAAAAGCCCTCTGAGAGGGAAGCAGGAAGGGGGAGTGAGCATGGGAGGGGGGAGTGAGCACGGGAGAGGGGGAGTGAGCACGGGAGAGGGAGAGTAAGCATGGGAGAGGGAGAGTGAGCATGGGAGAGGGGGAGTGAGCACGGGAGAGGGGGAGTGAGCATGGGAGAGGGGGGAGAGAGTAGGGGAGAGGGGGGGAGAGCAGGGGAGAGAGGGGAGAGAGCAGGGGAGAGGGGGAGTGAGCATGGGAGAGGGGGGATGAGCATGGGAGAAGGGGGTTGAGCATGGGAGAGGGGGAGAGAGCATGGGAGAGGGGGAGAGAGCAGGGGAGAGGGGAGAGAGAGCGGGGGAGAGGGGGAGAGAACAAGGGAGAGGGGAGTGAGCATGGGAGAGGGGGGTGAGCATGGGAGGGGGGGAGTGGGCATGGGAGAGGGGGAGTGAGCATGGGAGAGGGGGAGTGAGCATGGGAGAGGGGGAGTGAGCATGCGAGAGGGGGAGAGAGCAGGGAGAGGGGGGAGAGAGTAGGGGAGAGGGGAGAGAGCAGGGGAGAGAGGGGAAAGAGCAGGGGAGAGGGGGGAGAGAGCAGGGGAGAGGGTGAGAGAACAGGGGAGAGGGGGAGTGAGCATGGGAGAGGGCGGGTGAGCATGGGAGGGGGGGGGTGAGCATGGGAGAGGAAAAGTGAGCATGGGAGAGGGGGAGAGAGCAGGGGATAGGGGGGAGAGAGTAGGGGGGAGGGGGAGAGAGCAGGGGAGAGGGGGGAGAGAGCAGGGGAGAGGGGGAAGAGAGTAGGGGAGAGGGGGAGAGAACAGGGGAGAGGGGGAGTGAGCATGGGAGAGGGGGAGTGAGCATGGGAGAGGGGGAGTGAGCACAGGAGAGGGGGAGTGAGCATGGGAGAGGGGGAGAGAGCAGGGGATAGGGGGGAGAGAGTAGGGGGGAGAGAGTAGGGGGGAGAGAGTAGGGGGGAGAGAGTAGGGGGGAGAGAGTAGGGGGGAGGGGAGAGAGCAGGGGAGAGGGGGGAGAGAGCAGGGGAGAGGGGGAGAGAACAGGGGAGAGGGGGAGTGAGCATGGGAGAGGGGGGTGGGCATGGGAGAAGGGGGGTGAGCATGGGAGCGGGGGAGAGAGCAGGGGATAGGGGGAGAGTAT
This sequence comes from Closterium sp. NIES-67, assembly GCA_027943415.1. Classification (NCBI taxonomy): domain Eukaryota; kingdom Viridiplantae; phylum Streptophyta; class Zygnematophyceae; order Desmidiales; family Closteriaceae; genus Closterium; species Closterium sp. NIES-67. The sequence goes on along the minus strand of BQMB01000923.1, from coordinate 300,567 downwards.
AGGGGAGAGGGGGAGAGAGCAGGGGAGAGGGGAAAGAGAGTAGGGGAGAGGGGGAGAGAGCAGGGGAGAGGGGGGAGAGAGCAGGGGAGAGGGGGGAGAGAGCAGGAGAGAGGGGGAGAGAACAGGGGAGAGTGGGAGAGAACAGGGGAGAGGGGGAGGAGGTGGGCAGAGCGACATGGGAGAGAGTTGGGGGGGTGAAAGAGGTGGGCAGCACGGGGTGAGCAGTGGGAAGTGATGTTGTAAAATATATATCTATACAACATGCATGCCTAGATCAGGAGGTGTAGTCATTATATTTATTGGGGGGTTGTTGGTTGGGTTGACTAACCCCACATTTGGGTTGGTCAAGATTGGATTTGGTCCTAGACATTTGGTTGGCACTATTCCAACCAAATGGTCCTTGGTCCCAAGACCCAACCAATCGGAGAGCACCACACTTTGTGGTTGCTTGTCCTCCAAGCTACCTCTCCCATTGGTCTACATTACGGCCAATGGGAGACTTTCCCCTCCATCTCTTCCTTGCTCCAATGTTTGTACAATAGAGCCTCTTGGCTCCCTACTCAAACCATCATTTTCTCCTCAAAGCTATTTCCTTCGAGGGGATAGAGAGGTGGGAAGTGTGGGGAGAGAGAGGTGGGAGTGTGAAGAGAGGGAGGTGGGAAGTGTGGGGGGAGAGAGGTGGGAAATGAGGGGAGAGAGAGGTGGGACGTTGCGGGGACGTCACCTAGAGCGGGAGTGAGCGAACGCGGCTGAACGTTAGGGTGGAGGGGCGGAGAGGCAGTGGAAGGAGCACACACCACCCCTGCGGCGGTTTCCAGCTCCCCCCACCTCCATACCAGCCCTTCTGAGCACACCTTCCCCCCCCACCAGTGCACACCTTGTTGAAGCATTGTGCCCTATACCGACGCGAGAAGCGTCGGCTGGCGGGAAGAGGGGGGCATGGATTAAGGGGGGAGAGTCTGGGGGGGTGAGGTGGGGGGAGAGGAAGGGATAGGGAAAGCAGGGAAGCGGGGAAGCGGGTATGCGGAGAACCGGGAAAGCGGGGATGCGGGGAAGCGGGCAGGCGGGGAAGCGGGAAAGTCGGGAAGCGGGAAAGCGGGAAGCGGGGATGCGAGAAAGCGGGGAGGCGGTGAAGCGGGATAGCGGGGAAGCGGGAAACCGGGGAAGCGGGGAAGCGGGAAAGCGGGGAAGCGGGAATGCGGGGAAGGGGGAATGCGGGGAAGCGGGAATGCGGGGAAGGGGGAATGCGTGGAAGGGGGAATGCGGGGAAGGGGGAACGCGGGGAAGCGGTAATGCGGGGAAGCGGGAATGCGGGGAAGGGGGAATGCGGGGAAGGGGGAGAGTAGGACCGTTGGAAAGCGGGACCGCGGCAAAGCGAATGTGGGAAGCGAGACCAGGGTGAGCGGGAAAGCGTGTATGCGGGAAAGCTGGAAGAGGGAAAAGCGGGAGTGCGGAAAAGCGGGAGTGCGGAAAAGCGGGAGTGCGGGACAGCGGTAAGATGGAATGCTGGGCAACACGGGTGAGCAGGATAGCAGGAGAGCGATGACAGCTAGGTTTTCGAGTGGCGCCTATCTGGCTTCGGAAATCGAGCGGCGATGCCTGGCTTGGTAATCGCCTGTCGGGCTGGCTAGGTTTTTACGTGGCACACCCTGAGGTGTCTGTGACGCTAGATAGGGAGGTAAAATATATCTAGCGTGCGATAAAATATATACATACAGGTCGAAGGTCCGTCTGTGACTGATGTTTGCCGAGGGTTGCAAAAACGTCGTCTAATCGCGTTCGTGTCGCGTCGTGAGTTAGGGGTACGCCCGATGCCTATATATTTTACCGCACAGTTCTAACAAAGTAAGAAATTCGTGGCGTCGCGCTGTTGGAGTAGCGAAAATGGCGGGGATGGAGCCATGGCTCCAGACCACAGAAAAAACACCAAGACCCTTAGGATCTTGGTGTGGCGAGGTGATTCTTTTCTGCTGGGAGCTGGCTGTGTCGCAGGGCTGTCGCTTGGCCAGTCAGAAACCCCCCCTGCCAGTTCCCCCCCCCTCTCGAGGCCCAACTGGGTTACCAAGTTTTTTCGTGCAGGTTCAAAACCCTTGGAACTATAAGGAATTTCCATTCCTTACTGAGTCGTACGCTAGCCCGTACACCCGAACTCCTCGACTCGTCACGTTCGGCCTCGATTATCGGGCCCAACCCTTTCCCGAGTCGTGTCCTGCACTGTTGCCACATTGCCGAACCTACCCGCGTTCCGAGGTTATAGCCCTAGTAAGCCAACTCCTATATAACCTCGTGCCTTCATTGCAATAGCGACCTTGTATTCTCACGTTATAGTACACTGACACTTCCTATTTTATAACAGCTGGTATCAGAGCCCAAACTTTCCAGGAACCTTCCGTTTTCTCGTTTAATTAGTTAAGGGTGGTCAGAGGGGATTAACACGGCTGCACAGCAGTTGTCTTCGATCGTAAATATTTTCACGTCAACAACAACAGTATGGCACTGACATTCCCCAGGGTTACTCCACATATCCAGTGGGTTCCCTGTTCCGTGGAACGCCACCCTGTTCTAGAGGCATCTGCTCAAGTTTCTTTCTTGCCGTTCTTGGCATCAACCTTGTTGCTTGTTTCCCCTTCTAATGTATATCGAGACTATTGGTTCCAAATTGCTGAGGTGGATGATTGTGGTACCTAATTGAAAAAAGAGCTGGTTCACATGCTACGGTAATCTCATACAAAATGAAGGGGCCAAAGAGTTTGTTTGTAACTGAGTAGAGTTGCTAAATCCTTCAAGAACTACTGACAGGAAGCAAGGCCCACCATCATGAACTTACAAGAAACCTAAACAATTGGCATGACCATCAAGGGTGCAAGTTCAAACAACCCAACATGCTTCAATCTCGGCAGGTGGACTGACAAGCTTCCTACCGCTGCCCATTACCACTTTCCGCCCCCCTTGGCACTGGTTGGCTGCAAAGCGGGATCCGCTTACTGCTGTTTCCTGCTTCGCGCAGCCCGTGCGAATCGCAGCGACTCGCCCACCTTCCCATGCCGCCATGTCGCTGCTTCCCGCAGCGACTCGCTCCCCAGAGCCTGCTGTACGGCCCTTTCTCGCTTCCCGCTGCCTTCCCGATTCCCGGTTCCTACAAGCTTCGCGCTTGCAAAATGTTCGGCGCCGTTCGATAGGTGCAGGGACAGAGATGGAGATAGGTACCTCTCTCCTTCCCTTTCCGCACCTCTCTCCTCCCCTTTCCGCACAGCTCTCCTCCCCTTTCCGCACCTCTCTTCTCCCCTTTCCGCACCTCTCTCCTCCCCTTTCCGCACCTCTCTCCTCCCCTTGTACGCGTATGTCGCTCCTCACTGCTCAGCGCGGTAGACGCTGGGGTGATGAGTTGGCTGGCTTGTGTGTTTTTGGAACGCGTATTGCTGGGTGTGGTGGTGTGAGTAGATTGACTCTGTTTGGCAGGGAGTCTGTCTTTCAGCTGTTGTGATTGTAGTTCAGTTTGCGAAGACAAGTTTTTGGCTTTGTGTTTCCCACGGTTGTCTTCCCATGTTTGGTCCCTCACGGCCAATCACAGGCGGTTAGCGCTAACCCGAGCCGCGTTCTGTAAATCGGCTTTTCGCGGCTTGCAACTTGGGACCTGGGCTTTAAAACCCGCGGCACAAATTGTGAGGCGCGGCCTTCAAACGCTTTGCGTTTGAAAGTCACGCGTTTTCGTGTGTGAGGAAATACCCTTTTCCTTACCGGGCTCGACTACAGCGCGTACGCCCTCGACTCTCGGAAGTCCAGGCTCGGCCAACTTCTTCGGTCCCGAGTGTTATGATATAGGAAGTGTCAATGTACTATAATGTGAGAATACAAGGTCGCTATTGCAATGAAAGGCACGAGGTTATATAGGAGTTGGCGTACTAGGGTGATAACCTCGGAACGTGGGTAGGTTCGGCAATGTGGCAATAGTGCCGGATGCGACTCGGGAAAGGGTTTGGATGATAAATGAGGCCGAACGTGACGAGTCGAGGAGTTCGGGTGTACGTGCTAGCGTATGACTCAGTAAGGAATGGAAATTCCTTACACTACCCCCCCTCCCTCCTAAACGAGACCGCGGGCATCGAAAACATTCCGACGCTGATAATACGCTGTTAGAATCGGGTGTGATTCTAGCTCAGCGAGAGTCATCTTCTGATGTGCGATCGCGCCAACAGACAAGAAAATCCACCATCCGACGGTTCAGCTACGTCGTGACTCGATGGCTGAGAATTTTCAAGGGCTCGGTCGTCGGTTCCTACAGGGGCGTCAGCTGCGGTACACTGCGTTGGCATGCCAATTTCGATGAACTGGGGACATAGGGCCGTAGGAGGCTGACGTGGAAAGCCGGGTGGTGACGCCCGTCAGCCGGGAGTCGGAGGTGAGCAGTGAAAGGTGTCACCATATTGGTCACTTGAAAAGGCACACAGAATCTGGGTCGGAGCTTGCTCGGGATCGGCAGACGCAAATTGCGAGTGTCGAGTAGTACGAGATCTCCCACTTTGTAAGTGACGTCACGTCGATGACGATAGGCTTGTCGGCTTGCGACCAGGTTGGCTTTCTTGATTGCCTCAGCTTCTTTTTCTTGGGCGGCAAGAATGTCTTTGGCAAATTTCTGGGACCACGGCACGGGTGTCTCGATGTTCGGGGTAGAGGGTACTACTGGGTCCTGTCTGTAATTGATGAAAAATGGGGACTAATGGGTTGTGGCGGAGTGCGCATTATTATACATGAATTCCAGCAGCGGAAGGGATTTCTCCCATGTCTGTGGGTCAGTGCAGGTAGTCCAAATGAGTTGCTCCATAGTTTGGTTGACTCGTTCGGTCTGCCCGTCGGTCTGTGGGTGGTAGGTGGAGGAAAATTGTAGTTTGGTGCCGAAGTGGTCCCACAGGTGGCGCCAAAAATTCGATGTGAATTTCGGGTCTCGTTTGAAATAATGGCGGTATGCAGTCCGTGCAGTCGAATGACGTAGGTGATGAACAGTTGGGTAGTTTGCTCAGCTGTAATTTTCTGTTGGCAGGCGATGAAGTGCGCCATTTTTGTGAGTCGGTCAACGACCACAAGGATGGCTTCGTTTCCGCTGGGACCGGCCGGCAGTCCTGTCACGTAGTCCATCGTGATGAGTTACCAGGGTCGCTCGGGCGGATCCAACGGCTGTAGTAGTCCGCTGCTCGCTGATGGGATGATTTCATGATCTGGCAGGCGGTACAGGAGGACACGTACTTGCGCACGTCGTCGGCCATGTTCGGCCAGTAATAATTTCAATGCAACGTCTTCATGGTTAAGTCGACTCCGAAATGGCCGGAGGTAGGGCTGTCATGGGATTCCTGGATGAGAAGGTTACGAGGTAAATCGTAGTCGGGCACCCAGATGCGGAACGTGTCGCTCTTATTAAAAGAGGGACCGGTGGCGGTGGTATGCTGTTGATGATTAGTAGAGCGGAAGAAGGGGTCGATATGTAGCCGTGGGTAAATAGTCCAGTAAGTAGTGGGCTGGTCTGGGTGACTAGTATGGCGGCTGTATGGGCAATGGGTCGAGTCAGGGCATCGGCAATATTGTTGGCCCCCCGTTTGTAGGTGATCGTGTAGTGGAAATTCGACTCGAGGAAATCGAGCCATCGGATCTGTCGTGGGTTGAGATTCGATTGGGCTCGCAGGTACTGGAGGGATTTGTGGTCGGACCGCACCGTGACGTCTGCGCCTATCAGGTAGCACCGCCAGGTCTTGAACGCGTGGACGATCGCCAGCATTTCCTTCTCGTGTACCGTATAGTTTTTTTCCGCGCCCTGCAGCTTTCGTGATTCATAGGCGACCGGCTGTAATCCGTCGCCGAAATCCTGTAGGAGAACTGGACCGATGGCGATGTCGATGGCGTCAGTGATGACTTCGTATGGACGGTCGGGATCGGAGATGCAAAGGACGGTCGGCGACGTGAGGGCGATCTTCAGTTGGTCGAATGCAGCTTGATGCTTCTCTCCCCACCAAAAACAATCGTGATCCTTGAGTCGGTCAGTTAGCGGGGCAAATAACCTAACCATATTTGGGATAAACTGGCGGACGTAGTTGACGAAACCCAAAAAACTTTGCAGCTCCTTGATGTTGCTTGGCGGCTTCCACTCCTGTATGGTCTTGATTTTGTGGGGGTCGATTTTCACTCCTTCGTTAGAGACGATGTGGCGCAAAAACTCCAACTCTTACTTAAGAAAGTCGCACTTAGACCCTTTCATGATGAGGCGATTCTTGTGCAGCAGCGTGAAGACTGCATCAAGATCCTGTAAGTGCTGCTCCCTTCTGCGGCTGTAGATTAGTATATCGTCGAGGTAGGTAATCACGCATTTGTCTACGAGTTCCCTGAAAATGCCGTTCATAGTCATTTGGAAAGTCGAGGGCGTGTTCGTGAGGCCAAAAGGCATCACTAGGTACTCGTAGCTGACGTAGCGGGTTCGAAATGCCGTCTTGTGACAATCCTCGGCGGAGATGCGAATCTGATGGTAACCCCCTCGCAAGTCGATTTTCGAGAAGAACTTGGCTCCGCGCAGTTGGTCAAGTAGTTCGTCGGCTCGCGAGATCAGGTAACGCGACTTGATGGTGATCCTGTTGAGCGCGCAGTAGTCGATGCACATTCAGAATCCGCCATCCTTCTTCGGCGTGAACAGTATCGGGGCGGCGTATGGGGACGTGCTAGGCCGGATAATTCCCTTCGTGAGAAGGTCATCCAGTTGCTGCTGCAATTCTTCCTGTTTTTGTTGGCTAAGCAGAAATTCTCGTTGTACCGTCGGTTCGGCGCCTGGTTCCAGCTCGATGCGATGGTCTTCTGGTCGGCTCAGCAGAAGTCCAGCTGGCAGGTCGTCATGGAACATCTCAGGGTATTTCCGAATCAGGTGCGCTAAATCCGGAGGAACGACTTCGCACAACTTCGCAATATCTTTGGCTGTTGCCGTCGACGTCACCTCACAAAGATCAACGACGTACGCTGCACCTCCCGCTTTTATCGCGCGCTTGAAAGTGATCGCATGGACTTGGGTGCTTCTCATGCGAGGCTCCATCCATTTTGGTAGCTCGCGGGAGATCCCATCGAGCTTTATGCTACCGCCGCCCATCGTCCACTCGATCTTCGGGTTGTACCGTCGCAACCAATCACGTCCCATCAGCACGTTGCATCCGTCGAGAGTAGTCGCCAGCAGTCCCATCCGAAATTTTACATGCTCCCCGCAATGAAAACTGGCGTTCTCCACTCGTTCCCGTATTGCTAGCGGTGTTCCATCCACTAGTCGGGCGTCGATTCGGGTAGACACTTGAGTAAGGGTATAGCCAATTTTTTAACCCCTGTCCAGCTGTATGAGACTGTGACTCGCACCTCCATCAATGAAAATCTTCAATAACACTCCGTTGACTTTACCCTCCACCAAAACATGGTGATCAGCAGTTTCGTCCCCCTTATTCGTCCGGGTCCGGTCGATTGCAGCAATCGGGATCACGACCCGGTGGGGACTGTGTGGCTCGTGCGAAGAAGCCTGCCCGTCAGTAAGGGGCCCGGTACTTACTGACGCGACCCATTTCCCGGTCGCTATTCCGGCTTCTTCCCCATAGAATTCTAGAGGGCTATGAATTCTTGGCATTTGCGTCGGATGTGACCCGGCCGGCCACAGTGGTAGCATAGCCCCGCATTTCGCAGAGCAACTGCGTAAATATCCACTGCGTCCACCCCTTTTATCGTGGCGCGCTGGTACTGTTCTCGAGGGCGACCTCCGTCGTAGAAGTTAGTCCTCGGCTTCGTGAGTGAATCAGCGGCTTCGGCGAGTTGGATGTAGTCTTGTGACCGCTTTGCAGGGTGTTGCAGTTTTATCTGGTACTGTATTTCAGGCTTCAGCCCGCCCATGTACCTGTCGACCTTCTCCAACTCGTGCATATAGCCACATCTGTTCACCAACGTCAAGAATGACACGGTGTACTCGAACACAGATCCCATGTGCTTCCACATGCGTAGAGTCTCGCTTGCCTTGTCTGAGTCAAGAGCATGCTCAAACCGCTTGCGAAGCTCTGCGCACCACCTTGCCCACGTACGAATGTGGGTCGCACCGAATAACAAATCTGCCTCGTCTTCGTCTCCGAATTCTTCGAACCACTCGTGCTGTCCGTCTGTGCGAGTTGCCGCTGAGTCGACGATGACCTTCCACCACTGTAGGGCGGACCCTTGCAATAGTGTTAACGCGTTGCTGATCTGCTTCTGATTGTCTCGGATGCCCGCCGCATTGAAATAGATATTCATAGCAAATATCCACTGCCGCATCGTCACGCCTTTAATAGCTGGATCAAAAGGAGCGGGTTGCTGATATCTCACGGCGCCACTTGTCGAGCGCGGGGCTGTTGCCGCTAGTCGTGCCAGCTCCACTGGCAACGGTTGCTGCTCACCCGCCTCGCTTCGTGCATCGTCGCCCGGCTCCTCTGAACGCCTTTCCTGCGCCTGGCAAAGTCGTTGGTTCTCGCCGCGGAGGTTGTTGACGACGCTTGTCAAATTATTCAACTGCTCCATTAATGCGTGCAGATCTACAGTTTCCCGCGCAGGGTTCGCAACGGTCGAGGTGGACAGTTCCTCAACCGTCGAATCTACCGGGGCCATGGCGGTCAGGACAAGGGCAGAAGCTAGCGCACACGATGTAGTTGTTGACGTAAAAATATTTACGATCGAAGACAACTGCTGTGCAGCCATGCTAGTCCCCTCTTACCGCCTTTAACTATTTAAACGGGGAAACGGAAGGTTCCTGGAAAGCTCGGGCTCTGATACAGGAAGTGTCAATGTACTATAATGTGAGAATTCAAGGTCGCTATTGCAATGAAAGGCACGAGGTTATATAAGGGCTGGCGTACTAGGGCGATAACCTCAGAACGCGGGTAGGTTTGGCAATGTGGCGACAGTGCCGGACGAGACTCAGGAAAGGGTTGGGCCGATAAATTAGGCCGAACGTTATGAGTCGAGGAGTTCGGGTGTATGCGCTAGCGTACAACTCAGTAAGGAATGGAAATTCCTTACACCGAGCCATTCCGTGAACCCAAACCTAGACGCGCGGCGCTTCCGTGGCTTTCGCCAACCAGACCGCCCCAACCTGTTTGTGTGGTTCTCGGCTAGCTCTGTTCGTGCCTATAAATGCCTAGGCCCTCATTTGTATCGACACTCTTGAATCACGACTCCTCTATGACACTATCGGTTATTTCTCTGATTAATTCATAACAGCTGGTATCAGAGCCCCGTTCCTTCCTGCTTAGTCTTCTGTAGAGTAGTCCATTTATATCGGGAGAGGACCCGACAGAATAGGGGGTTGACCTGCGGTTGGTAGGTGAGCTCGTTAACGCTCTTCCAACTAAAAGCGTGTTCACCTTTAGATCTGTCAGGCAAAATATCCAGCATGACTTCCATGCCGGAAACCTCTGCTCGTCGTAGTATTAGGAACGTAACTCTGGAGGAGTTTGACTCGTTGCAATCCAGGGCGGCTACAGTGACGACACTGCAGGCCCAGCTTCAACAACTCACCGATAAGTTCGAGTCGATGGGAAGCGAAGTACAGACGTTGCGCAACGAAAACTCGTCACTTCGCAGACGCGGGGTGAAACGCGTCAGGGGCGGCCTGTTATCCGAGACGAAGATGATGCGAGCGAAGCGAGGGCGTCGGCGACACCAGAAGCAGTTGAAAAAGTCCACAGCGAGCCGCGGGCGGCCAACAAAATCAAACCACCAATGCCTCCGCCGTTCAACCCGACAGACAGGACAACTACAGTGAGCGGGTGGCTGTTCGCCATGGAAATCTTCTTCACGGCAGCAAGTATTAATAACAACGCATCACGTGTCAACTTGGCTGTGTCGCTGCTGAGGGGACCGGCACTGTGAGAGTACGATCCCGTTCCATTCCTTTCTCCCTTACATTTCATTCCTCTTTCCATCTTGATCCATTTGGTTTTCATCTCATTCCATTTGGATTCCTATTTCTCCTTTTCCATAAACCTTAGGTTTATCCTATTATTATCATTATATCACCAACCAGGCTCGGGATGTACTGGTGCGCTATATCTAGCATAATCCTGCCATAATCCCTTAAAGCCAATAGCCCCGTGTGGCTATACGCAGGGTGATTCTATGTTCTAGGAGGGTCTATTCCCTTGGGATGAGATAATCTGGTTACCTGATATACTTTGGAAGTATAAAAGCGCCTTGTACTGATCGATAGTGCAACCTTTCCTCGAGACATTCGATCATGTGACACTTGGTATCAGAGCTTTTCTCACTCGGCCGCGCTCAGCTAAGCAGCAGCAGCGAGGATCCTGTGACAGGCACTCGACTGGTGGCGCATGCATCTAGATGAGGGAGGAGCCCCAGCAAGGAATCAACGGGCGGTAAATGGAGAGCTGAGTTCATCAACGGCGAAGGCAGAACTGATCTTTAGGTCAGCCACGATCCACACGTGGAAAGCGTGGGGCGAAGCGTTGAATGGCAAATTCAAGCACATATCTATGCGTGAAAATGCTCGCACAAAGCTTCAGATTTGGAGACAGTTGGGCTCTGTCCAAGAATACACGGCGTTGTTTCTGGCGATATGCGACCAAATCGGAGGGCTTAGCGAAGACGAGCGTATCGATCGCTACTTGGGTGGTCTCAAGCCGGAGATTCAGCAAGAGATCGTCCTGCGAGCCCCGACGACATTCAACGAAATAGTTCGCATAGCAGACGTGCTGGATGCACGACGTGGACTCGCGAGAGCAGGTTTCCGGGAGGGAAATCGCTTTCGAGGCCAGCCCCAACACACATCAAGCAACGAGGTGGACGTGTTTGCAGCCCGAGTATTTTCGGAAACCTGCGTCCATTGTAACCAGCCGGGTAACATGGTGAGGGACTGCCCGCAGCTGAAGAAGAACTTACCTAACGACAAGAAGTAGTCGTAAAATGGAGATTGTCAGTAGCAAATGGGCCATCTAGTGACTTGACTGCGTCGCCCAAATGCCACCACCCCCACCAGGTTATAGTGCCGATTTGGGCTATCGACCATTCTTGGTTGAATAAGGGGGGTGAATCGGTTGATCGCCCTGTGCTGGTTGAAGGGAGAGTTGGCGACACCTGCATCAAAATATTCGTTCATGGCGGGGCAAGCCATAGTTTGATGGACGCGACGAAGGCGGAAGAATTGCGATTGCAGCTAGAGCGCTGCATGCCTGAAATCGATGCTAGATTGGTTGACGACACACCCCTTGCAATTCGGGAGAGGGTTTCTCACGTGCGAGTGACATGTGGCAAAATTTTCAGTTTCACAACGAAGATGCAAGCGACAACTTTGGACGGCTGCGACCTGTTGCTGGGACGAGATTGCCGGCGCGAATACAACCCGAGCATTGACTGGCGGACGGGCGATTATCGCATAAAATGGAGTGGCGAGTGGCGATGATTACCCAAGTGGAGGTGTCAAGATTCGACCACATCGACAGTCAGCGTAGTGACAATCAAGCGAGCAATAATTCAAGGGCCACAACTGTACGCCGTGCGATGGATCGCTTCAACGGTTGTCGACGCGCCGACCGACATCGACAAACTCTGCGCAGCTGTCCCGGCGATGGTGATTCGGAAACACGCCGACATATTGCTACACGACCTACCGACGGGCTTGCCACCAGAGCGAGAACATGACCATAAAATCGAGCTAGAGCCCGGCGCGCAACCTACTGTTCGGACTCAATGGCGGCTGACTCAGCCCGAGCTGACTGAAATTCAAAGCCAGCTAGACTACCTACTCGAGAAAGGTTTCGTTCGCCCCAGCAAATCCCCGTTTGCAGCTCCAATCTTGTTCACCTCGAAGAAAGACGGCGGTCTGCGAATGTGTATTGACTACCGCGCCTTGAACGAGGTTACCATCAAGTCTCGCTACCCTATATCGTGTGCCGACGAACTCATCGACCAACTTCGCGGAGCCAAATTCTTCTCGAAAATTGACCTGCGAGGCGGTTACCCCCAAATCCGTATGAACCAAGCTGACTGCTACAAGATGGCATTTCGGACCCGGTACGGAAGCTACGAATACATGGTTATGCCTTTTGGCTTAACAAACGCGCCTTCGACGTTCCAGTTAGCCATGAACATTTTTTTTCGACCGCTGCTAGATAAATGCGTCATCGTGTACCTCAACGACATATTGGTTTACAACACTACCCAGGAGCAGCATTTGAAGGATTTGGAAGCAGTTTCCTCTCGCTTACAACAGCACCAACTCATCACCAAGGGCTCTAAGTGCCAGTTTCTAAAACACGAACTAGAGTTTTGGGGGCACGTAATTTCCATCGACGGCTTTAAAATCGACCCCAAAAAAATTGCAACGATTCAAGAATGGAAGCCGGCGGCTAATCTCCGCGAACTTCAGAGTTTTCTAGGGTTTTGAATTACGTTCGCCGTTTCATTCCGAATATGGCGGGGGTGACTTCCCCTCTTACGGATCTTCTCAAGAAGGGCAAGTTTTATGAGTGGGGGGAAGAGCAATAGGCTGCGTTCAAATAGCTCAAACTTTTCCTGACTACACATCTGGTTCTTCGGATTGCTGATCCTCACCGTCCGTTCGAGCTCATCACCGACACTAGCGATATGGCCATTGGCGCAGTACTGTTACAAGACTTCGGCAAAGGCCTCCAACCCATCGCCTACGAGTTACGAAAGCTGAACCTGCCCGAGCGAAAATATCATGTCCACGACAAGGAGTTACTTGCCATCGTTCATGCCTTCAAAGTCTGGCACTGCTATCTGGCGGGTGCTGACGTGACAATCCGAACAGACCACAAATCGCTACAATTCATCCGCCCCCAACCGACACTGAATCCCCGACAGATTTGCTGGCTTGACTACCTCGAGTCCAATTTCCACTACAGAGTCACCTACAAATAGGGAGCTAGCAATATCGCCGACGCACTGACCCGCCCTTCAGTCCACACTGTCGCAGCCCTAATTACCCAAGCTAATCCAGTGCTAACTGGCCTATTCACCCACGAATAAAGTACCGACCCATTCCTCACCACTAACAGTCATCCCAAACTGACAGTCAAGCAAGTGGCCTATTACATAAAATCTGGTACCAATCGGATTTGGGTTCCCGCCTACAGTACCCTATGCGAAATACTGATACAGGAGGCACATGACTCGAATTTCTCGGGTCACTACGGCATCGACAAAACCGCCAAATTACTGAGCCGTAATTATTACTGGCCCGATTTGCCGACTGACGTGCAGCTGTACGTCACCTCCTGCGCCACGTGTCAACGCATGAAGTCATCCCGAAGTCGACCTGCGGGATTGCTGCAGCCACTCGAGCCACCTAGCTGACCCTGACAACAAGTGACGATGGATTTCGTCATTGGCCTGCCAGCTGGTCCAAGCGGTAACGTCGCGATTCTCGTCGTCGTTGACCGGTTGACCAAGATGGCCCACTTTGCTGCCTGCAAGACAACAATTACAGCCGAGCAGACAGCGAAACTATTCCTCATGAACATCGTGCGGCTCTACGGCATCCCCTCGGCAATCATCAGCGATCGTGACCCACGGTTCACGTCCAAGTTCTGGACAAAAACCTAGCAGCAGTACGATACACGTCTGCATCTGTCCATGCCGTACCACCCGCAATCGGACGGCCAAACTGAGCCTACCAATCAGACGATGGAGCAGCTAATTTGTACGACGTGCACAGATCCGGCCCAATGGGAAGACGCCCTTCCCTTGATCGAGTTTGCGTACAACAACGCCCCATCTGCCACGAATATTTAGTTCCCGTTCTTCCTTAATCACGTGATAGACTCGACAACCCCTCTATCGCCACCGATAGAAAACCCAGTACCAAGATCTCAGCAGTTCGTCGAAAATCTCCGACTGTCTCAGCAAAAAGCCGCCGATGCCATTCTCAAAGCCAATCTGAGGGCAAAGCAGCAAGCTGACTGACGACGCCGAGACTTAACACTCGTCCCCGGGCAATTAGTCCTGCTTGACACCAGAAATTTGGGAATTCCCCTCCAAAATAAATTAGGACCAAGATTTTGCGGTACATTCCGCATCATTCGCATGGTAACAACGGTCACTGCACAACTCCAACTGCCGGCCGACTGGCGAATTCATTATTCATTTCACGTCAGTCTCCTGTGACCGTTCGTCCCGGGTACGACTAATCTCGACCGTCAACATATCAATCCTACGGTCAACCCAGTACCCGAGCTGACGATCGAGCCATCCAAGATTCTGGCTCATCGCGTATGAGGCCATAGCGATACAACAGCCGTCGATTTCCTTATACGATGGGTCGATTAGACGACTGACGACGATCTTTGGGTCCCCGCAATTACAGTATGGTCGACAAACACAAAGTAGCCTGGGACTATTTACACCGGCGAAGTGTCCCGGATGTGGGTAGTCTCATCCCGGAAGAGAGGGTGGTGTAAGGAAATTCCCTTTTCCTTACTCGGCCCGACTACATCGCGTATGCCCTCGACTCTCGGAAGTCCAGGCTTGGCCAACTTGTTCGGTCCTGAACCATTTCGTGAACCCAAACCTAGACGCACGGCCAGGGCTGACTTTATCAGACTATTTACTTTGATTAGTCTGAAATCTCAGACCGGTTTTTTGGCTAAACCTGAATTTCCAGATAAGGCATTTTCCCAATCCTGATCGATTCAGACTTAGACTTTAGGGATCCTGAAAAAATCAGAGTTCACGCTAACCCAATACTGAGTTTTCAGAGTACATCGGGTACGAACCCTGAAACAGATTTCCACGGGGCACGCAAGATCCCTAGAAATTTCGCATGCCATCAGTGATTCCCGCCCGCGTCACGTGGAGAATCCACACTTCCTTAAAAAATCCGCCAAGTCCAATGAATACTCTGCCCACAGTGGGCACTCTGCTACCCAGCGCAGCAAAAATGCTGCCACGGCGAGCCACTAAGGACCACAGATTCTCCTCTGTTGCTCTCTGTGCATGCGCGAACCTCGGGCCCGTGCCCTCTGTGCCAGCCTTGCAGAGGTTGGCCATCATCCCCATTGGCTGCAGTTGCAGCCAACACATCGACTAGGCAGCATGGCGCTGTGTTGTGCATGGACAAGTCCCGAAACCGCGTCACGCCTTTCAAGAAAGGTGCGACACGGGTTTGATGGACCCCTTCTTCTCCAGTTGTTCCTTACCCACCAGCTTCGAACGCACTGCTTCAGGTTTTAGAGGGGAAATCCTTCATGTTGTTCATTTCGACACAGGCGTAGTTGTAGTCACTGTCTTCATTTCCTACACGTCGTTTCTCCTCTCACCATGCCTGAAAAGGATGGCGACGACGATGCTCCAGCTGACGGTGATGAGCCGTGCAGCAGTAAGGTTCCTGTCGTTGCGCCAAGGAGCGCCCTAGACGTCTTGCTGCCCGTTGCCGCATCAGCTCCTCCGCCTTTTGTCGCCACAACCGTTGTAAACGAGACCCCACGCGATGAGCCATCGTTGCCTAGTAGACCTGCCCCCGCTCCCTTCTTTCTCCCACCAGGCATAGCATCTTCTAGCAGAAGACCAGTGGATCCTATTGACTGCGCCACTGCCTCTACCGTTCGTTATAGTGTGCCATGCGCATCGACTGTCTCTTCGGCGAAGAAACAACGTACGACGAAGTATACACAGCAGCGTATCAACCATGGTGGCCAGATTCGCCCTCCCTCACCACCGCGCTCACCTACCCCCGTCACCCGCCCTGATGAACCGCCGCCACCGAGGCTAAGTACAGAGGAATTGATCGAGCAGAAGTACCTAGTCGCGGAGGCTAAGTATAAGAATGATTGGCTGCGTTATTTCCCATGGCTTGTACTTACCCGTAATAAAGACGGCTACCCCGCTCTTAAGTGCAGCGTTTGCCGAGCCTTCGGCAAAGAAACGACGAAGTATTCAAGGCCAGGCGACGGCGGGCGAGATCTCCAGACACAGACGATGCGCATTCATGAACACTCGACAGTCCACGAAGCGGCAGTTCGCCGGCAGCTCGAGATTCAAAAAGAAATTGAAGACAAGCAGCAGAAGATGACAAGCTTCGCCACCGTCGATGTCGAAGGCCGCCGCGTCATCCGTCTTTTGCGGTGCGTGGAATTTCTTTGCAAGAACGACGCTCCTATCGCCATGTTTCCCCGGCTGCTTCGTTTCATGGCAGAGCAAGACACACCAGACATACCTCTCCAGTCGTACGGAGTGTATCTCACCAGGTAAGGCTACCTGGCTTTCGCCGGTTGATGGTTGGATGTTGATATGAACCTTGTAAATTTCAATGCATTTCCAATGCTAATTAACCAGTGTCTCATTTCTGATTATGCCACTGCAGGTACGGGTTCCAGCAGATGGTCAACTGTCTCTCTACGCATCTGCTGGCTACTCAGATGGAGCACATCAAGAGCTCACCTTACCTCGGCATCTCATGCGACGAAAGCATCGACCGCACGCGGGGAAAGCACTTGATCGTCTACATCACATTCATGCGGCTGCGTCGAGTCGTCACCGAATTCCTAGCCCTGCTAAACGTTGACAAGTGCGACGCCGCTTCTCTTATGGCCACTCTCTTAGCCCACCTGGAGTCGTCCGGCATCGACCTTCAACGCATCGTTGGCATCAGCACAGACGGCGCGTCGGTTATGGTCGGCCGAGACAACGGGCTTGTGGCGCGACTGCGAGACATCATCCCGCACCTTTTTTCCTCCCACTGCATCGCCCACAGGTTTGTTAAAGTATTCCTTGCTGTCTGTTTATGCTTTTTATGTTTCCGTGTGCTAACCACTACCCATGTCGGTACATGCAGAGAAGCACTTGCTGTGAAGGATGCTGCCGCTTCATGTCCAGACCTCGACATGGTCGACAAAGTCACTCGCACCCTTGCGGACCTTCTCGGCCGGTCGAGCGTATGGAGCAGTCGTTTCAAGCATCTGCAGCGGGCGATTCACAGCACCAACCTTGAGGTTCAAGGCATCCATCAAGTTCGATGGTTGTCCAGGGGAGAGGCAATCCGACGCCTGTGTAAAGTGTTGGGTGCGGCGATTGTTCTGCTGTATGAGTATGAGCATCCCCTGTATGAGGTTGTGATTTCGTATAAGTTTCAGTTTTGCCTCTTCTACCTGGCCGACATGCTGGCACTCATGAACGACCTCAACCTCAAGTTTCAGAAGCGAGAGGTAAGATGCTCATGTTTGCAAGCATGGTGTTCTCCTCTGGTGCAAGTACTCATGTCTTTCCCTCCTCTGTGTCCCCCCCCCCTCACACCGCAGGTCGATGTCACAGAGGTGGCAACGGACATCGACGCGACACTGGGGGATCTGCGGCACCGCTATGTCGACTTCGGGGAGATTTTCTGTGTCGGCGCCGAAAACACCTGGCTCTCGGCGTTCCTCACGGCGTACGGGCGCGGCGGAACGAAGCGGGTGAAGGTGCGCGGTATCGACTTGGAGGGGAACCCCGTCACCCATACGCACAAGATGCACGAGCGGCACCTCGACAAGCACCAGTACGGGAGCAGCTACAAGGACTGCGTGCAGCTGTGCCAGAAGCACGCCAAGGATACCATGACCAACGTACAAGAGCGGATGCTTGATCTGCGCAAGATGTCGCCGACGAAGCTCTGGGTGGCGGCGAAGTGGCCGAGACAACGGGCGCAGCGCGAGAAGAAGACGAGAGAGTATCTGCTTGGATGCAGCGGCATCTTCGAGCACAAGCTGCCAGGCTTCGACGTGAAGGCAGCGGAGAGGGAGCTCGCAACTTGGGCGCCGATCATGCAGAATCATCACGAGGTGGAGAGTTTCCACCAAGGCCTGGCAAACTACCTCACGAAGACGGACTCGAGCAGGCAAGTCCAACCATATTGTCGTTTCTGAATCACCACCTTCCATTCTACTTGCCAAGTGTGCACAACATGGCCGCCCTTGCCAACCGCATCTTTTTGTTATCCGCCTTCACTGTATGCATTTCCTACTGCCTTTCTTCCGCATTTGTTTTTGTGCCCCGTGTCAGGCGCTGGCCCAATCTGATGCGCCTCTGGCAGGCCTGCGCCGTGCTGCCTTTGTCAACCGTCGAATGCGAAAGGGGCTTCTCTCGGCAGAATGTGATTAAGTCCTGGGTCCGTGGCTCACTCTGCAACGCGCGCCTCTCCGAGTTGATGGCCATCTCGCTGCTGCAGTATGACATCAATTGGACCGAAGCCCTAGCGACCTGGCGAGAGAAGCTGAGACGGCCAGCACGATCTGTTGTCTTCGCAAGAGCGGAACGAAAACGCAAGGGGAAGGCCCTAGAGGGTGAGGTGGCGGGGGACACAACGGATGAAGGACAGGGGGAGGTGCCAGAGTACGCGGGGGAGGGGTGGGCTGAGGAGGATGGGGGTGATGATGAGAATGATGCGGCTCCAACATTAGGCGACGACCCTTTCCTGTCCGACGATGAGGGGGGTGATGATGAGATTACTGTAGATGTGCCGGAGTTCTAGGAGCATGTTAGCTAGTGATTGCTTGGTAGTAGTAGTTGTAGGCTCTTGTCCAATGTAGCAAAATGTAATACACAAGAAAGAGCTCTTCTTAATAACATAAAATGTAACCCTGAATATATTTGCGCGATCCTGAGAATTTCAGAGTTGCACATCTCTGGACTCTGACATTTCAGAGTTCCTAAATTCTGGCTGAAGGCCATTCAGACTATTTTTTTTTTGGGGGGGGTCAGCTCAGAGTGCCTTTTTTTGAAACGTCAGCCCTGCGCACGGCGCTTCCGTGGCTTTCGCCAACCGGACCGCCCCAACCTCTTCGCGTGGTTCTCGGCTAGCTCTGTTCGTGCCTATAAATGCCTGGGCCCTCATTTGTATCGACACTCTTGAATCACGAATCCTCTAGTACACTACATGTTATTATTCTGATTAATTCATAACATCGTGGTTATAGATGGGGGTAACGTAACTCGCGTCACTCGGGGGTGTTTTTCAAGCTCAGCGCAGAAGGTATTTTGGGACACCAATTGTCTCGCGTTTTTTTGTCGTCCATGTTTTGTGGATTTCCATTTGACGGTGCGCAAGCTAATGTTTTCCCCAGTCAATCGAAATGTAATCTCAGCCGTCGCACTGAGTGCAAGAAAATATGATGGTCCACGACAAATTGCGAATTCGTGAGATGAAACACCCTCACACGACTTTTCCGCGTACCTCGTGGGCCGCGGGTTTTAAAGCCGGCGACTACATTTGAGGGGGTTCGTGGTGTAGCTTTAGGATCTGTAGGGCTGGTTTTGCGTGATTGGCTTACGAGATAGGCGAAACTGGAAAACTGACGACAGAGAATGCGAGATTCGCAAGCATCGAGAAGCGAGAGTTGCGAGATTGGAGGGGGGAGGGGAATTTGAGGGGGACGAGGGGACCGAAATTTGGGGAGAGGCGGGAGGGGGGGTCGTAATTGGAGGGGGGAGTGGGGAATAGCAATTGGAGGGGGGAGGGGGAATCGAAATTGGAGGGGGGAGGGGGAATCAAAATTGGAGGGTGGAGGGGGGAGGGGGGAATCGCAATTGGAGGGGGAGGGGGAATCGCAAATGGAGGGGGAGGGGGATCGAAATCCTGGGGTAAGCCAAATCTGTACACAATTGTGATCGAGGCCGGATTCAAATGTTTTTAAAGCGAGGGTCTCGAGAAGCAAAAACCAAACCCAAAGGTTTTGGTTTCGGGGGATCTCGAAAATTGCGAGGTGTGGTGAGGGTGCTAGTTGGGCGTTGTTACTGCTTCGCTAATTTCGTCAAACCAAAACCAAACCTTTTGGATTTGGTTTTTTTCTTCTCGAGACCCGCGCTTTAAGGGTTTGGGCGAGTTAGCGGCTAAGTAGCTCAGTTTATTAGGTTACCCTCTTTCAAATGTTTTGATTGGAAAACAGCAACCATAAATGTAGACACGGGCCTTAAAGCGAGCGGACAGACCAAACTCAAGATTCAAAGACTTTGAATCTTGAGTTGGAGGTAGCGAAAATGGCGAGGGGCACAAGTGTCGCAAAAATGGGGCGGGCCCCACGCGAAACGCGAGGGGCCTCGTGACGACTGAAATGGTCTCGCCAAAACTGGCGAGGTCGTAAGGGTACAGCGGGCGACGCTGCCCGTCGAACTCGCAAAGGACTGTTCTGACATAAATCAACAGTAAACATCTTTTAACGAGAAAAGCACTGTGCTGTGTTGGTGAGGCTCATGTATTCAACAAAACAAAAACAAAAAACTAAGAAATTAGCACAACACATCTACTTTTACACAGGTTAGAGACGATAATTACACAATGAAGCACATGACTTAAAAATAGCAGGAATCCAGTTTCCACTGAGTGCAAAGTTTGATTTTGAAACATAAGCAAGCAAGCGGTCGTGAGCGCCATTTTTTCTTAGGCAAGAACAAGACACACAATGCAGCACAACCTAGGAAACCCCTAACAGTCTAGCTAGGATCAGCCAGGGGCCTCTAGCCTAGGCCTTATTCACCTCCTTTTCCACGCACCTTGCAACCTACAGGATGGAAGTAGGAGGTGAGAATGGGAGCAGGCTGTAGGAGAGGGGGGGGGTTGAATGTCCAAGGCAATAAACGACCCAAAATGAAAGGGGCAGGCGGTGGATGGAGAGTGAGGGGGAAAGGGAGAACAAGAGAGAAAGAGAGAGAGAATGAGAGAGTGGAGTGGGAGAAATGGAGGAAGAGAGAGGGGGGGAGAGCGAGAGAGCGCGCAAGAGAGGGAGGGACAGAGCGGGAGGGACGGTGAGGGAGCGCGGGGAGGAGGGGAGAACAGGTGCGAGGCGCGAAAGAGAGTGAGAGAGAAAGAGGGAGAGAGAGAACGGGTGTGGGGGGGGGAAGAGGGGAGAAGAGTGAGCCCCAATGCCTCCCATCCATACCCCCCGTTCCCCCCCTCCCATAGCCCTACTTCCCCCTCTCCCATAGTCCTGCTTTCCCCCCTCCCATAGCCCTTCTTCTCCACCTCCCATAGCCCTGATTACCCCCCTCCCATAGCCCTGCTTCCCCCCCTCCCATAGCCCTGCTTCCCCCCCTCCCATAGCCCTGCTTCCCCCCCTCCCATAGCCCTGCTCCCCCCTCTCCAAAAGTGCTGCTTCCCCACCTCCCATAGCCCTGCTTCCCCACCTCCCATAGCCCTGCTTCCCCCCCTCCCATAACCCTGCTTCCCCCACTCCAAAAGCCCTGCTTCCCCACCTCCCATAGCCCTGCTTCCCCCCCTCCCATAGCCCTGCTTCCCCCCCTCCCATAGCCCTGCTTCCCCCCCTCCCATAACCCTGCTTCCCCCACTCCAAAAGCCCTGCTTCCCCACCTCCCATAGCCCTGCTTCCCCCCCTCCCATAGCCCTGCTTCCCCCCCTCCCATAGCCCTGCTTCCCCCCCCCCCATAGCCCTGCTTCCCCCCCTCCCATAGCCCTGCTTCCCCCCCTCCCATAGCCCTACTTCCCCCCCTCCCATAGCCCTGCTTCCCCCCCCCCCATAGCTCTGCTTCCCCCCCTCCCATAGCCCTGCTTCCCCCCCTCCCATAGCCCTCCTCCCGCCCCCAAAGAGAGCCCGGATCCCCCCTACCCAGGGAGAGGAGAGGGGAGCATGGGAGAGGGGAGAACGGGAGAGGGGAGCAAGGGAGACGGGTGAATGGGAGAGGAGTGCCTAGACCCTGCTTTGTAGTCCTGGAAGCGGGGACGTACCTTAGGCTAGCGGGGCAGAGGAGGGTTAGGATGCATGGTTTGTCAAACCCCTGAAGTGCCGAGCCCTGTACTCAGGTTTGGGCATGAATACAAGGACCGCTTCAGAGAGAGGCGGGGGGGGGGGCAGAAATAGGTAGTCAGATGAATGAGGGAATACGGGGAGTGTGAGATGGGCAGATGAGAGTGTGAGAAAGGAGGGATGGGAAGGGAAGGGAGGGAGTTCCTAGATCGCGACCAGGGCTAAAAGAAAGGGAGATGGGAGGGAGAGAGGGAGAAAGCGGGCGGCGAGCCCCCTCCCCAGCTCCGAAATGCCCCCCCCCCCTCCCCCCCCCCCCAACCAGAGCCCACCTCCCCCCCCACCAGAGCCCACCTCCCCCCCCAACCAGAGCCCACCTCCCCCCCCACCAGAGCCCACCTCTCCCCCTCCAGAACCCACCTCACCCCCAACCAGAACCCACCTCCCCGCCCACCAGAGCCCACCTTCCCCCCCGCCAGAGCCCACCTTCGGAAGAGCTGGGGGGATAGAGGTGGGCAGAGCAAGGGTAATGAGGGAAGGGAGTTGGAGGAATTATGACGTGGAGTAGGCGTGAGAGAGGTAGCCAGTGGGAGGGGAAGAGAGGTGCGCAGAGCGGGGGAGAGTGAGGTGGGCTGCGGCGGAGAGAGAGATGGGCGGAACGCGGGAGAGAGAGAAGGGCAGTGTGAGGAAAACAGGGGATTTAGGGATATGGTGGGAATGTTGGGAGGGATAACAGGGGGAGGAGCGGGAGGACAAGGCAAGAGCTTGAGTGAGGGAATGGACCAGTGAGCTACGCAAAGGGAAGGGCGTGGGGATAGGAAGGGAGGGATTGGCGACGGGAAGACATGGGATGGCCGACGAGGATGGGAAAGGGAGGGGAAAATGGGTGCTGGGGGGAAGCGGGGACGCGGGAAAGCGGAAAGCGGGACCGCGGGAACGCGGGCTAGCGGATTGGGCGGAAAGCGGAAAAGCAGTGGCAGCTTGAGTGTGGGAAATCGGGGAGGCGAATGCAGGCAGATGCAGTGGGCGGGGTGGAAAACAGGGAATGCGGAAGAGTGGGAAAGCGGGGCAGCGCTCTCGCAGCTGCTGCGAGGAGCGGGGAGTGGGAAGCGAGGCAACGGGCGAGGTACTTGGGCGCACCGGCGAGGAAATGCCTTAGAGCTTGCTAATAAGGTCTTTGCGTGGCGCGCCCTAAAATGAGTACAGAGTAAAAAGCAAAAGCTTTGGGTCTTGGTGTGGCGGGGGGAGAGGCTTTCCTGTTCTGTCGCTGGGTTGGTGGTGAGTCGCATAGCCAATCAAAATCTTCCCAAATCAAAATCGCACCCCTCCTGCCGGTATTTGGTTACCGTGTTTGTTTCGCGTTAGTTTTCGTGCGTCGAGGGACTCAAAACCTTCGACTCTTAGAGTTTGGTCTGTACGCTCGCTTTAACGTCCAAGGACAATGTGACATACAAGATCGTTGGCTTCTCGATACACTCTCGAATTGTATACATGCATAAAGCCGGATTTTCTGGTGTTTACGCGGCATGCCAATCGTCCTCATATTCAGGGAGCAGTTTTGATATTAGCCAATCATCTGTCGCCAAACTTTCTAGAGACACTCAGTGGTTTGGCTGCCCCTTCAAGTGCCCACTGCCCAGGTGTCTTTGGTGTGCCTCTCTGAGATGCTGCAGCTCCGGCATGATTTGATGTGCCCGAGCATTGCTGTCGTGCAGTTTCGCGACCAATGCGGACGAAGCGCTGTTCCGTCTCTGGTCAACAAACATTGCAACTTCACCAAAAAGCCAAGTTGGTTCGCCAGACCGTTATGCCAAATCACTCCAGTGCATGCCGACCTTGCGAGCCATGTCACGCCATGAAGAAACTTGTGCCGCCTGAGAATCAAATTCAGCGGAATATGCAGCATCAATTCGTTATTACAGACTTTAGAGCACTCTGTTCACGAGTCGCGCTAGATGAATGTGGATGGAATTATTCATGGGGGGGGGGGGTGCACTTAGGGCCAGATTCGGGCTGGGCATTTTGCGGACATCAACTCCCATCAAACGAAACTTTTCATTGCTCATGGGCTTGTCAACGCAGAAAATAACATGTGACCAGCGCATCATGGGAGAAAATGTCCAAAACGAGCCTATTCGCGAGCCTAACCACAAAAAACCAACAAGGACGGGCACATAGCATATTCTTGCCAGCTGTAGCAAGGAAGGAGGCTGACCGATGTACAGTTCTGGCAGCAATGCCCTGAGCTGGCATCGGACAAAGGACGCCATGACCAATTTGTTCCATTCTCCATTTGACGGCGATGGAAGCTGCTGAACCAGCCAATGCCGCAGGCTTCTCCACCATAGTCACCACAAAAATGTGTCCTACGCGGAGCTCCTGGCTGGTTGCATGCAGGCCTTGCATTCGTGGCGCTTCCTGGGTGGCCGGCTCCTTGCATGAACTTGCCGCGTGCTGCAAGGGAAGAACTTCTTCTGCTTTGGAGGCAAAGCACCATGGCCTACGTGGGTCGTTGAAGTTGGGAGATGAAAACGTGTCTGTATTTGAACCATCTCCCAGGGAAACATCTCGTGGGATTCTCCCTTCCACAACTTCCAAACCCCAACTTCCAGGTTGTTTCCCCCCGCAATCCGACGGACTCTTCCCTGGGCTAGGATACCGTCCTCTTCTCCAAGAGTTTCTGATTTTGCCAGAAGCCTTGAGCATTGAATGTCGAATACCTTCGTAAGATCCACATCTCCACTTCAGTCTTACCCATCCTGCAGTTGAGCAGAAATGGAAGCTGACCTCATAGCTGCTCGTTTTGAACTCGACGAGCTCCACTCGAAGATAACCTCCGCACTCCCTAATTCGCAGGCAGACAGAGTCGTCGATAACGCTAAAGCTAGTCGTCGCATTGCTATGCGACTGCTTGTCGGCGACATGGACCCCTCTAGCAACCCTTCCGGCCCTTTTCCTCGCCAATCTCAATTTCCTGGCGGCGCTGACATGTCAGCAATGGCTGACATGAAGCGGGGCAAGCCTCCCGTGAACAACGGCCGCGTTTCCCCCAGAACTCCCGGGCAAACGCTCCCTCAGAAGAAGCCGGTTGGTGCGCCGAGAAAGAAGGTGGTGCGGAAAGCAGCGGCGTTGCCCAAAGCGCCAGCGGGAGACCCCATGGAGGAGTTCTTCGCGATCATGGAGCAGTTTGTTGAGGAGCCGGAGGAAATAGAGTGCGTGCGCATTGCGGAGGCGTCGCGGAAAATCGGCGGAAATGGCGGAAATGTCAAGGTTGGCCGTTCAGGAAAGCCTCAGCCTGCGTCGAGCTTCCAGGGTTTTCCGACGGAGCTGAGCTGGTCGAAGGACGGAATGATTGAGAATCAGCCGCACAGCGGCCCGATGGCCCTTACCGCCACCAGCCCGAAGATGACTCAAAAGCCGCAGCTGGCGAGGGGCGCAAGTCGCGATTTCGAGAAGAGCCGCAGCCACTCGGCGCACGAGAGGACGCAATCCGTGGGCGGCCTGAAGGACCTCAACTCGTTTTGGAACCCTCCCGCGTCGCCGATGGTAAAGGGTCCCCCGATTCAGCGGGCCAGTTCGGTCAAGGAGGCGGCGCCTGAGATGCAGTCATTAGTCGACGCGCTGAAAGCGGAGATCAGGGCGAAGGACAAGCTGCTTGAAGCGTCGGAGAAGGAGCAGCAGATGCTGCAGGAGGAGCTGAATCACGCGTGGCGTAACGCAGACGAGCTTCAGCGACAGTTGACTGAGGCCCAGTCGCTAGTCGCTTCGCTGCAGCATGCCAACGAAGTTCTGCGATCGGCGAAGCGTGTGTTGGCGACATCCCCTTCAGACCCGTCTCGGAGGCTTGCTGTTACCGAATCTCGCAACGTGGAGCTGGCGGAGAAGTTGGCCGCTCGTGAGAAGGAGCTCGAGCAGTCCAAGCTCGCGCTTCAGCAGGCGGCGGAAGAACGGGACTCACTCGCGGAGGAAATGGAGGCGGCGCTTTCAAGCTGGGCGGGTGACAGCCCCGCAACTTCCGCAAGCGGCAACTCATCGAGAACCTTTTCCCCATCGTCCACGTCATCGTCTCCCAGTTCCACGTCAGGCTCCCAAGAAGAGGTTCAGCAACTCGTGATGGCACTCGACGGCGTGCAGCGTGAGCTTCGCGTGGTGCGAGGCGAGAGGGACGCACTAATGGCCGCCGTGCGCCCGAGCGGGCGGCAATCTGTGAACAACCCAGCTGGCAGGTCCCTCCGAAAATCTGCGTCCGCGTTGTCTGTGACGTACATCCAACAGCAGCAGCTGCAGCAGGTGTCTGGCGCTAAGGTCGGTACTGTTCGCCAGACAGTCGAGTCGAACCCTCGTGTCCATTTCGCCGAGCCGATTGCTTCACGTCTCCCCCTCACCTGCTCCACCCCTTGCTGAGCAGCGGCGCTGGTCCGTCTACAGCTGTTCCGGATGCTTCAGTAACGCGGACGAACTTGTAACTTTTGCAAGGTGGTGGTTCGCCCAGTGCTTTTTTTTCGGTGTCGCTGTCTGTTGCGCTGCTCGCCTACGTCTTGGCATGTCAGACAACGATACTCGTATCTCTCGCGCCTACAGCCTGGCTCCATTGGCCGGCTTTCTTCCGGGCTGTATAGGCTTCACCTAGTCTTTGTACACTGAGTAGACATGACGGGTCTTTGTTCATCCTATTTCCTTATACACTAGGTTTCTGGGCGGCCATAATCCACTCTTGGCAGTAGCTGCTGCTAGTGCGTGACACTCCCTGTGGTTCAGTTTCTTCTGAAAGTGGTTTATTATTTTATTTTGGTGTACAATCACAGGGATTGACGTTTCATCACGACCCACAATATCATGGTGCACGCATGACAGCTGTGCTTGAACTTTTACAGAGCGTGCCTCCAGAGTGTCGCTGACAATGCCTTGGCACATTGGCTCTGAAGCTAGATTAGTTTTTAACAACTGCGTACGCAACATTCTGGAGACACGCCCCAAGTACTGATCCAAAATTGATTCGTGAGGGAAGCCAATTCTGCACCAGCATCAGCATCTGCTCCGTCCAGTACCAAATCTAAGTACGCTTTTCCTCGAACTTGATTCTACTTGGGTCTAATTCAACTTCAGGAAGACGCTCTTGAACCCCTGAAGGTTTCATACAGCAGACATCCATGAGAACAAAATGGGGTAACTCAGGTAAGTCAAACCTCCAGAGGTATGGTACCACCCAGGCCCCACAAAAAGGCTGAGTGAGCATTGACTCAGGTCATGCGGATACTCCCTATGGTCACCACAACCGTACATGCTACCGGCAAGGCAACCAGTACCAAGGAGCTTGCCGCAAACAAGGGTTTCGGCGCTCTCAAATGTCGCCTAGACCCTTAAAAGATAAGCTTGGCATGGCAAGGGGAGGAAACGAGGATATCGGAGGAAGCTGGCGAGACAGAAGGAGAAGCTGCCAACTTCATTGGTAAATTAGTTAGCCGAGACTTTCACGTCCGCAGAGCGCGGTGAGAAGTGCACGTGGCGACCCCTCTGCTGCGTCGTCATTTGCGGTGGTGATGCTTCCATGCCGAAATTCCGCTGCAGCTCCATTGGTCCGCTGCGGCTAGACGTGGAGAGGGAAGATCCGCGGGTGTGAGTTGGGGGAGGGGTGAGCGAGCGATTAGACGTGCGACTCCCGCTGTGATGCGACTGTGGCCTGCTGGCTGCGGATCGCAGCTCCGGTCGCCTGGGCTGCCCGACGGCCATCAGGAGCGAATTTCGCTCGGCTTGCACGGCCTGTAACTCTCGCTGAGCGGCCTCGAGGGCGTTCACGAGTATCGCAGCTTCCTGCTTTTGGCTTTCGCCAGCGGCAGCGGAGGGACCTGCAGCGGGCGGGGACATCCGAGGGCTGTCTGCCGCCCAGCTTGCGAGTGCAGCTTCCATTTCGTCGGCTAGAGAATCCCTCTCCAGCTCAGCCTGCTGCAGTGCAGATTTTGTCCGCCCAAGCTCGTCTTCCCGCACAGCCACCTTCCCCGACAGTTCCGCCTTCTGCGCCTCCGACCGCTGGAGTGCACCCTCCGTCGCCGCCAGCTTGCGCGAAAGCTCCGCCAGCGTCCGCTCCATTTCCAGAATATGATTCCCCACCGCCCTGTCCCCGTCGCTTCCGCCGCGCCTCTGCCCGGGGGAGCGCTTGTTCACCTGCGCGCGAAGCGAATCGATCTCCCGCTCCATCGCTGCGCCCGCCGCCTGCATGCCCTCTAGCTGGCGCTCCAAATCCGCCACGTGTTCCCACGCCCCACGAAGCTCCTCCTCCAACAATTTCCGCTCGCCCTCCGAAGCTCCCAGAAGCTGGTCTTTGGCGCGAATCTCCGCTTTCAGGGCGTCGACGAGCGATTCGAGCTCGCGCTGCTGAGACGCGTCGGCCTCCCGCTGCTGCTCGCGCTGCTCCCGCGAAGCGGCGGAGGTCGCGGAGTTGCTGACGTTTGTACCAACGGCGAACGAATCTGACCGCGAGAAGGTGGCTGGTGCTGGGCGGCAGGCAGTGGCAGTATTCGCCGCAGCCAGCCGTGCTTCCTCCGGCTCAACTGTGGTAACCCGATCGCAGAACGAACGCGACCGCTCGCGAGACATGGGGTGCGACGATCTGCGGTTACCATTGCAAGTTACCGTTACGGGAGTTTCGCGCATGGAGAGAGAGGGCGCGGAATCCAGCATGTCTCCCACGCGACTCGGCCGGCGCGAGTGGTGAGTCTGCGACGGCGCCGCGGCGCGTTGCTGCGCCTGTAAAGCAGGATTCAGCTCGAACGTGCCGGAGTGGGCGGGATTTGCACCCGGGCCGCTGGTGCTCGGATTCCGCTCGGCGGGACTTGAGACACCAGCAAAGCTTTTCTGCCGCTGATGGTGACGCATGACCGGAGCTTGCGCTGACAGCGGTGCCGCCGCGGGTGCTTCCTGAAATGACGGCTGGCGGGCGAACTCCTTATTTTGAGACTTCTGGTGGGCGAGTTGCCGGCCGCTGACAGCAACAGCACCGTTTGCGCCGCTTGCGCCCTTCCGGTTCCGCCTGGCCGCTTCCGACGCGCGGAGGTACTCCATCTCCTCCGGCTCCTCGACGAACTGCTCCATTATCGCGAAGAATTCGTCCATCGGGTCGTCCTGTGACGGTTTTTCGCACGCGGTGCTGTTGTTACTGTCGATGCTGCTGCTGGACTCGAGAGATAGCGCGATGGCCGCCTGTCGCTCGCACACGACGCTAGAGGCGCGGAAAATGCTGCTGGCGGAAGGCCTGGCCGCGCGCTGCTTCCGCGCGACAACGGCGTGTTGCGCGGACCTGCTGCTTCGCAAGGCTGGCGCAGCTTCCGCTGCGGATGCCGGCTTGCTGGGACCCGCGGAGGACTCCCCTGTCGTATCCGCTGGCGCGGAATTTGCCGCGCAAGTGACGGAAGATAGGCGGGAGCTACCCACGGGAGGTCTAGTAACGCGCTTGACGTTAGCGGGGATGTCAATATCGGGAGCCAGGGCCTTGCCTTTAGCGGCGGCGTTGAGGGCGGCATTTGCGGCGGCGGCTGCGACGAGCGTCTTGGGATTTGATTCGACGTCGCCGCCGACAAGGAGGCGGACGGCTAGGCGTCTGCCGAGGTTGGGCTTGCCGGTTTCAGGAACGCGGGGATCGCGGCTAGCGGCGTGGTTTGACGAGCCTGAAGGAGCCATGGATGACGTTATCTTGGAGTAAAGCTCGTCCATTTCGAACTTCGCTGCTACGAGGTCCGCTTCCATAGTGAAATCAGCAGAACGTTTGGTGTTACGACGTGGAGCAGACTAATTATTCTGACAAATGCAAGTACACATACAGGCTTGCTTGTTCAAGAGAGGTCAGTGCGGAGGACAATGCGCGAGGTAGTGCACCTGGTCGGTTGCGTGGATGGAGGGGACGGGATGGGACCAAGGACTGACGGACGGGCGGAGGAATAGTGATATTTTTTAGCACGAAGAAGTTTTGCGAAGAGCATCGGGAGAAGGTCGGTTATGAAGCGGGGTGGAGAAAGTGAGGGACGGAGTTGGCAGCGAGGTTTGCTCGCTGGCAGGCAGACACGCGCTAAGACAACACGCTGGAATGCAAGCTGCTAGCTGTAACTGGATGATCTGATTCGCCTCTCGTTGTGAAAGTTTTTCCGTGATGGAATCCGCGTGGGCCTTTCTGAACCTGGTGGGCCCCCGTCGCGTACTGCTGCGAGGAGAAATAGGAGACACAGGAGATGGGAGGACGGAACAGAAGTGGTCCTTTTTCCGCCTGGGCTGGGCGGAGGGAGAGTGTGGAGATGGGGAAGGGGAGGCGGAGGTTAGGGGCGCGGGGGAGGGGAGTTCTGTTCGTGGTGTGTGAAAGGCAGGGCTTATGCTAGGCCCCAGGGAGTTTTGGTTTGGAAGGTGCTGAGTTATGGTCCAATCATACCCAATTTTTTCTGGAATCCAAGGGGTTTTCACTCGGAATCCTTCCAAGTTTTCCGAGCGGTAAATCTGCCTGAGCGGAAGGGATTTTCTGCCTTCTAGTCTAATGTTTGGGGCGCAAATGACGGAGAAATTGAAAAGGAAGCTAAGTTCCAAACCCGAAATTACCCTTGATGTTCGTGATGGAGATTTTTCTCCACACAGTGGCGGAGGGATTTCTTCCTTGCTGAACGCCATGCTGCGAGACTAGTCCGTCAGGTTTCAAGAAAACCTGTCACGGAATGCACCCGAATTCCAAGACTCATTGATTCGGCCAAATTCAGAGCTTCGGCAGAAACCGGCCTGTTAAAATCGGGTTCTGGGTCTAGACAACTCTTAATTTCTAGAAATTTGAGGCAGCTACCCTTCTAGCGTAAGCCCTGGTGAAAGGACAGGCCTTCTGTCCTCCTTCCACATTGGCAGACACATCCTTCCTTCACTCCTTCCTCTCGCCATGCTGTGCAGGGAGGGGCTGGACAAGGCTCTCGCTAAGCCTAGGGTATTCCGTTAGGTCACGGAATCGTCCCTGAAAATACCCGTTAACGGACGGAGTATCCGAAAGTTTACCCGTAGCTTACGGATTCGTCGAAGAGCTAGCAACTCTTGGTTTGAAACATCCTTCAAGGCAAATGGCCTTGGCCAGGGCTAAGGAAAAGCCGCCGAAACCCCAGGGAGTGTTTCTCGCGGATACTACACCTCAGGCAGTTGGAGGAGTAGAAAAACTTCCGGCAACTAACCTCGCGCTTTGCTGAGTGGAGGAAGTTGGGAAAAGTAGATGGGAGGGTGGGAAGGTGTGATACACACGAACAGATTTCCTACAGGCAATTGCACTTCGTACGGAATCGAAGAAAAGTAACCTGTAATGTCAAGGAATCACACGAAAAGTAATCCTTTAGACAGTCGGCATAAAAAACCTTTACTACGCAAAAAACGGAATCAGGTCGTAAACAGATTTTAATTTAATACATTAAGGGTAATTCCCTTGTTGGCCTGAGCCCAGGGGCTGGATCTCGATTCGTTTGGACATTTTCCAGCTGGAACCGCGTGACTTCGCCTTGAAAGAGGACCTTGATTTCCAGCTTGGATAGCTAGGTTTGGCTTACGCTGAAACTTGCAACCTGTCCTGTCTGGCAGCCATCACCTTGTGGAGATTCTTGTCGTGCGTGTCATGTTCCAGTAGGCTGCCCCACTAGTTTCCCACATTATTTCTTCACGAAAGTATGAGGGGATCAACCAAGTCGCACCTCATTCAATAATGGCCGTATGGTACACATATTCTCTCCTACCCTATTTGTTGTCTTCACCGACCCTCAAACATATGGCCCAAGGGCTTAAAGCGAGGGTCTCAAGAAGCAGAAAACCATATCCAAAGGTTTTGGTTTTGGGTTGACGAACTTTGCGCAACAGTTACAGCGCCCAACCAGCACCTTACCACACCTCGCAATTTTCGAGACCCCCCGAAACCAAAACCTTTGGGTTTGGTTTTTTGCTTCTTGAGACCCTCGCTTTAATAGGAACAAGGTTTGTACTTGGGAGAGAATATGTGTACAATACGGACATCCATATGTGTACAATACTTATCCAGTCGAACCGCGCGGTAAACGGGCAGCATCAGGCCAGGCAACATTTTTAGATTCGCAGGCATTCGCACTGTACCTGGTGCTCTCTTAATACACTTAGCCCGCGGTAATTTCACACCGTGAAACTGAGCGGCATAATAACTTTTGTTTCCACCCTGACCATTTCTGAGTGCGTAGACAGTAATCCCTTGTTCCTACGGCCTAAGCTTGGCAGACTCCACGCGGGAAAAAACGTTAAGCACTGCCTAAGCTGACATCCGGTTTCCTGACTCGAGAAACACTAAATCGAGCAGTAAACTTTTTGTATAGAAACCAAAGTTCTGGTTGTTTTTCAAGAGTATCCGGATCTGGTCTTCAGGAGCTACTTTCGGGGGTGAATACCCTCTCAGCGGCACCCCCTGTGAAAATACTGTAAATCGGGAACGATAAACCCAGCCTTGAGATTGACATGATGACGAACCTTGCACAATAACGAGCCCGAGTTTTAACTTCATCTTGTACACGAAAGATGCAAAAAGCCAGTGAAGACATTTTCGTTGGTTCAACTGCGAGCGGACGCTTTCGTCCGTTTCAATGGCGGTAGAAGCCGTTCCTTTGCGAAGGACCATTCCGAACGTGGGGGGAATTCGTGTGGTAAAGGTGGATAGGCCAAGCGCGGGTCCAATGCAGACCCTTCACCAGTCAGGTTTGCCGTTCATGTTCATGCTCATGCTCAATGCTCATGTCTTCCGTCCGATCCGAAACTCAAGGAAGTTATGCCTCAATACTGCTCAAGTCTTCCAGACCAACTGCTGCAGCTGGGTCCTCTTCAAACCTGATTGCCTCGCAATCCTGCCCGTTCAGTGATGAACATAAATGTACAGGCTGCCCGATCTCCACTTGGTGGAAGCGAGATTTGGAAAAAGCTGAGCTGGGCACCCGAAGTGCAAATTCCCCCCCAGATGACAGTCAGTTCGATCCCTTGATTGAAGGCCTCGTGGGTGCGACAGTGGGAATTTTGTACCGATATTTGAGGCAAAAAAAGGCAAATCAGGACCAGGGCCGGAAGCCGTTCCGGAAATTTGGGCCAGGAGCACCCCCCCCACATCCACGGGTTTTTAGGTTACTGGTAACCCTTACTAGCGTATTTGTAAGGAATTAACATTCCTTACTGCGCTGAACTACAGCACGTACACCCGAAGACCTCGAACTCGCAGGTTCGGCCATTATTGTCGGCCCAAACCTCCCCGAGTCGCGTTCCGACACCCTCGACACCCAACCAAACCATTCACGTCCCGAGGTCCTCGCCCTAGCTCGTCCTAGCACGTCCGTGCCCTATTTTAGCCAATTCGCTCGTCACTTGTAGACAGACATTGTTTTTCCGAGGTTCTATTCCCATTATTGAGTGGTTGTTCCATTCCCACTCATAACATCTGGTATTCATAGCGCTTTCTTAGGCTAGTCGCTTCCGCATGCCCGAGATTTTTTTTCGGGGGGGGGGAAGGAGTGATAGCTGGAGGGCCTGAGGCTGCACAGCGGTTGTCCAAGAGCTAGATATGATTAGCTCCTACAACTACAATAGCGTGTGCGCCTCTATACCACTCGATCCCTTCCTTTGGACGGTCTGGATTGATCGTTCCCCGCCCTCCCCCCGGGAACGGACAGCTGTGTTTGTCGCTAGTTTTTGCCACGTACTTTTAGTGGCGTTCATTTCCGTTGTTTGTAGCGGCAACTGGCGCCGTCGTTACGCGGCGACGGAATTTTCAAGACGTCGCACGCGGACTTCGTCAGTCGCCTCGTGGGAAAACGACAGCTGTGGACCTCTCCAGGCGCACGAGGAATGTGCGTCATGAATTATCCTGATGAGGAGAGACGCCACGTGCCAGCTACCTGAATTATGCGGGAGTGGTGTGTTGTCCTGTCCGGACTGGAGCGGATTGCTGCCAGGTGGGCGCGTCAGCATAACTTCCGGCAGGAGCGACGCAGCGTGGGACGGCGTTCGCCGTTAACTTCCGAAAAGTTCGGAGTCGGCCACCTTCGTGCCAACTGTTTCTGCAGTATCGGCGGCAACTGTTCCTGGCACCCGATAAAATCGGCACTGACAATTGCGGATGTCGTGGACGATCTTCACGCCAAGCCGATTTCCCAGAAAACGACAGTGGCGCCTGCGTTTTTCAGGGAAACAGCCTTGGAGACAGGCCAGCGCCCCAGGAAACAACGTCTCTGGTGCATCGTTTAGTGCCCGCGATTTTCGGGGGTTTCTACCGATAAAACGTACGGAGATGCGACAGACCGGGTTGGACGAGTGGGGAACTTCGACACTTCAGGAAGAGCAGGGCGGCGTAGCGGAAATCTCAAGCTGAGTGCCCCAGTGTTGGGCTAAGCGGCGGTAGCAGAATGGTCACCTACCGGCCGAGACTTTCCAACGGCTCACATCTTCCACACCAGGTTCCAAGTTCGGGTTTAATACTACTTTGACGGTCCTGGACGAATAACGTGGACAGAGCTGCGGTTAACCTGTGCTGGTTAAAATGCGGGAGTACCGCGAGCTCGACAGTATGGGGAAAAAAAAAAGGGTGCGCTCGGCGCACGTGCGTTTCTGGTATGACCGACAAAAGCAAGGAGTTGGGTGAACGACGACCTGCCGAAATTGTCGGGGTTGCTGCGACAACACTGTTCCAGCTGGAGTTCGACACTGTTTCCGAAGTTTTCGGAGTGTGGCGGAGCTTTCGGGAGTCGTCCCTGGTTAATGGGGCTACTTGTCAAGGCACAAAAGCCTAGGACCTGTTTTGGTGTTATGGCGGGCGCAATGACGTGTAAAAGTCGGCTCGCTGCTCAACGCCCGGTGCCAAACGGGGAATTCTTCGGGAACCAGTGGCGCAGCTGTTAAGCACCAGCAGTTTGGGAGTACCTGCGTAGCGGTGAAGCGGAATTCTGGGAGAAGCTAAGTTCAGGGGCATGTCGTGCAGTCTACCCGACGAACTGGGTCGCACTTCATGTTCACAAATGGGCATCGTGACTCCGACGTTTACGGGCTTTTCGAAGCAGTGTTGCAGCTGGTTTCAGGGCAGTGGTCCCCGGGTTTCCGATAAAACCGCGTGGAGCAGCTCTGTGTTGACCGCTGATGTGGTACCCGATGTCTTCCGGGGTACGAACGACATCGCTCGACATTCTCAGACTGCTTTGATTTCATGGAGGAAAACGAGAGTGGCGGCTGTTTTGGCCCTTGCAGAAATTTTCGGCGTGTACGGACAACAAAGTGGATGCAGCTGGCGTCATTTGACCTTGGGGTCGGCTCGAGGTGTTCACTGGAGAGTTCAACTACAGGTTACCTTCCATCGCCATTGTCGCCAATCTCTCGCCAATACCCGCTACCACTTCCATCCTCCCTTCGCTTATTTTCGCTCGCCTGTGTAAACACGACCGTCCGCGCCATTCACTATCCGTCAAGAGACATATCGCATCATGCAGATTTCAAGGAGTACTGTTGGAGCTGTGTTGAGGCCAGCTCGGCAGTAGTGTTTTGACTCATGCAGAATATTTGCAGCTGATTGGAGTCTTGTGAAGCAGTTGTCGCTGATTTCCTGAACCTCAGACGCGGTTGCCCTGCAGCAGAATTTTATTTAGGAGCAGTTTGGACGTTCTACCGGTTGGAGTTTTTCAAGCATCCTCGCAGCAGAGTTGCTGGATTTTTAAGCCGCAGTGGGGGTTTCCTTTGACTACCCTGGCATTTTACTTGGCTCGTTGGGAGCTGTTTCTTCTTGGAGGAGGGGAGAAGTGCAGCTGTGCTGCAAACTTTTGACGACCCCTCCGGCGTGTTTCATCATCCCTCCGCCCGACCTGCGTTTTCAGTTACGCTTCCTCGTCGACGTTCGTCTATTCGTTGATGGAGTTCGCCGACTTCCACAGCCACGAACGCGCGCGTGTGCTTGTATGTGTCACGAACGACCTCGCGACTTGATGAACGGTCCCTTCCAGTTCGACAAACCATCGGCCACGTCCTCCCTCAAGTCATGATTACAATATTTCCTCAGCAACGCGTCATCACCAACAGCCAGATTGACCGTTTACAATTTCACAAGGAGTTTTGGCTGGTACCCGTTCGGTCAGCTGAAGAATTCGACAATCTTCGACGACCAAGATTAAAAGCGATCGTTTCGACGTTTTCTGGCCATCGATCATATTTCGAGTTGAAGACCTCGTCAGGACGACGTAATCATTACGCTCGTCATTGTGCTGAAGACCTACAGTCACATCGGGGATTAATTTTCATGATTCGACCTTCGATCTACAGAAGGCCTTATCTAGAAGGTGGGAGAGTGTAAGGAATTAACATTCCTTACAGTGCTGAACTACAGCGCGTACACCCGAAGACCTCGAACTCGCAGGTTCGGCCATTATTGTTGGCCCAAGCCTCCCCGAGTCGCGTTCCGACACCCTCGACACCCAACCAAACCATTCACGTCCCGAGGTCCTCGCCCTAGCTCGTCCTAGCACGTCCGTGCCCTATTTTAGCCTGTTCGCTCGTCACTTATAGACAGACATTGTTTTTTCGAGGTTCTATTCCCATTATTGAGTGGCTGTTCCATTCCCACTCATAACAGTATTACTCTCTGGGATCACGTTTAGCCCCTATTACGGAAGGATTTTTCGCCGCTCAAACCCCCTGGGGCAGTTTTTTGTTCTTCAAGGTTAGCTTGCTCCACAGCAAACCACGTGTAACAATCTCCTTCATTTTAGGCCTGGGGCAGAAACAATAAAACCCTTAGGGGCCCGGCATGCCATTCTAGATGACATCAACCCTAAACTCGCAAAAGGGCCGCGAATTTAGGGTTGATGCCATCCAGAATGGCATACTTGCCCCTACGGGTTTTAGTTTTTTCCTTGACAGCTAACCTGCCCGAATGTTGTCATCATTTTCACTGGCGCTACAGACCCCACAATATCGCAGGAAACATTGAGTTCAGTAGCCCCACAGTGACGGAGCAAGGAGATTGTGACGCGTGGATTTCTGTGGTGCAAACTAACCTCAAAGAACAAAAAACTGGCCTGGGGGGGTTGGAATAGCGGAAAACCCTTTCGATAAATGGCTAAATGTTACTCAAAAGAGTAAAACGTCAGTAAGGGTTACCGCTAATCTAAAAACCCCCACATCCACACACCTCAAACTTGTGACTCGTCACGAGGGTGGTTTCAGATATGTTATGATTTAGAAAATGTCAATGCACTATAACGTGAGAATGCAAGGTCGACATTGCAAATGAAGGAACGAGGTTATATAGGGGTTGGCGTACTAGGGCGATAACCTCGGAACGTGGGTAAGTTCGGCAATGTGGCGACAGTGCCAAACGCCACTCGGGAAAGGGCTGGGCCTGATAAATGGGGCCGAACGTGACGAGTCGAGGAGTTCGGGTGTACGCGCTAGCGTACGACTCGGTAAGGAATGGAAATTCCTAACGCCCCCCCCCCCCCCCCCCCCCCCCCCCCCCCTAAACGAGACCGCTTGCATGGGAAACATTCCGAAGCTGATAATATGCTGTTAGAATCGGATGTGATTCTAGCTCAGCGAGCGGCACCCAGCTATCGTATTCCGACGTGCGATCGCGCCAGCGGACGAGAAAATCAACGATCCGACGGTTCAACTGCGTTGTGACTCGATGGCTGAGAATTTTCAAGGGCTCGGTTGTCGGTTCCTGGAGGGGCGTCAGCTGCGGGACACCACGCTGGCGTGCCAATTCTCATGAGGGTCGTAATAGTCTGACGTGGAAAGCCGGATGGTGACGCCAATCGGCCGGGAGTCGGAGGTGTGCAGTGATAGGTGTCACCATATTTGTCACTTGAAAAGGCCCACAGAATCTGGGAGATACCCCATCAGAGCGTCCCCATCGCTCTCCTCTGTATAGTCCGCTTCAGCGCAAAGAGGTTGGTTATCGGGATCGTTCGGATGAAACGGCCGGGTTGATTTGACGGATGGAGACGCCATCACATGCGAATCTTGATTTACCAATCGCAATTGGAGCTTGCTCGGGATCGGCAGCCGCAAATTGCGAGTGTCGAGTAGGACGAGATCTCCCACTTTGTAAGTGCAGCGCGTCGATGACGATCGGCTTGTCGGCTTGCGACCAGGTTGGCTTTGCGGATGGCCTCAGCTGTTTTGTCTCGAACGGCGAGAATGTCTTCAGCAAATTTCTGGGACCGGGGCACTGGTGTCTCGATTTTCGGGGTCGAGGGTACCACTCGATTCTGTCCGTAGTTGAGGAAAAACGGGGACTGATGGGTGGTGGTGGAGGGCGCATTATTATACGCAAACTCCAGCAGCGGAAGGGATTTCTCCCATGTCCGTGGGTCAGTACAGGTTGTTCGAATGAGTTGCTCCATGGTCTGGTTGACTCGTTCGGTCTGCCCGTCGGTCTGTGGGTGGTAGGCAGAGGAAAATTGCAGTTTGGTGGAGGTGCCAGAAATTCGATGTGAATTTCGGGTCTCGGTTTGAAATAATTGCGGTAGGCAGTCCATGTAGTCGGATGACGTTGGCGATGAACTGTTGGGCAGTTTGCTCAACTGTAATTGTCTGTTGGCAGACGATGAAGTGCGCCATTTTCGTGAGTCGGTCGGCGACCACGAGGATGGCGTCGTTTCCGCTGGGAACGGCTGGCAATTCCGTAACGTAGTCCATCGTAATATGTTGCCAGGGTCGCTCGGGCGGATCCAACGGCTGTAGGAGTTCGGCTGCTCGCTGATGGGATGACTTCATGATTTGGCAGGCGGTGCAGGAGGACATGTACTTGCGCACGTCGTCGGCCATGTTCGGCCAATAGTAATTGCGCTGTAACGTCTTCAGAGTTTTGTCGACGCCGAAATGCCCGGAGGTCGGGTTATCGTGGGATTCCTGCATTAGCAGGTTACGAAGAAGGGCCCAAAATTGGTTTTAGGCCACTCTTTGAAATCAGAGTAGGAAAAAAAAAAAACCCTGACGGTCAGAGCTAAAAAAATTCTATGTTTGATTTGGCAGGGTAAAAAAAATCGAAGTCTTTGCTTTAAGTGTAGAACTCTTTACACCCTTTCTATCCTTGGCCATTTAAGGAACATTTTACATGAATGAAGTGGGCAGCACTGAGGTGCAGAAAGAAGTGTATTCTGTAGCGGATTTGCGCGTGCTGGGGGAGATTGGGGTATGGGACGGAAAACGATTCCGGGGCGCGAGAGGGGAATCAAATTTACATGGGCGGCAGAGGGGTGGGAAAAAAACCACCTGCTTGTGATTGGTTGGTTATCAGAAGGGCGTATACGACGTGACGTGTCTTGCTGTGGCGTGGAGGACTTGGCGGAAAAAAAAAAGTAGCAGGGGTGTGGGTGGGAGGCATGTCTCTTGTGGGGGACTTAGCCATTTCTGGGTTGCGAGGGGGTGAGGGAGTTATGACTCTAGCTACGACTTAGCCGAAATTACTGGTTTGCATGGTGCGTGGGGTGGGAGGAATGAATCTAGCCACCAGGGACTTAGTCAAATTTTTGGGTTGCAGAGCGTTGTGGGGGAAATGTTTCTGGCCGCCAAGGACAGTCGGAATCTCGGAGTTTCGATACCAGGGTAGTTTTCAGGACACCCTGAAGGGTCAGGGTTCGGGGCCCCGCAACCCTGTTTTCGGCAGGGTAATATTTTCGTAACACTTTTTGGATCAGGGTAATAAATTTCATAAGTATGATTTTTTAGACCAAATGAAAAAATGCCATAAAAAATCAGGGCAATCTGGGCATTTCACCCGACTAATTTGGGCCCAGGTACGAAGTAAGTCGTAGCCGGGTACCCAGATGCGAGAAGTATCGCGCTTATTAAAGTAGGGTCCGGTGGCGGTGGTATGCTGATGATGGATAGCGGAGCGGAAGAAGGGGTCGATCTTGTAACCATGGATAAATAGTCCTGTAAGTAGTGGGCTGGTTTGGGCGACTAGTATGGCGGCGGTGTGGGCCGTGGGTCGAGTCAGGGCATCGTCAATATTGTTGGCGCCCCGTTTGTAGGTGATGGTGTAGTGGAAGTTCGACTCGAGGAAATCGAGCCATCGGATCTGTCGCGGGTTGAGATTCGGTTGGGCTCGCAGGTACTGTAAGGATTTGTGGTCGGTACGCACCGTGACGTCAGCGCCTGTCAGGTAGCACCGCCAGGTTTTGAACGTGTGGACGATCGCCAACATTTCCTTGTCGTGGACTGTATAGCTTTGTTCTGCGCCATGCAGCTTCCGTAATTCGTAGGCGGCTGTAATCCGTCGCTGAAATCCTGTAGGAGAACCGTGCCGATGGCGATGTCGCTGGCGTCGGTGATGATTTTGTATGGACGGTCAGGATCGGAGATGCGAAGAACGGGCGGCGACGTGAGGGTGATCTTCAGTTGGTCAAAGGCAGCTTGATGCTTCTCTCCCCACCATAAACAATCGTGATCCTTCAGCCGGTCGGTTAGCGGGGCAGATAACCCAGCCATATTGGGTATAAAACGGCAGAAGTAGTTGACGAAACCCAAAAAACACTGCAGCTCCTTGAGATTGGTCGGCGGCTTCCACTCCTGTATGGTCTTGATTTTCTTGGGGTCGATTTTCACTCCTTCGGTCGAGACGACGTGGCCCAAAATCTGCAACTCCTGCTGAAGAAAGTCGCACTTGGACCCTTTCGTGATGAGGCGATTCTTGTGGAGCAGCATGAAGACTGCATCAAGATCCTTTAAGTGCCGCTCCCTGCTGCGGCTGTAGATTAGGATGTCGTCGAGGTAGATAATCACGCATTTATCCAGGAGTTCCCGGAAAACGCCATTCATGGTCATCTGGAAAGTCGAGGGCGCGTTTGTGAGGCCAAAGGGCATCACCAGGTATTCGTGGCTGCCGTAGCGGGTTTGGAAGGCGGTTTTGTGACAATCTTCGGCGGCGACGCGAATTTGATGGTAATCTCTTCGCAGGTCGATTTTCGAGAAGAATTTGGCTCCGCGTAGTTGGTCGAGTAAATCGTCAGCTCGCGGGATCGGGTAATGCAACTTGATTGTGATCATGTTGAGGGCACATGCGGAATCCTCCATCCTACTTCGGTGTGAAAAGAATCGGGGCGGCGTACGGGGACGTGCTGGGCTGGATAAAACCCTTCGTCAGGAGGTAGTCTAGTTGCTGCTGCAATTCTTCCAGTTCCAGTTGGCTGAGCCGAAATTGTCGCTGTACTGTCGGTTGGGTGCCTGGTTCCAGCTCGATGCGATGGTCTTCTGGTCGGCTCGGCGGCAGTCCATCGGGTAGGTCGTCTAGGAAAATCTCGAGGTATTTCCGAATCAGTTCCGCAAAATCCGGAGGAATAGCATCGCACAGCTTCGCAATATCTTCGGCTGTTGTCGGTGACGTCACCTCGCGAAGATCGACGGCGTACGCTGCAGCTCCCGATTTTATCGCGCGCTTGAAAGTGATCGCATGGACTTGGGTGCTTCGCATGCGAGGCCCCGTCCATTTCGGGAGTTCGCGATGAATCTCGTCGAGTTTGATGCTGCAGCCGCCCATCGTCCAGACGATCTTCGGATTGTCCTTTCGCAGCCAATCCCGTCCCAGTAGCACGTCGCATCCGTCGAGTGTAGTCGCCAGCAGCCCCATCCAAAATTTTACGTGCTCCCCGCAATGAAAGCTGACGTTCTCCGCTCGCTCCCGTATAGCCAGTGGTGTTCCATCCACTAGTCGGGCGTCGATTTCGGGTAGACACTTAAGTAACGGAATCCCCAATTTTTTAGCCCTGTCCAGCTGTATGAGACTGTGACTCGCGCCTCCATCCACAAATATTTTCAGCAACACCCCGTTGACTTTACCCTCCACCAACACAGGGTGATCAGCAGTTTCGTCCCCCTTATTCGCCCGGGTCCGGTTGATTGCAGCAATCGGGATCACGACCCGGTGGGGACTGTGTGGCTCGGGCGAAGAAGCCTGCCCGTCAGTAAGGGGCCCGGAACTTACTGACGCGACCCATTTCCCGGTCGCTCCTCCGACTTCTTCCCCATAGAATTCTGAGTGGCAATGATTTCTGGGCAGTTGCGTCGGATGTGACCCGGTCGGCCACAGTGGTAGCATAACCCCGTCTTGCACTGAGGAACTGCGTAGATATCTAGTACGTCCATCTCTTTTATCGTGGCGTGCTGGTACTGTTCTCGAGGGCGACCTCCGTCGTAGAAGTTCGTCCTCGGCCTCGTGAACGAATCAGCGGCTTCGGCGAGTTGGATGAAGTCTTGTAACCGCTTCGCAGGTCGTTGCAATTTTATCTGGTACTGTATTTCATGCTTCAGTCCGCCCATGTACCTGTCGACCTTCTCCAACTCGTCCATGTAGCCACATCTGTCCACCAACGTCAAGAATGACGCGGTATATTCGGACACAAATACCAGCTGCTTCCACACGCGTAGAGTCTCGCGCGCTTTGTCTGAGTCAGGAGCGTGCTCAAACTGCTTGCGAAGCTCTGCGCACCACGTTGCCCACGTGCGAATGTGGGTCGCACCAAACAGCAAATCTGCCTCGTCTTCGTCGCCGAATTCTTCGGACCACTCGTGCTGTCCTTCTGTGCGAGTTGCCGCTGAGTCGAAGATGACCTTCCACCACTATAGGGTGGCCCCTTGCAATAGTGTCAACGCATGGCTGATCCGCTTCTGATCGTCTCGGATGCCCGCCGCGTTCAAATAGATATTCATGGCGAATATCCACTGCCGCACCGTCACACATTTATTAGCTGGGTCGAAAGGAGCGGGTTGCTGATATCTCACGGCGCCACTTGTCGAGCGCGGGGCTGTTGCCGCTAGTCGTGCCAGCTCCACTAATGACGGTTGCTGCTCACCCGCCTCGCTTCGTGCATCGTTGCCCGGCTCCTCTAAACGCCTTTCTTGCACTTGGCGAAATCGTTGGTTCTCGTCGCGGAGGTTGTTGACGACGCTTGTCAAATTATTCAACTCGTCCATTAGTGCTTGCAGGTCCACAGTTTCCCGGGCAGAGTTCGCAGCAGTCAAGGTGGACAGTTCCTCAACCGTCGAGTCTACCGGGGCCATGGCGGTCAGGACGAGGCAGAAGCTAGCGCACACGCTGTTGTTGTTGACGTAAAAATATTTACGATCGGAGACAACTGCTGTGCAGCCGTGCTAATCCCCTTTGACCACCGTCAACAAACTAAAACGGGGAAACGGAAGGTTCCTGGAAAGCTCGGGCTCTGATAGCAGCTGTTATGATTTGGAAAAATGTCAATGTACTATAACGTGAGAATGCAAGGTCGACATTGCAAATGAAGGCACGAGGTTATATAGGGGTTGGCGTACTAGGGCGATAACCTCGGAACGTGGGTAGGTTCGGCAATGTGGCGACAGTGCCGGACGCGACTCGGGAAAGGGTTGGGCCCGATAAATGAGGCCAAACGTGACGAGTCGAGGAGTTCGGGTGTACGCGCTAGTGTACGACTCAGTAAGGAATGGAAATTCCTTACAAGATACGTTAGAAGTTACTGCTAGTAACAAATGGAGTCTACTACCGTATTCCCCCGGATAAAACACCCGCCGGAATTAATCACCCATGGGTGGTTTGGGCGGACCTGGGTGCTTTATTAAACTGGATATTCATACCGTAATCCCCTGGATATAACACCCGCCGAAATTAAGCACCCCCTGGTGTTATATCCGGGGAGGGTGTTCTATTGAAGAATCCGCAATTATACACCCTCTTTTTGAGGGTTCCAGGAGAGCACCCCCCCCATTACATTCGAACCCTTCTACCCCTAACAATACCAGCAACAAATGCAGTTTTTTCATGCTATTTCATGCTGATTATGACCAGGACGTAAAAGTTGAAATTTTCCGAGGCACTTGACGAGGTTCTCTGGTACTGAAAACGACAAAGTGAAACAAATCTTCACCTGGAAAAGCGCAGTGAGCCGACAATTTTTGTTTCAATTGTGCGACAGACCTGTGCTGATTGGCTGATGAGCGTCGCAATTTTCGTTCAGTCCATTGCGAGTGTCGCCAACCCCCCAATCTCGCTTCACTAACCTGACACAAACCTGAAATTCGTGAGCAAGTGGGCAATCCGGGGCTATTCCGGACCTCGAGAAACCGTACGCCTTTTCAGCCGGAATTTGAATGGCTGAAATCGCCATGACGCACTGAATCTAACGCACATCTTAAAAATTCTGTCCTCAAATATAACACCAGGGTGCTATAGCCTAAACGCAAAATAGAGCACCCACCCCCCTGATTTTGCATGAATTTTGTACTATACCCGGGGTGTTATATCCGGAGGATTACGGTACCACCCTAGTTTTTGGCATGAAACCTATACACCACCCCCCTGGTTCATTTTCAATGGATTTATGTAGATTTTGCCTCTTATCCGAGTGTCTCTTATCAGACTCGCGTGTCACTGAGCAGTGCAAGCTCGACGCAAAGTGGTTCAATGTCGTGTAGAACTGTTACCATGCCTGGAATTCCCGAGTATGTGGCGAATGTTGCGAGCCTGATACTGTACGAGGCTCATGGGAGGTTGCCACTTGCCACCACGATACTGTACGAGCCTGATTCCCGTCGAGGTTGCCACTTGCCACCACGATTTGACAGAACGTGACAACCTGTGACCCAGGCAACCTATGACTGTTTGCCTACAACGTGGCATGACGATGGTCCTCCTCACCATATACGCGATCACGAGCAAGAATCGTCAAAATTCGGCACAAAAGAACTTTCTACAACACAGTTCAATTCCAGTTCATAAACATAGAA
The DNA here is from genome assembly GCA_027943415.1 of Closterium sp. NIES-67. NCBI lineage: Eukaryota > Viridiplantae > Streptophyta > Zygnematophyceae > Desmidiales > Closteriaceae > Closterium > Closterium sp. NIES-67. The sequence goes on along the minus strand of BQMB01000923.1, from coordinate 256,081 downwards.
TTGTCATTCCATAGCTGTTATGAATTATAACTCAGAGTATAGCGCAGAATACTATAAGGGAACGTGATTCCAGAATCCTCCTGAATAATGAGACCTAGGGCTTACATAGTGCGAGTTGACCAGGTCGAAATGTCGAGGGTTGGACCAGTCGAGGGCTTGGTAGTCCCGAGGGTGACGGGGTCAAAACGGGTTCGAGGTGACTCGGGGTCAGGTTGGGGCCGAAAAGGTCGTCAAGGGCTGGTTTGGCGCGATAAACCAGGGCCGAGCCTGCGGACCCGCACTGTTCTCGGTACTCGCTGTGGCGAGTCCCTGTAAGGAATCGGAATTCCTTACTCTCTCCCCCCTTCTAAAGGAAAGCCCTCCCTTTATCGAGGTCGAACCTTTTATCTAATTTAATCCCCGAAGTGACTGTAAGTCTTCAGCCCTGTGACGAGCGTAATGACTACGCCGGCCTGACGAGGTCTTGAGGTCGAACTGAAATCGATGGTCAGAAAGCGTCGAAACGATCGCGTTTAATCGCTGCCGTCGAAGATGGTCGAATTCTTCTGATGACCAAACGGGCAAGGGTAAATACTCCAGCGGAAGACAATGAACAGTGAAACCGTCGAGTGGTCGATTGATGATTGTACCTGGCAGCTGAATTTCTTGAAATGATGACGGGCTAATATCATGATGGTCAATGAATATGAAGGACCCGTTCGTCAAATGCGAGGTCGTTCGAGTCACATGCGAGAGCACGCGTCCGTATCCCACGAAAGTCAGCGAACTCCATCAACGAAGTGACGAAATCAGGCGCAGAAGCGTAATGATGACGAATGTCGGTCGCAAATGGTTAATGGAACACGCCGGAAAATCGTCGGAAAATTGCAGCACAGCTGCCCTTCTCCCCTCTTCAAAAGAAAACAGCTCCCAATCTCCCAGATAAAACTTCAGAAAACCCAAAGTTCCTGGGGCGTCGAAATATGCCCAAACTGCTGCTGAAAACCCCAGAACTCAGCTGCTGCAAAACTCCAATCGATAGAAGTACCAAAGGATGCTCCAAACTTGAAATGTCTCCACAGGGTAGAACCGTTCCAGTAGTCTTGAAATCCCACAACAACTGCGTCAGAAGACTCCTACACCATGTTTTTTTTTTTTCCCCTGAATTTAAACACTCCTGACGAGTTGGCCCCAACACAGCTCCACACTACTCCAGCAAGATCTTCTCGTTTTTGTACTGCTCCTGATGGGTGGCGAGGATGCGGCGCGGTCGGGTTCATACTGGCTGGCGAATTGAAAATGGAGGTGGTAGCGGGTGTTGGCGAGAGGAAGACTACGTTGGCGAGGACCTGTAACTTGTACCGAAACCACTCCCATGAATATCCTCGAACAGAACCCGATTTCAGATGAAACCAGCTGCATCCGACTTTTTGTCCGTACACGCCGAAAAATTCGGGAAGAGCCGAAACTGCCGCTGCTCCCTTTCTGCTCCATATAACCAAAACACTCCGCAAATGGGGGTCGATGTCTCTCGTACCCCTGAAGATAGCGGGCACAACTCCAGCTGGAAACGCTCGAACCGCTGCACTAACTCTCCGAAAATGTCGGAACCACGCAGTACTTAGTAGATACCGTAAGTTCGCTTCACAACTATCCGTAAAAATGCCCAGGCGACACGGCGTCCTTGAGCAGCGCTCCCCACGGTTTCTCCACCAGCTGTACGCATTAACTGAACCCTTTATCTTAGGGTTTACCAGAATCCACCGCCTCGGCATGATGTTTTGGCCGTCGATCAGGGTCAATGCGCATCATACGCCGTCGATCTCCGCCCAGCTATTACCCAAAACTAAAATACTCCGGTACCCCTGTCCAGCTGGCCGTGGAGACGTTCACCCATCTCGCGGCTGCTGCAGGTTACCCAAAACCGCTTCGCTGCTGCTTAACTAACTAGGAGAATCCGCAGAGATAGGAGTGCGCACGCTTCTAGTCAGAGGAGCTTTAACGAGCTCGCCTACTGACCGCTGGACCGCTCCCGACTCCGCCGGAAACTCGTCAAACTACACCCGCAAAAGTCGGAACCTCCTCCTGCCGCACCAGGTAAACTCCCTCAGCTCCACTGCAACAGTAACTCCCCCTTTTTTTTTTTTTTTTTTTTTTTTTTTTTTCGTTTTCTTCTTCAGGGACACTCCATCAGCACAGTGTAGTTTGCAGGTTCACCCCCCTTATTCATCCAAGAGCCGTCGATTAACAAGTCGACACTGCTATCTGGTGGGAATGGTGATTTCCGGGCGACGTAGCTGAGCGAGTAGCAGCCCGAACGCCGCTAACCCATCTGCTCCAGTACTCTCGTCGTTCTTCTCCCACTGCTTAGCTCCTGACAGATAACGCATTCGGCGACCAGTGGAAAACACTTAATACACACTCGGGGGTGGTGGCCTCCGTTTCCGTTGATCGTGGGGGTATGAATCGCTGGTCCACGAAAAACGCCTCCCCACGAGGGAAGTCGCCCTCGCTGAGTACACTCACTCCAGCACAGCGTCATCACCTCCAGATGGCCGTCGTAGTGTATACCGCCGAGGTCGTTAATCCCAGCTGCTCCCACACAACTGCACACCCACACAACTTTATGCAATCGTGTCGTTCCGAAATTTGTCGGATCCGCCCATTGCCGAAACAGTGTCGAAGCCCCGTCCATCGTCTGCAACTAGCCTGCCGGAAACGCCGACGCCAGCGACGCAACTGCATTTCACCATGCAGCTACATGGCACGACAAACGCCCATCGCGGTGCGTCCCGCCATTTTCGCCACCCCGCGCGTTCCTGACGACCATCTCCCGGCCGCCTGAGGACTCCCGTGCACTTGTCTCCTCGCGACGACCAACTCCCGGCCGCCCGACGACTCCTCACTATTTTCGGAAGCCATCCGAACACTTCGCTAGAAACTCTCGAAAATTCCGAAACACTAACGAACATACCCGAAAAAACACGGCAAAAACGTGGCCACCTATTCGACAGGAAATAATCCCGTCTACGCCCGGGGAAGGGGAGGACCGGCCAATCCCAGCCGTCCATCGGACAAGATCTGACGGCATCGGCAACGCCCGCGCAATTAATTTCCTCGACGTGCGCTCGCCATCAGCATCCTTCCGCCCCCTTCCCCGATAGGGTTTGCTCCCCTATCAGAAACTAGATGGGCAGAATCGGGGCTCTGATACCAGCTGTTATGAATTATAACTCAGAGTATAGCGCAGAATACTATAAGGGAACGTGATTCCAGAATCCTCATGAATAATGAGACCTAGGGCTTATATAGTGCGAGTTGACCAGGTCGAAATGTCGAGGGTTGGACCAGTCGAGGGCTTGGTAGTCCCGAGGGTGACGGGGTCAAAACGGGTTCGGGGCGACTCGGGATCAGGTTGGAGCCGAAAAGGTCGTCAAGGGCTGGTTTGGCGCGATAAACCAGGGCCGAGCCTGCGGACCCGCACTGTTCTCAGTACTCGCTGTGGCGAGTCCCTGTAAGGAATCAGAATTCCTTACAATAGCCCCCGGGCGTTATACAAAAAGTGCCACTAATTACACCCCCACTAAATTTTGCATCAAAATTTAGTGCCACCCGTGGGTGTTTTATCCGGGGGAATGCGGTACGGTAATATAATATCATTGTGCAATTTGGAGAGCACTGGCGATGGCCCCTATGGACACATTAAAACCACAGGCTAGAATAGCAAAGGGGGGGTGCACTTGAAAATCTTGTTTTTTTTAGGGTCAGAGGAAAGAGCCCACTTTCCAGTGGTACACCTACCCCCACGCGAAAAAACGAATGCTGCGATTTTGCAGCGCGAGGTGATTGGATGACGGTGCAAAGCGGATCGTAACCCCCCTGTTTAGCACCTCGCGACAAACTCAAGGGTCGCAATGCTCAACCAAAACTACGTCCTTGCGACAACCCGCCACCAGGCAGATTTTCAAGTGAGCCCCAGGTGTGCTATTGCTTTCCAAACGTAGAAGACCCCGTAACCTACGCTAGCTTAGAGCAGCTCCTGCCAAAATTCCACGCTCTAAAAAATCGTCCAGCGCGAGGACGAGCAGGAGTAGTCCCCTGCGTGCGCGTGACCCTTTAGAACCGAGAAAAGACCCCATCTCGTGCAGTAGCGGCGGCAATACGGGGTGGAAGCATTATAGGGAGCCAAACCGTCCCTATTGACAACCGTAGCTCGCGTAGACTATTAGGCAGCAAGCCACGGGTGCTTGTAACACGGCTAGCAACACGTGGGCAAGACCGCCCAGAAGTTAGCGTCCCTTTCGTGAAGCATAGTGAGCCCCTCCCTCGACTGCTCGTCGCCGTGGCCCGCCAGTTGCGCGAGAACTTAGTCCACGGCGTCGGGCAAACGGTTGGGAGAACGGTTGGGAGAACGGTTGGTTGAACGGTTGGGAGAACGAGGCGGGCGAGCCGGGGAAAGAGAGGGAGAGGAGAACGGAATGAGGGAGAGAGGAGAGTGGAAGGGGGAAAGCGAGTGGAATGAGGGGGAATCGAGCGGAATGAGGGGGAGAGGAGAGCCAAATGAGGGGGAGAGGAGAGTGGAAAAGAGGGGGAGAGAAGAGCGGAATGGGGGGGAGAGGAGCGCGGAGTGGGGGGAAAAGGCGAGTGGAATGAAAGGGGGAGGAGAGGCAAATGAGGGGGAGAGGAGAGCGGAATGAGGAAGGCAGGGAGATAGGGGCAGGGGAATGGGGAAGGCAGGGAGAAAAGGGACAGGGAAATGTGGAGGGCAGGGAGAAAGGGGACAGGGAAAGGGGGAAGGCAGGAAGAGGGGCAACAAAGGGCAGGGAGAGGGGCAACAAAGGGAGGGAGAGGGGGAACAAAGGGCAGGGAAAGGGGGAACAAAGGGCAGGGAAAGGGGGAACAAAGGGCAGGGAGAGGGGGAACAAAGGCCAGGGAGAGGGGGAACAAAAGGCCAGGAGAGGGGGAACAAAAGGCCAGGAGAGGGGGAACAAAAGGCCAGGAGAGGGGGAACGAAAGGCAAGGAAATGGGGATCAAAAGGCTGGGAGAGTGGGAATGCTGAGTAGGAGGAAGGGTTTTAATCTTTGGGTTTCAAGATTGTACGGCTTTTTGTCTGCCCCGTCCTATTCCTTCCATTCTTTCCACTCCCTACTGTTCCCCCCCTCTCTGCTGCTCCCCTACTCTCTGCTGTTCCCCCCCTCTCTGCTGCTCCCCTGCTCTCTGCTGTTCCCCCCCTCTCTGCTGCTCCCCTGCTCTCTGCTGTTCCCCCCCTCTCCGCTGCTCCCTTGCTCTCTGCTGTTCCCCCCTCTCTGCTGCTCCCCTGCTCTCTGCTGTTCCTCCCCACTCTGCTGCTCCCCTGCTCTCTGCTGTTCCCCCCCTCTCTGCTGTACCCCCCCTCTCTGCTGCTCCCCTGCTCTCTGCTGTTCCCCCCCTCTCCGCTGCTCCCCTGCTCTCTGCTGTTCCCCCCCTCTCTGCTGCTCCCCTGCTCTCTGCTGTTCCCCCCCTCTCTGCTGCTGTTCCCCCCCTCTCTGCTGCTCCCCTACTCTCTGCTGTTCACCCCCTCTCTGCTGCTCCCCTGCTCTCTGCTGTTCCCCCCCTCTCTGCTGTTCCCCCCCTCTCTGCTGCTCCCCTGCTCTCTGCTGTTCCCCCCCTCTCTGCTGCTCCCCTGCTCTCTGCTGTTCCCCCCCTCTCTGCTGTTCCCCCCTCTCTGCTGCTCCCCTGCTCTCTGCTGTTCCCCCCCTCTCTGCTGTTCCCCCCCTCTCTGCTGTTCCCCTGCTCTCTGCCGTTCCCCCCCTCTCTGCTGTTCTTCCCCTCTCTCCTGTCCCCCCGGTATCTGCTGTCCCCCCGCTCTCTGCTGTACCCCTGCTCTCTGCTGTACCCCTGCTCTCTCCTGTCAAGCGTCCCATTGTCGTCGAGGCAAAGACCTCCTTTCCCTACCTCGCTACCCTCTCCCATCCTTTCCCCCCATCCTCCCTCCCATTTTCCCCACCCTGTCAAGCCTTTCCCCCATCCGCTACCCCTTACACTTATGGCCGGACTTTGGTTCCTCTTTAGGTCGCCGGTCTTGCCATCCCTTCTCCCCATCTGTCAATCACTTTCCCCTTCAACCCTATTGTTCACACCCTTGCTCAGGTGCTCTCCCATGGCCCTATGCTTCTACTCGTCACCCACCACTAACCCCCTATCCTTTACCCCCCCCTTTTCCAACCCATAATGGCACCCGTCCTTCGCAGTTCTGGAACTCAGGGTACCTGGGTCAGGTAGCTAAGGGAGTGCAAGTGCAAGTCGTTTTTAGTCAAAAGTCAGTTTTATTATGCTGCATACTACAGTGAATTAGGACAGCAATAAGTACTTCCTGTTAAAGTAACACTAGGCTAGGATACTAGGCAGGAACAAGGCCGCCATGAATGTGGCGGCGGGGTTTAGCTAGGAGCTGGATGAGAGTGTCGAGAGAAAAGAGAACTGGATTAGGAAGAGAGGGGAGTACAAGGAGGGGTTTGTACCCCCTACAGAAAGGTTCAGTAACAACCTACCAAGCCTATATAAATTATAACTTATATAATTTGAACACACCCCCTAGGCTTGGTAGTCACACACCCACCCAACACACCACACACCCCCTAACCTAGCACCCCCATTCCAGCCACAGGGACAGCGACACTAGGGCGGTCGACCCCACGGTGCGTGAGGCGGCGACGTCGACCGCAGGGGCTGCGGCGGCGACGGCGGCAGCGGCGGCAGTGTCGACAGCGGCGGCGGCGGCGGCGTGCGGCTGCGTGGCCCCGACGCAAGCGGCGACAGCGGCGGCGGCGGCGGCTTCGACAACAGCGGCGGCGGCGGCGGCACCCGCACCTCTCGGTGACGTGGCCAGACCCCGCGAGGGTGGGACGGCCGGCGGGAATCAGCCGTCAGCTGCGGCAAGATACAGGACACAGGGGAAGGGGGGGCGGGGCGTGGTCCAGCCTCACGCTTGAGGCTGGCGTGCGGGCAGCAGGTGTGGCGGCGCCATGAACGTCGCGCGGCAAGCTGCCGTCCGACGACGCTGCCACGGCAGCATTACGACGCCTACACATCGCGGCGTCGATGCAGCGGTGGGACGTCGCCGCTGCGATGGTAAGCACGGCGCCGTCACAGCAGTGTGGCGTCGACGCCACGCTTCACGACGCGACGGCACGGCAGGAACGGGCATGGTCGCCACGGCGGCACGGCAGGAAGTCGGAAGGCAGTAAACGAGAACACAGCGGAAGCACGGAGGGGAGCAGGCCCAGGAAGGACGTCCTGCTCTCGATACCATGTTAAAGTAACACTAGGCTAGGATACTAGGCAGGAACAAGGCCGCCATGAATGTGGCGGCGGGGTTTAGCTAGGAGCTGGACGAGAGTGTCGAGAGAAAAGAGAACTGGATTAGGAAGAGAGGGGAGTACAAGGAGGGGTTTGTACCCCCTACAGAAAGGTTCAGTAACAACCTACCAAGCCTATATAAATTATAACTTATATAATTTGAACACTTCCGTATACTCCTTGCTCCTAACATGCTCAACGTTGTTATTCTCATGACCAATACTATGAATAATACACTTGCATACGTGTTTATCAACATTTTCCATAGGGTGAGTTACGCTGTTTTGGATTCGGGTCTTTTGGCGCGTACAGTTGGGCTCTTGCAACTCCTGGTTGTAGCGTGTTCGCGCTTGGCGCCCTGCCCTGTGTTTGCAGCTCATTTTGCTCCAAGTTGCGTCCCAACCCTGTACACATAAAACTTCGTGTGGGTTGAATCAACAAAAAGAGCACGCCCCAGTGATCTCTTTCATTCTCAGTCGGAAATGTCGCGCGTGGATTTGGGGACCTCGTCGCACGCGTTCCGAATTCACCCAACCTCCCGCAGGCGTGGATTATGGTGGGTTCGTTTCTGCCCAGTTGCCCAAAAAGTTCCCTGTCAATTTCGCTCTAGCAACCCAACTTTTTCAAAAGTGCCCCCACTTCAAGAGGGGCTCACTTGAAGCCCCCCTTTGCTATTTTAGCCTGTGGTTTTAAATGATCAGTCACAAGCAGAAAAATCCGTTCTAAAACATCAGAATCTACGAGTCAATCACCTCATTGCCCCTCTACCTACATCACCTCCGGATAATCTCTCTACCAAGGGAAGCACATTCACTCCCCATTCGTCTGCCCATTTGCCAGCCGACCCAGTGGCCAAAGCACCAGCTCTTAGCTTTTCAAGCAGAGGAGCAGAGGAGAGTGCAGAGGAGGACAGGGGTGATGATGGGCAAGAGGGTGCGAAGGATGAGTAGGAGGAAACAGTGGAGGGAGAATGGGAGGGTTCGACGGAGGAACCTTCCGGGAATCCACAAAAGATGTCGATGAGTTGAGAGGCGAGTTCTGAGGAGTCTGAGAAGAGGAGGCCGTTGGTGCCATCCTTCACTAGCTCGTGGATGCTGAATGGAGGGAGAAGAGGGGGAGAGAAGAAAAGAAGCAAAGAGAACGTGGAGGAGAGAGGTGATTGGGAGGCGATGGAGTCTGAGAAGAGGAGGCCGTTGGTGCCGTCCTTCACTGGCTCGTGGATGCTGAATGGGGGGGGGGGGGGGAGGGGGGCGGTAGGGGAAGAAGGGGGAATGGGAGATGGAGAGAGGATGCATGAGTCTGAGAAAGAAGGCCGTTTGGTGCCATCCGTCCTTGAATAGCTTGCGGATGCTGAATGGGGGGGGAGGGAGGAGGAGGGGAGGGCTTAGGGTAACGACATTGTACGGAAGTGAGTAGAGAGGTGGCCGTTGGTGCCATCCGTGCTTCACTAGCTCCTGGATGCTGAATGGAGGGGGGAGATGGGCGGGAGGTGACGTGCGTGTCAGTGCAGGAGGGGTTCTGAGAAGGATGGTATTTTTCGAGTAGCAGATGGCACACCAGATGGTAAACATGTCAACCACTTCCAGGATCAGAGAACCCATTGGCTGGTAACCTTTAGGCGGTCTTACCAGAAGTGCTGATTGGAATAGAGGAGCCGCACCACAAGTAGGAGATGGCACACACGGAGAGGCCGAATCCAAACATGTCGACCACTTTCATAGGCAGATCCAGGCCTGCCTGACTACTCGCAACCCTCATTCAGAAAGGCTGCATAAAGGCCGCATAACGGCTGCATAAAGGCTGCATAACGGCTGCATAACGGCTGCATAAAGGCTGGAAAAAACGCCCTACCATGAGTAGGAGATGGCACAAACGGGCAGGCCGCACCCAAACATGTCCACCACCTTCATGGGCAGATCCAGGCCTGACGACGAGGTATGGAGAGACACGCCCAGGTCCGCCGAGCCTAGCAGCCTCGGGTAGTCCTCCGGAGCTAGCCACGCTGTCCGGAACGACACGTGGCGCAATCTCAGCCGCCGCATCTTGGCCTCGTAGTGCGATCGGAGGGCTCCCTTTCCTAGGGGTGGAGATAGAGGGATAAGAAAGAGGAGGATGGGGAAGAGGGATGAGAGGAGGAGAATGGGATAAGAATGAAAGTGCAGGATGGTGGGAAGGGGGTCAGATGGTGCTTGGGGCATTGAATACGGTCAGGAACGTTTGTGCTCACCAGTACGGCTAGCTTGGGAACTCGGCTCCAGATTCCAATCGCCCTCCACCTCCTTTGAGGCGCCTCAAAAAAATTTATTTATTTTTTCCCAGCATTAGCAAAACAGAAATTCCAAAAACACTCACCTGTGATGATAAAGGCCAGTTTAGGAAACTTGGCTCCAAACTCCAATCGCCCTCCACCTCCTGCCACTCCTGCTCCTGCCGCCACCTCTCCTCCCGCCTCTCCCTCTCCTACCAGCCCATTCTTTCTTGCATCATCAGCACCTGTTGACATTCCGGCTGCTGCTGCTGCTGCTGCTGCTGCTGCTGCTGCTGCTGCTGCTGCTGCTGCTGCTGCTGCTGCTGCTGCTGGTGTTGGTGCTGGTGTTGGTGTTCTCCCATCAGCCTGCCTGTAAGAAAGCAGGGGTGCTGCGTCAGCGCCCCTTCCCCCCTCCCCCCCTTGTTCTCCCCCAGGCTCCTCCTCCCCTTTTATCGCTGCCACGCGCCTGTCGTACATGAGAGCGGCTTCTAGCAGCACGTCAAAGTCCTCGTCAGCAGTCCTGGTGCAAAGGAGAAGGAAAAGGGCAGGGCATAGGAAGAGTGGTAGATAGCTAGCCACACGGCTGCTCTCCCCTTCCATCGCTGCCACGCGCCTGTCGTACATGAGAGCGGCTTCTAAGAGCACGTCAAAGTCCTCGTCAGCAGCCCTGGTGCAAAGGATAAGGAAAAGGGCAGGGCATAGGAAGAATGGTAGATAGCTAGCCACACGGCTGCTCTCCCCTTCCATCGCTGCCACGCGCCTGTCGTACATGAGAGCGGCTCCTAAGAGCACGTCAAAGTCCTCGTCAGCAGTCCTGCAGGGGGGGAATCGGGGATAGGACGCAAGCAGCAGCGCAGAGTGCTTGACAGCCACACGCCTCCTCCCCTATTATCGCTGCCACCAGCCTGTTGTACATGAGGGCTGCTTCCAGAAGCATGTCAAAGTCCTCATCCGCAGTGCTGCAGGGGGGGAATCGGGGATAGGACGCAAGCAGCAGCGCAGAGTGCTTGATAGCCACACGCCTCCTCCCCTATTATCGCTGCCACCAGCCTGTTGTACATGAGGGCTGCTTCCAGAAGCATGTCAAAGTCCTCATCCGCAGTCCTGGTGGGGAGAAGGGAGGGGGGGGAAGGGGGTTTGTTAGAGGGGAGGGGAACAAAGGGCAGGGGGGGAGGCGGTTGGGGGGGGTTGTGGGGGGGGGGGGAGGGAGGAAGGGAAGGGGGTTTGTGGGGAGTCCATATGTCAGGGGAACAAAGGGTTGAGGTTTAAAGCCCGCAGCTAGAATAGCAGACCTGGAAACCACTTGAATATGGTGCATTGAAATTTGTCAGGCAAGGCAGGTTTGATTTCAAAGCTGACTTTTTTTTCTTAGGCGAAACTATTTCAATTTGAGCATGCTGATTGGAGGAGCAACGGAAAATATCGCCCCGCGATCTGTTGCGACACAGTTATTTTGAAGCGATCCGCGCGAAGCACTGTGCATATCGCACGGAGGCCTTACGACTAGTTTGGGCGAGCGGCTTGCGACGAGGGAATTCAGGGGCGTTTTTCAAGTGATTCCCGGGTCTGTTATTGCAGAATCGAGCTGAGTTCGCCCCAATATCACTGTAGCCGTCGCATTGTCAACTGTTCACCGCCTGGCTCTCACACAAAAGTGTCGCCAAATTGCAACGGTCAGGCTCCGATTTGTTTAGACGAAAACTTCAAATCTGTGTAACCAATATGAATATCAATCAAATGCCAAGTTCCAGAGGAAATCAATCCAGAATCTTGAATGTTATTTTAGCCACGGGCTTTGAGGTCCAAGTGCAGCGAGTGCCAGCAAAAGGTGTGGGCATTCATTGCAGGAATAGACTTCCCAAAAAAAGAAAAAAAAAAGGAAAAAAATCAGAGCCAATGGGAACACACCAGCTACAGCTGGTGACAACAAGGGCAGGGCGATCGGGTCTGGGAGTCCACTGGGTGCTTTCTGAAGCGGTGACGTGCGGTGAGATGCGGTGCAGTGCGATGTGATGTGGTGCGAAGAAATGGGCAGGCATAACAAGTACGGGTACAGCCCACTCACCAGCTGGAGCTGCTAACAACAAGCGCCGGGCGATCTGGCCTGAGAGTCCACTGCGAGGTTCCTGATGCGGTGAGAAGCGGCACGATAGGATGCGATGTGATTCAGTACGATGCGTTGAGATGCAAATGTGGTGCGATGGGATGGGATGGGATGGGATGGGGTGGGATGGGATGGCATGGGATGGGATGGCATGGGATGTCGTGTGATGTGGCGTGGTGGGATAGAGTGTGTAAGATTGCAGTCACGGTGCACACTGGCTGGTTCGCAACTGTGTCCATCCAGTACTTTTACACCCCGTGCTTTTCTTTTGAGTCGACTCAAAAGTCCACCCAGTGCTTTTCTGCTAATATTGACAGCTCAAGTGGGGAAAAAATGCGAAAAAGGGGGGAAAAGCGCGAAAAGGGGGGGCGGGGAACGAGAAAAAGGGGGTAAAAAATCAGTTTCTCTGGACAGTAACTGGTCTCAGTGGTCCACTTATGTGTCTACCCAGCCTGGTCTCAGCTGCGTACCAGGAGCGGGCGGGGAGAAACAGCTGTCGAGAAGTGATTGGTCGATACGGCCTAGTACCTGCAGGGGGGAAGCAGGGTGGGGCATCGATACCTTTTCATAAAGGGTTTTTCTAGGCCACTCTATATGCGACTCTACATGCCACTCTCACTATATGGGTGGAAGATACACGGATTGACTGATGATGCTTGCTCTTGCTCTCTCAACCATCCTCCCCATCTCCCCCTTCCTCCCCCACCCTCCCCCTCTCTCTCCCGACCAACACCACCCCTTCACATCCCACCACTCCCCCACCCCACCCTCACTCATCTCCTCCAATCAGTTTGGTCGGAGGAAGGCAGGACGCACTGCAGCTCTGAGCGTCACGCACACACACACCACCCTTCTCTCCCCTTCTCTCCCCTTCTCCCTCACTCTCCCCACCCACTCTCACCTCCCTCTTCTCCTCCAGTGAGCTCGGTCGGAAGAAGGCAGGCGGCCGATCGTACAGCACTGTGGCACTGAGAGACAACCAGACACAGTGGAATAAGCCAACACCGAAACACAGAAACATTGAATTGTGTTGAAACACAGAAGCACATATCCGGAAACCTTGTCAAAAAAAGAAAAGAAAAAAAAGTATCAAGAATAGGGGGAAAGGGGGAGCGATACAAAAAGAAAAGTTTGTCACTCATGGTACAGTGCCAATGCGAGAACTCAACTCAATAATGAACGACCAAACCGAGCCACGAAAACGTTGTATCCTGTCACTGGCTGGGAATACTAGAACATTAATGCCACAAATGCCAGCGTTGTTTGTTGTTGTTGTTGTTGTTTTTTTTTTTTTTTTTTTTTTTTTTTTTTTTCCCTTTTTCCTTGTTCCCCTCACCGTATATCCCAGTTGTTTGCTAGCTCCTGCTGCATTGCACGCGTCACACATATGTGCGCCGCTGCCTGGCGGGCGATTGTGGTCTCGTACCTGGGCAAACATATGGGTGGATATGGGGGGATATGGGGGGATCTGGGTGGATATGGGGGGATCTGGGTGGATATGGGTGGGTATGGGGGGGTATGGGTGGCTAACTAGCTGCGTGGATATGGGGGAGTATGGGCGGATATGGGGGGGTATGGTTGGATATGGGGGGGTATGGGTAGAGATGGGGGGGTATGGGTGGATATGGGGGGGTATGGGTGGATATTGGGAGGTATGTCGAGACATAAACATGGGGAATGCATCTTATGGCTCGATTCACACATATGTGCGCCGCTGCCTAGCGAGCTAATGAATGCAGTGTGCGCATGCACGCATACCAACGCATGCACACACCATTTGTGGATCTTCACTAGGGGGTGGGCAGGCCCGAAGCGCAGCCCGAACAGCGTGAACCCGAAGTTGTGCCAGTCGATCACGAACGAGGCTCGGCGCACGAGACCAGCGAATCGCACCACTGTGAAGGTGGGGATGGTGGGGGGGTTCTGGGAGGGGGAGGGGGGGGAGAGGGCGGTTTGGGGGAGAGGAGAGGAGAACGGAAAGGGAAGGGAGAGTGTGTGGAGCGAGACGCTCGGTGCATGAGGCCAGTGAATCGCACCACTGTGAATGTGGGGATGGTGGGGAGTTTCTGGGGGAGCGAGTAGGGGAGAGAGGGTAGGGGCAGGCTGGTATGGGCGTGTGACAGCGAGAGGCATCAAACGCAACGAGGCCACCAAAGCACACCAGTGTGAAGGAGGGGATGGCGGGGGGGTTCTGGGAGGGGAGAGGGGGGGGAAGGGGAGAGAGGGTAGGGGCGGGCGGGGATGGGCATGTGACAGCAGATCACACAAACAACTGTGAAGGTGGGGATGGTGGGGGGGTTCTGCAAGGGGAGGGGGGTTGGGGGAGAGGGTTTGTGGGGAGAGGGTTTGTGGGGAGAGGACTGTGGTGCTGTGAGAAGCATAGGGCACATGAGATGAGACCAGTGAATCGCACCACCCTGGACGTGGGGATGGTGGTGGGGGGGAGGGGGGAGAGAAGAGGAACATCAAAGGTGCGGGGGCAATGGGGAAGAGGGAGGGCGAAGGGGCAAGGGGAGGCAGGTGTAGGGTTTAGGGTTAGGGTTCAAGGTCTAGAAAAAAAAAAAAAAAAAAAGGGAACGAAGAAGGGAGGGAGGAAGGAAGGGAAGGTAGGAAAGTCGGGGAGAGAGCTTGACTAGCCTGCAGCAGGTAGAAGTCAGGCGGGGGCGTGGAGACGCAGAGCACCCAGAGGAAGCAGAGCACTTGGGATGCCACACAGCATAACAAAAGAGCAGAGCAAGGAAAATACACTCACCTGCAGCAGGTAGAAGTCCGGCGGGGGCGTGGAGACACAGAGCACCCAGAGGAAGAAGAGCACTTGGGATGCCGCACAGCATAACAAAAGAGCAGAGCAAGGAAAATACACTCACCTGCAACAGGTAGAAGTCCGGCGGGGGCGTGGAGACGCAGAGCACCCAGAGGAAGCAGAGCACTTGGGCGATGAGCTTGAGTGGCAGCAGGAGCAGGTAGAGCGGGCGAGAGAGCTTGCTGGAGAAGGAGAGGCTCTGCGTGAGGAAAGGGGGAAAGGGAGGGTGGATGGGAAGTGGGAGAGAGGGGTGACTACTGGAGGAGGAAGCAGAGCACTTGAGCGATGAGCTTGAGTGGCAAGCAGGCAGCAGCAGGTAGAGCGGGCGAGAGAGAGAGCTTGCTGGAGAAGGGGAGGCCCTGGGAGGGAAAGGGGACAGAGGAGGGTGGAAAGGGGAAAAAAGACGCTAAACCCTAAACCATGCAGCGCAGCAGCAGCAGCAGCAGCAGCAGCAGCAGCAGCAGCAGCAGCAGCAGCAGCAGCAGCAGCAGCAGCAGCAGCAGCAGCAGCAGCAGCAGCAGGTAGAGAGGGCGAGAGAGAGAGCTTGCTGGAGAAGGGGGAGGGAAAGGGGAACAGGAGGGTGGAAGCGGGGTGGAGACGCTAGGCCGGCTGACGAAGCAGAGTAGCAGCAGGTAGAGCGAACGAAACAGCTCACCTCACCCTACCCACGTGGGAGTAATCTCGTTCTGAGACGTGTCAAGACGAAATGACTAACACACGGAGCCGCAGCAGGTAGAGCGGGCGAGACAGCTCACCGTACTCATGCTCCCCCCAATTTCCCCCCAACCGTCCCTCACTCTCTCCCCCCACCACCTCACCCCCCTCCGCCCCCTTTTCCCCCCGTTCCCCCTTCTTCCCCCATTCCTCCCCAGCAGGCGCAGGTGGATGCGCGGGTGCTCCGCCACCGAGGGGTGCACCTGGCACCCCCCTGAAGCCGTCGTTCCCCCATCCCTCCCGAATCTCTCCCCCCTCCCCTCCCCCCCCCATCCCCCCCTTTTCCTCACCAGCAGGCGCAGGTGGATGCGCGGGTGCTCCGCCACCGAGGGGTGCACCTGGGACCCTGGGGGAATAAGAGGGATAAGGGGGAAGAGGGGGGGGGGGGGGGGGGGGGGAGGAAAGAGAGGAAAGGGATTGTTTGGGAAAAAGGAGGGGATGACGGGACGTGAAAAGGAGGGGATGACGGGACGCGAAACATAGACTGGCAGAGAACTGACAGTGCAGGCACATGGCAAAACATGGGATGGCAGAGAGAGAATGCAGAGAATGCAGAGAATACAGAGAATGCAGAGAATGCGGAGAATGGCATCATGAGGCCGGGAAAGAAAGAAGGCAGCATGCAGAGAAGGAGGGGATCAGTGGAGAGGGAGGAACTTAGATGGCAACGGCCAAGACGAAACGGATGCAAAACGCCTCAAGATGAGGCGTTTCAGTTACTGCCTTAACAGCTTACTGTTTCTCAGCTACTGCCTCAACGAATTACTGGTTTTCAGCTACTAGTAGTGAGATGACTGCCTCACTGAGGTCATGAGGTCGGGCGCCCAAAGACGGGCGTCCCAAGATCCAATGTACACCAAATTGATCCAGGCAGACCTCTACCTGCTTGCCGGATAGTCACATACCTGTTTTTGAGGCGCTTCAAAACTGAGGCTATTTTTGAGGCGCCTCAACAATTGATCCAGGCAGACCTCTACCTGCTTACCGGATAGTCGCATGCCTGAAAACCCCATATAGTCTTACCTCCGTATCCGATAAGGTCGACCTCTAATCCAGCCTGCACGTCCAACGCAACGCCACAAGAGGAAGCGCGTAAAAAAACACATAAATCCACGTCATTCGGCATATACTCCTTACTAGGTGTTCTGTTTTGTGAAACACAGAAGCTTGAAAAAGACACATAATTCTGGGAGCAATAGGGCTATACAACTCCACAGGACGCATCATCCTCCCTGTTACGAAATTCGGTACCCGCTAACTAGCTGCGTGCCGTCTATACGGCATTCCTAAATGGATAACTCGCGAAAATCCCGTCATCTTCCTATAACGAGACATTCTCACTCCAAGCATAATGACATTTTCGTTTTGATCACAATAAGAAAACCCGAGCGGTTTGCCAGCTGCCCGCTGATTCGCGACTGAATGAGCCTATTTTTTTGCCGCCTAAAAAATAGACGAAACGAGCGAGCAAACATCTCGAATAGCGGACAGGAAAGAGAAACTAAGTCGAGTCTGACTGGCTAGCGGGCTAGCGATAAGTTTAAAAGACAGAGCCGGCGATAACCCTAGCGATAAGTTGGATTCACCTGATTGGCTAGCGACAGCGCGTGGTACTGCATGCGAGGGCTGCGACCCACGTCGCCCACCACCACCACCGCCGCTCGACCGCGCCGCCTCGTCATCCGGGAATCTCTGGGACCCGGCGGCAACCCCTAAGCTTAAGAACTAGGTTAAGAGATGAAAGAATCTCTAAGCTTCGACCACCACCGCCGCTCGACCACGCCGCCTCGTCATTCGGCAATGCCTAAGCTTCGGAAATCCCTTGGGACGGCAACCCCTAAGCTTAGGAAGTTTCTAGGTTTAAATTCTCAAGATGAGAGAATCTCTAAGCTTCCACCACCGCCGCCGCTCGACCGGGCCATCTCCTCTTCATCTGGCAATGCCAAGCCTTCGGCAATTCCTAGGTACGGCAATCCCTAGGTTCGGCAATCCCTAACCCTCGGCAATTCCCAAGATCCGATCTCGTCGCGAGACCTCGAGATCGCAACCGCTCGGCCAGAGAGACTCGAACCTACGATCCAACTAAGTCTCGGATCCTCCAGATTCTAATAAATCGACCGAATGTATAAGTGTGACCTCACATGGAACGAGACTAGAGACTATAAACCTTTACTACGTACCATGGCGCGGGAAATGCGGAACTGGTAGCGACCTAAACCACAAACTAGAAACTAACACGATTCGTTATAACTATTGACTCGGAACTTATAAGGCACGGATGGAAGGGGAGGGCTCTCGGTTCTAAGGGTAAACATCCGGAATGTCCGGTACTTCCGGGTGTTTTGAGATAGAATACGGATTTTGATAGGGTCGTTTATACAAACATCCTGACTGTCACCGGATGTTTTTTTCTGGGACCCGGAGCCATCGCATGGGCGCGAAAATCATTCTGACAGAAAAATCACCTGTGACGGATCCCCCACTTGATGGCTACAACTTTGACACAAATGAATCGTGACGTGAATGGCTCCCCAAGCAGATGGTTCTTGCACCCTCCAACTTTGTTGTTCCTGGTTCGAATGCTAATTTTGGACCTTTGTGCAGGAGAGCGCTGGTGTGCAGTTGTCAGCGGCTAGTGTTTGTCGGGTGCAAAGGTTGGTACTGTAGTATTTAACAGCCAGGCGCTTACATTTTGTAGTATTGCGATGCTGTTAGGACGCTTCGTTCCAAACTAAGCTGCCTGTGCAATTTGGGAAATATGGAGGCTTCAGGGGAATCCTGAAAAACAGAGGGATTCTCCAGGGAATACTGATTTTTCAAGGTCTTTTGTGAGGCGAATCCTGTGCCTTCCGGGTCCCGTATAACGAAAAATTAGCCCTGAAGGGGATGTGGCATGGCATCCCTTATGACGTCACTTCATTGAAGTGTGTCACCGTTTGTACCACTCACGAAGCAATTCGCTATCATTGTGGAAGTTACGATGAATGAAATTGAATGAAATTAAATGTCTTGTTGATTTTACCAAGAATGTGTCTCCAACCTGTAGTCTCTAGTTCCAGATGAGCTTTCTCTACGTTTGTCTGATGAGTTATCAATTATCTACAAGATATTTGATGTGTCCATGATAGACTAGCATAAAAGCATGATGGTATCAACATTCCAAGGCATGGTTTTGGTACTGCATCCTTGAGTTTCAAGGCCTATGACTAACCAATTCTTTACACAAAAGGCTCTTGTTGCATCAGCCACATGGAAACCGCAGCATCGGGATACAGCACCATCGCACGAGCCAAATGACAGGGTACTGTACCTGCATAACTTGACATGTTGCCAGGGGAATATGGAAAGATGGCCTCTTCCAACCAAAGCATCACCCTAACCAACTCACTCTCAATACCCATCAGGAGCTCGTTCACCCCTCCCCATCAGTCTGAGGAGTCTATTTTTTAGGCGCCTAAAAAATGGAGTCATGTGTGAGGAGTCTATTTTTTAGACTCCTCACCCATTAGAAGCTCGTTCACCCCTCCCCACCAGTCTCACTATCTTCAGGGCTGCTAAATTCACCCCCCTCCTCATGCTCACACTCACCGTCAAACTCACCCCCAAACTCACCCTCATACTCCTCCCATCCTTCCTCCTCTTCCCCCTGCTCCCAATCTACGGCCACGATTGCATCTGCCAGCATTTCATGCTGCCGTGCTGTCAAGCCTGAGAATGAGTGCAGGCAGCGGCGGTGAGGGGACTTCTGGGTTGCGGTGTGGGATGCAATGTGCAGTGAAAAGGATGGGCCTGCAGGGGAGAACATGGAGCAGTGGTGAGGGGACTTCTGGGTAGCGGACTGGGGTGCATTGTGGATTGACTTATCTGGGCTGGAGAGAGAATGCAGGGAGCGGTGCTGCACTTGCTGCTGCTGCTGCTGCTGCTGCTGCTGCTGCTGCTGCTGCTGCTGCTGGACTTCCCCAAGCTCCCCCGTCGTCCCTCCCATCCTCCACTCCTGTGCGATCAGCGCGTCTGATTCCTCGTCTGACGTCTCCCACCCTGCCACATCCCACCTTGATGTGCTCTCATGACTGCTTTGCTGCTGCCTGTGGTGCTGCTGCAAATGCAGCTGCCATATCTCTTGCTCTACCTCCAGCTCAGCCCCTGATCCCATCCTCCACTCCCGTGCCACCACCACCTCTGACTCCTCGTCTGACGCGTCCCACCCTGATGTGCCCTGCTGACCGCTCTGATGCTGCCTGTGGTGCTGCTGCGAATGTGGCTGCCGTACCTCGTGCTCTCCCTCCAGCTCCCCCCTCGCCCCTCCCATCCTCCACTCCTGTGCGATAACCACCTCTGACTCCTCGTCCGACGCCTCACACCCTGCCGCCCCACACCCTGCCGCCTCACACCCTGTCGCGCTCTTTTGAACCACATCACTCCACGGCCCTTCACACGCTGTCTCAGTACCTCTTGTCTCACCCTCCCCCCTCTCACCCTCCCCCCTCTCACCCTCCCCCCTCTCACCTTCCCCCCTCTCACCTTCCCCCCTCTCACCTTCCCCCTCTCACCTTCCCCCCTCTCACCTTCCCCCTCTCACCTTCCCCCCTCTCACCTTCCCCCCTCTCACCTTCCCCCTCTCACCTTCCCCCCTCTCACCTTCCCCCCTCTCACCTTCCCCCCTCTCACCTTCCCCCCTCTCACCTTCCCCCCTCTCACCTTCCCCCCTCTCACCTTCCCCTCTCTCACCTTCCCCCCTCTCGCCTTCCCCCCTCTCACCTTCCCCCCTCTCACCTTCCCCCCTCTCACCTTCCCCCCTCTCACCTTCCCCCCTCTCACCTTCCACCATCCCTTGTCGCCTCCCCAGCCCTCCCACCTCCCCTCTCCTCCACCTCGCCACCACCCCATCCTGTCTCCTCCAATCCACATACACCTCGCGCACTCCCCCTCTCCCTCCCCCCAAGCCCCCTCCAAAACCTCCTGCAAAAGCCCCTTCCTCCCCTGCTCCTCCCCTTCCTCCCCCTCCCCCTCCCCCTCCACCTCCACCTCATCCCCCTGCCCTCTCAATTTCCCGCCGCTCGAGCTCACTCAACTCTGAAAACGACAGAGACGCTTTCCTGGAAAGTTCTGGGCCCGCCTTGCCTGCTTGTCTTGATCTCAAAGCCATTATTATGCGTGCCCTGCTGCCCTTCTGATGCGCATCAAGAGCCGTGTGCGCTGCGCTCCCCTTCCCCTCGAACTGCTTCCTCTCTTGCTGCTGAGGCGCTTCCCTGTGACCTGCTGTCCACTTCTCTGCTTGCTGCTTCCTCCTCTCCTGCGGAGCCACATCATTAACCGTTGTCCACTTCTCTGCTTGCTGCTTCCTCCTCTCCTGCGGAGCCACATCATTAACCGTTGTCCACTTCTCTGCTTGCTGCTTCCTCCTCTCCTGCGGAGCCACATCATTAACCGTTGTCCACTTCTCTGCTTGCTGCTTCCTCTCCTGCTGCTGAGGCGCCTCCCTGTGTCCCTTTGTCCTCGTCTCTTCTTGCTGCTTCCGTTTTTTAGGCGCCTCAAGAACATTCTTTGCTTGCTGCCTCCTCCTCTCCTGCTGATCCACACCATAACCCATTGTCCTCTTCTCTTCTTGCGTCTTCCTCTCCTGCTGCTGAGGCGCGTCCCAGTGCCCTGTTGTTCTCGTCTCTTCTTGCTGCTCCTCCCACCGCATCTGAGGCACCTCCTCAAAACCCCTTGTCCCCTTCTCCGCCTGCTGCTTCCCCCTCCCGCCTCTGCAGAGCCACATCGAAACCCGTCATCCTCTTCACAGTTCTCTGCTCACTAGTTTTTTCCTTCGCAGCCACTCCCCTCCCCCACTCCCCTCCTACCCATCTTTCTCCCCCCCACTCTTCTCCCTCCTCTGCCAATCTCCCCCTCGCCCCACCTCCACCCATCCTCACTTCCCTTCCCCCCTCCACACTCCACTGCTTCCCTCCCTGCCTCTCACTCCCCCCTCCCCACTCCTCGTTCCCCTCACACCTCCTCGCATCTCTCTCTCCTACTCCTCCCCACCTTGCCATACCCTCCCTCTCTACCACCCATCCCCTCTCGCCTCTCCCTGCCATCCTCCCCTCCCTCTCCCTCCCTCCAATGTCCCTCATCCTTCTGCCCTCCCTGCTCCCACCCCTTCCCCCAATCCCTTTCTCTCTGGCTATCAGACCCCTAGCAGCTTCCCCACCTGCACCAGTCAACACCTCGCTCCTGCTCCTCCTGTGCTGCTCATCTCTGATCCCCTCCACTTGTGCTACCTCAGGTGACCTTCCAGCCACCTCTAAGCCCCCCCCGAAATGGGTCAACCCCCTCTCTTTGGCTGTCAGACCCCTTGTAGCAGCAGCACCAGTCAACACCTCGCTCCTGCTCCTCCTGTGCTGATGCTTCCCCGTTGTTTTCCCCGCCTTCCTAGTTGCGAGCAGGGAAGGTCCGCCTTGCTTCACCTCAGAAACATTTCCCCTGCGCCCCTCCCTTAATTCTTCGGTCTCTCTCACTGCCTCATCTGGTAACCCGAAACGCACCCGTAATGACTCCGGCTGCTGCTGCTGCTGCTGCTGCTGCTGCTGCTGATTCGCTCCCTGTTCCTTGTGCCCCTCCCATTGCTGCTTCTGCTGCTGCTGCTGCTGCTGCTGCTGCTGCTGCTGCTGCTGCTGCTGCTGCTGCTGCTGCTGCTGCTGCTGCTGCTGCTGCTGCTGCTGCTGCTGCTGCTGCTGCTGCTTCTGCTGCTGCTGCTGCATCGTCCTGCCATCTTCCCGTTGCTGCTGCCACTGCCGCTCGTCCCTTGCCTCCTCCTCTTGCCACTGCCGCTGCCGCTGCCGCTGCTGCTGATGCTTCTCCTGATACTCCTGATGCTCCCACCCCTGCTGCTCCTCCCTCTCCCATACCTCGTACTCCTCCTCCTTCGGTGCTTCCATTGCCCCCCTTGCGTCAGTGGCTGCTGTCTCGAGTTTTGCCACTGCTTCTGCTGCTTTCGCTACTGCTGCTGCTGCTGCTTCACCCTTTGCTTCACCTTCTGCTGTTCATAATCTAGACCCTCTTCTAGAGGGGTCAGCGGGCGAAAATTGGGCAGAGTGCGCGACCGCCTGTGGCCTCCGGGCAGCATGTGAATTTTTTACTCCAGAGCCACAGCAGAGGAAGGCGAGGCGAGGAAAGAGGTGGAGGAGGAGGAGAAGGATGAGGAGGGGCCAAAGGAAGGGGAGGAGCAGAAGGGCCGAGGGCCGGAACCGGCCCCTGAGAAGGGCCGAGGGGCGAAAGAAAGGTAAGGGGCAGAGTCGACCCTTGGGCTTGGCACACTCCGAGCAGCAGCAGAAGGGCTCCTACTCTTCCTCCTCCCAGGTATCTCTGCTTCTCCATTGGACGAAGAACCACTCTGCTTGACCTCGCCTGCATGCATACTGCCCCTTCTTTCCCCCACATGCCACCGCCCTCCCTTCTCGGCGCTTCCACCTGCAATGCGTGCGCTACCAGGATGCTGCAGATTATCCTCCTCTTTGTTTCTGCGCCTGGCTTTGCCAGCCCGAGGAGTGAATAAGTGACCAGTGTCGCTCCCACGTTCACTCTCCCAAGCCTTCTCACCGTTGTCACCTGCAAAGTCTGCCCTCACAAGATGCAGATTATCCTCCTCTTTGTTTCTGAGCCTGGCTTCGCCAGCCCTAGGGGTGAATAGGCCAGTGTCCCAATCCCCCTCTTTCCCACCTTCTATGTCCCACGTCTTCTCCACACCTCCTCTCACCCTCCGTGTATAGAGCCCTGTGTCCCTCGCCCGTCGGGTGTAGACTTGCGTGTCACCCTCCCCGCCCCCCGAGCTGCTTGTGAATCCCACTCTCCTGGCACGTTGCCCTCCACTCCTAGCAGCAGCAGCACCACCACCAGCAGCAGAAGCAGCAGCACCACCAGCAGCAGAAGCAGCAGCATTAACAGCACCAGCACCAGCAGCAGCAGCAGCAGCAGCAGCACCAGCACCAGCACCACCAGTGCCACAGCTGCCACCATGAAGCCCACAACGACCATCACCGTCATAATCAGGATAATCATGATAATCACCGTAATCACCATCATCACTATAATTACGACCACTAGAACCGGCATTATGATCCTCCTCATCGCCCTTTGCACTGTACTCATCCCCGCTACAATCACCATTAACACCACCACTATCACCACCATTACTATTGCTATCCAGCTCAATATAAAAGGCTGTGGCAGCCGCACCACAGGTCTCCCGTTTCCACGAAAAGACGTCTCACTAAACTCGTTCCCACGACTCCAAACCCTCCTCTCCTCACCCGGCTTCCCCCCCCTTTCCACGCCCCTACCTTCCCCATCATCCTCCCACCTCTCTCCCCATTCCTCCTCCCTTGCATCCCATGTCGGCCGCTTCACCCCGCCCCTTGAGGGGCCCTTAGGGGTCCTTGACATCCATGCTTCTCTCGCTGCTGCTGTTGCCGGCTTAGGAGAGGGGCGGGAGCGAGGGGTGGAGGCAGAGCGAGAGAAAGAGGTGGGTTTGGGAGAGGGGGTGGAAGCTAGGGGAGAGGGGGTGGTGGGGCGGTTAGAGGAGAGGGGAAGGTGACTATTCGGATTGAAGGAGAAGCTACAAGCTTCTGGAGATGCACCTCTGCCTTCGCACTCCACTCTTCTGCCTTGACTCTCCGCTCCTCTGATCGACCACTCCTCTCCCTCCTTCCTCATCTCTTACCGCTGCTGATGCTAACACTGATGGTCTGAACGCCCTTGTTGATGCTGCTGCTGCTGCTGTTGCTGCTGCGGATTTTAACGAAGATGCCTGTAGCGAGGATGTCCCTAACGTTCCTATCGAGGTTGTTCTTACAGGGGATAGTGAGGCTGCTTTGCCCCTGGGCCTTCCAGGCCCCCCTACAGTCACAGACCGTGTATAATCACAACCATCAAATCGTGTATAATCACCAGCCTCCTCACCATCTACATACGTCCTTCTCCTTTGCACCCCCTTCCCCTCCCTCTTCGCACACTCCTCCTCACCCTTCCCCTCCTCTTCCTCCTCCTCCTACCCATCCCAGCCCCATTCCCCCCTCACTCTCCCTCTCCCCCTCCCATCTTCAATCCCCATCCCTTCCGCTCTCCCCTCTCTACTCTCCTCTTCTTCCCCCTCTTCCTCCCCTCCTCCCAGCCTCCCTTTCGCCTTTAACGTCATGGAGATAGATTGCAGGAAGCTTATAGGGGAAAGGGAGGTGGGGGAAAGCAGCGGAGGGAGGGGCAGGTATTTGGACCTCTCTGATTCTCCCACGTTCGCTGTAGGAAGCTTCGAAGACAGCTTCTTCAGCATGCTGTCAATCCAAGCGCCTATAGATCCTTTTTTCTTCCCATCACTCCCCTCCTCCTCCTCCTCCTCCTCCTCCTCCTCCTCCTCCTCCTCCTCCTCCTCCTCCTCCTCCTCCTCCTCCTCCTCCTCCTCCTCCTCCTTCTCCTCCTCTTCCTCCTGCCTCTCCATCTTCTTCCCACTCACATCCCTCTCCCCCCTCCCTGTCCCTCTCCCCACCATCATCCCCACCATTCTCCCTTTTACCATCCCCCTCTTCTCGCTCTATGTCTTTCGCTTGCTTCCCCGCCCCTACAATTGCACGGGTAAAAACCGAAACCACCCCTCCAAGCCCTCTTTTTCCAGGGGTAACCGGGCTTAAGTCCCTTGCTGGAGCATCCCTCCCTTCTCTCTTCGTGCCCACTTCCTCATGCCCATAAATTTCTCCCCCCCCATTCAGCTCCCCCTTTTTCTCCACTCCCCCTTCCCCCTCTTCCTCTTCCTCCGCTCCCCCTTTCGCGGCTCCCCTCTTCTTCCCCTGCTCCTGTCCCACCTCCTCTCCCCTCCTCCTCACCTCCTCCAACTCCGACTCTAAACCCACCACTGCATGTTCATCATCCCTTGCTGGTTGGGAGAAACGGACAACAAGAGCCCTATCTGTCCCACCACCTTCCCTTCCCACGCGCCCCACCCCTGCAGTCATCCTCATTACAAGCTGCTTCAGCTGGCTCTCTGTAATCTGCGGTGATTGCACAGGGATGGTTTTGCCTGCCCTAGGTAATGCAGCACTGATGGTGCCGGTATTGCTTCTTCCACTGTTGCTGCTGCTGCTGCTGCTGCCAGTGCCGCAACTGCCAATGCTGCTGCTTGTTGCCCTGTTGCTGGATGTGCCGCTGCTGCTGGTTTCGGTGCCAGCAGGGCAGCAAGGCGCGTGCATCTGCTGCCATGTGGCATGAGCTGCATTGATCACAACCGTTGCCCGACTCAGGGGCAAAGCGCCATCACGAAAGTTAATTGTGTGGGGTGGGTCTGCTGTAAGGGGTGGAGGGGGGGAGGAGGTATGGAGGAGGAAAAGAAGGGGGCAATCAAAAGGTGGTGGGAGAAGGGAGTTTGGCAACAGGAGGGGGGAGGGGGGAGGGGGGAGGGGGGAGGGGGAGGTCACCCGAGACTCTGAGAGCAGGGCAGAGGGTGGTGTATTTTGAGTCGACTCAAAATACACCAGGAGGGGGGAGGGGAGGTCACACGAGAGCAGGGCAGAGGGTGGTGTATTTTGAGTCGACTCAAAATACACCAGGAGGGGGGAGGGGAGGTCACACGAGAGCAGGGCAGAGGGTGGTGTATTTTGAGTCGACTCAAAATACACCAGGAGGGGGGAGGGGAGGTCACACGAGAGCAGGGCAGAGGGTGGTGTATTTTGAGTCGAATCAAAATACACCAGGAGGGGGGAGGGGAGGTCACACGAGAGCAGGGCAGAGGGTGGTGTATTTTGAGTCGACTCAAAGTACACCAGGAGGGGGGAGGGGAGGTCACACGAGAGCAGGGCAGAGGGTGGTGTATTTTGAGTCGACTCAAAATACACCAAGAGGGGGGAGGGGAGGTCACACGAGAACAGGGCAGAGGGTGGTGTATTTTGAGTCGACTCAAAATACACCAGGAGGGGGGAGGGGAGGTCACACGAGAGCAGGGCAGAGGGGGAGGGGAGGTCACACGAGAGAGCAGGGCAGAGGGTGGTGTATTTTGAGTCGACTCAAAATACACCAGGAGGGGGGAGGGGAGGTCAGACGAGAGAGCAGGGCAGAGGGTGGTGTATTTTGAGTCGACTCAAAATACACCAGGAAGGGGGAGAGGAGGTCACACGAGAGAGCAGGGCAGAGGGTGGTCCCCACGAAAGGCATTTGTGTGGGTTGGGACTTCTGGAGGGAGGAGATTTTTTAGAATTCTAAAAAAATACCTACAACAAGAGGGTGGTCACGAAAAGCAATGGTGTGGGGTGGGACTTCTGTGAGGGAGGGGGTTGGGGGGATGGGGGAGAAGGGAATAAAAACAGGAGATTGGAATGAAAAGCGAGGAGGACAAATGAAGGGAAGGTCTTTCGAGAGAGGGAGTTCCTTCCCTTTCCCTCCAGTTCCAGTTCCCTCCCTTTCCCTTTCCCTTTCCCTTTTATAACAGCTCTGGGGCTGTTAGTAGGAGTAGAGGTTGAGGGATCCTTGAAGACAGAGTGCTAGCATAATCAATAGATCATATGATAGCTTCAAACAAAGAAGAGAGCACACTTATACTAGGAAAGCTTTCTTGGCACCTTGGTACTTCTGAAGGCGCCTAGTTAAGGTCGCCCGTGGCGCCTTGGCCTTTCTATCCTAGCTGAAGACAAGCAAGCAAGCTCATGATTATTTACAAGTAGCCTTGCCTTGTTGTCTCTCCTAGGAAATAGCTAAACAAGCATAGAAATCAACTATACAAGTAGTTTTCATTTTCCAAGTAGTGCTGGTGTCTTCGTCACCTTGTACATGTCGATTGTAGTCCACGCTGGCGCTTGTAGTAGCTGCAGTAGTTAATCTCTAGGTTGCGCTGGCGCTTTCCATGCTTTGCTGGCTCTCGGAATCTGCTCTAGAGTAGTGCTGTGACTCACAGGCACCTGAACAAATTTGGGGTTGAGGAATTGTTCAGTTCGAGGCGCACGATTTTGGTTGGACAAATCCAACCTCGAAATCTACAGTTTGCTGAGTTGGCGAACTTTTGGGTGAGTTCGCTTTCGCCTTGTAACACCTTTCCCTTTCCCTTTGGCACTCCGAACAGGAGGGAATGGCAAGGAACTCACATGGTGGCAGGCAGTGTCGGAGCTTGAGCCATTCATTCACCTCCCCAACCACTTCCACAGTAATATCACATTAATCGACTCAACAAGCGGTGATATCTCAATTGGAAAAAAAAAAAAAAAAAAAAAAAAAAAAAGGGGGGGGGGGGGGGGGGGGGGGGAAAGAAGAAAGAAAACATACTTAATACGCAATACACTGGAGGGAAAGGACTCACATGGGGAAGTGCGGTATTGGTGCTTGAACCATTCTTTCACCTCCCCCACCACTTCCCCCATAGGCCCCTCCGACTCGTTAGTATCACACCCATTAGTGGCACAGCTGCCAGCAGCGTCACACCCAATGTTAGCACTGATACCCCCCCCACACCCATAGGCACCATTAGCACCAACAACGCTGCTCGTTGCGATCTCCCTCGTTGCAACATCGTCGCTCGTTACAATCACAGTCCAGTGCGTGTACAGAAACGCCGCCAGTGCCTTCACCAGATACACCTGCCCCACTTCCGTCGCGCTCCCCCGATGTCCACCACCTCTAGGGGACCATGCGCGCCACCCGTTCCCCCTTCCGCGCCCGCCGCTCCCCTTTTCGCGGAAGCCGCCTGTTCACCCGCGGAATCAGCGTGGCTCACAGTGGAGGTCGGATCTTCCGTGGATGCAGCCTGATTTTCCGCGTCGATTCCATAGAGGCTCGTTTGCGGAAGGAACCCCAAATTCCACCGCACGTTCTCGCGGTAATGCGAAGGCGCCGCCGCCTCCGCCGTCGCGCTGGGCGCAGCTTTCGGCGGAGCAAGCGCCGCCGCGCTGTCCGCGCCGCCATTCCCCGCGCGCGAGGCGGCTTCCGCCGATCCTTGGCGGCGCAAGCGAAGCGGATGGAAGGGCTCTTCCGCCGCAAGCTCCACTTGCGCCCATGTTCCGCGGGGGACCGTGCACACCATGCGCAAACCGTCCCCCATGCGGAGGCGTTCCACGGAAGCGCCTGCGCCGAAGCTCCTCGTTGCGCCGAAGCCTTCCTCGCGGGCGCTGATGACTGCGCCGCCCTTGGGGCTTCTGGCGGGGCGGATAGAGCCGACCGGGGGGGACTTCCTACTGGGGGAGGGGGAAGCGGCGGAAGGTTCGGCGGAAGGGGTGGCGGCAGAAGGGGAGGCGGCGGAAGGGGAGGTGGCGGAAGGTGCGGTTAGGCGCAGCGGTACATCGTTCCAAAAGGAGATTGGTCGAAGCAAGCGGCGGTCGCACGCGGGTGGCTCCGTGGGGGGGATTTTGCTTCTAGCCGTTGGCGACTTTCGCGAAGTCTGCGGCGACTGTGACGATGAGTTTCGCGAAGGCTGAAGCGAATGTGGTAACGCAGATGGCGGGCATTGGAGGAGATATCTTCGATACAGGAGCGAGCTTGGAGTGCCGAATTCGACCGACCAGGTCTGTATCTCCGTTATAGGGCGGCCCATTTTTCAGCTAAGGCTTGAATTTATGTACAAGCCAGGGACCCAAGTTTACCAACTGTAAAACAGTTGTTTGGGACTAAAACTACTGATTGGCCGGCGAGCTGTAGGCACCAGTGAAATCGCCTGGGAGTGTTGCAATTCACGCACCCTCGCGACACAACCTGCTTTTTCCCAACCAACTATAAAACACGTGCCCCCACGTTCTAGAAACTTGGGTCCCTGGGACGAAGTCCGTGCGCGTTGGTAATCAAACCAGCAGCAGGAAAGGACTAACGGACTAATTCCACGCGAAAAGCTCGGCTGTTTCTGAGAATTCTCAAAAACTCCCTCGAAAAGCTCGGCTGTTTACTAACAGCTCAGATTGGTGTAAGACAGGCCCAAGTGGTGAAGCGCTAAAACCGTTCCTTGAACGTGAGATAACGTACTAGACCGTTCAAGACGATTAGGGCGTGTCCAGCGCATTCTTATACTATTCAGTTGGCGTGACAGGTACAGCGGGTATGCCATTAGGTCCACGACATTTTACTCCACGTAATACTCCAAGGTCCGGAATTCGATAAGATCGGCCACGATGTACTCCGTCTGTACGGTATACATCTACTGTTGACTTCGCTAAAAAGGCGCAATAAAACATTGTGACCATTCACGACAGTCGCATAATGCCACCGACCATCGAGTCGCGCCACCCGAATTGGGTGCGATCCCAGCATGCGAGTGTCGCCAACCAACCCGCGAGTGCGAGCTCGGAAATTTCTCGTGAACTGTGCTTGGAATTGCCCGGCCAATACGCGCTTGCCAGGGCGATCAAACGTAATGACGACGGACCAGGGGGCGACAGCCAACTAGTCCCCCCGTCCACCTGGCACTTTTGTATGCGCGCTGACCTGGGCATGAATCCGTACCCCCTTTCCATCCATTCTGTCTTATTATTTCGGTCCTATTCTAATCCTCGTGTCAAGAACATGCGAGGCGTTTTCCATATTTTATAACCAATGACGTAAATATTCAGGCTTTCTGCGTGACACGAGCAGGTCCGTCCCGAATACGAAAACACGACCCACGGTCCCTCAATCATCATTAACTAATGCACATTTCGAAAATGTTTTTCTTAAATGTTTTTTTTCACCTTCGTGAAAGTGTAATTGGTTAACGAAACCGCTCAGGCGAGTCCTCATAATTTCGTTACGTTAAGCCATTTTCGTGAGACCACGAAAAGGGTTTTTCAGTTTATATGATTTGCGCGTTTTGAGCTTGCGCTGCTTGCGGAAGGTCGAGAACGAGGTGTTACTTCTATTGTCCGCGGTAATTCTGACCAGACGACAAATTTGCTGAACGTCTTTTAAGAAGCCACATGAGCCCTCACATGACACGCGACGAAGTCGCTGATAACCTGGCCCAAGGGCCAATACGCCAAGGCACGCATCGTGAACAGAAAGAGTAAAACGGCATACGCCACCCCACCTAAAACCGTACGTGCTACTCGATAATCCATTTTGTCCGTAGTGAACCGCTCTTATTCGTCGTAGTCCATATTTGCGAGTCGCGGATTTGGAGTATATGGCATACCCCTTGTACAGAATTTAGGCGTGGTAACCCGAAGATCCGTGTCTTTTAGGACCTGCTCTAAAAGTGCGCGTTCTTAGCGGATGCTCTCGAAGCGTGCCAGCAGTCGTGTTGCACACGTTTCGAAGGCAGCTGGAAATCGTGCCCGAAATGAATTCCCGCCAGAAACGACAAATCCAGGCTGGCGAAAAGTAAATACACGACTTTATCATATTCGGGCAGATTCGTCAATGCCGTGGCAAAAACAGCGAGCCCTCGTTTTCCAGGCTCGCTACCCCCTACAGATTGCCCTGCTACGAGTATAGCCCGTACGGATTCGGGAAAAAAAAAGTTACTCGTTATGATGAGGAATCGCGCGAATGGCTTTCCGTAAGTTGGACGAATTCGAAAAAAATAAACCGCACTGCAAAAAACAGAATCACTTGAAAAGCTACTCGTAATTTCTCGACATTCAGGGTAATTGCCCTATTAGCAAGTGGCCTGGATTTGAGGGCTGGAATCAGTTAAAGCATGTCGCGCTTGTTTGTGTGCTGTTCGTATTGAACGTTTTATTAGTTTTTTCTCACGTTCTAGAACGGTTCTCGTGCCTAACCGTCACCTCCCACCAGCCTGAACTGCACGAAGCACACCTTGAGAACGTCACATGAATGGGCAAGTTTGCCATGGTGAAACGCATACAACCGTTCTGATACCCTCTTAAACTCCTTCCACCCTTTCCACATTCGTCCCTCAGGCTCGATTCGATAGTCCCCAATGCGCCGCGGTTTGAGATTCGAGATTCGCGAGCCACATGAGGATGGTGGGCAGGGGGGAATAACAGTGTAGTACTGTAGTTTGCGATGGGCTGATCAGCTATTGCGAAAGGCAGGCACGACACTTCGTATGTGGCATCGAGTCGCATTCTGTAAACAGTAGTAAATCCTTGACACACTCGCCAGGGGCATTCGAGGCACTCGGCGCAAGGATTTGAGAAATGCACGGAGATGTCCTTTGAGAGAAAGTGATAGACATGAAGTCCTTCGCAGACCCAGTTTCTATTCTGGCGGGTGCTTCAGAATCTAGCACTCAACTTTCATGGGCGATTTGGGCCAATAAAGACTAGTCTGGCTACTCTGTTGGCATTTTCCAGTCTAAAGCGGGTGATCATTGTTATTTGTTTTGCATTCCTAGGCCCGTCTGTAGGTTCGGAGGTACAAGGGGTATGCCATTAGGTCCACGACATTTTACTCCACGTAATACTCCAAGGTCCGGAATTCGATAAGATCGGCAACGATGTACTCCGTCTGTACGGTATACATCTACTGTTGACTTCGCTAAAAAAGAGCAAAAAAACATTGTGACCAATCACGATAGTCGCATAATGCCACCGACCATCGAGTCGCGCCACCCGAATTGGGTGCGATCCCAGCATGCGAGTGTCGCCAACCAACCCGCGAGTGCGAGCTCGGAAATTTCTCGTGAACTGTGCTTGGAATTGCCCGGCCAATACGCGCTTGCCAGGGCGATCAGACGTAATGACGACGGACCAGGGGGCGACAGCCAACTAGTCCCCCGGTCCACCTGGCACTTTTGTATGCGCGCTGACCTGGGCATGAATCCGTACCCCCTTTCCATCCATTCTGTCTTATTATTTCGGTCCTATTCTAATCCTCGTGTCAAGAACATGCGAGGCGTTTTCCATATTTTATAACCAATGATATAAATATTCAGGCTTTCCGCGTGACACGAGCAGGTCCGTCCCGAATACGAAAATACGACCCACGGTCCCTCAATTACCATTAACCAATGCACATTTCGAAAATGTTTTTCTTAAATGTTTTTTTTTTCACCTTCGTGAAAGTGTGATTGGTTAACGAAATCGCTCAGGCGAGTCGTCATAATTTCGTTACGTTAAGCCCTTTTCGTGAGACCACGAAAAGGGTTTTTCAAATTATATGATTTGCGCGTTTTGAGCTTGCGCTGCTTGCGGAAGGTCGAGAACGAGGTGTTACTTCTATTGTCCGCGGTAATTCTGACCAGACGACAAATTTGCTAAACGTTTTTTAAGAAGCCATACGAGCCCTCACATGACACGCGACGAAGTCGCTGGTAACCTGGCCCAAGGGACAATACGCTAAGGCACGCATCGTGAATAGAAATAGTAAAACGGCCTACGCCACCCCACATAAAACCGTACGTGCTACTCGATAATCCATTTTTCCCGTAGTAAACCGCTCTTATTCGTCGTAGTCCATATTTGCGAGTCGCGGATTTGGAGCATAGAGCATACCCCCTGTATCCGTATCAGCTGTGGTAACTGCTGCAGATCTTTGGGCCTTTGTCGATTGGTCCGTTGCCCGTGCTTTCGGACGAATGAGACATTAAATAGAGTCGCGGCATCAAACGAATGGGTGATTGACAGGATGTCAGGTGTAGTAATGCATGATGACATTGCTCTACTCTTCTGTCTGACTGTCCTTATGACAGCAGTACAGACGCCCAACCTTGTCGCAAATCAACCTAGCGCCTAATCAGAATTGTTTCCCAAAACCCTCGATATACGGGCGATGGGAGATCTGTTTGCGTCACATATGATTGAGTTTGCAACCAACATAAAGCATGGGACAAGTCATTGCCGACGTAGTTTCGTCGCCACAAAACTGTACACCGCAGTCGCAGTCGCCTGATCGTCTCATAAGAGTCGCATACTGGCAACAAACAACGCCACCCAAGCCCCTTCCACAAATACCCACCCTCTTCGATATGTCCTCGTGTGAAAGCCTCATTTGCTAGTAACGAGGGCATGCAAAATACTTGTGCGACTGAATCCCCGACACCCTCAAATTTTGTGTGACTTTGACGAGCTTCGTCTGTACAGAAGTCGAAGGGGGTGGATGTTTGGGCTTGCACTGGAACTTCAATGAAGACTTCACTGCCCTGTGAGCGAAAGGTTGGGTTTCCGGGTGACCCTGCGGAGCTCCTCTAGCCGTTGCGACTGACTCACGAGGTTCCGGGTTACCCTGTTCTTCGTTGAAGATGATTACCACTACAGAGTTGCTTTTCAAGCGCATTGTACCCTTCTATATACTTTCCAAAATGCATTGTAACGTACTGCACTCAGCATTAGCAAGCTTGGTGCTTGTTCCAGGCCAAAAAGAGAACGTTGCGGAGTTCAACGAACGGATGCGAAAGAAAATAGATTCGCTGTGTAAGACATGGATGCCTTGCCAGCGTACACAGATATG
Organism: Closterium sp. NIES-67; assembly: GCA_027943415.1. Lineage (NCBI taxonomy): Eukaryota > Viridiplantae > Streptophyta > Zygnematophyceae > Desmidiales > Closteriaceae > Closterium > Closterium sp. NIES-67. The sequence continues at coordinate 222,573 of BQMB01000923.1, read as the reverse complement.
TGAGTATAACAACTACAGTATACTTGATGTCCAGTAAACCGCCCATAAATTAGATGCAACGTATCAATTAACAGTCATATTGGTCTGAACGCACGGGCAACGACCCAATCGACACATGCCCAAAGATATTTGATATCATATCTGATATGGAGACCTCCAAAAGTGCTAAGGGGATGTTCTCATACTGTACACTGTTGCCCGAGGAACGCAAAACAAGAAACAATGGTTACCCGCTTTAGAGTGGAAAAAGCCAACGAGATAACCAGACTACCCTATACAAGTTATATTCTCTTATCACCTGGCTGGCGACCCAGGAAATTTTGTGTACATGGAATAAATGGCGGTATATTCGGGAAGACGGGACTATGGAGTTTCGAACTATTCTTGTTCTTTGGTTTTTTATGAACGGTTTATGATCGACACTGTTGGCGTTTATTGCGATCATATATCGCTCACCAGGTCGGCGTCAATTTAGGGTTCATTGTTAATTTTTATTACTAACAGCGTTTATCGTGATCTATAAAAAACAAGGAAAATATATTTACATCCAAACTATTTGTAAAAAAAAAAAATGAATATGGTAGGCGAATATCGATGAGAATTGTTACCACTTCTGGTTGCACATCTGGCGTAGTTTCGAAGTAGTGTAAAACATGCCCCCGATTGTAATCGACTGACGACACTGCAAAAACATTACTTATGGAATTTGTGGGGCAAACGTGGAGAAATATAAATGGCTGTCTAGTGGTTGTTAAGTTGTCCAAAAGTTATGGAGATTTTCTCTGCACATTGGTTGGCGATTATGATACAAACATGTAGTGTTATTTCGCCTTTCATTGAAAGTCGTAGCATGAACACACTGATTGGCTATCGAAAAGATGTTTTCAATGGATTGTAATAGAACTGTTCACATGACATGAGTACACTGTGCGTATGAAGAGAGTTTTATAAGGATCGATTGCTTATGAAGCACTACGGGGCAGCAAAGGGGGTTGTCTACAAGGCATATGATATGTATTGGCCCAATTCTTCCGTGAAAGTTAAGTGCTCGACTCTGGAGCCCCCGCCTGAAAAACATTTGGGCCTGAAAAGGAATTCATGTGTACACCCAGCACGTCTGTGTTTTGGTGGGCAGGGTGGCTATCGTATCAAAGGGATCGGCGGTTGAGAATCGATTCTGTCACGAGTCGCGTCGCAATCAGGTTCGTTGCAGATCGTACTGTGTATCCTGCACTGAAACAAAAATGTTTGGATCAAATTTCACACTGTATTGCGTACTTTTGGTTTTAGGGGCTCCGGGTATCTGGTCAACTCTCCCGTCAAAATTCATGTTCGGTACCCTGTTTTGTCAAAAGTGTCCCGTCAAATCCGGGTTCCACAGCCAGTACAAACCCGTGTTTAAAAATCGCCCGTCAGGTTTGGGTTTAAACCCTGCTTTGTGAAAAAGAATCCCGTCAGAATGGGGATGCGGCAAAACAATCATCCGTTATTTTGCTGAAATTCGGATAGTTACTCCTGAAAAATTAGTGCACCAGACGATGGAAATCAGGATCAAAGCTCACACGGTTCGAACCTTCGTCCTCCTGCCGTTTCGTATGATAAAAGCTTCGTCCTATAAAACACCCTTCGTACGTTTTTTAATGCTCAAACCTTACCGAAATCGCGTTTTGCAGATTAGGCAGTCCAAATTTCAGCCTCTACCCGCCTGTCCTTCACCTCCTTCCCTCTCCACTTCCTCTCCAGCACTGCAGTAGCAGCAGCAGCAACAGCTGGACAAGATTTGTGTATTCTTCGAAAATGCGAAGCCTTCCGCTGCCATACTCGTAGTCAGTAGACTGCACATTCGAGGAAGTGCGGTGCATTTAGCTCAACAGACTCCAGCTCGAAAGCTCACCACCTGTACCACGCTTGTGTCTGAGTGGAGGACAGCACACGGTTTTCAACCTCTGAAACTCCGAACCTCAGTCGTTTTCAACGTAAAAGATCCGCAACCTAAATACAAACGGTACTCTAGACCCCAAATTCGTCAAACAGCCCGAGCCGATCGATCGTGGCGGTCCGATCGAGTTATGGAGTTCGCTGAGGTCGAGTTCGGGGACGGTTCGTCACCTGGTTTTGAAACTGTTGTCAAGTTTTGAGACTGCTATTTCGGAGACTACCATTCTGGAGAATCCTAGACCAATGCTGAGACGACTAACAGCAAAGCAGTCGCATTGAGCCGTGTAGTGTGCTGCGGGCGAGTTCAATTCACCGAGTTTTCGAGACGGCTCACAAGTGTTGAGACTAATTTTGAGACGACTAGAACAAAGTTAAGCGGCTAAGCGGTCGCATTGAGCCATGGAGTACGGTGCGGTCGAGTTCGGCCCACCTGGGTCGCTCCAGTACAGAAAATTCCTCCTGGATTCCCGGCGGCTCCCTGGCCCGTCAAACCCGGCGCCAAACCCGGCGCCGGCTACTAACAGCGCTGCGAATACTACCAATAGTAAGAGTGGTAGGAGTTCAACGCGGAACGGTGGCGCAGCGTTACCCGATGAAGCAGCAGCCGGCGCACCTCAGACTCCCAAGGGTAAGGCGAAGCGCGGGGGGAAATTTGCCTCTCCGCTTTCACCGCCGTCATCGCCGCTGGGGGCAACGGCGCAAGATCTCGTAATCGTACCTCTTTCCCCCTGGCACCAGGTCCCGCTGCTCCTCTCCGCGTCCGCCGCGCTGCCTCCTCCCGCCGATGCCGCGGCGTCGAATGCCGGCCGTGCTTTCAATACCGCCGATGCTTCCAATGCCGCCACGGCGCTACAAACAGGGCTCCATGCCGGTTCGTTGAACAACAGTAGATTAGCGTCGGTGGGAGTTACTTTCTTTCCCCCGCTTCGCGCCGCAGCGCCGGCTGCAGGCCCCGCGGCCAGCGCCGCAACTTCCTCCGCCAACCCCACGGAGCCTCCCGCGGGGGATGCGGGCGGTCTCTTCCGCATGGTGTGCGCCGTTCCGCGCGGCACGTGGGCGCAGGTGGAGCTGGCGGTGGCGGAGTCTCCGCACCATCCGCTGCGGGTGCGCGGAGTGAACGACCTGCCGTCCCATTATAGTCACAACCTTCGGTGGAATGTCGGCTTCCTCCCGCAAACCTGCCGCTGCTTCGATACTAACGAATTCGATAGTAGTAGTAGTAGCGACGGTGACCGCGGCGGCAGTGGCTGCGGTGGCGGCGGCGGTGGCGGCGGTTGCGGCTTCCCGCTCCGCGAGCGAGAAACGACATCGCCAAGCGCGGAAATGGCGGAAAAGCGCACGTTTGGCGGAAGCGTTACTTGCGGCGGCGCGCACGGGCCCCTGGAGGTGGTGGACATCGGGGAAGCGCGGGCGGAAGCGGGGCAGGTGTATCTGGTGAAGGCTCTGGCGGCGTTTCTGGTGGTTAGCCCGAATCTGAACACGCACTGGACTGTGATTGTAACGAGCGACGATGTTGGCGCGAAAGGCTGGTTTCGTGAAAGTACCGGATGTGATGCGAACGAGAGGGACGAAAACCCCAAGGCGGGGGAGGCGTGCGATGAGGCGTGCGATGATGACCGTTGTCCGGATGAGGACGATCGCAGGGCGAAGGGTTTGGAGGAGATTCGCGAGTGGCTCAAGTTTCGCGGATGCTTATCGCCACGTGAGTTACATAACCAAAAACGGGATGCAAAAAGATGTAGGGGTGGATAATAATATCTGGGGTTACAATAGAAGATTGCTGTCTCTATTTATTCCAGTGATCAACAATGACCACTTTCCCCCTCCTAGTCACTTTTTTGTTAGGTAGTTAGATTTTTTTCTACCAACTCATTGCTTCTCGCTTTCTTGCCACTCTAATCCCCATCCTTCTTCCTCCTTCCCTGTTCCCCCTTCCCCTCTTCCTCCTCCGCAGTGGATTTGCCCTGCACCATTTCTTTTCGTGAGAAGCCCGTGCCTCTGGACCGTACGATTGCCATGATCAACGGTGCACATGCAGCCTGGAAAGGCGCTCATGGCGCTGCCGTTATGCCACACCAGCGGCAGCAGCAGCAGCAGCAGCAGCAGCGGTCACCACCACAGCAGAATCAGCGCCAGATACAGCCAGAGGGGATGCTTATAAGCGAACTCCGAAGATCCGTGGAGCGCACGTGTGGCAGCTCTCTGGAGCGCCACGTGGCAGGCAGTGTGGTGTGCGTCCCACTGAGTGAGCCCGAGGGGGCAAAAGAGATAGTTAAAAGAGCGGCAGGGAGTCTTCTCCCCGGTGCTGCTGCTGCTGCCCTGGCAGCTGCAGGCGTGAGGGAGGGAGGAGGAGGGGGGGAGGAGGAAAAGGAGGAGGAAAAGGGGGGGGAGAGAGGGAGAGGAAAAAGTCAAAAGGGGGGATACCTCCTAGGGTCTATCACACTCGGACTTCTTCCTCCCCAGTGTTCCTAGATTCGGTTCTGGACGGTTCAGGCTTACCTCAGAGTGGCAGTGAAGCTGCTTATAACGGAGCAGATCCGAGAGGGGGATATGGATCGCCACAAATGGCCAGGTCTAAGTTCAACAAGAGCAGCTTGGGGCGGGGGTTGGGGCTTTTAAGTAAAACACTTAGGGGAAAAGAAGGGGAGAGAGAGGAAGAGGTGGGAGAAGGAGGACAAAGCAAGGGGAAGCAGCTGGATTTGGATAAGTCCGGACCAAGAAAGGGCGGGTTTACTTTTAAGATGAAGGGCAAGGGAAAGGAGGGGAGGGAGGCGAGGATGGAGGAGGAGAGGGTGGGGGAGGAGAGGGTGGGGGAGGAACAAGAGGAGAAGTGCGGAAGAAGAGAGGGGGATGAGAAGGTGAAGAAGGGAGTGCTAATGAAACTGTTTAAAAAGGGAATGAAGCGGATGAGCAAATCAGTTGATAGTGGTGATGATGGTGATTATGGCAACCAGGAGGAGTGTGGATACTCGGGGGATGGAGTGAGGGAGGAGGAAGTGGTGGAGGGGGAGGAGGAGGAGAGGGAGGGGGGGGAGGAGAGGGAGGTAGAGGAGGAGGGAAATATGAACCAGCTAGGCAAGAACAGCAGCACCACCAACAGCAGCACTAGCAGCACCAACACAGGCACCAGCAGCACCAGCAGCACCACCACCACCAGCAACAGCAGCAGCAAGGGCAAGGGTCTGCGTCGATCACTGCTTATCCCGAAGCCAGCGTTTCCCAAGGCAGCTGGCATCATCCCTACCTCTTTCTCGCTTGACACGCTCCCCTTCCCCCGTCCCTCCTCCTCCTCCCCTCTCACCCCCCCTTCCCTCACTTCCTCTCCTCTCGCCTCCCCTCTCCTTCGTTCCCCTCGGCCCCTGCCCCCTCTCCTCGTCCCTCTCTCCCCTCCCACTGCCAAAAGCAGCACGCCTGTTCTAAGCACGCCCGCCGTACACACGCCCAACCGGAGCATGCCTGTTATAAGCACGCTCGGGAAGGGAAGAGGGGGAGAGGGTGGGGGAGAGGGCGGGGGAGAGAATGGAGAGAGAGAAAGAGAAGGGAGCAGGGTTGAAGAGACAGTGGAGGTGGCTGAAGCTGGGAGGGGCGGCGGCAGGGGTAGGGTAAGGCACCGGCGTGCTGTCTCTGTCACCGATTTCAACCACTCTGTCACCGATTTCAACCTCTCTGTCACCGACTGCACTCCTCTCAGTGTCGTAGACTCGTGCGAGGGGCCTAGGTCGGTTGAGGAGGGAAAGAGGCGAGGACGTTCCAGGAGAAATGTGAACCAGCCAGGAGAGGAGGTAGGGAGAGAGGGTGAGAAGGGAGCAGGAGGAGAAGGTGGGAAGGGAGGAAGAGATGGGTTGGAATGGGTGGAAAGGGTTACCGTTCAAGGGGCAGAAGAGGTGGCTGAACCTAGGAGAGGGGTCAGAGGCAGGGGCAGGGGCAGGGGCAGGGGCAGGGGCGGGGGAGGGCACAGGCGAGCTCTCTCTGTCACCGATTTCAATCCCTCTGTCACCGAATCCAACCTCTCTGTTACGGACTGCACCCCTCCGACTGACTTTGACCCGTGCGAGGGGCCAAGGTCCATTGAGGAAGGGGGGTCTCTCTCCTCACATTGGGTAGTCTCAGAACTATCTTTGGCTGCTGGCCTACTAGCAGGCACTACTGCTGCTGCTGCCACTAATGCTGCAGGTATGCCTGCTGCCGTTGGCGGTGGTGGTAACCGCGCTCTGAAGAATGCGCGTAACACCCCGGATAGCTCACAGCTTAGTGGCAACACCAACGGCCAGGATCGCGCACAGAACGGCTATCAAGGCGCATCCGGCCGTTCATCTGCGAACCCAGCGTCAGATCCCAGCCGATCATTGCCGGCACATGCTCTCTCCGCTGTTCCCACTGGCTCCCCCCCCCCACCTGCTGCCGTTCCTGCTGCCGCTGTTGCTGCTCCTGCTGCTGCTGCTGCTGGTGCCGCTGGCGGTATTGCAAGGGTGAGCAGGCGACACACAACAGGCGGTCAGCCAAGCAACTGCCACATAAACAGCACTTACTTAAGCAAGGATCCGCCTTTTGCCCAGCAGACAGCATCAGGTGAAGGTGCACTTTTTGAAACCTCTGAAAAGCAACAGTCACAGGTGCTTTCTCAGGTGCTTTCTCAGAGTGATCGCCCGACGGGGAGTGGTGGTAGGGACATGGCGGGTGCTGCTGCTGCCGTCACAGGGGCAGCAGCAGCAGCAGCAGCAGCAGCTGCTGCTGAAGGCAGTGTCAGGGGGCGCAACTGCAGTGCTCAATATCGCAACGGGGGGGTTGTGATGGACGGTCATGGTGCTCTCAGAGGAAGTTGTTCAGATAATAGTGAGGAGTTTAGTAGCGAGGATGAGGGGAGTGAGCGGGGCATCTCAGGTGAAGATTCGAGCTGGTCTAGTGGCCGGCTCAGCTACGCTTTTGACGCTGCGTCAGTGGCAGGGAGGGGGACAGGGAACGCCGTTACAAGGAGAGACTTCTTTGCTGCTGCTTCTCCTTCTGCTGCTGCTGCTGCTGCTGCTGCTGCTGCTACTGCTGCTGCTGCTGCTGCTGCTTCTACTTCTACTATAATTGATGCCTCTCCCCACGCCCAGTCTCACATGCGCCATAACAACAGCTTCAAGTTTGGTACGGCAGTCACTGGTTCGGCAGTGGGAGGTTTGACCTTAGGAGATTTGGCAGACGGAGGTTTGTCTGCTGGTACTGCCGCTACAGCAGCTGCTGCTGCTGCTGCTGCTGCTGCTGCTGCTGCTGCTTCTGCTTCTACTATAAGTGATGCCTCTCCCCACGCCCAGTCTCACATGCGCCATAACAACAGCTTCGAGTTTGGTACGGCAGTCACTTGTTCGGCAGCGGGAGGTTTGACCTTACGAGATTTGGCAGACAGAGGTTTGTCTGCTGGTACTGCCGCTACAGCAGCTGCTGCTGCTTCTACTTCTACTATAAGCGATGGCTCTCCGCATGACCAGTCTCACATGCGCCATAACAACAGCTTCGAGTTTGGTATGGCAGAAGCTGGTTCGGCAGTCGGAGCTTTAGAAAATGAAGGCTCGGCAGATGGAGGTTCGGAAACCAGTGGCTTGGGCCGAGCCTCGGAGGTATGGCAAGGCACGGTTGGGTTCGGCAGCCGAGGGTTGTTTCCACAGAACAGGAGAGGGGGTCGGCGTTTCTCGTCCTTTTCGGGGTTTTCAGAGTTGAAAGCAAGTGGAAGAGGGGGAGGAGGAGAAGGAGGAGGGGGAAAAGGAGAAGGAGGAAGCAGGGGGTTACCTGGTGGGAGGGTTGTGAGACGCTGGGAGGAACAGGGTAGAGGAAATGGGGAAAAACAGGTTGAGGGTGAGTTGGAGAAAGAGGAGGAGGAAGAGGAGGAGGAGGACGACGACGAGCGCACTCCTATCGCTACTCCTGTGGGCCTTTCTCCATCTGGTTCCCCTCAGCGTGTGTTTGTGTCATTAGACCTACAAGGAGGGGGAAAGGGCGACGAGGAGGGGGAGGAGGAGAGTGACGATGAGCACGCTCCCATCGCTACTCCCGTTGCCCGTCCCCGCACTGGTTTCCCTGTTGATCCGCCTCCCTTTGAGTCGACTCAGAGGAAGGCTACTCCCGTTGCCCGGAATGTGAGAAATCTAACCGGCCCCCCAATGGGTTTCACTGTTGATCCGCCTCCCTCTCTCTCCCCCTCGGGTTTGCCTGTTCGTCTGCCTCCCTCCTCGCCTGGTTGCAAAAACGAGGCTAGGTTCAATGAACCTGGAAAGGGGGAGAGCGAGACCAAGGAGGGGAGGGATGAGAGGAAGGAGGGGAGGGAAGAAGAGAGAGGGGGGAAGGTGATGGCACTGCAAGAGGGTGTGAGGGCCAGCAATGTGCGGTTTGCAATACCACGGCGAGAAATCGGCGTTCCTGTTGCCACTGGCGCTTCAGGTGGCATGGCTTCAGGTGGTATGGCTTCAGGTGGTATCACTTCAGGTGGTTTCACTTCAGGTGGTATGGCTTCAGGTGGTAACACTTCAGGTGGTGGGGTTTCAGGTGGGGTGGGCAGTGTGAAACCCAGGCACCGGCACCACCATTCATTCTCAAGCCTGGAGGATTTGACCATTTTGAGGAGCAGAGGCAAGGCAGGGAGTGGGGGGGGTGGCGGGAGCACAGGGCGGGTGGGGACTGGCGGAGAGGAGGGGAGGTTGTTGTCGCCTAGAGCAGTCTCGTTTTCTGCTGGGATGAAGGGAGGGGTAGGGCAGAGGGAGAAGGATGGAGAAGGAAGGGGAGGAAGAGGAGGAGAGGAGGGGAGGTTGTTGCCACCTAGAGCAGTCTCGCTTGCTGCTGATTTTAAGGGGGGGGAAGAAGAGAGGGAGAAGGATGGAGAAGAGAGGGGAGGAGAAGGAGGCGAAAGAGGAGGAAAAAGAGTGGGAGAAAACAGAAGGGCAAGAATAGATGCGATGAGGCAAGTGGCGATGAAAGGAGGAAGGTTGGACAAGCATGACGGTAGAATCAGCAGCAGCAGCACCGCCGCCACCACCAGCAGCAGTAGCACCAGCAGCAGCAGCAGCACCAGCAGCAGCACCAGAACCAGCACCAGTAGCACCACCGCCACCAGTACCAGCATCATCAGCAGAAGAAGTCTCCAGCTCTCCCCTTTAGGCCTCCGAGCCGGCAGCTGTAGCAGAGGCATGAGCGCTGGCACTGGCACTGGCACTGGCACTGGCAAGAGCATGGAAAGGGTCGTAGGAGTGGGGGGAACTGACTTCAGCAAGAGTATGAGCCGCAGTGTCAGCTATGAGACTGGCAAGAATGCCACCACCAGTATCAGATCTCCCACCAGTATCAAATCTCGCACCAGCAGCAGATCTCTTTCCAGTAACACATCTCCCACCACCACTATCACCTGGACACCCCCCACCCAAGGTCTTCTCTCCCGGAGCTTCGATGCTCGTAGTCCAAGGGGGGGAGGAGGGACAGCAGCACCCAAGTCTCTGCGAGGGGGAGAGGTGAGGGGATTGGGGCAAAGTGAAGCCGAGGTGGCAGGAGGAAGAGCAGCAGAAGCAGCGAGAGGGGGAGAAGGAGCAATGGTACCCAGGTCCCTGGGAGGGGGGAGAGGGAGGGGAGGGGGGCAGACCGAGGCAGGGCTGGCAATGGCTCGTCACAACGAGGCGATGAGGACGAGACGAGCGGCTCAAGCAGATGCTGCCGCCGCTGCTGCTGCTGCTGCTGCTGCTGCTGGTGCAGCTGCTGGTGCCGGTGCTACTACTGCTCTTGCAAAATCTAATGGTGCTGCTGCTGCTGCCAATGCTACCGGAGCTGGTGCTGCTGCCAACGCTACCGGAGCTGGTGCTGCTGCCAACGCTACCGGAGCTGGTGCTGCTGCCTGTAGTGTCATCTCAGAAACCGCTGGAGTGGGTGCTGCTTATGCAGCAGCAACCGAAGCATCCACTGCAGTAGCAGTCACAGGCACAGCAGCCGTCACCCAACTTCCTGGAACCTTCTCAGCCGTTCCCCTAGCAGTCTCTCACCTGCTCCAGTCATCTGGCCTCGGCTCGTGGCTCTCTCCTGGGGCCAGCTCTGCTGGCTCCGACGATGACAGCAGCCCTCTCAGGCAACGGCCCATCTCGGGTTTTGAGGCCCCTAACAAGCCGTCTGGCCTCGGCTCGTGGCTTTCCCCTAGGGACAGCCCTGCCGGCTCTGATGACGACAGCACTCCTGTGAAGCAGCGGCCGGTGAACAGGGAGAATGAGCAGCAGCTACAGCTGCAGCAGCAGGAGGACGAGAAACGGTGGCAGCAGCAGCAGCAGCAGGAGAGACAGGGTGTGGGTGTGGGACAAAGTCAGCAGCAGCAGCACAGCAGCAGCAGCAGCAGCATGCAGCTGGGCGGGTTGACGGAGCGAGGAGAGGACGGCTCGTTTCCAATGCCAAGGCAAGGGTGACCCGGCCGCACCTGGAGAGTGTGCAGTCGTCGTGGGTGCATGATGACCACGAGGACGACGCGGAGTACGAAGGGTGGGGTGCCATGCCCAAGGGGGGGGCAGCAACTTGTGGAGGCAAGGAGGGTTTCTCCTGGTGTGAATGCTAGAACGAGGGTGGCTCGGCCGCACCTGGAGAGTGCAGTCATTGTGGCTGCATGATGACCACGAGGACGATGCGGTGCGGAGTACGGAGGGTGGGGTGCCACGCCCAAAGCGGGAGCAGCAACTGGGGCTGCTGGAGGGACGGCGCAAAGGTTTTAGCTGTGAGATGTTTCAAAGCTCGGCCGCATGTCGAGGGTATTTTTACTGGAGCTAGGCTAAGGCGCATCTTGAGAGTGAACTCGTCATGGTGCATGGTCACGACGAGGACGATATGGAATATGAAGGATAGATGGTGCCGAGCTTACTGGGAGTAAACGGGTTGGAGTAAACATGTGTTTTAGGCGTTTTAGGTCAAAATCATGCCAGCGGCAATAACTTACATCCAGCAAGGAAATGGAGGCGCGTGACATGAAATAACTTGCAATTACTTCTGATGTACGCACATTGTGTACAGTACATGGATTGAAAGGCATTTTCCACGTGAAAATCAGTATACTGCTCATTTGTTTCAAGGCATTGCAAATCCAAGCCTATGTTACAGCTGGGAAGTGTGAGTTGAAGTGGTCCTAAAAACATGTACGACAGAACATACATATGGCTGGTAACTGTACATAAGCCCTTCCTTCGTGCTGCTGCCCCTACGACCCTGACGACGAAGACGGATTTGGCGTTTCTACGTGCGATTACATGCCGAGTCCGACGGCGAGTAATGGGCATGCGATTTCTAGGCTGAACGAGCTACTGTACCCTGAATCGTTTGTCCACAAAATGCCCAGCCCGATTCTGTCCCAAAGTGCACACCCCCAACGCACAATTCCAGAGCGACTCGTGAACAAGGTGTTCTAAAGTCGGGCACCCTTTGTTCCAGAGATTTTCACACACTTTTCAAAATTGCTGGAGTAGCAGGGACTCGGCACTGTGTATGGAGCAGCGTCATGGAGCAGGGGAAAATAAATTAGACCTACAGGGGCACGGCCCACCCAGAGTGGGGCATAGGCCCATTTGGGGTTATATTTAGTTCTGCCCGTAAATCCTGAAAAAATGTTGTAGAGGTAGTTACTCCGCTGGTTGTACGTTTTTTTTGTTCAAATAACCGAGTCGTTGCTACTCCCGAAATTTTAAAACCTCTATGTGCTAATAGTGCAAATTGATGCTATGTGAGCAAATATCAATGCGTTTCTATGGAGGTACTGATAATCTCTCCAATTTTACACTCCCTCCACCACACTACGCTTGTCAGTCCACCAGAGTAGCTGGCACTTTCACGGGTGAAAGCACGGCTGAGTCCATGCAGGCCTCTGGGCATGTACACCTGACGTCCAGTCAATCGCTCATTCATTAGATGCCAAGTGTTTGATTACATTTCCATTAATCCAAATGCACGGGCAACGGCTCAATCGACACAAGCCCAGAGATCTGCAACAGTTACCACATCTGATACACCTGACGTTCAGTATATTGCCCAATCATTAGATGCCACGTGTAGATTTACAGGCCCATTGATCCGAATGCACCAAAGATCTACAAAAGTTAACGAACCTGATACGGAGACCTCCAAACATATAGACGGAGCGTTCTCAAACCTTATACACTGTTGCTCGAGGAACCAAAAAAAAAAAAAAAAAAAAAAAAAGGTCACCCCTTTTACATTGGAAAATACAACAAGGTAACCAGACTACCCTACATTGGCCCAATTCGCCCGTAAAAGTTATGTCCTCGACTCTAGAGCACCCACCCATAAAAGAAAAGAAAAGAATAAAAAAAAACAAAACAAAACAAAACTAGGGGGGAGGGGGGGGGGGGGGGGGGGGGCTGAAAAGGACTTCATGTGTAATATTTCCGCAAACAATGAGCCTCGTTTGAACTTTCAGAAGGGTTCAAAATAACGTGGTGTGTTCGTAAGCATTGTAGTCAGAGAAATGTGTGGTACAGTGTGCTGTTGATACCTCGTATCCACGGCCCTTATACAAAAGATGCCCATAAAATTCTCAACCAAAACAAAAATCCCAATCGTTCCCCCCTCCGCCCACTAGAACAAGTTTACGGATAGTAGCCGTTTCGACAGAGTCCAAAAGTGCCCGCGTGACGACACCCACCTGCAGTGTTATCATTATAGTGGCTCTTAACATATGGTTAATGACGGACTCAACTCGACACGCTTGCCTTCGCCAAACCCATTAACACAATAACGCTTTGCCCAACCCATTAACACATGTCGTTATTTTCACCGAGCCGTGACATGTCCAGGTCGACAAGAACAATAAACTTACACTGTTCGACAAAATTACGTTTGCTGACGCGTACGCAGGTCGATTTTTTTCGCCATACATATTTCGACGGCGTCGTAATTGCACTTCGCCCAACCCAACAAAGCCTTACGTTTTTTTCGCCGAGCCGCAAATAATACCACGTAGACAAGGGCATAAGAAGTTACACCGCAAAACTGAAATTACGTTTGCCGACCTGGCGAGCTATCACCCCAAAGCCACAAATCGGAACGCCCACCGCGACGCGGCAAACCCAATTCGAGCTGGGGCATCCAAGTGCGAAATTGCATTTACTTAACAGGCCGTTCGAATATTATGTCACTTGTCAAGGCTAAGGACAAATGCATCTTTCACAAAACGCGAATGCATACCAGTTGCCAAATAAGTAACGGAACGTACCGAAAATGAAAACCGGGAATGCAAACACGCACACAAAAAAATCCCCAACGCATCTGCATGCACACAAGCACTATATAAACTACCACCAAAGAACATGGGGCCAACTTGCCAACATACCAAAAATGAAAACCGAGAATGGAAACACACACCAAAAAACAAACCCCAACGCATCTATACGCTTAACCCTCTACTGATTTCCAATTTGCCACCATGCCGCAAGTGCACCAGCGCTCGCAGCTCCCTCTTGAGGTTAAGTGCGCGATATGCAGGCATCGCGCGCTTAACAATCATTTTCGGCATGAGAATCTGGCGCGATGGTGCTTCACCCGCTTCGGCCTCATGCCAGACCAGTCGACCGTTGGGAAGGTTCTCCGCCAAAAAGCTCGATGGTTCAGTGAAGTCGCCCTAGCATGCGATCGGCGCATTCGCGGCGGCCGCCATCCGGATGTTAGGGCCTTAATTCTTCGCTGGGTTGATGACGCTGGTCCCGCTGGCGTGCCGCTGACGCTCAGGACCATCCAAGCTCAGGCAATGTTCTTTGCCTGCTCCTTGGGTAAGCCTGATGGCTTCAAAGTTTCGGTCGTGTGGGTGAGGCGATCGCTGAGAAGGCTCAACATCCGTTGCCTTACCTTGTCTAGTGAAGCCGCGGATCAGGACCTTGGCGACGTTATGACCTCCAAGGTCCGAATGCCGGATTTCTTTCGTCAAGCTGACGGTCACTCGCGTTTGGAACTTTGACGAGACGGTGTTGTTTATCTCCGCCCTCCCACGGAAGACATGTGCGCGGTGTCGCTGGGGGGGGCGGAAAATTGCAAAAGAACGCCTCACCGTGGGGTTCCTCTGCAATGCATGCCTCCACAATTTGGCGTTCTCTCATCATCTTTAAATCGCATCGCCTCAAAGACTTCCGGCCCAACTACGACCCCAACCCCTATTGGTATAGCAATGAGAGGGGTTGGATGACCTCCAAGGTAAGCCTCTCCAAATGCTCACGCACCCAACTACCTCTCTCTCTCTCTCTCCCGGCCACTTTGCAAATTGTCCCTCCACCGTCATGAGCGTTCGTTCCTACATGTGCATCAACGCCGCGCCTTACCATCCCTCTTTCCCCCATCCACCCATTCTTCTATTCCCCTTTCTCCCCCCTCCACATTTAGCTTTTCACCCATTACATGGAGCAACTGAATGTCGCCATGTTTGCGGAGGGGAGGCGGGTTATCGTCCTTGTCAACAACCCATCCTCCCACACCCTCCTCTCCCCCGACGCGCTCTCGGAGGACCTGTTCGGGTTCCGAACCCCCGCCCTCTCCAACCTCCGCCTTGTCTACCTCCCCCCCAACACCACGTATTTTACTCAGCCGCTTGACCAAGGCATAATTGCCATGGTCAAAGCGCGCTACCGCTCACGTTGGCTTGAAGAGCTCACGCGGCGGTGGGGAAGGAATGACGCTACGGCGGCCCTAATGCGCTTTCACCCCAGCATGAGGGAGGTGGTCGAGTGGCTGTGGAAGGCATGGTGCACGATGGGTGACCGTACGATGCAACGGTGCTGGTGGCGCACTGGATGTCTCCCCGCTGAATGGGCGGCTCTCCTCGAGCACGTCCCGCAAGCTCCTCTCCCATGCGACATCGTGCCCGAGGAGGAGTGGGACGAGAATGACGGAGGCTTGGAGGCCGACGAGGACTCCGACGAGAGCCTCGAGGAGGTTGTCGGAGGCGTTGGCCTCCAAATCGCCGCCCTCAAACTCGGGTCGTCAGCCATGCCGGCGACAGACTTCATCGTCATCGACGAAGCGCAACCGACGTGTGCGGAGGCGGAGGACGACCCTCTCGCAGAGAAGCCGCCCTTTTCCCCGCACCGTGGGCCGTGGGAGGCGCCGCCTCGCGACGACATCTGGGCGTTCGGCGACATGGGCGGCCGGGCGCGGCGTCGCATGGCGCGGACGGCGTGCGGGATGCTCATTGGCTACGCCCGTGCCACGAACATCTCCCCTCGTGACCTGCTCGCCCTCTTTGACATACGTAACCATATTGTATTGAGCAAGCTCGAGAGGGCAAGCCCCCTCCCCGATCTCAACGGCCCTCCGGCGAGCCCCCTCTCCCCCTCCGCGCACCGGTCGCGTCCTCCCGCCGTTGACCGCGAGAGTTTCCCGCCGCACGGAACTGTATGAGCAGGGCGTCGGGGAGGCGATGGACGGCCTGCTTGAACCCGCTGAGTGGATGCGCCACCCTTTCAGCGCTGCTTAGGTGCGCGAGCAGAGCATGGCGTCCGCCATTGCCTTGTGGATTTTCGGCTAAGGAATTTGTGTCTGCAGAAATTGAGGTGAAGTAAGATTGAAGAGGTTGGGAGAAGTGGTTGTGAGGAGAAGTGGTTGGGAGGAGAAGTGGTTGGGAGGAGAAGTGGTTGGAATGGGTGTGTGCTATTGTGGCTAGGTTCCTAGACTCTGGAAGTTTTGGGCATCCACAACAGCTGATGAGGTGGCCAAATAAAACCCATATTGGTGTTGGCGTTACTATTAGAAGTTGGTACGCTGAGGTAGCGCTGCTGTTTGATGTTTCGAAGTGGTTGAGGTATTGGATGTGTGTTGTTTCTTGCAAGTTTGTTGTGATCGTGCCAGTACTAATTGCAATCTGTTTCAATGCGGCAGTGTTCGCCTGTGTAACCAGGCTACGAATATGAACCAAACCCAGCCACCCAAACCTCCCATGCACCAGCCAAAAGCGTTACCCTTGTGCGCAGCAAAAATCCCTCGCCACTAGGGGCGAAGGGTGGCTAAATACAGATTTGACAGAAGCCCACGCGGCTCGGAAAGGTGGCTGGTCTCTCTCGGGCACAGGCTGTAACATCCGTAGGGTGTGGTCCTCTGCTGGGCTGCTGTTCGTCAGCTGAATCTTGAAACAGGAGTCACGCCAGCTGGTTGATTTATGATTTTTGTACCACTCGTAGTACACAAAGCGGCCCGAGCCGCGAGAGTCCTTGCTCAATTCCTGACATCGAATTCAATTCCTGACATTGTTCTCTCGTAGCCTTCTTCCGGCCTCATTGTTCCGTGGAACATGATGGGCATTCAGAGTAAATAACAAGCGCGACGGCTTACTATAAGAAGTATGGGAAACTAAAAGTGTGCGTATAATTTCTACTGCCAAGGGTCGAGCAATTGCGAGCGACTTGCATGGAGTTGCGTCGACTTGCGTCGAGATTAGACTGAGTTCTTCGCCTGAGATCACGTCTCGGGGCTGTTTTGGAGCGAATCGAGTCGGGTCTAGACTGCGGGTGTACTTCTGAGTTGTCTCAGAGCTATTTGCGGAGCGACTCGAGTCGGGAATACTTCCGGATTTACTTCCGAACCGAGAGTCTAAGCCTGAAACTCTGAGACGTCTAGGAGCTGTTTGCGGAGCGACTTGAACCGTACTAGTAATACTATTGTACCTTTCGCGAAAAGGCTATTGAAGTAGTAATACTTGTCGGAGACACGGAGTACTTCTGCGAAGGCAGATTTGGCAGCACTCGGGCAGCAACACTGCGCAGCGGCTCGAGCAATCACTGATTGGAGATCCCAAAAGTGTCACATGGAGTACGCTGCGGTGGAGTTCGGTCCTCCTGGGTCGCTGCTCTACAGAAAATATCTCCTTGATCCGCGACTCCCAGGCCCGCAAATACCCGCTACTATCACTTCCAGTAGTACTGTCAGTAGTAGTCCTACTAGTAGCACTGCTACTAGTAGCGGTAGCCCTGTTCCTATAACAGCATGCGCTACTTACGCGGCAGTTTCCGCCGCACCTCTGACTTCCAAGGGTACTACTTGTAATACTAGGTCGAGACGCGGGAGATTCGCCTTTCCGCTTTCGCCGCCGTCGTCGCCGCCGGGGGGATCGGCGGAAGACCTCGCAGTCGTCCCCCTTTCCCCCTGGCACCAGGTCCCACTGCGCCTCTCCGCCTCCCCCCCGCCGACACCGCTGCGTTTCCCCAGCGCTCCCAACGCCGCCGACACTGGTACCTACAATGATGCTGCATTGTTTGACTCAAACGGAGAAACGACTAAAGCAGAACCCCGAATCGTCGCAGATGGTTCTTTCAAGTCGGCGGGAATAACAGTGTTCCCCGCACTTCACGACGCAGCTGCATGCCCCGCGGTCAGCCCCGCCTCTTCCCCCACTTCCGCCGTTTCCGCCTCCGCCGCCAAACCCGGGGCGGAACCTTCCGCCAGTGGCGCTTGTAATGCCGGCGCTGGCAGCGGCTCTTTCCGCATGGTGTGCGCCGTTCCACGCGGCACGTGGGCGCAGGTGGAGCTGGCGGTGGCGGAATCTCCGCACCATCCGCTGCGGGTGCGCGGAGTGAATGACCTGCCGTCTCATTATAATCACAACCTTCAGTGGAACGTCGGCTTCCTCCCGCAAACCTGCCGCTGCTTCGACATCGAAGGCGGGGGCGGCGGAAGCGGGGGGGTGGAGGAAAAGCACACTTTCGGCGGAAGCGTTACGGGCGGAGGCGCACACGGCCCCCTGGAAGTGGTGGACATCGGGGGAGCGCGGGCGGAAGTGGGGCAGGTGTATCTGGTGAAGGCTCTTGCGGCGTTTCTGGTGGTCAGCCCGAATCTCCACACGCAATGGACTGTGATTGTAACGAGCGACATCACAGCGCAGGACTCCGTTCTTAGCGGCGGATGTGATAAGAACGGAAGTGTCGAAAATTTTAAGGCGTGGGAGGAAGGTCGCAATGACGGCTATCCCGAGGGATTTTATTTTGAGGAGATTCGCGAGTGGCTCAAGTTTCGAGGATGCTCATCGCCACGTGAGTAAACGAAATTGTCGAAACTCAGGTATGCAGGTTACATACATGGGCGTCTATTGTTCGTTACTGCTTAGCTTCAGTTCAAAACTTCAATAGCTCCATAGGAAAAAAAAAAACAATTTCTGGTCTCAAAAGGAAAAAGGTTGACACATCAATTTGACGTGGAAAATTGCATCCTAAGCTTGCAAAAATTTGTTTCCCTCCTATACTTCTCCCCTCCCCACACAGTGGACCTTCCCTGCACAATTTCCTTTCGAGAGAAGGCCGTTTCCCTCGACCGTACGATCGTCGTAATCAACGGTGCACATTCAGCCTGGAAATACGCACATGGTGCCGCCTTCATGCCACTTGAAAATCAGCAGCAGCAGCAGCAGCAGCAGCAGCTAGAGGGGATGTTAATAAGCAAACTGCGGAGATTGGTGGAACGCACTTGTGGCAGCTCCCCGGAGTGCCACGTGGCAAGCACTGTGGCCTGTATCCCTCTTTCTGAGGCGGAGGGGACAGGTGAGGCAGCCAGAAAGGCATCAAGGACTCTTCTCCCTGGTGATGCCGCTGCTGCCCTGGCTGCTGCAGGTGTGAGGGAGGAAGGAGGAGGAGGAGGAGGAGGAGGAGGAGGAGGAGGAGGAGGAGGAGGAGGAGGAGGAGGAGGAGGAGGAGGAGGAGGAGGAGGAGGAGGAGGAGGAGAAGGAGGAGGAGGAGGAGGAGGAGGAGGGGAAGGAGGAGGAAGGAGAGGGGGAGGAGAGAGAGCGAGGAAACGAACCAAGGGCAGCACGCCTCCTAGTAGAAGTTACCACCATCGCTCTTCCTCCTCCCCAGTTTTCCTAGATTCGGTTCTGGACGGTTTTGGCTCACCACAGGGCGTCAGCGAAGCTGCTTTTTACGGAGCATCACCCTGTAATGAATCTTCACGGCTGAGCAAGTCTAAGTCCCAGAGGAGTTTAGAGCGTGGTTTGGAGCTGGTAAGTAAAACGCTTAAACGGAGAGAAGTTAGAACACTTAGAGGGAAAGAAGACGAGAGAGAGGAAGAGGTGGGAATGGCGGGAGGCAAGGGGAAGGCAAAGGGGGGGGTGCTGCCGAAGCTGTTTAGGAAAGGAGCAAACTGGAAGGATGCATCAGGTGACGACACCGCCACCGCCACCACCACCAGCGGCAGCACCACCACCACCGCCACCACCGCCACCAGCGGCAGCACCACCACCACCACCGCCACCACCAGCGGCAGCAGCAGTAGCAGCAAGATCAAGAGCAAGAGCAAGGGCAAGGGCAAGCTGGCACAGTCCGAGCCATCTTCGTTTGTGCCTGCATCCCGCACTCTCGAGTCGACTCAAATGCCAGCTTTGTTGGTGCCCGCATCCCGCACTCTCGACAGCCACTCGTTCCTCCGTCCCTCCTCCTCCTCCTCCTCCTCCTCCTCCTCCCCCCCTTTCCCTCCTCCCATCTCCCCTCGTTCTCCACTCTCACCTCCTCCCCTCCCCCCTCCTCCCCTCTTACCTCCTCCTCGCGTCTTCGCTCCCCTCGCTCCGTCCCCTCGCCTCGCCTCCTGCCCTTCCCCCCGTCTGAAGCCCCTTCTGAAGCCCCGTCTGAAGCCCCGTCGCAAGCCCCATCGCAAGCCCCGTCTGAAGCCCCTTTTGAAGCCCCGTGGCAAGCCCCATCGCAAGCCCCGTCTGAAGCCCCTTCTCAAGGCCCTTCTCAAGGCCCTTCTCAAGGTCCTCTTCATGTACTCGCGTCTGCTCCGTTGACTGCTGCTGCTGCTGCTGCTGCTGCGGCAGCCACTGCTGCTGCTGCTGGGTCTCCTCACTCCTCTTCTCCCGTTCCCAATTGCAGCAGCTTCGAGTTTGGTCCGGTTGCTGGCTTGGAAGGCGGAGGCTCGACAGCAGCTGGCTTGGAATCCGGAGGCTTGGGCCGAACCTCGGAGGTTTGGCAAGGCCCGAGCCTTGGTTTCGGCAACCAAGGCTCAGAAACAGTGTGGATGCCTCCGAAGGGAGGAAAAGCAGGTCGGCATTACTCGTCGTTTTCGGGCCTTTCAGAGCTGAGAGCAATTGCAGGAGGAGGAGGAGGAGGAGGAGGAGGAGGAGGAGGAGGAGGAGGAGGAGGAGGAGGAGGAGGAGGAGGAGGAGGAGGAGGAGGGGGAGGAAGGAGCAGGGATTTTCTTGGTGAGAGGAACAGGGGTGTGAGACAATGGGAGGAACAGGGTAGACAGGAGGAGGACGAGGAGGAAGAGGATGAGGATGACGATGACGAGCACACTCCTATTGCCACTCCTGTGGCCCTTTCTCCCTTGGGCTCCCCTGCGCATCCTCGGCTGTTGTTAGAGCTGCCCTTAAAGCCTCGCTTGGCAGTTGGGAAGAAAAACGGATCCGAGGAGGTGGGAGAGGAGGAGGAGGAGGAGGAGGAGGAGGAGGATGACTATGGGCAGCAAACTCCTGTGACGACTCCAGCGTCTCTAGCTGTGGCTCTTTCCCCCACCAGCTCCCAGCTTTCGCCCATGTCCTCGTCTGCACACCTCACGTCCTCTGCATCCGGCCGCAGGAAAGAGGTCAGGTTCAATGTACCTGGACATGCTCCAAGGGGTGCAGGGGGACGGGGTGGTGCGGGGCCCAGGCACCGTGAAACCCAGTCGTTATCAGGATTTGAGGAGCTGACCAATGGGTGCAGAGGGATTAGAGGGGAGGCGGGGAGTGGTGGGATTGAAGGTAGTAGAGGGGAGGGGGGTTTGAGTCTTTGGGAGAGGAGGAGTGGAGGGGGGAGAGGGCAGGGGGGACTAGGTGGAGATAAGGGAAGACTTTCACCTGTTGGGATAGGGAGAGGAGAGAAGGGAAGACTTTCACCTGTTGGGATAGGGAGAGGAGAGAAGGGAAGACTTTCACCTGTTGGGATAGGGAGAGGAGAGAAGGGAGAAGAGAAGAGAGGAGATCAGGGAGAGGAAAAAAGAGGAGAGAGAGGAGAGAGGGGAGAAGAAAAGAGAGGAGAGAGAGGAGAAGAGAAGAGAGGAGAGATAGAAGAAAAGAGAGGAGAGAGGGGAGAAGAAAGGATATCAGACAAGAGTGAAGAGAAGAGAGTTGGAGCAGACGGGGCAAGGCGGGTGGCATACAAGAGTGAACGGCTCAAGAAGAGTGGGCACATCAGCAGCAGCAGCAACGGCAAAAGCAGCAGCTCGCCTTTGTCTCCTGTAGGCCTAAGTACCGACACACTTGCAAGCAATGGCGGGAGCGGGGGGAGTATCTTCGGCAAGAGCATGAGCAGGAGTAAGAGCACGAGCTATGGGGCTGGTAGCAGCAATGAGGCTGGGGCTAGTTCCGAAACACCAAGCACCAGTAGCAGCAGCACCCTTGGCGGGAGCGGCGGGGGTATCATTGTCAAGAGCATGAGCAGGAGTAAGAGCACGAGCTATGGGACCGGTGCTAGTGCCGAAATAGCAAGACCTAGCAGCAGCACCGCCATAGGGTGCGTTGGCGGGATTAACTTTAGCAACATCTTGAGCCGGAGCAGGAGCGTTAGCAGGAGCAGGAGCAGGAGCCGGAGTACGAGCATGCGCTGTGGGGATGGCAGCAGCTATGAAACTGGCGCGAGTGCCGAGATAGCAGGCACCACCAGTAACCGCAGCACCATTGGTGGGAGCGAGGGGGGTATCGTCGTCAAGAGCATGAGCAGCTACGGGGCTGGTAGCAGCAATGAGGCGGGGGCTAGTGCCGAAACACCAAGCACCAGTACCAGCAGCAGCATTGGTGGGGGCGGGGGGGGTATCATCGGCAAGAAGAGCATGAGCAGGAGTAAGAGCACGAGCTACGGGCCCCATAGCGGCGATGGGACTAGGGCCAGTGCCGAAACACCAAGCACCAGTAGCAGCAGCATCATTGGCGGGAGCGGGGGGAGTATCGTCGTCAAGAGCATGAGCAGGAGTAAGAGCATGAGCTACGGGGCCCATAGCGGCGATGGGACTAGGGCTAGTGCCGAAGCAGCAGGCACCACCAGTACCAGCAGCACCATCGGTGGGAGCGGGGGGAGTATCGTCGTCAAGAGCATGAGCAGCTACGGGGCCTATAGCGGCGATGGGACTAGGGCCAGTGCCGAAACAGCAGACACTAGCAGCACCACTGGTGGGAGGGGGGGGAGTATCGTCGTCAAGAGCATGAGCAGCTACGGGGCTGGTAGCAGCAATGAGGCAGGTGTGAGTGCCGAGACAGCAGGCACCACCAGTAGCAGCAGCACCACTGGTTGGAGCAGGGGGGGTATCGTCGTCAAGAGCACGAGCAGGAGTACGAGCATGAGCTATGGGGCTGGAAGCAGCTATGAAACTGGAGCGATTGCCGAGACAGCAGGCACCACCAGTAACAGGAGTAGCATTGGTGGGAGCGGGAGGTGTATCGTCGTCAAGAGCATGAGCAGCTACGGGGCTGGTAGCAGTGATGGGACTAGGGCCAGTGCCGCAACAGCAGACACCAGTAGCAGCACCATTGGGGGGAGCGGGGGGAGTATCGTCGGCAAGAGCATGAGCAGAAGTAAGAGCATGAGCTGTGGGGCTGATGCTGAACCAGCAGGCAACAGTAACAGATCTCCTACCATTTGCAGGTCTCCCCCCATAGCCAAATCTCCTAGCGGAATCAAATCTCCCACCCGTTGCAGATCCTCCACCATTGCCCAACCGCCCGGCAGTAGAAAATATTCCACCAGTAGCAGTTCTCCCACCAGTATCAACTCTCCCAGACTTAGCATTTCTCCCACCATTGGCCAATCCCCCACCAGTATCAAATCTCCCAGACTTTGCAGGTCTCCCACCATTGGCCAATCCCCCACCAGTATCAAATCCCCCACCAGTGTCAGATCTCCCACCGGCAGCAGATCTTTTTCAAGTAACAGATCTCCCACCAGCAGTATCACCTGGAAACCCCCCACCCACGGTATCCTCTCTAAAGACTGGGATGCTCGAAGCCCTATTAGCCCCACAGTAAGTGGGGTGTATGCTCTGAGCCCTAGAAGCCCCGCAGTAATAGGCTCCCCCACTCAAAACAGCCCCACTCTAAACATCCCCCGTCGAAGAAGCTGTTCCACCCCCAGCAGCCCTAGAGTGAGTGGAGGTGCATCGGGAGGAGGAGGAGGTGGAGGAGGGGGGGGGAAGGGACGGGCGTTGGAGGCAGGGCTGGCAATGGCTCGGCACAACGAGGCGATGAGGGTGCGACGGGCGGCTCAAGCAGATGCTGCTGCTGCTGCTGCTGCTGCTGCTGCTGCTGCTACTGGTGTTGCTGCTGCTGCTGCTGTTGCTGCTGCTGCTGCTTCTGGTGCTGCTGGTACTGCTGGTGTTTCTGATACTTCTGGCACGGCTGCTGTTGTCCCGCCTTAGAGCAAGAGGACGCTTATCAAGAGAAGCAGGCAGAGGAGGGGGGGGTAAGGGAAGGGCGTTAGAGGCAGGGCTGGCAATGGCACGGCACAGCGAGGCGATAAGGGTGCAACGAGCAGCTCAAGCAGATGCTGCTGCTGCTGCTGCTGCTGCTCCTGGTGGTGGTGGTGGTGGGTGCTGGTGTTTCGGATACTTCTCGCAAAGCTGCTGCTCCTCCTGCCCCAGAGTAAGAGGAGGCAAATCAAGAAAAGCAGGAGGAGGAGGATCAGGGAGGGGCGGGGAGTCAGAGGCAGGGGTGACAATGGTGAGGCACAACGAGGCGATGGGGGTGCGACGAGCAGCTCTAGCTGCTGCTGCTGCTTCTGCTGCTGGTGCAGCTGGTGCTGGTGGTGCTGGTGGTGCTGGCTGTGCTAGCAGTGCTGGTGGTGCTGGTGGTGCTGGTGGTGGTGCTGGTAGTGGTGGTGGTGGTGCTGCTGCTGCTGCTGCTGCTGCCCTATTTTCGAAAGGTGGAGGGATGGGCGTTGATGGAGATCAAGGCTAGGAAGGTGTGCTTCCGGTGTGTGGTGTATGACAAGGGAGACAAGGGTCGCACACACGGAGGGTCACACAAACGGCTACCAAGGGTCACATGGCTGACAAGGGTCACATGGCTGACAAGGGTCACATGGCTGACAAGGGTCGCACGCACGGCTGATGAGGGTCACATGGCTGACAAGGGTCACATGGCTGACAAGGCAAGACTGCACTCGGGAAATGTAAAATTTTAAAGTGTTACACTTTTAAAATTGCATATTGTGAACGCGAACCTGCTTGTAATGCAATTTTTGGCATCGTCGAAGCGCGCTATTCGCCCTTCTCCGACTATATAATGTGGTTGGAGGTCATTCTTCCCCCACCCATGTCTTTTCATTCTTCACAGCTCAAGTCCAATTGAGTTCCCATCCCGATTTTTTCGCTCCGCCACTCTGGCGAAATTGAAAACTCTCCCTCGCGGGCAAGCTCCCTCTAGCCTCTTTGCCGATATTCTCATAACAACACCCTCGCTCCCATAACCTAGTTGCCATGGCTCCCAACACCCCCGCCAACAATTCTCCTGCCAAGACCTCGAATATTTCGGAGCCCGACAATCACGCCCGCGGAATTGCGGGTGATCGCAGCAACAAGCGTCGGGCAGACGAGGGCGAGGTTGCCCCCTCTGCCCTCGAGCTGCTGCTGCGCAGTGGCGAGGTCAACCCTGTTGACCCCAAGGAGCCACACGCCAACCAGCAGGAGGAGCCGCAAGTAGCGGCTGGCGCTCCACCCGCTGACGTCAGCGTCGAGAAAGCGCCAAACCGACGGGCGGGCTCCTCGCATCACAACAAGCAAGGCCGCAGGGCAGCCTCGTCCAGCGCACCAGAACCTGCCGCCCTCGCCTTGACCGCCGACCAAGTCCATGCGCTGTTGGCACTGTTACAGCAGCAAACGCCCGCGGTTACAGCAGTTGCGACTACGATTTCTACTTCGACTAAAAATAAAGAAACAAAAAAGGAGTCAACGTGCCACGCTCGGTCCCCCAAGGTCGCCCGCACCGATAAGGAAGCCGTCGCTGCAGCCCCAGACCAGGCCAACAACGACAGTGACTCCGAAGACGAGGTTGGTGAGGCTCCCGTGTTAAATTATATATATGTTATATAGTTGGTAGGCTTGGTAGGTGTTACTGAAACCTGCTGTAGAGGGTACAACTCCCCTCCTTGTATCCCTCTCTCTTCTATTCTCGATCTCTTTTCTCTCGTCAACTTTCTCCTAGCTAA